>CM077012.1:76289165-76914165 GCA_039090855.1 Macrothele yani
CAAACGGATGTTTCAATGATTGGCAAGATAAAAACCAAATCACTTTTAACTGTACCGTGTACGAAACAAGAGTTAAGGGTTACTGAATATAAATTTCGAGGCCTGCAGTTCTGCTATTGCTACAATATTTGATTTCATGCTTTACGGAAACTCAAGCAGAGAAGAACATCACTCTTTGTCAGTCCGTTTCGGAGTGTGAATGATGCAGAAAATGGTTCACAATATCTGAGAATTGAAATTATAGATATTTAATCACTGATGGTCAACAAAAAAAAATTGCTTGGCACTTCTGAGCTGGCTTTACCAGAAATTAAAAATTTTGGAATTCGTTTCTTAAAAGTTACCATAGAGAAAAGCATGATCTTGCCCTACGTATTTTACAAAACCTGTGAACGTATGAGAAAAGTTACAATTCAACAAAAACTTATTATACAACAGAACTGATTGAAAGTGAAAATCCTTGAAATACGTGGGCTCAGTGAATAAACAAATACGTCGCTCTTTCCACGTTTTTGCAACACACAGCAACCGAAAAATTGTTATTTGGCCGCCGCGGGGAAATTGAATCCTGGATCTCTCGATATCTAGCCGAGCACGTTAGCCTTACACCACGGTGGCCAACAATCCACGGCGCTGTGTGTCTTTTTCTGTCAACTTTTGATAGCTTATTTCCCATGCGGTGACCGAATAACAATTTTTGATTGCTGTGTGCTGCCAAAACGTGGAAAGGGCGATGCATTTGTTTAGAACTGATTGATACAAGAGGTATATAAGACTGAAGTAATTATCCGTTTATCAGTGTAAGGAATCAAAATACATTTTGCCAAGCTTTCGCTTATCAACGAATGGCTTTTTCAAGGCGAATAGCTATTTTTTCAAGGCTAATAGCTATTAGCCTTGAAAAAGCCGTCCGTTGATGAGCGAAAGCTTGGAAAAATATACACTATATTGACAAAAGTCACCAGACACTCCTTCAAAAGCAAATGAACGGATCCCTGCGTTGTTAAGATGCGCGGTACAGCTGCAAACGGTATAAAACAAGCCTGCATCTGACCGCGATCATATCGCTCTGTGAGGTTGAGTGAAAATGTCGCGGCGGGAGAAAACCGACTTTCAGAAAGGAAAGATTGTTGGGTGTCATATTAGTGGGTTGACCATAAGAGAAACCGAGAGGTGTTTAAACATACCCAAGGCAACAGTTTTGGATGTACTAAATAAGTGGAAGACACGTGGAGTGCATGAAGCAGCAAAACGTACCGGCAGACAGAAGAAAATCATTGATAGAGGACGTCGAAGCCTCGGGAAAGTCGTTACAGCTAATCGACGGAGTACTGCACAAGACCTCAGTGTACAGATGAATACAAATGCTGGAACCTCGGTATGTACACGTACCATTAGCAGTGAACTTCATTCCATGGGTTTACCGTGGTCGTGCGGCTGCTCATAAGCCTTTCATCTCCACTCGGAGTGCTACTCGTCGTTTAGCATGGTGTAAAGAATATTTATCGTGGACCGTAGATCAATGGAAACGGTTCCTATGGACTAATGAATCCATATACACGATCCATCAGTCTGATGGCCATGTGTGGGTATGGCGGCAGCCGGGGGAACGCTATTTACCACAGTGTACTGTTCCTACGGTCAAGTTTGGAGCTGACAGTGTACTCGTGCGGGGGTGTTTTTCGTGGTATGGTCCCTGCCCAAGTGTTATCGTGGACAAGCCTGTTAACCAGCACGTCTACCTCGATATTCTGGACAATTATGCCCTACGAACTCTGTGGCAATACTATGGAACCGAGCCTTGTTACCAACAACAGTAGGATAATGCACCTAGCCATAAAGCAAGGACTGTTACAGCGTGGTTTGACGATAATTTCGTATTGTGTGTGGACTGGCCAGCACAGAGCCCTGATCTTAATCCCATAGAGCACCTATGGGATGAATTAGAGCGCTGCATAAGAAGTTTGGAACCAAGGCCTACTACTAATCAACAGTTAGCGGCAGCATTATGTACTGAATGGAAAACCTTGTCGAAAGCATGTCTCGAAGGGTCAGTGCATGCATTAAGGCCAAAGGTGGACCGACACCGTACTAATGTATGTTAATAAATGCTGTGTTGTGTTTCTCTTCTAGTTGTCCTGTGACTTTTGTCGATATAGTGTATTTTGATTCCTTACACCAGTAAAAGAAAAATAACTTCAATCTTAAAAACTTTTTAATTTACCCTGATGTCTACTTGGGTATTTTTAAAACCAAAATCGTATTTCAGCGCACTTATAACTTCTTTCAAGTGAACAGAAATTAAACTGAAACTCCTCAGAACAGTGCCTAACTATTATCCTCAGGAAGCTGAAGCAGTGCCTAACTATTATCCTGAGGAAGCTGAAGCAGTGCCTAACTATTATCCTGAGGAAGCTGAAGCAGTGCCTAACTATTATCCTGAGGAAGCTGAAGCAGTGCTTTAGTGAAAGTACTGCTGACTTGAAAACGACTTACGAGTGCATTAAAATAGGCTGTTGGTTTAACTAATTTTCTGTGCATAGAATGGTGTATTTCACAAATGCAATCACTTTCACATAGCATTTAACTTTTACTAAAGAGTATATATATTTTTTGAGACCTTGCTAAAAAGACATGCGTCTCTGGTATATGAGTTCTTCGCTAACGTAAACATAATTTATTCATGCTAAAAATGAGTAAAAGAAAAAGAAAAGTGTCATTAATCATGCGCAAGGTACTTAACGGCCTACATCTGCGTTTGCGATTAGCATGAAAAAAATAAAGCTATGTGTTCTCGCGTTTCTTAATGCTTTTTTTAATCACTCTATAAGGTACTTAATGCACCTTTGAGTGCCTTTTATGGGAATTTTACAACCTAATGATTTAAAATTATATCTGCATCGGCTATGTCAGCAATTGTAACAGAATAAAGTGAAACTGAAATGACATGTGTTCGTGCTCTAACTGATTTCACAACCCTTTCTTACTTCGTGTGAGGCATGGCGCGTGACGCACATACAAAGTACTACGCAGTAAGCGTCGACGGTGCCTCTTTTAATGAACGCTAATTTCCGTTATGCAACGTTTTCACTCCTGTAATCATCGCCATCGCGATCAGAGCCGAAAACGCTTTAATAATATCGGCCGGTAATTAATAATATCGTTTTAAGAATATCGGCAGCTAATTTTCTTCTTGCCCATGAGCCCTTTTAATTCGTGCGCGCAGACGTCTGTGATCCCAGCGACCCGCTGAAGTAGCACAACCACCTGAAAAGAAGTCCAGAGCTCGGCCGGCCACATGAAAGACGGAAGAAGAACGCAGATGGTGAAGGCTCTACTTCCGTGTAGGAAAGAAAGATCTTAGACGAACACTCCGCTGGCTTCGGGCAGCACACGTCGCTTCTCCGAAGAGGCCACACGCACTCCCGCGCCTAAAGGAGACACTCTGTCGTAGGGCGTAGCCATCAAGCATCACTAAAAACAATAAAAAATTCTCCTCATGAACGCCGTCTGCATATTAATGAGCGATCCGTCTGAACAGCTAGAAATACAGGAACTTTGTCGGCTACGTAGAATTAGATAGATTCTTTTTCAGTTCATTTTCTTTTTAATCGTACTTTTAAAGCCCAGAAAAATGATAAAAATAGGGTCAAAGAACCTTCCGTTCACCAGGGCCTGAGAACCATCACCCTTTGATGGTCAAACCATCGTTAATGATGGTATGATAGCTTGCATCAAGTAACGTTTGTCTTTTTAATTCCTACTCTGCAAGGTAAAAATAAATATTACTGATAATGCGCTTCACATTGAAATTATTCAGGCCGAAAGAATGAGATAAAAACAGAAATACAGCTAGTATCTATAAATAAATTGATTTATCTAACAATATATTTTAACCTACACGAAAGCTTCCGTAAATATTAATGTATGAATGAGTAAATTTAATAATTTCTTCTTCTTGTCGACAACACGGTTCCCCTTTTTTCTCAGCAGAATCCTCTGCTGAAGGAGCAGATATTGAGGTAAAGACGAGCCACATCGAAAAAGAAATTAATAGACGTATAAAACTTGGCGGCTGGGTAGCATTTGGGCCAAAAAAACCCCAAAAAACAGTACAATATGCAAGAGCAATTTACCATTATGTCTCAAAAAGTGTTTAATCAATACATCCATCTAGTTCTTACTTATGGATCAACGACATCGACCTTACTAAAAAAGACATACAACGGTTACAGATAACTGAACGAAACATGGAGAGGTGCATGCTTGGTGTAATCAGGAAAGATGAACACTGTAAAAAATTGCAGGGTCAAATTAAGGTAGACACACTGGCAGCTGAGTGGCCAGTCAATAAACCACTATTTGACAATCCTCCAAATACGCGTCAGTGAATAAACAAAGACATCGCTCTTTCCACGTTTTACCAACACATAGCAACCAAAAAATTGTTATTCGGCCCCTCCTAGAGAATTGAACCCCAGATCTCTCGACATCTAGCCGAGCGCGTTAGCCTTACGCCACGGTGGCCAACAATCCACGGCGCTATGTCTGTTGATCTGTAATCTTCTGACATCATAAATCCGTAAGATGGGCTCAGCTACTGAGACGTCTCCATCTGGTGGGCATTAACGGCACCGGCTATATATTAACTATAGCAGTTAAATCCAAAGGGCGAGATCCAAAGTGAAAATCCTCCAAATACGTGGCGTCAATGGAGACGTCTCAGTAGCTGAGCCCATTTTACTGATTTATGATGTCAGAAGCTGACAGAAAAACACACATAGCGCCGCGGATTGTTGCCCACCGTGGTGTAAGGCTAACGCGCTCGGCTAGATGTCCAGAGATCTGGGTTTCGACGTGGAAAGAGCGATGTCTTTGTTTATATTTTTTATAAACCGTAATGTTCATTAACATGTCTAATGACCGGGAAATAAAAACGTCTAATGACCATAATGTTCATTAACATGTCTAATGACAAATAAATAGTAATACATGTTATGTTCATTAACATGCCTAATGGGAAATAGAAACGTCTAATGCCGTAATGTTCATTAGCATGTCTAATGACTGAGAATAAATATTATGTCTACTGACCGGGAAATAAAAACGTGTTTCCCACGGAGGTGTTGCCATTCGACTGATTGTACATGAAAAAACAGGTATATAACCACTTTAAGAAGAACGTTGCCAGATTGCAAGCTTAAAGTACAGTAACAGTTCAAACAGTCTAAACACCGTAGAAATGTAGTTTATCTACCGAAAATTTACGGTTGACCGCCAGGTGGCGTGCTTACGATCTGTAAACCGTCTTAATCCGGGTGAAACACTGACTATTCATGGCAAGTTTTTACAGTGAAGAGGAACTCGTAAATCAGAAGAATGACCATGATCAAAATAAAATCTCTGAAATGACAATGATCTGGACATATTGCTAGAAGAAATTACCTGGTTTGTACGACAGGAATATTAGACTGCTCTGAAGAAGAGCGCATGTGTGATGGGTGGATGAAATATAAAAACATGCCGGAGTGACATGGAGGAGAGTTACTTAAGTTGTGGGAGAAACTTCAAAAGATCTTCATCCAGTAGTGGATTGATAAATTGTTGACGATGATATATTCGTTGACAGAAATACATTAAGCCATTTCAGTCCTTTGGTTTTTTTTTATCATTTTTTTTTTTTGCCCAATATGTGTGTTTACCTTTAGAAAACATACAATACGAAGGACTTTTTCTCAAACTTTAAAGCAAGATGGAATTTCAACGAGAATAAAAATAAAACGGGATGAATGAGTTACAGGATTTTATGGCTCAGCAACCAGATGTTGCCTTTCATAATCAGAATTTAAGGTACGATAGTATAACACAAGACCAGCCAGGCCAGCAATGAGTTACTCACCGATCAATTGGCTCACCAGTTAATTTCCTGATGATCGCCCAAAATGGAAAACGCTTTACCATTTATGCTGTTCTTGTGTTACACGTCTGACGTATGAAATATTTTTTGTGTGAAGGGGAGAGGGAGTGCTCACAAAAGTCCATAGAACACTCTTTTTCTGAGTTCACATCTGGATTACATTGCCTCTCTTCTCATGTATTTCAATTGCACAGTTAGTTGGAGTAGCTGTTGCAAATCTTTCTGCTTCACAAGGTTCATCCCTATGTCTTCGCAATCATTAAACACGTTTCCTTCGTACCTGTGCTAAAACAGACGGTCCATTTCATCTCAGGACTTCATCTGCTTCGTTATTCCGATGTTTCAATTCCCAACACTATGTATCCTACTTACCCTTTGTTCCTTCTCGTCATATGATCAAATCAGAGCAATTTTCAATTAAATAGCAGTAATGAGATCTTTTTATGCGAAATGAAATTTACTCAAGTTGTGTATAATGAAACCAGATCAGGTCTCTGAACATTCAGGCATACACCAATGAGCCAATACATAATAACCACCCCCAGCCTAGAGAAACGAGCGCGCCTAGAGACCGAAACGGTGGCGCAGGTGAAGTTCACAGAGCAGTATATAATACAATCCGAGGACCGGCTTTTGGTTAGTAGAGTGTTCAGAGTCAGAATGGGAAAAGCTGCCAATTCATCGGAGTTTGATAAAGGACAAATTGTGATGTCACGGCGCCTCGGAACTACGATCTCGGAAACGGCGCGGCTTGTGGGTTGTTCACGTGCCGCTGTTGTGAGTACGTACCAAAAGTGGTGCACAGATGGCCAAATTACGAACTGCCGTCCAGCCGTGTGACGTCAGCTGATTATTGATGCCAGAGGGGAGCGAGACTGTTGCACATTGTGCACAGCGACCGCAGGGACGCGGTGCGACAAATCACCCGCAGCTACAGCAGTGGTGATCAGGGCAATGTGTTGTAGCACACAGTTTATCGTAGCCTTCTTCGAATGGGCCTTCGTAGCCGAAGACTCAGCAGGGTCCCCATACTCACTGCACGTCATCTCCAACAACGCATGCAATGGACCCCAAGATCATCGAGATTGGACCGTGGATGATTGGAAGAAAGTGACCTGTTCTGACGAATCACGATTCCTGGTGCATCACGTGGACGGCCGAGCGCGGATACGCCGATAACCAACGGAGGCTATGGCACCTGGATGCTCTGTTGTGTGGAAACAGGCCGGCGGCGGCGGTGTTATGCTGTGAGCGATGTTTCCTTGGGACACTTTAGGCCGCATTATCCCAACAGCACAATCCCTGACAGCTGTGAGGTATCTGAACATCGTTGCGGACCAAGTTCCCCCATTCATGGCAACTGCCAGAATCGTCAAGGAGTGGTTCGAGGAACATGTTGGTGACTTTCTGTTAACGCCCTGGCCTCCAAATTCACCTGACATTTTTTTTTTGATTGGAGGTTTAACGACCACCATGAGCAACTCAATGGGCTATAAGCAGTCGTCCGTCCCTAATTTAGAGTCATTGGTTCCAGGGAAGGTAGAGAGCCAGTGCCGTAAGGTAAACACAACATCCATGCCTCACCAGGATTCAAACCGGGACCCCTTTCGGACGAATGATCAGAGGCCATCGCGTAGATCACTGCGCCACCGGGCGGTTACCTGACATGAACCGAATCGAACACTTGTGGTTCGACTTGGAAAAGCGGGTTCGCGCTAAATAACCACCACCCAGAAATGTACGGGAGCTGGAGGACCTGCTGTTGACATTATGGTACCAGATAACCCAGGATACCTATGCCACCTCATCGAATTGATGCCTCGCTGAGTGGCCGCTGTTTTGCGGGCTAAAGGGTGTCCTACAGCTTATTCGGTAGGTAGCCATAATGCAATGGTTCATCGGTGTATGCATCTATACATAAAAGATACAGTGAACAAAATTAGGTCACTACCAAAAGATCTCTCGTGCCTATAATGAATGTAGATTAGTAGCTTTTGACGCAAACACTCGTTTTTATTCTTCAGCAAATTTACAGTAGTTGTTCATAGCACTGAAAGATCTTAAACTTTCCACGTAGGTTTGAACGTTTGTATTCACAAGCGAAAATAAAAATTCCAGCACATGTTTTGAGGTAAAATGATTAGACCGAAATTGGTCGCGTATTTTCTTTATCGTTTCAGGATGTGTTGCGCTCGAAATTTACTCTAAATTTATGACGTACCATTGAGATGACGGAGGAATGAGAACGGCATGTAGCAGAGATAAGCTTCGTCGGTGTAGCTCAGTCTGGAAAATAACTGGCTCCGGAGCGAAGAGACGTGGGTTCAAATTCACCACAGGCAAAAAAACGCCTTTATTTTCATAAATTTAATATTTAAAGTACTGGGCAAAATTAATTGTGTGCAAACAGAGTGTAATGTGATCGTAACGAGTACGGCTCTCTGATACTATCGTATCTATTTTTTTTTATGAACACCAGCTGTATATGTAGAAATATACTTACCGAATTTGCTAACATTCTGTGCCTGTAATATAAGGTGATAAGAAATGATATTCCTAATTTTAAAAAGATAATTATGAAAAATTTGTAGAAAAACAAAGAATCTAGCCGTGCTTGAAAAGAAAAGCTGAAAACGGTTTTATTAAGCCACTAACAGTAACTGTCCAAGTTCAGAGGGGGAGCACATTGTCTTTCCCAATTATCAAGTTATCTGACAGTTCTAAGCCATTCCTCAGATCAATAAAGCATTTTGTGTGTTTGAGTACCCTGCAACATGGCCTCAGATTGTTGCTCAAAGAGTTCAAAAGGAAGTGCGAGAAAGAACCAATCCATTTGTTCTGGACTTCTCTTTACATACGCATTGGCTCTCTAAATCTTCAGTACCATTCGCTAATAAAGTGGAGACTTAGATTTTTCTCTCGCATTTTTTTTTTTTGAATTCTCGCAAAACAGTAATCATGCACGGTGAGTGTTGCATGATACGCTAGCACACAAAACACCTTCTCTGTCTGAAAAGCTGTTTTGAACTGTCGGAAGGCTTAGAAATAAAACCTGGACAGTCAGCGCCATCTGTAGACTTCAGCGGTTACTGTGAATAACTTGGAAAAAATTTCCTTATTCTTTCCAGATATAGCTACCTACGTCTATCGCTGCCAGTGGAGTAGTGTTAGACACCCAAAACCCTCGCGCTGCGGGGGCCCGATGGACAAGGTCCCAGTGAATCATATTTCTCTGAACAACAATTTCCAATGTCATATATATTTTCCAATATCATTGTACTACACTTACATTTTGGAAGAAAAAATCACGCATATTTAAAGCAGGCTCCCTGACTACGTAATTTTCATTTTATACTTCTATTTCACAGGGCAAGCTGTTTAGGATTTACTTTTTACTGTTTTAACCCCAGATAGCGGGCGAGGATATTATTTCCACTGTGATTGTTTTCACCGCTTTCCCAGCTGGATTTAGATCTTGCAGTGGCTTTAAAAAAATTCTAACTCTCCCAGTTACTGTTGCTAGCATAGAGAGATCATTTTCTAAACTGAAATTGGTGAAAACATGTGCTCGCACTTCAGTAATGCAGAACAGACTGTCAGTACCGAGCCTGAACACTATAGAAGTGGAAAGAGATCAAGAAACTAATTTTAGAGCATTGTTGCAGAACTTGCATTGAAGAATGAAAGACATGCGAAGAGAATCATATGGCTGTCAGGCAAATTTTATTTTAAAAAATGATTTACTGAACATTTTCAGCTCAAAGTTATTCCGGATGATCACAATCATACGTAGAGGAAGTGTTCACAGCCCTGAAGCGAAAACTCTATGGGACAAAACACAACTAGGAATACTTTCACAAACATGAGCTCACGATGTATGACAAAAAAGTAACATTTTGCGCCACCTGGGGACATGCAGCGCTGCGAGCTCCAGAAAACGTACAATTTGCTTACGGCACGATGTCCAGCGGATATAAAGATGACGGACAACGTAGTATGCCATTTGTACAAGTGGTACGTGTTATAGCTCTTACCTTACCTGAACATGCATTGTTTGTCAATCTCTATTATCAAATCAACAGTAACTCAGTTGCTGCGCTTCGAGAATTCTGGCGATTGAAGCGCATGAGGAGAGTACCAATGACCATTACAAACCTGAGAAAAATAATTGTACGGTCTTAGAATAACAGATCTTTAGTAGCAGACCAGGAGAAGGCCACAAACCGATTAGGCCTCAAGCAGCGGAAGAAGTTTCTACTACCGTCGTGGAGAATAGAATAGATAACACACCAGGTTCGAGCAGTGCACGAGCACTATCACGGCAACTAGATATGCTATACACAACGGTGTGGAGGATTTTGCAGTTTTATCACTACAAGATTCCCTATACTCAACAATTGCTTCATGGTGATACGCAAACCCGGCTGACGTTTGCTCTGACATTATCCTCGCTGCCATGAAGGTGGACAATGCATAGCCCTGGAACATCTTCTGGAGTAACTTGGCTGATTTCCATCTGCACGGCAGTGTTAATACTCAGAATTGCAGCATTTGGGCTGAGGAAAATCCTTGTTGGTGTCAAGCGATCCCGTTGCACTCGCTGAAAGTTAGTGTGGTGTGGTAAGAATTGCAGCATTTGGGCTGAGGAAAATCCTTGTTGGTGTCAAGCGATCCCGTTGCACTCGCTGAAAGTTAGTGTGGTGTGGTTTAATGGCAATCATTTATCACCGGGCGTATTTTTTCAAAGAAAATCGTCCAACCGGACCAGTGACTTCTGCCGTCAATGCCCGCAGGTATCGAGAAATGGGCCAAAACTTTGTGGTCCCGCAACCTCAGCAGCGTATATCTTGACTTGACCGTAGTTATACAGGGTGGAGCACCTCCTTATATTGTATTGTTGGTATAGCAGCTGTTACGACAACAGTTTACCAACAGTAGAGGGATTAGATGTGCATTTTCCACAACCTGGACACCTCGTTAGTCTGATCTCTACCAATGCGATTTTTGGTTGTGGGGACACTCATAATCTAGGTTTATAAGGGCTATGTATCCGATTTGGCAGGCTTGAAAGACAAAACACGTGAAACAAATTCATGCGGGCCTGTTGCATTCCACTATGGAGAACGTCGTTCAATGCATGCAGTGTTTAGAGCAACTGAATAGAGATCCCATTGAACCATATCTATATCCTGTACCAAATTAGAAGGTAATAACACTTTCCAGCTAGCTTTCTAGTGTTTTCTGTAACTATTACATCTTGCCAAATGTGCAGACATTTTGTGGTTTCCTACAGCGACAGCGCATGTTTGCGGCAGCAGTCATATCTCGTGGGGTTGCTTTTCGTCCAACTGCGATGTCGGTAGATGGCTCTGTGAGAACTTCAACTTGCATTGTGATCGCTCTTGTACGTTTTTCCGGCCCTTGCAGCACCACATATCCCCTGGTGACACCAAATGGAATTATGCTTCTTTTTCGTAAATCGCGAGCGCACTTTCGTGAGAGTATTCCTACCAAATTTGGGGGCGTTACAGTTCTCTATGTTTCGCTACAGGGCTCTGTGAACACTTCCTCTTTAATTGTTATTACCCGGTATGTGTATTTAGCATACAAAACATTCTTATGCATTTCTTCCGTTGTTAACGACAAGGCGGCAGACGAGAAAGTTCAATCTGTACTTCGTTTTGTGCATTTTTCCGATTATAAGAATTTGATTTCATTGGTAGAATGAATTATAATTCAGTAGCATTTCTAACTTTATCATAAGTTAATATTCACAGTAAATTTTGCTTGAAATCGGCAAATGAGAAGCGAATCGCCCACCCCTTCCCCATTTTCCCGTTTAAATCAAGTAACTCAGAAAACTTTTATTCGATCAATACTGAATTTAATATTTAAAAGTCTGTCAAACATTAAAGAGGCAATGCTCAAAATCAATATTAGTGGAAATGAATTGGACGCGTGGATCGGTTTGTTGTTCCTCATATTATTGAAGTCAGAATTAAAAAAAAAATGCGCATGCACGAGAAATCGAAAAGAAGGCCGCTGCGGCTTTGCTCTACATTTGGAAGGAGACTGGAGTCACGCAGTACGATAGAAATGTTTAGAGCATCGCCGCCTAGACTCTCGCTGCAATAATTTCCCTTCAAACTGTCAGCAGCATTTTTCTACAGCAGTAATGATAACAGTAACGTGCATCGCCTCGATTAAAAGTTGTCACGATCTAGTCAAAATCATCGAAATTAGCAAATCTGTTTTTTTTTCGGGTGAGCCCCTCCTCCCCCAGTAACTTTCGTGGGAAGGGGACTGTTTTGCTCTACCCCACTGTTTCTTTTTATTTGTGGGTTTAACGGCCACCGTGAGTAACTGAATGGGCTAAAAGCAGTCGTCCGTTCCTAATTTAGGGCCATTGGTTCCAGGGATGAGAGAAAGCTGGTGCTGTAAGACAATCGCAGCATTCATGCCTCACCGAGATTCGAACCCGGACCCAACTCGGACGAATAGTCAGAAGCCAACGTTTAGATGGTTGATGGATTGTAACGGCGCAAGGGCCATATTTGGACAAAGAGCGCCAAACACATGATCATCTTAAAAACTAACGTTTAGACCACTACGCCATCGGGGCGACGCGCCACAGTTCACTGCCTTTGTAAGAATTTTTATAGTGCTGTTTTCAATTTGAAAGATCAAAGTGGCGGAAAGTAAAAACCAATTAAGAGTAACATGCGTACATGGGAATCAACGGAGCCGATCTATCCTATCTCTGTCTGAATGATATGGACAATAGCTTCTTTCGCCTAGGGCTTTAGCCGGAGTCTAAAGTGGAACATAAGGGTTTTAGCTTTCTCTGTTTCTTATTTATTCTAATACCTTAAACCAGTGTCCATAAACCTGGACAGGGTAATTCACCTTTTCTTCAATGTCCACAGCAGCAGTCCAACTACTTCCGCCAAATGAAAAGAAATTGTTTTTTGTTATCTGCTTTCTTAGTACAACATAAAGGTACAAGGTTGTGAATCAATTAATAACTAAAAACATTTGGCAGCCATATACGTTAATAAAAAGCTTATAGTCCTGTATCCAACATGGTAAAAAAAGAATTATTTAAAAATAAAATATATACAAACATTTACATGATGGGAAAAGAATATCAATAAGTCTCATATATCAATATACACTATCTACCAACAAGTAATCGGACACCTGTGATAGCAAAGGAAAACGAAGTTTATTCACCTTCAATAGTTGGTGGAGCCTCCACGAGCGGAGATTACAGCTGCGACCCTCCGGGGCATACTCTCAACCAGGCGTTGTACGACGGCTAGCGGTATTTTCTTCCACTCGGCTTGGAGAAGAGAGGTTAGTTCCTTCACCGATTTCGGACGGTGGGGACACCCCTTAAGTCGACGCTGCAACTCGTCCCAGAGGTGCTCGATAGGGTTACGGTCCGGGCTCTGCGCAGGCCAGTCCATTCGATTAACCCCATTGTCACCATACCAAGCCATGGTGGACCTCGCAACATGACAGGTGGCATTGCCATCCTGAAAGTAACATGGGTCCACCCTGTAAAACTGCCACAACGTAGGAAGCGCATGGTCATCCAAAATGGTGCAGTAGGTCTCGACGTTGAGTCTACCAGGAATTGAGACCAAGGGTCCTGTGCCATACCAGGAGAAACACCCCCATAGCATAATTCCACCGCCGCCGAACTTCACAGTTGGCACAATACATTCCGGCAGGAGGCGTTCTCCAGGCAGACGCCAAACATAGACCCTGCTATCCGAACGGTAGAGGGTGAACCTTGATTCGTCGGTCCAGAGAACCTGTTTCCACTGCTCAACGGTCCACTGTCCACGTTCTTTGCACCACGTTAGCCGAGCAGCGCTATTGGACTTGGTGATCAAAGGCTTGTGGGCGGCAGCAAGTCCATGATAACCGAGCAGATGGGCTTCCTTACGGATGGTATTCATCGAAAGAACACTCCCGGATGTCTGTTGAAACTCCTCGCGGATGTGGCCCATCGATTTGGTGCGGTTTTTCCGAATTTCTCTGGCCAGCACCCGTCGGTCTCTAACTCCCAGTTTTGTGGGTCTGCCGGGTCGGGGCACATTCCGACAGTCATCTCTCATCTTCCACTTGCCAATCACGTAGGCCACTGTCGATTTTGGGTACTTCAACTTACTGGATATGTCACTTATGGATCGGCCATTTCTGTGATACCCGACGATTACACCTTTCTCGAAATCAGAAAGCTCCAAACTGCGTGGCATCTTGCATGCGACTGGTTGCGTTGTTGTTTCCCACACGATATTTAACGGAGGCGGCGGCCGTGACGTGTATCAGGACCGCAGATATCGTCGATTGCAGGGGTGTCCAATTACTTGTTGGTAGATAGTGTATAAGTATCATGTATCAATATATTGTGACGATCCCCCCCTCGCATAATTAATTGGAGAGAGGCGTGGTTAATTAACGGTAATTGAAACTTGATTGGGGGTTTTAATTAACAGAGAGTTATAATTTAAACACTTGCGAGGGGCGGTATATTGAGAAAAGATCTTCTAGCACTTTGAATTCAAGTAGCGAGTTGCAGGTGTTTGCCACGAGAACAAAGAGCCCATAAACGGAAATGGGACAGGTCAGAGTTTAAAAGCTATTTCCCATGACTCAAAAGTGTTTGGACGGCAAAAGCGTTTGAAGCTTTTGTCTGTGCCGCGCGCGAAACAATGGAAGCTCTTAGACTTGAAGAGCGGTTTATAATAAAAATGTCGCGGTTTCAAGTGTTGGAATTCACCGCTTACCAATTTCTTGGAGAGAGGAGATTGTTGTTGAGGACAGATCCCGTTTGATATCCGAGAGAACTGGGCCTCGATTTTTCCTCGTGCTAAAAAATGCTTGCCGTCCGTCTGCGTGCTCTTGCAATTCTGAGCATAAGAAGGGAATCCAGCTGAAAAGCATAAGCTGATGAATAATAACCACCAGATTTACCTAAAAACTTTCTGATCCTCGCCGGACTATCGATACCTGTCCTAAGGAGCGATTTCAGGTGGTATGCCGACAGAAACATAATAATTACGGAATTTCGCCTCACTCATGCAGAGCGGAGAAGAGAAACGTCAACATCGGAAGGGGAACCACGGAGGAGCCGAGCCCCCCTGCAGAGCCTCTTCGCAAAGAAAGCGGGGATAGAACTTTTGTGCGTGTGTCTGAGTACGTGCGTTCGGCGACTAGGGATGATGTCGTTTTGACGAAGAGACCGTAAGCAACGCGGCGTCATCCAAAAAGGAAAAAAGCTACCCGTAGTGCCGACATATTAGTCAATGTGAGTGAGTGTTGTGTTGTTTTCTGGGTGTCATCATACGGTGGATACTCAAGGACCTATGTAAATACTTTTTACGAATACTTTTATTTGCGGCTCATTGTGAACGAACAGACTTTTCGTTAGGACATATTTTCTGAAACACCGAAGAGGGCCAAAGCTGACCGGAAATGATAGCTTTGTAATTAGATGAAGAATCCGGTGTAATTTATGCATGTATCCATTAAATCCCTGTTTTAATTGTTATACTGTGCCTCTATTGGTTTATTGGTGTACTGTGTCGGCTAATTGACTAACGAGGTATTGCCGGATTCAGTGATTCGAATCGCCGTCCGGAAGTAATTGGGCATCCTGACAACTAAGACCCAAAGAATGCAACAATATGAAGTCACGGAGTATGTTCATGTTCAACTGAGTATATTTGAGACGCAATTAGAAAAAATTTTCAAATCGTGTTTGAGGCAATTTTGGTCTCTCTACATCTTGAAAATACTGTAGATAAAAAAATGTGTGTGTCCCATTTTTTTTTGTTGAACAATGTCAGTATGCTCCGATGTGACACGTAAACATACAGAAGAGAAAATTTCTACGAAGGAAGCTCTGAAACCTACGCGGTAAATGGGTTAAAAATAAACTGATTGTAGAATGTACATGAAAAAGCGTTGGGGATTCTTCACTGCTTTCGAAAACACAAATTACTGAAAATCAAAAAAAAAAAAAAAAAGACACCTGCAATATGAGTGAAAATATCATTGGAAAAGTGATTCCGAAGAATAAGAAGATACTGGGATAATGGATCTCGGTTATAATATAACAGATCTTCAAAGATCTGCAAAAACTCGTCGTAACCGAGTGGTCCTGTAAAGTTTTGTTTTGAAATCAATTCCATTTAAATTATCTTTATTTTAAAGCTTATTCCACATAAACATGACAGATATATTTTGTGCATCCAAAAGCGCAAACATAAAGTATATATTCCTCTCAACTAAATTTTAAAAACACACAAAATAACATTATCTGAATTCACTCAAGAGAATTGCCTCCGTAAAAGAAGGAAAATGAGAGAATCCTTAATTTTCATTTTTGAACAGTGTTTCAAACAAAATGCCCAAGTGCCATGCTCAAAGAAATTTTGTAAGCGAACAATAACATCAGAAACGAAGAATAAAGCACTTTTTTGTTCGGATATCTGAAAACACAACTGTTTTGCTTTGGATATCTGAAAGCATACAGGCAATACTTCAAAGATGGATAGCAATGTTTCAGACAGTAATCAAAGGAAGGATTTTATGATTTTTGCGATTTTTCTAAAAGAAATTTATTTAGTGATTTGACACCAAGGCAAAAAAGTGGTATAAAATGTAGAATATTAATAAAATCAAAAGAAAAATCTTTCATCTTTTGTAAAAATATGAACATCTAAAAAATGAGTTTTTGATAACATCGACCAGCTTTTTTCCTTATCAATAATGAATTCTTAAATAGCATCAAACTATGTACTTTTAATGGATATGTAACGAATGAGTTGCCGAGCTTGAACAGGATTTTTAAACCCTGCGTGAATTGCGAACTACGCAATATTTTATCAAAAACGTAGCCGAGATAAATTTGCTGTTCGAAAATGTTGGAGAAATGTGATATACCGGAGACCAATGTAAAGGTGGGAGTAACTACGATATAGCATGGTGAAACTGTTAGGGGAATGAAAAAAATCCGTTATAACCAAAACTACTGTAACCGTATAACGAAGTAAATTTCTCCGTCATTTTTGGTCTACGCCGGGATTCGAACCCGAGTCCGCTTATTCCGGAACAAGTTGCTCTACCAACTGAGCTACGCATACGTCTATTCTGATTCCTATCTGCCTTTATGTCGTGTGCGTCCTGCTGGCAGGTACGTCATAACCGAGATTAACTACGTATATAGTTCTTTGAAAAGTTTTTCCTTTATTTCGAACTGTACGCATTAATCTTAATAAATTGCAACAGAAAATTTGTAGAGCATCTAAGACACCTACAGTAGCAATAAAGGCTTATTCTATGCAGTGGTATTTTAGTCCCCTGCAAATTATGTTTACATTGTTAACAATATACACTCATGAGCCATAGCATTATGAACATCTACCTAATAACGTGTTGCTCCGCATTTCACCACGATAACCTCTTGCACACAGCGTGGTTCTCCACAAGACCACGGAGGGTGTCCTTAGATATTCTGTATCAGATGGACAGAATTACATCCCGCAGTTCGGCGACTGAACGAGGCACGGACGTGAGCTGGGGAATATTGCTTTACAATGCATCCTGTAAATGTACGATGGAATTCAAGTGGGATAGTTTATCTGCCAGGGAAGCACACAGAATGATTGGGCATGATTCTCGAACTGTTTCTGCTCAGTGCGGGAGATGTGATGCAGAGCGTTATCTTTCTGAAAAAGTCCAGGGCCATCTGGATATATCATCACCATGTAGGTAACTCTTGGTCCAGAACAATGCGCAGGCAGGATCTGGCAATGAGGGTGTGCTTAACAGAAATGAGGGGACCCAGTAATGTCCATGAAAACAGCCACCATACCACGATACCGCCGTTGGCGGCCTGTACCTGCCTAACCGTGAAGTCTGTTGCAGCTGTTCTCCAGCGTCGAATACAGACCTATCCATCAGCATGTTAGATCTAGAACCTGGGCTCATAGGACTGGCAATTCTTTTACAGGCGTCCAATGTCCAATCGTGGTGCTCATGTGCTCATTTTAGACAGTCGGCCAGCATGGACACGTGAACAGGCCGCCGCTTCTTAGCCCCATTCGGAAAATCATCTCCTGGATTGTGTGGTCAGAAATGTTATTCTGTGAGTCCTGGTTGAAATCTACCATAAACTGAGGGATTGTAGGCTGTGTGCTGTCCCAGACCTCACGTGCCAGACGGCCTTTACCGTGACTGTCAACCAGTCAATTTCTCTCCTTTCCGGCATGATACGTGGATGTGTGTCCCTCTTCAGACCATTCTCGCCCCACCTTCGCTATAGCAGCCCGCGAAGAGCCACCAATGCCTGCTGTTGCTGAGATACTGATGTCTACCATAAGGACAATGGAATAGATCCCTGACCCCATTTTGTCCATTTTCAATAGGGTTCGTCCCCAGGTGGTCCCCTACCACATACTAAAATTTCATCAAAATCGAACCATTTTTACGCGAGTTATCGTGCGGACGGACAGACAGGCAGACGGACAAAGCTGGAGCATATTCACTTCTTCAACCTACTGTTGGAAAGCGTGAAAACCGGCTGCATAAATTTTGGTACAACTTGTGTATTCAACAAATTCTCTTCGTCTGAGTATAAGGACGTGAAATACACTGCCGGACAAATGCTAAGGACGGATTACAATAGCAATGATAGCAACCATGAAATGGAAGGCAGGAAAATGTGGAAATTAGCATAAGTGCGGGATACAGTAAGGCGTGTTGTGCGTATGCAAATTTTGGATTGCCGAACTTGTTCGTGACGTCATAGCGCTGATAAGAGATATAAAGGATTTGACGCGTATTGACCGTTGTTGTTCAAACGCAAAGTTGAAAGGGAAAGAATCAATTGACGAACTTGCAATTTTCAGGATGTCTTCCCGACATCACCTAGATGATTTTACGCGTGGCCGTATTATTGGCAAGATTGAAGAAGGGCGAAAAATAACACATGTTGCCAGGGAGTTCGACGTCAGCCACAGTGTTGTTTCAAGGCTTTGGAAATCATTTCAAACAAATGGAGAGTGTAGCAAACGTCACGGGGAGGTCGTGTTCGCAGTACGACACCTGCAGAAGATCGGTACATAGTGCTATCAACAAAAAGACACCGGCGCAGCACAGCTAGTGAGGTAGCAAATCAGTTTATGGCTGCTGCTTGCAAGCGGATCTCCCGAAAAATTGTCGCCAGACGTTTGCATGAAGGAGGACTATACGCTCGCCGTCCTGTTGTGTGCATCCCATTGTCCAGACGTCACCGTACCGCCCGTTTGCAATGGTGCCATCAACATCGCAATTGGACTGATAATGACTGGTCTGCTGTCCTCTTCTCAGATGAAAGTAGATACAGTCTATCGTCTGATTGTCGACGACAACTGATTTGGCGTGATAGTGGTACTGCATATTGTCCAGCAAACATACAGGAAAGGGACCGATATCCGACATGTAGTGTCATGGTATGGGCTGGCATCATGATCAATGGCCGTACGTCCCTCTATGTGCTTCCAACTGGGACTATGACTGGCCAACGATACATTAATGATGTTCTGCTACCTCATGTTCGCATGTTCCGTGGTGCTGTCGGTGATAGATTCATTTTCATGGACGACAACGCAACATGTCATCGAACAGTCGCTGTCCAGGAGTGTCTTGAGAGCGAGGATATTCAACGCCTCGTACGGCCAGCACGTTCTCCAGATCTGAATCCCATTGAAAATGTGTGGGATGCTTTGGGGAGGAGTCTTGCTGGTTGCCAATGCCCTCCAATAAAAAAGGACACCCTCATCCGTGCACTGACAGAGGAATGGGATAAATTACCCCAACAGCTGCTTGATAATGTTGTGCAAAGCATGACACGACGTGTGGAATTTTGCATCGCCCTCCATGGTGGCCATATCCCGTATTGACATCTTACGCCGGAACGCCTGCGGACGGTAATTGCATTTTTTTCACGTTTACGTATTTACGTATTCTGCACAAAATGGCATGTTTGTCCCTTGAACACGTTCCAAAGCCTTCTGGATTTCAGAGCACAATAAATTGTCTTTCTTGTAATGTCCTGGCATTCTGACATTATTTTATTTCACTTGGCATCCAACCACACTTACTTTTTTATGCGCTATATAGCCGTTTATGACCCGTCCTTAGCAATTGTCCAGCAGTGTAATAGGATTGTCATTCTTCAGGCGTGGCAGCTTTTCGGCATGAAAATCGATCCGCAGAGGATATATATAAGTAACCGTATCAACTGATTTGTACACAAATGAAGAAACTGAATAAGCGATGATATGGTGTAGGTTTACTTCTCCGCTCTTTAGAAATATGTAGCGTTGTACAGACCAAAGCCTTACGTTTTTATATGTACGAAAGATGACGGTAAAATTAACTGAAATATTAAAATTTAAGGAAACCAGAAAGCGCAAACGGGGCAACCATTTTCCGTCCCCTTTGCTTTTTGTCTGTCTTTGTCTCTGTTTTTTTTGTGGGGGGGGGGGGCGGAGGAGGCAAACTGTTTGTTCTAGGAGAATAATTCAAGGAAAAAATTCACTTGATTTCCTTTCTTTCCTTTTTTGATTGACATGATTTTCTGGATTGCCTTAATGTTCCCCTTAAAAGCATTTTCTACAGATTTTTTTTAAAAAACACTCCACTGAAATGAACATTTTTATTAATCATCTTATACATGCCAATATTGTCGTATAAATTTAGGAAATCCTTTGTCCAAGCTGATGCGTATACTGCTACAGATTAGTGATTTATTCACATTCTTGATAATGAAGTACAGTACGTTCCTAATCACAGCAAATTTAACCTTGATAATGCAAATGCAATTTTCTGCAGAAAAATCTAATATTTACAGTTGTTTCGATACGAATAAAATGCAGCATAAAGTAAAAAGCTAAACGACTTAGTAAAAAAATATAACAAACAAATAGAATACGATTATAAAAATATATATATGAGAAGCTAGAGAATCCGACTGACTTTTTCAAAATCCTAAAGCACTTTGAAAACCATCATCACATGAATTGCACTAAAATTACTTTCGCACGCTTCTTTTAAAACTTAGAACTTTTGCATGAGGTGTGAAAAGGAAAAAAATTACTTAGTTTTTTCTTTTTAATAATTGCGGACATAAACTGTGAAAACGAAGAAAAATATAATCAAGATTTTTATGAAAAATTCCCTTACTTACTTTAGAAATGAAAAACACTTGGTATTTTTCATTTCTAGGAACGTGTTATGATATTATCTTACAAAATCAATCAGGGTTATTAAACAGGTACCAGTATTTTAAAAATATACAATTTTCGTGTATGAAAGACATACAAAACACGATATTATAATATTGTACCTACATATATTCGTCAGATACCGGCAATTAAATGTTTTCTCCCTAAATGGTTTGATGAAGCAAAATCTACAAACCAATTCTTAATTTTAGTGTGAGGCATAATGATGGAAATGCGATTGAATCCTAAAAAATATTTTGGAGCCGCATTTACGAATCTTCCGGGCTAAATTCAGCGTTCTTAAAAGCAAAAACTAATATTTTTAATCGAGTGATAAAATGTAGGGTATATTCTAGAATGCTCTGTTAAGTAGCTAAAATATAACTTTCCTATTGTAAATTGGTGTCATAAAGATGCTGAAATATTCAAATTAATTGATCAATTCAGTTCTAGCAGTCACGAACGCTAATCACTCGCTGATATGGTACTTTGTACAAAGAAAGCAAGTAAATTAATTATCATCAGGCAAATTAAAATAAATACATTTAAGTTTTATTGATATTAATGGTGAAGGTATTATTCGGGAAACATTTCCTTAATCTGTCTCAATTAAGAAAAAAAAAAAAAAAAAAACAGATGCCAACGACACCGTCAGTTTTAAATTACAGAGACCACTAACAAATATCAGACAAAGAGAGGTACCTAGAACTTATCCCTGACATAATCTGATTTTGATTGATTTCGATCTGCTTATATAATATTACTTAGCAATAAAAAATCAGTTATCTATATAATTTAGGTTCAAAAAAAAAAAAAGTCGACCGTTTATCGAGGTACTTTTTATACTACTACTGAACATTTTATTAAGAAGTGTGCCTCAACCTACAGCTTCTGAAGTATTGTTTATATCTACTGAAATTAGTTAAAAGGCAATCTAAATAAAACACTTCAGGAGTTCAACTTTTTTTCTGAAAAGTTCAATAGAATAAATGTAATAATAACACATAACATATTAAAGATATTTAAATCCTGACAATCACCTTTTTGAAATTGCACATAACATTTGCAATTGGCCACTAAATTTCCTAGAGTCAAATTACAGTTCTTTAGCACCAGTGCGATATATCGTTTGTGTTTAAACAAAATCTCTGACCTCTGCAGACAAGACAATAATTTTGAACCATTTCTTTCGGCTTTTCTGGAAAATATTTATAATTTCAGCTTCACTTACATCATAGATTACGAAGAAATCCAATGAAGGAAGCTATTTCCTTAACGCCTGAGCAGCACTGGATGTCCGTTAATGCGACATGACCTCACCTGTAAGACGGATTCGAAAAATGTTTTATCGTTTGATAGCTGGGACCATAGGAATTATTTTACCTGCGTTTTCCAATTTTGCTATTGCACATAGCTCGGACCATAGAAATTGTGGTCCCAGCTATGCGTAATAGTTGGTGTCGTGAAAATACAAATATAACTTTGGTATTTGCACTTTTATGACACCTTTTTACACATGATTTTTCAGTAGTGTAAGGAAAATTTTCATTTGGCGTGATGTGCCAATTTCCAGAGTTCGGATTCCAAAAATTACTTTCAACGTAAACAGTTGCAAGTGTGATCAATATTTCGATATTTTCCATACACTTCCCGTTTTCCACTTAGGGACGTAAAGGCACGCCAGGAGCCCCGTTGGCTGAATGATCTAAGGCGCTGGTTTCTGACCATCTGTACGAGATGGACTCAGGTTCGGGCCCCGGATGAGGTACCGATGGTGTGTTTGTATGACATTGCTGGCTCTTCTCCTTTGTGGAGCCAGTGGCCCGGAATTCTTTTTTTTTTTTTTTTTTTTTTTTATTGGAGGTTTAACGACCACCGTGAGCAACTCAATGGGCTATAAGCAGTCGCCCGTCCCTAATTTTAGGGTCACTGGTTCCAGGGAAGGGAGAGAGCCAGTGCCGTAAGACAAACACAACATCCATGCCTGACCGGGATTCGAACCCGGACCCCTTACGGACGAATGATCAGAGGCCAACGCCTTAGACCACTGCGCCACCGGGGCGGCGCCCGGAATTCGGGACAGGCGACTGATTATAGTCCTCCAAATTGATCATCATGGTAGTCGTTAAACCTCGAGACAAAGAAAATAAATATGCTGCTACATTCCTGCTTCTAAAAGGTGGAATGGAAATATTCATGTCTGAATGCTCTGAGGTACCTGTGTACATATAATTTTTTTGTAGTATGCGTACGTTTTCTTAATATACGGAAGAAGTAAAGCACTAAAATTTGTGATATTTAACAGCATTATAAATTTTTGAATTTTGCAAAGCCGACAGAATGTGGTGCACAGCGAGCCATACGAGTGACTGCGAATTCGCGTAAATTACACTCAGAAACTGCAACAGCAAAGTAAATAAAACAAACTATGAAAACTTGTGTAAATGCAAAGGCCGTTCCATAAAAACTGAGAGTAACTTTTTTTTGAGTTGATAACAATGCGAAGGGGGAAAATAACCACGCTGACGACTAACTGAATTAAGGAAGTATCTATAGCAACAGTTATTAGCCGTGGCAGACGATTCTGGTTTTGTTATTGCGCAGGTGTTTTTTTTTTTTTTATTGGAGGTTTAACGACCACCGTGAGCAACTCAATGGGCTATAAGCAGTCGCCCGTCCCTAATTTAGGGTCACTGGTTCCAGGGAAGGGAGAGAGCCAGTGCCGTAAGACAAACACAACATCCATGCCTGACCGGGATTCGAACCCGGACCCCTTACGGACGAATGATCAGAGGCCAACGCCTTAGACCACTGCGCCACCGGGGCGGCGCGCAGGTGTTTAAGGTACGTCTGTATTTCGCCATGAAGCTGTGGAGGAGAGTGATTCTGAGTTCAGATGTGAAATGCGTTATGCAATAAAATTTTGCTATCGTTAGGGTAAAACGGCTCCAGAAACAGTTATTTTAATGAAAAGAGCTTACAAAGAAAAAATGTCTGGGTGAGTCAACGATTTTTAGATGGCACCACGATTTCAGAAAGGGAGTTTCTCGGCAGAACTCGCTCCTAGGCCTGGTTGACCTGAAAGTGTTGTTACGGAACGTATTGTTAACACTGTTTGGGCAATCCTACAAGAAAATCAACGAATGAAGTGTGAAGACATAGCGGCGTCAACTGATATTTCAAAAACGTCGGCATTCTGCGCGACAAATTACTGCTGCATCGTGTGCGTTCCAGATGGGTAACTCATCACCTGATGAGAGAACAATTGTTAGCCAGAGTTCAGGTGTGTCATGAGTAGAAACAAATGATTGCAAAGGATCCAAACTTTCTAAACACAGTAATAACTGCCGATGAAACATGGGTCCAGTATTTTGACCCCGTCACCAAGCGCGCAACGAGTGTCTGGAAACATACAGGCTCGCCTCCTCCAAAAAAAAAAGGGCCGCCAAACCAAATCAGCTGGGAAGGTGATGATGTCAATTTTCTTTTTTTTTTTTTTGATTGGAGGTTTAACGACCCCCGTGAGCAACTCAATGGGCTATAAGCAGTCGTCCGTCCCTGATTTAGGGTCACTGGTTCCAGGGAAGGGGGAGCGTCAGTGCCGTAAGACAAACACAACATCCATGCCTCAACAGGATTCGAACCCGGACCCCTTTCGAACGAATGACCAGAAGCCATTGCTTAGACCACTGCGCCACGAGGTCGGCAGTTTTCTTTTATCAGAAAGGGGTAGTCTACCAGCATGCCGTTCCTGCACAAATTCCTGTCAATGCTGACTATTGCATTTCAGTCTTGAAGCGTCTGCGACGACACATATCGATTAAGCGACCGAAACTAGTGAGCAAATGGACCTCACACTATGATAACGCCCGCCTTCATGTGGCCGCTTGTGTTCAACAGTTTCTTACGAAATGCAGTATTGAAATCATGCCTACAGTCCTGACCTCGCTCCGTGCGATTTCTGGTTGTTTCCTACAATGAAGGAGAAGTTCCGTGGCGCAACATTCAACACAGATGCTGAAGTTATTTAAGCTGTACAGTGTACAGCTGGGTTCGCTAAAGCAGCTTCCACAAAATGCCTTCGCCACATGCTTTGAAAAGTGAACTGAACGATGGGTTGCATATCATCTGAAGGAAGATACTTTGAGAAAGAATAACATATTTTTCTGTACCTATATTTATTCATTTTGTGAGATATTACTCAATAGTCTTTATGGCACGGCCGATGTATATCGCAGTTTATGCAAACGAGCTATCTCAGTTAAAGCATACGTTTTTGTATGTGTGTGTGTGTGTTATCTATCAAGGACAGTTTTTCGTATTCTGTGTAACAGTCTTTCGAAGGTCAGTGTTAATTTAAACCAAATAAAATATACCGGAAAACAAGCTTGTCTGAATGCACTGAGGTACGTGACATAAGCGGCCCGTCCACTTGACTGGCCACAGGAAGAAAAAGCAATTCAGCTGACGTCATAAAAAACCTTCCTTGGACGATCTGCCAGACGACACACGTGTTCGTCTTATCAATGACTAAGATATGGGTTTCGTATGATATGCTGACAAAGCGTGCAATAAAAAGGAAGATAATCAAGAGAAAAAAGGACATTAAAAGCTATTTCTTCCATAATCTTTTCTTTTCTTTTCTCATCATGGCTTTCGAATTAGTGACCATTAAGTGCAGAAATCATAAAGCAATATCTTGCAATTACTGTGTTTAACATGCAGAGCTGCAGCTCACGAGCTCAACGAGGAATTCATAAGCTTTTTCAAAATACTCGGAAATCATTAGGAGCACGAAGAAACAGATAAGTATGAATTCTCATGACCACACAAAGTAAAAGAAGGCGTTACGCGGAAATCACATGAATTCCGAAATCTTGTCTCTTAGCTTTGACAAGATACATGTAATCGTTAACTTTTTGAAGTGCCTTAATTAAAAATATCTTGCAGTTCCCGTAAAAATATGAATAGTCAGCAGTAGAATTGCAGACGTATTTAAGTTCTCATTTCACAGTGGCGTTTTTATGCATCTTATTTCACTTTCAATGGGAGACTGTATCACGTGATTCGATCATGTAATTGCCCTCCTGGTAGGTGGAACTTTGAGTGAGCCTTCAAGCGTTATCTATCCTCTGTTGGACAAAGGTCTCCCTTATTTTCCGTCACGTCGATTAAGCTTTGACTTCCGCCATGCATCTCTTCCCTACATTCCTCGTAATTTATTTCCTCCATATCCCCTCTTGAGCCCTCTACTCTTTCTTTCTTCTTTTTTCATTTTTTTACTTCAGAATTTAACAATCACCGTGAGCAACTACTTGGGCTACTCGCATTCGCACATCTCTGATTTGGGACCACTGGTTTCAGGGAGAGAGAAGAGCCAGTGCCATACGACAAACGCACCATCCATGCCTCATCCGGGACTCAAGCCCGGGCCCATCTGGTTCGATCGGTCAGAGGCCAGCCCTTAGAACACTGGGCCACCGGGACAGAAGTCTTTTTTTCCTATACTATCTTCACGTATAGTAATCTGCACTACACTATCGAAAGTACTGGGACATTACTATCGCAGAGAAAAGCACTACTTATTTCAAAATTTAATATTAGATAGACCCACCGAAGAACGTCGGCGCTGGTAGGGCTTAGAACTACACTTTCAGCCTTCCCTCACCAAGAAAATATTGGGGGCTATTTCCCCAAAAGTTTAATAAAAAAAGTAAATTCCTTCTTCTTGGTGAATCTATTGTAGCTTAGTCCAGGCTGCCATTAGAATTCTCTCATTCGTGCCTCGTTAAGAATTTCTGAGCTCCGGAAACCCTAGATCCACCTTTCACGGGAATTACAGCAAAGATTCTATAACAAAGTTTTCAGTCAAATGGTAAAACAGCAGGTAGCATTTTTGCTTTAACCCTTTAAGGGGCAGTGTTTTTTTGTTGTTGTTGTTCGGGGCTTAACAACCACGGTGAGCTACTCGATGAGCTATAAGCTGTCTCCCGTCCCTAATGTAGGGCCATTGGTTCCAGGGAAGGGAGAGAGCCAAAGACAAACACAACATTCATTCCTCACCGGGCTGGATTCGAATCCGGGCCCATCCCAGATGAATGGTCAGAAGCCAGCGCTTAGACTACAGCGCCACCGGGGCGGTTTATTCTCTTTTCCATGCCGAAGGCAGGATGAGGAATGGTTAGTTCTCTTAACACGAACATCGTGCTACTGGAAAAAAACAAGTGACTCAAGCATTTCTCTCTCTTTTCTTTGGTTCGTCGCCACAGTCTTTTTAGCAGGTACTCAATCAGAACGGATCAGTGTTAATCCTCCCCCTAAATCACCACTTTGAATAACGAAGCTAAGGGAAAAAGCAGCGCTTTCGGATGCTGAGGCTCACTCTTTCCATTCGCGTTCGGCTCACTTCTTAGACAGCCAATATATTTTGTGCTGATTTCAGCCCATTTTTCTGACCCCGAGTTAATTCGTTCCAGCCAGTTAAAGGGTTAACGCATCCACCATCGAAGTAGCAAAAGTATGGTGCACTGGCTTCGGCCTATACACCACACATTTCTTTCTATGATGATGGCTAGTTCTACGATCTGTCTTCATATATTCAGTAGGATTAAGATCAGCACTTTGGACAAACCAGACAGATGTAAAAACATCGCTTTTATCAATCCATGCACTTACATCCTCTGCGCTGTGAGCTGGATATCTATCGTACTGAAACATGTAGTGGCCAATTCAGAAAAATTACGAAAATAAAGGCAGCCTGGACTAAGCTACAATATAAATGCAGAACTACGAATTTAAGGTTCTTGAAACTACTAGTCATGGACCCAACTCAACCTATGAAAAACTATTTCCAGACCATCACATTTACTCCCTCAAATTCCACACCTAACTTCAAGAACTCACTGCTTTATTTCCACTCACACGCATCCTAACTGAATACGAGCAACATGATTCGTCCGTATATAACATTTTCTTCTACTGATCAAGAGTTCGAAACAATAGGTAAAATACCACTACAAACCAGTTTTGGCATTTGTTGGTGTTGCAGAAGCTTTGCCATGAAAACCGAGGCTGTACGGTAGACGATATGCGTATAAGAGTTATTAGCTGTTAAAGCTTCTGCTTTGAAAAAGGGGTTGGTCACCGCGATGGCCTAGTAGTCAGGGACATGAACTTCTTGCTAATCGTTTGAGGGGTGCGTTTGTTCCATAACGATAGTTCTGTCCCTTCCTTGGAGCCAGGGACCCTAAATGCAAGGGCGTGTGACTCCTTCGGCTATCGTTTCATTACGTCAGTGCTGTTAATGATTTTGTATGCATTCAAGAGGTTGCGAAAGAACACAGTAACAACCAACTGCGATGTTATCGGACATTCAGACTTATCTGGTATAAGTTTTTTCACTGGAATTTAGAACTTCGTCCGTACCCTTTGAAATGTAGGACTTGTTTGCATATAATATGTCAAATGTATTATTACTAACTTAAGAAAGGTGTCCAGCATTTTTGGTAGTGCAATATACAGTCCAGCTAAGGCATTTGGTCCATCAACATTTATTTTTTCAAGTAATCTAGAGCATTTATTGTTTTCATTACGACCTCAGTAAGATCAAGCTGAACTTTATTCAGGAAACTTTTTTTAAGTGTTCTAAGTTCATGTACATAACCTAAATGCGATATGATTCGGTTATGTTGCCATCATTTGACCCTACCAGGTATGACCCTTTTGAAAGTACTTCTGTGGTTACCAAATGCTGCTTATAAAAGTTAAATCCTTCTACTTATTTAATTTAGATACCATCATCTATTTGCATCAGTTGTCCACGATAATTAAATGATTTTACCACGATCATATTTCCAACGTAGATTTTTAATGAAATTGCCATTAAAAATTTCACTTAAATATTCATATTTTGACAATTCTGTAAATAACATAAGTTAAATTCTTAACGCGTTTTGGAGCAAACTTCAGGTGAAATAGTTGTTTCAAAAGTGTGAAGCTTTTAATATCAATTTCATTGGACGAAATATTTGCTTAATCTATAGACACGGATATACAGAAACATTATCTATCAGTGATGGTTTTAAGTAAAAAAAATGATAAAGTATAGAAGATTACACGATCTTTTACTCAGTGAAAGCAGCTTGCTATATCAGGTTTTACTTCTTTATTACCTTCAGAGACGTGAAAGCAGATTCATTACATATGTTATGCTTATTTCTTTTTTTAACTCTTAACTACACTTATTTGTCCATTTTTCCAGTTGTAGCCTCTGTCGGCAATAAAATAAAATAATTTATTATTTTGATCTGCATATGCTAAATTATAGTGGAGAAATGCATTTTCATGTCTTTAAAATTCTGCAAAGAAAGTAAAATTACGTGTAAATAAGGATAAGATGTATTACGTTCTTCTTTCGAGAAACAACATGATAGTGGAAATCCTCAAAATACGTGGCGTCAGTGAATAAACAAAGACATCGCTCTTTCCTCGTTTGAGCAACACATAACAACCGAAGTTTTTTATTCGGTCACCGCTGGGGATCCGAATCCCAGATCTCTCGATATCTAGCCGAGCGCGTTAGCCTTACACCATGGTGGTCAACAATCCACTGCGCTATGTGTGTTTTTCTGTCAGCTTCTGACAACATAAATCAGTGCAGATGGAGACGTCTCAGTAACTGAGCCCATCTTACGGATTTATGATGTCAGAAGCTGACAGAGAAACACACATAGCGCCGTAGATTGTTGACCACCGTGGTGCAGGCTAACGCGCTCGGCTAGATATCGAGAGATCTGGGATTCGGATCCTCAGCGGTGACCGAATAACATTTTTTTGGTTGCTATGTGTTGCTAAAGCGTCGAAGAGAGTCTTTGTTTATTCACTGACGCCACGTATTTGGAGGATTTTCACTTTGGATCTCGCCCTTTGGATTTAATTGCTATAATTAATATATAGGCAGTTCCATTAATGTCCACCAGATGGAGACATCTCCGTAGCTGAGTCCATCTTAGGGATTTATGTTGTCAGAAGCCGACAGAAAAACACACATAGCGCCGTGGATTGTTGGCCCCCGTGGTGTAAGGCTAACGCGCTCGGCTAGATATTGAGAGATCTGGGATTCGGATCTCCAGCGGTGACCGAATAATAATTTTTCGGTTGCTATGTGTTGCTAAAACGTGGAAAGGGTGATGTCTTTGTTTATTCATCAACATGATAACCAGAGTAAATTCTTTTTTTTCTTTGATTGAAGGTTTAACGACCACCGTGAGCAACTCAATGGGTTATGAGTAGCAGTACTGAGTTCGGGCTCAATTTTAAGAGCCCGAGCCCGTCCGAGCCCGAAAACTATGATTAACCTATTTAGGCATTAAAATTCATCGCCTCTTCCAGACTCCTAATCTTTCCTTCCAGTACAATTAACCGATGTCTTTCTCAACTACGGTGTGGAGAAGGTATGAATATTTATTTCTATAGTTTCTTTGACCATTCATTTCTTCCTGAAATGTTTCGGGGGGATCGGGCATCAGGAAAAATCAGGAGGCACAACGATTTACACTGAAGAGCAATTGAATTAGAGATACCTGTCTAGTAACGTGTAGCACCACCTTTCGCTCTGATGACGGCGGTGATTAGTCTCGGCATGGACTCGACAAGTTACCGAAAGCGTTGGGAAGCCATACGGATCCACGGCCCCTAAACAAGCTCCTACAGTTCACGAAGATTTGATGGAGGGGGTCAGAGCCTCGAACATCTCTCTCGATGGCATCCCAGATGTGCTCGATGGGATTGAGGTCGGGTGACCTAGCTGGCCAAGGAAGCGAGGTCACCTCGGTGGAGTGTTCATCTAACCATTCGGATACAATTCGGGAGCGATGGCACGGTGCATTGTCTTGTTGCAGGATGAGGTCCCCAGTGGGATGTTGAAGACGCACAAACGGGAGCAAATGGTCTTCCAGGATATCCCGGTAACGTTGACCTGTGAAGGACGATGTCACACGAACCAGGGGTCCCATTTCATTCCACGTAAATAGTCCCCAGACGAGAATGCCACCCCCACCAGCTTGAAGAGTACCCTGCTGACAAGAAGGATCCATCGCTACATGTGGTCCTGCCATCCGCATGTACCAACGTGAATCTCGACTCATTAGTCCAGGCAATATTTTTCCACATGTCTAGGGTCCAGTGGCGGTGTTCCCGCGCCCATACTAATCTTTGCCCCCTGTGATGTGCGGTCAGCAGTGTTACCCTCGTGGGACGTTGGCTTCTGTACCCCATAGCGAGGAGATGGTTCTGGATGGTGTGGCTGCTTACACGTTTTTGTGCACCAGCGTTAAATTGCCGAGTAATTTCTTGCACTGTGGCCCGTCTATCCGCTGTTGCAATGCTAGCTAACCTCATCCACACGCTGTTGTCCACGGCAGTTGGCCCTTGCAGGGATGGTTTTACCGGAATTGATGTACTCACGGTGCACCCGTGACACAGTGGCTCGTGAAATTCCCAGTGCCTGCATGACTCCCGAGATGGAGTTACCCATTCGTCGGGCCCTAACAATTTGCCCACGATCAAATGAGCTTAGATCCTTCGTCTTACCCATACTGCGTCAGACTCTTACTGATTCCCGTCGCATCACTCCTTATATTGTCGGATCACTGCATACATCATGTCGTTTCCGTTTACAGGGCCACCCACAGCGCCACATTTGCATAACACCAGCTGCCTCTAATTCAATTGCGCTTCAGTGTATGTCGTACGCAGCTCAATAGAATTAGCAGGGAGCTGCTCCGTTGACGTAGGGAGAAAATTTTCGTCAGCTTGCTATCTACTATCTATAGTTCTTAAAGGAACTTTTTCTTTGCAGAAATTCAGGTATTCATGGCCTACGGTGCTTGTTACCCAAGCCCGGAATGAATAATCCTGCCTAGTTCCCACTCCCCATCTAGACCCAGTTGCCGAAGAATTCCATTTAACAGCTATCGGTGTAAAGTGTAACAAAAAAGGCCCCTACTGCTAAATTATACAAAATCCCATTTATAAAAACGAAGAAAGTTCTCAGAGCTTGCCCGAGCTCCAGTAAGTATTATGCAGCCCAAGCCCGAACCGGGCTCGGGTTCTGCCAGTCTCAGCACTGATACGCTGTCGCCCGTCCCTACTTTAGGGACACTGGTTCCAGGGAAGGGAGATAGGTAGGGCCGTAAGAAAAACACAGCATGCATGCCTCACCGGGATTCGAACCCGGCCCCTTCTCGGACGAGTGGCCAGAAGCCAGCGCTTAGACCACTGCGCCACCTGGGCGTCACCAGTGTAAGTCTACTACAGTTATGCACTAAAGAACACAAATTCAACACGGTGAGAAAATTTTAATATCTGAAATATCCCATCCCACAGGTGTTCGATTGGGTTAAAATCCCGGGACTGAGGGGACCATTTGATCACTTTGAAGTCCCTGGCGTGCTGCTGGAGCCACTACGTGACGATTCGAGACTTGTACATGGCGCATTATCTTTCATTGAGTATCCCTCTCCATCAGAAAACACCATTCTCATGTAAGGGTGTGTCTGGTTCGCAATAATGTTAAGATACCTCGTAGGATTTAAATGCTGTTTAAGAGGTATTAAAGAAACTAATGCTGTCCATATTAAAGTTTGAACATAGCATTACAATATCTATGGTCAAATTTATTTTTAAAAAAATATTTCAACTATGAGATACGTATTAAATTTTAACAGATCATTTTGGTGAATGTTTAACATTTAGGAAAATATGCCTTTTGAGAAATATTCGCTCTAAGTACATTTTAAAAAACATTTGTATTTTAAAACATAATTCTGCGTGAAACTTTTAAGACTTCAGTTTTTAAATGCTTATTGCCCTGGAAGTGATGAAATGATAAATTTTATACTTTACATTTCACATAAGTTAAACTTATTGTATAGTTTCCTTACAAGATGTTTTTTCTGTAAAACTCTCGTTTGAGGAAGTTTTTATTCTCTCAAATACAAATTATAAGAAAATACCGAGATGTTAAAATACACGTTCGTTTAAATTTATACGGATTGCTTTTCCAGCGCCTTCTATTTGCTCAGAGACTGCTCCAAAATCGAACGACTAGTGTAAAAATTCATTTAAAATCATGTCAAAATTTTACTAAGCAAAAAATGTTATAACGTGTATCAGTCTGCTGTTCAAAGGTGTGTCAGCTTATCTGTCTGTGAGCTGGTTTAAATTGTGCAGCTTAATATGTTCGCAAATGGATGTTTTAAAGGGATTTTTTCCTAATGAACGTCGATTCTCTGCTTAAAAGTGACATGGAAAATTTGCAATGTTTGCGACCTCAAACAAAAGAATAATAAAATAATTCAGTCTAAATAAAAGTCACCAGTTACATCAGGAAACCGAACTTTTATAGAATTAAATTTTAGAAAAAGTAATACTGGTCACAATCACTGCCTAATGGGGATTAGGTTTATCATAAGACTAAAAAGTGATATATTATCTAAACACATACACACGCACACACAGGTTACTTCTCACGTATGGTCGTGAACTATCAGAAGTAGCTCAACATCGGTTTAGATACTAGCTTTTTAAAGATTTTCGCTTGCTTTCTAAATAAGACATGAGTGTAGTGCATGTTCTGCGATTCTGGTCCTTTCCATTCCTTACAGCCAGTGACTCTGTGTTAGGGACGGATGGTTCCTCATAGCCGAAAGTTTTGAATTCCGATTCCTTTTTTAGAGAAATCTCCAAAATAATGAAGCAACAACGACGACAAGAACAATAATAATGATGTAAGGTTGTACATATATGGAAAGAGGAGTGCTAGTTAAATTTGAAGGTTCCTCGATAGGAAATAATAGAATAACTGAATATTTGAATGCAGAAAATGGATACAAGTTCCTGGGATTTTTACAGGCACATTGCATCAAACACAGTAATGCTAAGCATAATTTAAAAGATAAATTACAGCATTGACTTAAAATATTCTTGAAGACATACCTGAACATAAACACAGCTAATAAGGTGAATACAATTAATACCTTTGTGATCCCGCTTCTGACATATTTTGTTGGAATCATCAGATGGTTTAAAACAGATCTTGAGAAAATTAGCGGAACTATGAGAATGAGACATCTAAGAGCATCCGTAGAAAGCATCAGGATCCCACAGAATGAAGGAGGATTGGGCATTCTTGATACAAAATACATTCACAATGCTCGGATTAGCTTAATGCGGAGATACTTTTACAATAAAAGCAATGAAAGTAAGATGTTTGATGTCACATGTGCTGCAGACAAAGTGAGCACTCGATTAATGTTAAGCAGACCAGACGCTAAAATCCAGGAGGCATCTATGGAAAACCCGATAAAAAAATGGAAGCAGAAGGAACTTCATGGGGCTCATCCAAACCAGTTATACAAGCCAGAAGTTGACAAGAAAGCATCAAACCAGTAACTGAAGAGAGGAAAATTATATGGAGCGACCATTGGGTTTAGGATGGCTGCTCAGATAAAGTGATTGCAAACAAAAATTGTAGAAAATGTATTTTAAAGGATGGCCTGTGTGTGGAAAGGGAAATGGGGATGTGCAACATGACAAATGTAGAAAGAAGATGTGGTATTTGCAGTGAGACCATGGAACACATATGCGATGGATGCACCACGCTAGCTAGCATCAACAATTAACTCAGGATACAGGACTATGAGTGTCAAAAATACCATTCTGTAAGTATCTACCCATTGAAGTTCCAGATAACACACAATACAAATTATACTGGGACTGTGAAACCAAAACAGACGTAACCTTCTCTACCAATCGTCCAGATACAGTACTATATGACAAAAGGCAGAAGGAGGCCGTTCTTATTGACACATTGATACCGTTAGACCTTAACATTCAGACTACCTATGCGACAAAAATTAACAAATATGTGGAACTTGTTGCAGAAGTTAACAGATGTAGAAGATGAAAACAGTTCATATGCGTCCACCAATTATCTGTACAGCTAGAAAAATTCCATAGTCCCTTATGGCTCAGCATCATGCTTTTAGGTTTACAGAACCTGAGGCCAAAAATCCAAGAGGCAGTGATTCTCGATACGTGACACCTTGTACGATGGTTTTGAAACATGAATGACTATGTCCGTACTTAACTTTATGTCCGAGCTGACAACTGGACCAGCTATAGATGCCATTGCTACGGATGAGAAAAGCAAATGATGATGATAACAATAATAATAGAGATTCTGGGAAGGATGATGGGATTTTGTGCTGGCTGAAGTCAACCCTTGATGATACCATAATGCTAGAAGTCACTCACCTTCCTCTAAAAATATCTTTACATTGGTTTGAGAAAGGAGTGAAAGAGGATTTCTTAATTGGTGTCATGCAATGGAAATTAGAAATAATTTCTGGAATTGAAATCAGTTTGATACTGATTTTCCAACACAGTTAAGCGAATATCTTTAAAAGCGAGTTCTAATGTAAATGAAAAGCTAAGAACGACTGCCATTAATTTGACAAAACTTAACGTGTAGTCTGGTGATTTTACTCTATCTCATCTTAGCTTTATATTCTTTCCGCCAGTAAGTAGGAAACTTGAGTAATTCTGAATATTTTTTTGTTATTGTCATTTATATCGGAATGTTGAATTCTGTAAACAGCACCAGTTTGATAAGCGCCTATCATCAGTATCGGACCATTTTGCTATGTTAAGCCACTTCTGCATTGCTCTTCCAACTTTATCGTGTTAATAAGAAAAACCCTGAGGCAGCTTTTTTTCAATTGACAAATATGCAGACGTTTCGAGAGAACACAGTTTCGCATTTTACTGCGGAATTTCTAAATTTCATTCTTTTCCTAAGAACACTCTTAATAGATTATTTTGAATACAATATCGGCTTCAGTTGGTTATTTTGAGCAAAATTTAAATCGATTATTTTTAACAAAAATATTACTTTTAAAATTTGAACAAAAAAATAAGAAATAATTAATTTTGACCATTTTCATTGCACTCTGGGCTGTCAGAGCGCAAAAATTCTTGGAGATTCTTGGGAAGAGGTGGAATGGGAAAATTTAATAGTTTAAGGTAGACCTTGAGAATTTTCAAGGATAAATAGAGAAACCATTTTCCCCTGAACATTTGGCGGACACAAAGCTTCAAACTCCTCGGCTTCGCCGCCCTTGATTGCAGTATTTAAACATATACGAAATTTTACACCTCTTTATAATAAGTTCAATTTTAAAACTACCAAAATTTTTTTGCAACATCACCGAAAGCCAGCAGTAGGAGTTTTCAAACTATGTGAAAAAAGACCACTAAAATATATCCGATTCCTGTTAATAGAAATTGCAATTTAATGAGTTATAAATCAAGCACAGATATTTTTACATATATGACATGCTTATAAAGAAAATTACTTCGTCATTATAAAATTAAAATTTAGAACTGTTTCTAATAAAAACCCTCTGCCAGGTGCGAAACTACCAATAATTATCGGCGAAATAAGAGAGAACTTATTTGACATTACTTAGATGTTCAAACATGAGCTTTACTTTCGAAGTTTTCACTCTAACTTCATTTCGAAATAAAACATTTTTCGATTTTGTACTTTCAAGCCTCAACTACTAAAATCTCGATTCACACGAGTACGATATTGCAAGGGAAATCGATAGTTCTGTCGCTTCTCTTCCGAAATATTTAAATTCAGTTTTTATTCTAATCCAGAATTTAGGAAGGTTCGTTGTAGGAATTTTAATTTTCTGAGGAATATTAAATTTTTATTTAACGAATTACTCCTGTTCTGTTGATACCCGGGTTCAGTTGCAAAATAAGGTCCCTTATTACTACCTTTAACTTCCACTTCCGGATCAGGAAACTAACTTTCATAGCAGAATTTCAGCTACCAAAAATAACTTATGAAAAAATTCGTCGTTATAATCACTAATGATCACATTGTAGTTTCGGAACCAGAGATTAGATAAAACACTTTCCAAGTGCGATTACTCAGCAGACTAAGAAACAGAGGTGCTAGTTTCCAGTACACCGATGTTCATCCGTTTACATGATTCCACATGGAAACACTACAGGCACACACATTCAACTACAAATGCTTCTAAGGGAACTCCCGTTCAGTCATGGCGTAACAAGCGAAGGTGAATTCGTGCGCCATCTGTCTGATAGACGTTTTTGGCATTATATCTTTATAATAAGTCAAGCAGTATTGTTCTCTGAGAATACTGAGTTGAATTATCCTTCAGTTTTTAATTTATCATTTAGAAGTTATTTATTTTAGCGTTTTCACTCATAATGATGCTTTTAGCTGCGCGATTCTCGGGAAATGTAGTTTACTTTGAAAAAGCACACGTGGTCTACGCTAATTAACAACCCCGGAAAGGGAAGCTTTAAAGTGGTGCTTTAAAAATTCCGTCAGTGACTTCTCTCTAGTGAACAAAGAGGAGTTTGTTTGAACTCCGAAAATATTCAGATGTTATGACGATAGATTAAAAAAAATACTAGCTGCTGCAAAAGTAGTCTGTAACATGATTCAAAATGGCAGACATGGGTTAATTACACGGGTCATTATGAACGAGAGAATAGTGAAAAAAATGCCATGTCTTATTTTACGTTGAGATTATGGTTCATGGATATACATCAATCAGACGGTATTTCACAAGATCAGGAAGGCATGCAGCCGAATATATGTTTTTACGAGACAGAACTCTTTTTTTTTTATCAGTTATTCAGATTCTTCATGTCTGTTATGTTGCCACGGCTATAAAATAATTAAAAGGAGAAGAGCATGTGCAGATTAAATTTCCATTAAATGAGTGTGAAATCGATTCCTAATAAACTAAGCATGAAATGGCATCAGAAATTTTAACGTTTTTTTTAATCCCTTGTTGCCAAGCTTAGCAGGTATTGAAATTCATCTACATTTCACCTCAAATTTTCAGTCTCACTACGCACATCACGTGTTTGAGCAAACAAATTATCGAAATATTTAAATTTTCAAATCAAATGTGCTTACTTTAGAAACCTTTACTCTCATTATATTTCTCATAGAGTGCGATTGTGTTCAGTACATATCTCACAGCGTGTCAGAAAAACCATGCAGTTCATATCGAACGGAGTGCGTGTATAGAAATCTTTTTCAGGGAATGCAGAATAAATATAGTAGTTTTTGAAATCCACTAGGATAGCGTAAAAGCCATTTGCCGGTGGCGGAAATCGAAGCAGTATCCTTCTGCTCCGGAGCCGAATGCTTTCCCAGTAAAGCTTTCCCAATAAAGCTTCCCCGACGAATTTTGTCGCTGTAACTTTGCCATCTTGACATGTGCGTCACCTTTGAGGTAGGTACGTTACGTATATCCTTCTTGAGACAGGGCTGAGACTGAATTGTAGGTTTTCTGGTCAGCTGGTAAACTATGCTTGAAGGAGAGTTCACTGTAGAAGAAGGAATTCTGATTAATTCCAGACGATGTGTGGGAAAAGCATCAAATATTTTTTGAAGAACCCAACGACCAGGAGATTCCATTTCCATTCGGGCGCCAATACAGCGTAAAAGTCATTTGCCTGTGGCGTGAATCGAACCTGCATCCTTCTGGTCGGGAGCCGAATGCTTTCCCAATTAGATTTCTCCTGAATATTTTTCTAATTAGATTTTCTCCAGATAAGATCGGAAGCCCGCTGGCCGAGTGGTCTGATGCACTGTCTGCTGACCGTTCTTTCGAGATGGGCCCAGGTTCGAGTCCTAGATGGAGCACGGGTGGTATGCTTGTCCACGGTGCTGGCTCTCTCCCTGCTCTGGAGCCAGCAGCACAAAATTTGTGACAAGCTACTCTCCATAACACTTAAAGCTGCTCATGGTAGTCTTTAAACCATAAAACAAACAAAAAAAGAGTGCTGCTAGTCCATCAAAATGAGACTCGCACAATATCTGTATTTTTTTCAAGTGAAGAGCCTTCAAATGGAAGACATGAGGGTTGAGCTTCGTCTATTGACGTATCCATCATTTTCACCTTTGTTTACATAAACTATCATAATTCGCGCATGCGCATTCCTTTCAGACAGCCCTCATTCCTTACGTCATCTCTTAATCATGCATATGACTATCTGTGAATTGGACCTGAAGCCAAAAGGAGTTACAAACAATATCCGATCGTATGGCCAAGAGGCTGGAAAAGATAGCTTTGGGATGATCCTATATCTTTTTTCTATTCAACAGGACAACTGTTTACAGTTATTACTAGTTCTTCAAGTTCACGAAAAGATGTTTTAAATGCATAAAGTAAATAAGCCGTAATGTTCTCTATATTAAAGTTTTATGGTAACGAAGATTTCAACAAAAGTATTCGTGAAGTTCTAAACAACAGACTATCAACGCAATGAACAAGATATCATACATTTTACATTGCAGAGCTAAGTGGTGTAATTTTAAATTATCAAACGGGCCTCATAATCGAATTCTGTTGTACGCACACATTTACTGGAAAAAGGAGATTACTAAAGAGTCACTTCGCACGATCATTTGTTTCGAACCCCACATCATTAATAGTCTTTCGGTGTAATCAGCATTTTGTCTTATTATTGACTACTCTTCGTTTCATCGGAAGATTTCGCACACCCATCAACGGACAACGTGCTGGAATGGCTCATGTCATTTCAGTTGTCATAACTTAAGTGCCCCCAAAACGTTTGCCACACAACAGGTGAAGATCAAAATCCGCAGTATTCGTGTTTGGACTATAAGAAAAGACAAAATACTCCTGTTTTTCGAATATGATCCAAATTCCAGTGAGTGCATAAGACTTAACGTGGTTTCTTGGTCTTATATACTTTGGAGACATTCTTTGAAGTAATATTTCACTTCTGAGAAATTTGGATCAGAATTCTGAAGTCAGCGGTCGTGGCCATGTATGTTTCATGAAAAGTTTAAGATTTATTTCACGACAGTCCTCCTCTAATAAAGTCATTCACTGTTATTGCCGATGCGTCATCCACTTCAGTCAACTGTCTTGAACTTCTTACATTTTTCTTTTTTTTAGGTGAGTGTTTAACAACCACCGTGAGCAACTCAATGGGTTATGAGCAGTAACCCGCCCTTAATTTGCGGCCACTGGTTCCAGGAAGGAAGAGAGCCAATGCTGTAAGACAAACATCCATGCCTCATAGAATGTTGTGTATGTCTTCATCATCCATGCTTCACCGGGCTCATCTCGGACGAATGGTCAGAAGCCAGCGCTTAGAACACCTAGCCAATGGGGCGGCGAACTTCTTCCGTCTTCTGCGCAGTGTCCTATAACTGAATGAAAGTACAATGCTCGATCTAGGTAGTGTTCTGCGACTCATTGCATTGCCGTTGTAAATTTCTCCTAGCTTCTGACCATTCGTCCGAGTTGCGCTCGAGTTCAAGTTCCGGGTGGGGCATGGTTAGGGTGTTTGTCTGACTACACTGGCTTTCTCTCTTCCCTCGAACCAGTTGCCGTAAATAGGAAACGGGAGACAGCTTATAGCCCGTAGAATTGCCCACGCTGGCTACTAAACTCCGAAAGATAAAAATATTTCTCATAGCGCATCAAACATGATATTCAGAACTTTTAGTAGTAAAGTTTTAACTTACACCAGAGCTACTCCTTTCTCAGTACCGGATTTAAATCATTGCCATCGTATGTCTTGAGATACGGTTAATTGGAATTCACATGACTATTGAGCAAACAAATATACAACAATCTTCAAAGTTTGTCTTTGTAGTCTCAGTAGCGCAGTGGTATAAGCGCCTGCTTCTGACCATTCGTCCGAGTGGGTCCGAACTTAAGTCCCCGACAAGGCGTAAGTGGTATGCTTGTCTGACAGCACTAGCGCTGTCATTTCCAGGGAATCACTGCCCTAGGTTAGGGTCGGGCGACTGTTTATAGTCCTTAGAGTTGCACACGGTGATCGTTAAACTCTGAAATAAAATAAAAAAGTCCGGCTTTCAGTTATGCATTAATGACAATGAATGCACCGTTCTTCAGCTCACTCAGTCGTATTCTGCGAAAATTTCAAAATGATCCTTATATTTTTTAGCTTGATTAAAACGAACTCCTTACTGATTTTAGGAGAGATTTTTAGTGAAGTACATTTCGTGCAGTGTTATTCTGTTCTAAAAGATTTTTCGCCCTATCTTCAGGCCGAAACTAATCGATAGGGGGAAAAATAGGGAAGGAAGTCCTCAGATGTAACGAGCCCATCTTTAGAAAAAATGCTCAAATCAAATACTACAATTAATATCCGGACATTTGCATGTTTACAAAAGATCTTTATTTGCAGAAATTTAATATCATGTGCTGAAACCTTTGGATATTATGACGGCCTGTGGTTTTCGTGGAATGTTCTTCGCCAGTTTTTTGAGATCCCCGCTGATACGTTCGACCTTCAAAGCAGTGACCAGTTCAGCTTTGTTTGTTAGGTGATCCTTCTTCCACGCACCCGACGAACCATTTCTACCCATAGATTCTTCATACGGTCCACATTTTCGACGACCGTGTCCTCAAACCAATCTGTAACAATACGAGTAGAATACAATTTTGCGTTGTCCTGCTGTCAGCCTTTCCCAACGTACTGCTACAACGTTGGTAATGCAGAATTCTCCAAGATGTCTATGTCGATTTAAGCATTTTTACGTTTTGTCCAAAACGACTAATGGGCCCAAACCGAACCACGAAAAATAGCTCCATATGTTGTCTCCACCAAACTTCATTTTCGGGACGATACATCTGCCACACCCTAGAATGGCAATCAGCCTGGTAGATTGTGTGCTGTAACTCATCAGTCCAAGGTACAGTTTTCCATCTGTCTACAGTCCAAGAACAACGTTCTTTAAACCACGCTGAGCGCAGTGTGGCATTAGTCGAAGTGATTAGCGACTTGCGGACGGCTGCTCCGTCGTGGTAACCCATCTCTCGTGCAGCGTCCTTTGCACTGTACTGGTGCTAACATCAGTACCAGTAGTCTCATAAGGTTTGTGTAATGTGATACAATGTTGGATTACGTTCTGCGCGGACAGTCTTTCGCAGAATTATCCTATCACTGTCTGTTAGCTTCTTTGGTTTGCCTGGTCGTTTCCCGGCAGATTAAGGCCCTGTCTGCTGCGATTTGCATATCACATCACCAACCGTCGAACTAGGGATTTTAAGCGGAGCTGAAATGTCACGTATGGAGCGCTTGCTTATGTGGTACGCTATTATCAATCTGCGCTGGAAATCACTTTAACTCTGTCAATCAATGCATTTTGCATTAGCAGTCGTACTGTTGCCTTATCATAGCCCAACGAGTGTACTTATAGATGTGTCTGTGACGTGGTGCTTTGCAATGGATCTAATTCACTATCCATAGATAGGTGTCTGGATGTTTATCGTAGGTAGTGTATATTTTAGTCTCTTAATGAAGAAAATACGCCCCATTAGAACTGAAAGATGTTCTTAAAATATTCTCCACAAAGGAAGCTATCTAACAGAGTACAACTTTTTCAGACAGATAGAACGTATTCAGTCCAACAGACTAGGAGATATGGTTGCTGGAGGACATTTGATACCTTAGATGAAAAGCATTACATCGTAGGGAGTAACAAATGTACGTAAATGCCTGTCATAGTGAAAAATATCCGACGAAAAAACTTTTTTCAATAGTAATTTTAGTGACATGGATTTAAATAAATATCAAGGTAAATAGCGATGCATATTTACTTCGTCTGGGATGTAAGGTCAGGTGATGCGTAACATCACAGCCTCTCCATGACAAATGTCAACCCCGCCTTCTCGTGGTGCATCCCACACTACCAACCCGCTTGGCCAGCGTGGTGAGTTATGGTCAAACCCCTCTAAAATGACTCCACAACTTAAATCTTGGCCCTCAGTCTCCGGCAGCTGGAATGTACCTGGCCAAGGCAGCGGCCAGTGCGACATGAAGGCAGAGGGTGCTAAGAATCCCCAGAGGACCGGACTAGGTTGCCATTTGATGCTGACCTTGGCTACGTATAATGGACGCTCCTTATCTTCTGATTCAAGGCTTCTTGAATTGGAAGAACTACAAAGGATCAAGTGGGATATCGTCGGGCTAAGTGAGGTAAGGAGAAAAGGAGAAGATCTCATTGAACTGAAAAGTGGACATCTCTTCTACTATCGTGGGACAGATACTGGCAGAACTAGTGGTGTTGGATTTATAATAAACAAGAAACTGAAGGATAAAGTTGTAGAAGTTGAAAGTTCCTCTGACAGAGCTTCACGACTCGTTATCTAACTCTCGAGAAGATACCAGGCTCAGATTATTCAAACTTATGCACCCACCACAAGAAATGCTGAAGAAGAAATTGAAGAATTTTATGAGGAAACTTGTCATCTAAATAATAAAAGTAAGCAGCACTTGAAGATAATTATGGGAGATTTCAATGCAAAAATAGGGTAACAGCAACAGAATGAAACTTCAGTAGGTAAATTTGGTCACGGCAACAGAAACTAGCGTGGAAATACTCTAGTTGAGTTTGCAGATGCAGAAGGGTTTTTCATCTTGAACTCCTTTTTCAAGAAAAAACCACACAGGAAATGGACATGGAGACATCCAAATGGGACGACAAGTGAAATTGATTTTATTATGTGTAACAAAAAATTCGTCATAGAAGACTGCAGTGTGCTAAACAAGTTCAACACAGGCAGTGACCATAGATTGGTGAGATGTAAGATGCACCTCAACACTAAACTCGAACGTAGCAAGCTCATAAGACAAACAAAATGTATTGACATAACCAACCTTAAAAAACACAATAATACCTTCAAATTGGAACTGAAGAACAGGTTCTCTGCTTTAGAAGGCCTAACATCGGAAGAAGTGGATATTTCTGAAGTTAACAGAAAAGTAACCAAAGCTCTTATGGAAACAGCAACAAAATTAGCTGGGTCTAAGAACAAATTGCATGTGAACAAATTATCAGGAAAAACCAAAATGTTGATGCAAAAAGAAGAGTGATGAGGACAACTAAAGAAGATGTGACTTCCAAAGTGGAATATATAGAGCTATGCAAGGCAGTACGAAAAAGTATCACTGAAGACGTAAGCAAATTCAACTGTGAACTAGTAAGGAAAGCAATTGAAAACAACCAAAGCCTAAAGATAGCAAGGGGACATCTCAGTAAGGGAAAAAAACAGATTATGGCACTGAGAAAAGAAGATGGTTCTGTAACAAGAAATAGAGGCGAAATTTTGACAAGAGTGAAAGATTTCTACTCCAAATTATATGAAAGGGATGATACATGTACTCCAGACATCATGAAAGGTACCAGTACCAGAGTTCTTCCAGTCCTTCCAGCAGAAGTTGCACATGCAATCAAGAACATGAAGCGGGGAAAAGCTCCAGGAGAAGATGGAATTACTGTAGACATCATACAAGAAGCAAGTGGAGAAATCGAAACAGTACTCGCCCAAATTTTCACTCGATGCCTTAATGAAGGGAAGATTCCTGAGGATTGGAACAACGCTACAGTGATTCTACTACATAAAAAAGTGACATTGAGGATCTCGGGAACTACAGACCTATCAGCCTCATATCAGTGGTTTATAAAATTTTCACTAAAGTTCTTTCACACCGCTTGAAGGTAACACTGAACATGGCTCAACCGAGAGAACAAGCTGGATTTAGGAGTAACTACAGCACAATAGATCATATCCACGTACTGAGAGAACTAATTGAAAGAGCGAGGGAATAGGAACTTCCATTGTGCATGGCTTTTATCGATTATGAAAAAGCCTTTGATTCGGTGAAACCATAAGCAGTTACAATGGCTCTGAAATCCTACGGTATTGAAGATGCATACATTGATATTATTAATAAGATCTATGAAAATGCAAGTGCAAAGATTCGGCTGTTTGAAAATACAACACACATAAAAATTTTAAAGGGAGTGAGACAAGGTGACACCATATCTCCGAAGCTCTTTAATGCCACATTGGAAAATGTCTTTCAATCACTGAACTGGGAAAACAAAGGGATAAAGATTAATGGAGATTATCTAATTCACCTTTGTTTTGCTGATGACGTAGTCATTTTTGCAACTACCCCATCAGAGCTACAGAGTACGATCCAGGAACTTGCTGTCAAGAGTAAAGAAGTGGGATTAAAAATGAACTTTCAGAAGACAAAAGTGATGTACAATGCTTTTACAAGAAATGAAGATTTATCGATTGATGGGGAAAAGCTGGAGATAACAGACACGTACGTTTATCTTGGACAGCAGATATCAAGTGAGGGTCACATTGATGAAGAAATTATTCGGCGAACAAAACTTGCTTGGAGAGCTTTTGGAAGAAACAGCATAATTTTCAAGAGCAATATGCCATTATGTCTTAAAAGAAAAGTGTTTGATCAATGCATCATCTTCCAGTGCTTACGTATGGTGCAGAGACGTGGACCTTAACTAAAAGAGGCATGCAAATGCTGCAGACAACTCAAAGAAGCATGGAGAGGTGCAGCTTGGTGTAACCAGGAGAGATAAGAAGAGGAACTGGTGGATCCTAAAAATGACAAGAGTGGAAGACATCATGATCAGAGTTAAATCCCTGAAATGGCAATGGGCTGGACATACTGCCAGAAAGACAGACCATCGATGGACAGCCAAAATTTTAGATTAGATTCCAAGGGACAGGAAAAGACCCAGAAAAAGACCACATGGAAGATGGGTGGATGAAGTTCGAAAGTATGCGGGAGTGACATGGAGGAGACAGGCACAAGACAGACCGTTGTGGAGGAAACTTGGGGAGACCTTCGTCCAGTAGTGGATTGATAATGGTTGACAATGATGATGATGATTTACTTTGTCTAACATCAAGATAAGATTGTGCATCAAAACAAGAACAACAGTTATGGATCGCCGTTTATTTAGTTCAAGCTACCTAAAGGATATTTTTTTTTCAAATCCCACTGATAGATTCAGAGATGTGTTGCCCATATACACAAAGATGGACATTTTGATATTAAAAGAAATAATTTTTGCATACTTGGCATTTCAAAATATTTGATAAAGAGCTACAGAACTAGTACCTCCCAACGATCAACCTTGGATCTTAAAACTGCTTTTATTTACGGAAAGCGCTTTCTAAGTTCTAAGGCCCAGTAGGATGCAATAATGTATAGGCGTTGACAGTGCTTGCTTGAAAGGTATCCTTCAAACAAAATATCCTGTGGCAGTGTGAAAACGATGAAACAGTCACTGGGCATAAGCTATTGTAGTTTTTCAAGCTACGTCAGTCAGAAACGGCAGGGAAACTTTTTAAATGTGAAGCAAAGAGGACCCATGATTGAATTGTTAATGAAACAAGGAACTTCACCATTCTATACCACGCTGTACATCTGCAGCGAATTGTCTGAAATCGTGAAGATTTCAAAGACGTTGAAGGGACCCAGGAAACTCCAGAATGCGTGTTTTGCAGAACATGGTAAAGACTTTCGTTACCAAGGTTAACACAGCTGGAACAAAGATATGCTGATTTCATTGAAGTTAGTGGGAACTGGATCGAAATATAATGGAACAATTTTTCCAGACTACCGGCATAGCTATGCCAGTCACAATTTTTTTAACGTTCTTCGTATGCCTTAGTACCATTTGCCTTGAGTTGCAATTTATATAACACGTAATGTGGTTGGGGGACACAACCAGTATCTCTAAAGTTCCAAAATCAATGCGCTGCCCCGGTGGCGCTGTGGTCTAAGCGATGGCTTCTGATCATTCGTCTGAGATGGTTCCGTGTTCGAATCTCGGTGAGGCATGGATGTTGTGTTGGTCTTACGGTACTGGCTTTCTCCCTTCCCTGGAGCCAGTGTCCCTAAATTCGGGACGGGCGACTTCTTATAGCCCAATGAGTTGCTCACGGTGGTCGTTAAACCCTCAATAAAAAATCAATGCCGTTCTAAGTCTCCTGTTGATCTCACCTCAAAACTTGAGTACTAAGTACTAATTACCTACAATTCAGAGCGTATTTAAGGAGACATAAATATGAATCTGGCACTCACTAACCAGACACGTGCCGTCTTCACTTACGTGCGCAACTATACTGTTCAGATGGATGGCTTTATAAACAGCTCAGTGCAAAGGCCTCAGGAGCGCACGAAGCGTAGACAGCGGCATTGTGGGAAAAACTCGTGATTTAAGACACTTTTTTTTTTTTTTTGATTGTAGGTTTAACGACCACCGTGAGCAACTCAATGGGCTATAAGCAGTCACCCGTCCCTAATTTAGGGTCACTGGTTCCAGGGAAGGGAGAGAGCCAGTGCCGTAAGACAAACACAACATCCATGCCTGACCGGGATTCGAACCCGAACCCCTTACGGACGAATGATCAGAGGCCAGCACCTTAGACCATTGCGCCACCGGGGCGGCTAAGAGACTTTGAAAGAGGCGGCATGACAGTGGGCGCTGGCCGGGAAGGCGCGAGCATTTCAGACACAGCAAATCTTCTCTGTTATGCAAGAACAACTGTGTTAAGGGTTTACAATGAGTGATGCACAAACAACAAGAGAAGTAGTCAGCAGTCTTCCTGGGGTATGAAACGACTGATCGAAGTTCTAAGGCAACGGCGGATGGAGAGGATTGTACGAGGTAACAGACAAGCTTTATTACTTCACGTAACCGCACCGTACAACAGTGGTATCAAGAGAAGAATTTCAGCATGCACAATCCGCCACACTTTGGCCTTAATGGGCTATAACAGTAGACGTCCCCTTTATGTACCACTCGTATTTGCTGAAAACAGCCAGTGGGAATGGGAGCACGAAAATTGGACTTTTGAGGAATAGAAAAGCTTCGCCTGGTTCGATGAATCACGTTTGCAGTTACTACATGCCGATAGATGAGCCGGAATGTTCATCAACAGCACGAATCGATTGATGCCAGCTGTCTAGTGCTAACTCTATAAGCTTGTAGAGAAGGCTTAACTGCATAAGCTTGTACAGGAGATAAAAATCCCCGTAGATTTAAAAAAATTGCTCTGATAACGTGCAGCAGGTTTCTTAGTACCTTTGGAACAGCGTTTGAATGCCACGAGGTATCTTAACATCACTGAGGACCAGGCACACTCATACATATGCATGGTGTTTCCTAATAGAGAGGGATACTTCATGCAGGCCACAAAGCTCGGATCTTCACATAGTGATTTCAGGAGCACGACAGTGAATTAAAACTACTACAAGTTAGTAAAATCATGCAATGCATTGATTATTATAAGCTTTCCAACATACCAATAATCATTACTCAAGTTATGATGATGGCTGTGGAATAAATCTCGCTCATGTGTCCTGACTTTTGACCTCATTTCGATGATAATCAATAGGACCGATTCAGTATACCTCCGAAACAACATGATAAAGTTTTGTCGCAATCGAAGCATTTTTACGTAAGTTATGGCGCATAAATGCAATGGAATGGATCCGGCTCCTATGTCCTGACCTTTGACCTCATTTCACCCATTTTCAATAGGGTTTGTCCCAAGGTAGTTCCCTACCACATACTAAATTTTCATCGAAATCGAAGCTTTTTTACGCACGTTATGACGCATAAGGGCAATAGAATGGACCTTGCTCTTATGTCCTGACCTTTGACCCCATTTCGCCCATTTTCAATAGGATGGCTTCGTCTCCAGGTGGTCCCTTACCACATACTAAAATTTCATCGAAATCGAAGCATTTTTACGCAAGTTTTGGCGCATAAGGCAATGGAATGGATTCCGCTCCTATGTCCTGACCTTTGACCCCCATTTCAAATAGGGTTCGTCCCCAGGTGGTCCTCTACAACATACTAATATTTGAAAATGAGGAACATAAGGTTGCTGTCTGTAGTACGATGGGTTAAAACAAATCCCTAAAACTGCCGAATAAAACTCAATTTATTTACAATTTTAAAAATCTATTAAGGTCAATATGCTCAACAAACCGGGGGTCTACTCCATACCTTTGACCTCAGAAGACCCAAACCGTGACTCTAAGGTTTACATCGGTTCGACACTTCGATCGTTAAATATAAGATTGAAGGACCACCAATATTCTCTACGAAGTGGAAACGTCACCACAGCCCTCACCGTTGCAGTCAACCAGGAAGACTACAAACCAGACTGGCAAAATGCTAAAGTTTTAAACTCCTCTGTTAACAAGAATACAATTTTTCTCTCGAAAAGCCTGTTTATTTTTAGATATTACGATGTCTGCTGTAATACGGACTTTCCGATTTCAGTCCCAAGACCTTGGAAACAGATGATCACACCCCCTTGACGCACTTATGAAGGTGAGACACTAATTTGAACATGTTTCTGTATTTGCTTTTGGACTTTAATTACTTATTTTTCTCTTAATTTAAATGGCATCACTTGTATAATTTTTTATGACGTATATCACCTTAGTCACGAATACTATTGTATATAGTCGTTGCCTCTACGTGTTCCGGGGCTTTTGGGCTTGAAAATGAGGCCATGTGAGCCCCCTATGTAAATAGGTTTTTAAAATTGTAAATAGTTTTATTCGGCAGTTTTAGGGATTTGTTTCGACTAATCGTACTACAAACAGCAGCAACTTTATGTTCCTCATTTTTATCTATTAAGTACGAAATCTTCATATTCATACGAATATTTCATCGACATCGAACGATTTTTACGAGAGTTATCATGCAGACTGACAGACGGACAAAGCTGGAGCATATAGGCTTCTTCAACCTACGGTTCGAAAGCGTAAAAAAGCTCCCTAACTGTCTCCAGGTCTTAACCAAGTCGAACACCTGTGGGAGAGATTCAGAAAGCCATTCGAAACAGAAATCCTTCCCCGGTGAACATTCGGCAATTGACGGCCACCACCTCATCCTCTTGGCTGAACATACCTGTGGAATGATATCAGCACCTTGTTGAATACATGCCACACCGAATTGAGGCTGTTCTGAAGGCCAAGGACGGCCCAACAAGTTAGGTAGGTGTATTACACTTTCCAACTTACAGTTGGAAAGCGTAACAGCTTTGTCCGTCCATCTGTCTGTCTGTCCGCACTATAACTCACGTAAAAATGATTCGATTTCGATGAAAGTTTAGTATGTGGCAGGGGACAACCTGGGCACGAACCCTATTGAAAATAGACGAAATGGGGTCAAAGGTCAGGACATAGGAGCGGGATCCATTACATCGCCCTTATGAGTCATAACTTACGTAAAAATGTTTAGGGTGCGACAACACTTTAGCATGTTATTCCGAAGATACACTCACCCGGTTTTGTTGAATATAATCGAAATGGGGTCAAAGTTCAGGGCACATGAGCGAGATTTATTCCACAGCCATTATCCTTATAACTTGACTAAAAATGCCTCGATTGTGACGAAATACAATACGTTGTTTCGTAACGACTTTGGAAGGAGTTCTGCCAAAAATGTTTTTTTGTCAGCAATTGCGGGCAGTGCGCATGCGTGAGATTCGTTAGCCATTATTTTCGCAAAATAACTTCCATGAAAATTGCCCGATTTAGATGGGATTTTTAATTATAAAACGGCTTATGTGTGGTAGCTCTTGATAATAGAAATAGGTAACACGGGCACAAAAGAGATTTGATTTAATTTTGATATACCGGGTGATCCAAAGGTCTTGCACATTTTGAAAACGTATTAACTCGCGGAGTTTTCAGAGTAGGGCAACGGGGTTTGCGTAGAAATGATCAGAAATACATCGGGTTGTTTATGAAATCACATACATTTTTACTCATTTTACTTTCATTTTTCATCGCCAGATGGCGCAGCAACCACAGGTTGGAAGTGTGGAGAAAAATAAACACCTGATTGTACCAGGTTAGGCACTTCATTATACCAGGTGTTAAATGTGATGGCCGTCCTGTTCCAGTACTGCCTGCAGACGAGAGAAAACACCATGTACGGCATTGAAGAGCATGTCCGGTGGTATAGTTGCCACATGGTGTCGAATGGCATCTTTCAGCATGGCCAATGAAGTGAGGCGACATCTGTACACTTGTGATTTTAGGTAACTCCAGAGCCAGAAATCACAGAGTGTCAGGTCTGGTGACTGAGGAGGCCAGGCCTTCAGAAAGTGTCGGCTCAACACACGATTTGCGCCAAACGTCTCTTGCAGCAGTTGCTTAACGGAACGTGCGATGTGGGGTGGTGCTCCATCCTGCATAAATGTGCACAGATTCACTGAATCCTGCTCTTGCAAGCTAGGGCTAACGTACGTTCGTAACTTGTTCGCATAACGTGCAGCTGTCACTGAAATGGTTTCGAAGGAGGTACCGCGGACATCTTCAAAAAAAAAAAAAAGGTCCGATTATGAAGGAAGCCGTGAATCCACACCACACTCTCACTTTTGGCTGATGAAGTGGCGCTTCAACAACTGCTCGGGGATGTTCCGGGGCCCAGATGCGGCAGTTGTGCGTGTTTACCGCTCCGTTTAGGGAAACATGTGTCTCATCAGTCCATAAAACGTTCATCAGCCAGTTCTCGTCGACATCCATTTGTCGAAAAAACCATGCTGCGAACTCCTGACGCTGCACGTAATCGCCAGCTTGCAGTTCGTGATGCCGTTGCAGTTTGTACGGGTATATGTGCAGAATCCGTCGTAGTGTTCGCCATACAGTCCCGTATGGAATGCCTGTTTGCCGAGGAACATGGCGAGCACTGGAGTCACCATATGCGAATGACATTGCAATCACATCCATTTCCTGCGTAATCGTCTCTGCTGCAGTAGCACGCGTTCGTGGTCTACCGCTTCGTGGGCGTGCTGCCAAAGATCCCGTTTCCTCAAATTTTTTCACCATTCGCTGCAGTGCAGCACTTTCCATCGGTCCTTTCCCACTGCGATCACCTTTCAGTGACCGGTAGGCTCTCAACGCAGCACTCGCACATTCAGCGTTGCAATAGAACAATTTCACCAAGAGCGCTTTTCCGGTAATAACAGCATACTGACACGGACCGCTGTGACTTGTGGTTGCTTCCCAGCTGCAGTTTTTATACCCACTATACCAGACCTGTTCGCCTATGGCGCTATCTGGCGATGAAAAATTTAAGTAAAATGAGCAAAGATTTATGTGATTTCATAAAAAACCCGATGTCATTCTGATCATTTCTACGCAAACCGCGTTGCCCTACTCCCAAAACTCCGCGAGTTATTACGTTTTCAAAATGTGCAAGACTTTTGGATCACCCGGTATGTGAACCTCGAACGTTATACCATAGTTTAGTCCCCTTAAAGCCAAGACATTTTCCTATGATTTCTGGTATGTTGGAAAGCGTATCATAATCAGTGCATTGCATAATTTTACTAACTTATTCTAATAATTTGCTGCTTCAGTGTAGGCTCCAAGTCCGAAACCTGAAAGTCAGGAATGTATGATTTCACCCATGTTGACATCACAGAGATTACAGTAAGACGCCTCCATTGGCGCAGTGATCTGAGCTCTAGTTTCTGACCATTCGTCTGAGGTGCATCCGGGTTAGGATCTCACTGAGGAATGGATGTTGTGTTTGTCGTACAGCACTGGCTCTCTCGATTCCCTAGAGCCAGTGGCACTAAATTAGGGGCAGGCGACTGCTTACAGCCCATATAGTTGCTCACGGTGGTTGTTAAACCCTAAAACAAAAACAAAACAAAAAACGATGGGGCCGAAGTGGATTCGGCCCCATCGGAGGTTTTAAACGTAGAACTACGTATGCCCTGTCTTGTGTCTAAGAGAATATCGTGAATAAAATACACAGAAGAAGTCGCAGACGTCGCATACTCGACCAAACTCGTTGTTTGTGATTTTTTTATGGAATTCCGCTGTTGCTTTTCATAAATATTTTTACAAGTCGTTGGGTTTACGTAATTCGGCTGCTTTATTTGACACCAGTAAATATCCTAGTCGATATGAACGTCCATTGGGTCCGCGGAGTCGACGGGTGCGCTAGAGGTGCTCGCGACGGGTATCACTTTGACGCTCTCGTTTAGCATCGCGATCGCGTTCGCCGTTGGTAGTTCGGGGTTTCTTGGGTCCACAAATTTCCTGTTATGCCAGTCTTTTCAGTTTCCGCAGCTCCTTTCTGCGATCAACTTCGCATTTTCGTGGCATTTTGATGGGGTTTTTTTCCGCTTATTCTACAAAACTGCGAAAAAAAAAATAATAATACGTTACTACCTACTTTTATTGTTAACAGTTGCAATTGTAATTTTTTTCAATTTGCACGACCAGTCCATTATGTTAACATTAATTACATACCAAAATCAATGTTCAATCACCTTTAGTTCAAACGTATACTTGCAGCGCAGAGCACGAAAATGGCCATCCACTTCGGCGCGCTGTCACGAACTGACATTGATCCGCCGGCCTCACCACTTATAATTGTCACCAAATGTCATCCATGCACTTCCGTAAGGGGTCCGGGTTCGAATCCCGGTGAGGCATGGATGTTGTATTTGTCTTACGGCACTGGCTCTTTCCCTTCCCTGGAACCAGTGACACAAAATTAGGGACGGGTGACTGCTTATAGCCCATTGAGTTGCTCACGGTGGTCGTTAAAACCTCCAATAAAAAAAAAAAAGAAATAAATCCATGCACTAACAAACGATACTAGCGCCGTTGCCACGTCCCCCGATAACACCGGATTTATTGCGAGTTGAAATTGGTCACACAATTGAGTCGCGTCCACCGCTAATCTGTATCGTACAATAAGCGGTTCTACTCAGTGGCGCCCATATGAGTACTTTTAGGGGGGGGAGCTAAGAAAAATCCGTACCTACTTCAAGGCTGTCAAACATTTCAGTAAATGTACAAGATACTAAAATACAACAAAAATAATTGATACAATCAATCATTAATATCTTATTGTTTTTAAAAATGCTTTAAAAAAAGGTTTCGTCTATTTTAGTGTTTTAAACTTATCAAACCTTGGCTATACCAACGGCTGGGGGTCGAGCCCCCCTCCTCTTATGAGCGCCCTCGGTTGTACTTCAAAAAAAGATTCGAGGCAATTACCTCACTCTACTTACTATGTCTTACCTTACCAATCTACGCAGTTCGGTCTATGATGCGTTTTCTTAAAATCCTTATTATATTGCCCAGTCTTTAATTTCCGATTTGTTTTGTAGTTTTGCAGTCCAAGGTGTGACGCTTCTGTGAAGTACTGTTTTACGAAATTCCTGATGTATTCATACAGATGAAACATAAGTTGTGCCACCAGACATTAAGAAATAGAGAATAAATGTTTTTGACATGGAAACACTTGTGTGTTACTTTTCATTTTTTTGCCTGATTTAAAAATAACAATCTACTTTTTTTATTGGGTTTAACGACCACCGTGAGCAACTCGAAAAGAGCCGTCGTTCATCCCTAATTTAGGGTCACTTGTTCTAGTGAACCTAAATTAAAGATGGGCGATGGAGAGAGAGCCAAGCACATCATCCATATCTCATCCGGGATCCGAACCCAGACATACTTAGACTTTGCGCTTAGACCGCTGCTCTACCGGGGCATCATTCCTCAGCTTAATGAAGTAAGTATTTCCAAAAAATTGCGCATAAGAGACTTTGAACATTTTATCCTTTTCTGTTCCAAAACTAAATGTACATAAATCTCTAAATTTCCGCATTCAGAGAAAGAAATATAACATTACAAAATTCGTAAATCATGAATTTCGGATTTTTTCTGGAATTTATACTCTGAAGTCCAAATGCGCGGAATATGCAGTGGAAGAGCCTAATGTGAAAGATTCTATTTTCATGTTGGAATTAAAGTTTGCCGCCCAAGTGGCGCCGTGGTCTAAGCGATGGCTTCCGACCATTCGTCCGGAAGGGGTCCGGGTTCGAATCCCGGTGAGTCATGGATGTTGTGTTTGTCTTATGGCACTGGCTCTCTCCCTTCACTGGAATCAGTGGCCCTAAATTAGGGACGGGCAACTGCTTATAGCCCATTGAGTTGCTCACGGTGGTCGTTAAACCTTCAATAAAAAAATTAAAGTTTAAGCTTCCTTAGAATTTCCAAATAAGAGATTTTGGGCTTATTGTCATTAGAAACGTACAGCTAGAAACTTATTTCAAAGACATGTCCTTTTCTTGGACCCAGCAGCCATAAATAAGGGACGGAAGACTTCCTATAGCCCTTAGAGTTACACATGGTAGTAGATAACGTCCCGATAAAACTCATATGATATATTATAGAAATGTGTGTGCGTGCACATATCCAATCATTAAGTTTCATGAATCAAGAAATAAAGGTAAATACATCTGTCTCGCATTGTTATTTTTTAAATACCTCTGGGACTTCATATATGAACTCTGAACTTACAGAAAGAAATGAATAAATGAAATTAATGAACTTACTCAAGTAGCAAACAAAACTCAAGAACGAAACTTCCACAAACTAGAAGAATTAGATGTCGATTGAGTAAAATTGCAAGTGTCTGATATTTGTAACAATATTTGCTTTGGCTAAAAAACGCCTATTTGGGATGAATTAAAAGAAGAAATGAATCATTATATAAAATTCACGGTAAAGGGTATTTAAAAAAACAAAGTCATTTTGAAAGGTAAATTATCGTTTTGTTTCAAAATGAAAATATTTAGTTGTCTAGGACCCAGACACCTTGCTAGAGAAAACGATCAGCGTTGAAATGTCAGCGTTGAGTAACAGTAGCCAAGTAATCCGGTGTTAGGGTGGTAAAGAGCGCAGACTTATGAATCCACGAGCCATGGTTCGAATCTCAGATGAGACAACATATTATGTTCGTTCTCGTATCTTTGGCTTGCTTCGGTCCTTAAGTTAGGGACGAATAACTTCTACTTGCGTCAGATGCTCATTTGGGGTTGCTAAATAAAGCACATAAAAATAAAAGTAAGCAGAGAAAAAAAGTTGGTCATGGTGAATCTACAAGGGTTGTAGATATCCTCACTAACGTACGAATCTACTCAAGTAGTACTGTGCTGGACAAGTTGCTAGGAGAACAGGTCAACTTTGGACAACAGAAATGCTTAACTGAATATTAAGAATCAATGAAAAACGCAGAGGTTCTAATTAATAGTTGATTGCTAGGTTGTTAACCTCCGACCTGACACTACTTATGCTACCTCATGTGCTGAATTGGCCAGGGTTGAAGCCCTAAGGAAAGATGACTGAATAACTTACAACCAGAAATCTTTATCCCTGGACCAACGGAATAATGTTACTTCTTAACGAGCAGCAAAAGGACGCAAACCGACGCCATTTCGGCCCAACGTTGTGAACGCTAATCACAAGGCACCCGCAACCAAATACTTGGCTGAAGTTGCCTATGTAGCAATTTTTTATTTTCATTACATAAAACGGTTTATGAATTTTCATTGTTCTATTTACGCATCATTTTTAAATGGTCTAGTTTCTTCCCTTTGTACTATTTTATGAAACTGGTCGAATGAAATCAAGATTATTACCTTTGCATATTATTATAATTTCTTTATGCTCAATCTGCATGAACAAAGAAAAATATCATCCGTACGTAATAGTAAATTTGAATGAGATATCTACATACAAGCACACTTTATAGGAATCTTCAATAAAAAAAAAGAAACAATTTTACTGAAACCAACCACCCTAAGGTAACAAATTAGAACTTACAATTGTTTTTGTACATTCATGAGGGATTTATAGATTGCAAAATTATGTTTTGCAAATGCCTTATCAAAGCAATCATGATTCTGATCCAACTAAAATCATTTATCGAAATGCGTAAATGAAATTAATTCCGTTAATCCAACAGAAACTTGGCCATAACTTAAGAAATCGGCTTGTTATTAGTTTTTGTGACTGCCTTATTAAATGCTTATTGGTATGAAATGAATAAATTAAATTATCTGCATACATCTAAGTGAATCTTCAGAAAGGATTCTCAGATGCAAGCATCTAAATGTGGAGTCAAAAATATGAAAATAAAGATAGGTACTACAGAACGTGGTTGGAAAACACAAATACCAAAGTTTGTATTGACTGCAATAGGCAAGAATAAGCCTGAAGGAAATATTACACAAAATATATGTGATCATGATTGCCACTTGAATTAAAGATAAAGACTACTGCCACACTGCGCCGTCCAAGTCTTCAGATGCGCGAATATCTGGCTAACTGTCGAGGTTGGACCCAGTTTTGTGGACCGGATGAGGCATGGGTGTTGTGCTTGTCTTATGGCGTTGGCTCTGTCCTGTCCTTGGAAAAAGTGTCTTAAATTAAGGAAGGGCAACTCTTTACAGCTTTAATTTCTCATGGAAGTCGATGAAATCTCAGACAGCCGCCCCGGTGGCGCAGTGGTCTAAGCGATGGCCTCTGATCATTCGTCCGAACGGGGTCCGGGTTCGAATCCCGGTGAGGCATGGATGTTGTGTTTGTCTTACGGCACTAGCTCTCTCCCTTCCCTGGAACCAGTGACCCTAAATTAAGGACGGGCGACTGCTTATAGCCCATTGAGTTGCTCACGGTGGTCGTTAAACCTCCAATAAAAAAAAAAAGAAAAAAAAAAAAAGAATCTCAGACAAGCAACAAAGCTACGCTTCATCATATAATGTCTTTCATCAGTACGTCATGGCCAGGTGAAGACATTGTGACGTACCTACCTCAGAGGTGACGCACATATCAAGACCTGCAGCGACAAACTTTATCGATGTAACTTAATTGGGAAAGCATTCGACTCCGGAGCAGAAGGATGCTGGCTCAAGACGCGTCCCCGGTAAATGTGGGTTTTATGCTATATTGGTGCCTTGTGTTTCCTAGCCTTTAGGTTATTCGAAAAATGTGTGATGTTAATTCCACACATCTTCTGGAATTAGTCAGAATTCCTTCTTCTACAGTGAGCTCTCCTTCAAGCGTAGTTTGCCGGTTGACCCAGAAATCTGCGATTCCGTCCCAGCCCTTTTTCAAGCGGAGGAAGGAGGGTATGTGAAGTATCTACCTCAGGGGTGACGGACATGCCATGATGACAAGTAGCAGTGATAAGTCCTTGCCGGCGTAGCTTAATTGGGAAAGCACTTGGCTCCGGAGCAGAAGGATGCGAGTTCGAGCGCCGCCACTGAAAAATTTTGGGTTTTATCCTCTAACATGATCATTATAAATACTCCGCTTTGTTAAAATTCCCACTGCATCTATCTCTCAAAGCTGTGCTTTTTGCTGAGGTGTGTGGCGCACTTTCCTTTATCTTATTTAAATATGAACTGGTTCCTTTGTAAATTGCTTTTCTTGACGCAAACTTCGCATATCGTATGTAACAGGGTGTCGAGACGAAACGCTCTCTGTTTTTTCTGCTACTCTTTCTTGCGTAAATCCGGATGTCTTAAGGTGGTTTCACCTAAAATCTCTGCCTTATGTTTTCAATGGTAAAACTTCTTTATATATTTTCTTTGCAATTAATGTATTCCCAAGGATAAAAATTTGCACATCGATGAAACTAACTTTAAGTTATAGCATAGGATACTTAACATTTGCTAAAACATAACCATAATTCTATTAAAAATCAACCGTTTTTCTTTGAGTAATATTCAGACCTATTAATAGATGGCGCGACATGTACTTTGATGACGTCAGTAGACAAACAAATGTTAGATTACTTAATTATGGTTATGTTTTAGCAAGTATTAAGTATTCCATGCTATTACTTAAAGTTAGATTTATCGATGTGCACATTTTCATCCTTGGGCATACATTAATTGCGATGAAAATATGTAAAGAAGTTTTACCATTGGAAACATAAGGCAGGGATTTTAAGTGGAACCACCTTAATGGCTTACAAAAACCTTTCATATCTGTTATTTACGTAGAAATCTTCTAATACGTTCTAAACCTGAAAATGATGTAACAACTCAAGATGCTGACAGTACCTATTAGTATTTTACCGCCGTTTGGTTACATAAAAACAACGAGCTAGTCACTTGATATAAGTTGTTGGAGTTTAGTAAGAGTGATAAAACTGTGAACGTGAAGTACCAAGAATCATAGATTGATAATTGCTAATGAAATAAGGAATTTTTCAGACAGTATTCGCGGGATTACGCTGATCTTGCACCATCCTATACCATTCGATAGATCTTCAGCGTAGTTTCTGCAACCGTGGAGTAGATTTCAGAAATGATGAAGAGAACCACAAAGCCCTAGAAGGTGGCGTGTTTTGCAGAACATGATAAAACACGAGTTTAATGAATCTATGATATTTAATTTGGGATTTTACGAGCTCCAGGAAGTAGAAATAATCAGTAACATGGAACAAAAAACCCGCTCACGTTAAGCTTGTCCGGGGAGTGGAGTTTCTAATGGTTCTGGATTTCTCTCCTTCAAGGAGCAGGAAATCAAACTCATGGGGAAAGAACACTATAAATTTAGTAAAAGAAACCTTATCTGAGATTTGAATCTGATCCAAAATATGTAAAACAGGAAACAAAAAATATTGGAAACGACAAAAAAACTTCCTTCAAAAATTTGACAAAGTCCAATAAATCTCCCGAGAAAATATTAAAGTTCCAAAAAGCACCGCAAGGGGGCAGTAGCATCAGCGTAAAAAAATTGTAAGGCAGAAAAACTCAGAATTCACATTTCTGCTTCATTTCCTCCAAAATTTGTCGAAGTCCAATAAATCTCCCGAGATAATAAAAAATAAATAAATAATGCAACGCCTATAATAATTCCTAACACCTCACGGAAGTTCTAAAATTATAAGTTTAATAAAAAAATTCGATCAGAAGGATCACCCTGTATAATATCTTAGTCTTACATGACCATTTGGGCTAAGTGTAAATTTCTGTATATGATGCTATATCTCAAACTGAAAATAGTTAACATGTCATGCTAGTTATACATGGCTTTTTGGGCTGAAGGCAAATTCCTCTATCTCTAGCTCAAAATACACTGCTCGACACATAAAACATAGAAAATTCCACGCCAGGAGGTTTTTGTCGGAGGGCCATGCAATTTGGTGGGTATGCGTCATCTGTTGTTTTATGTAAATGATCGCAGTTGCAACCAGTCACGTGATAAGTGAAGGAGATAAAAGGGCGAAACAGTTCGGTGTGGCTAAGTTTGGTCGTCCTCACCTAGAAGTGTGGACCACTGAATCAGAGTGATCTCGGTAGCGAAAGCACGTGTGAGTAGTGACGATGTCTGGGCGACGTCATCGGGAATCCTACCATCACACAGACACCTTTACAAGAGACTTCAGCACAGGACCACTGCTGGTTGGTCCCTGCATCGCAACGAAATGCAACAACTGTTGGCCTAATGTAGCGACCATGGATGAAGGAAGGTAAGGTGTGATGCCCCAGTGGGACTGGCGCATTTAGGCGGACGTCCGAAAGCCTCCATTGTCACATTCGATGACAAGCCGCAGCTGCCCCACAACCCAGAGCGGACGACATTCGACGAGGTATACAGGCAGCTATGGATATTCCCGTATCGACACTGACTGTAAATCGCAGGTTTCTGAAGCTATTTGAGCTCTTCATAGTCATGGCGACGACTACCAGTCACAGTAGTATATCGTCACACAAGGTTGCAGTGGTGCCGTACCAGACATGCGTGGCGGGACGAATGGTACCAATGGTATTCAGCGACGAGCTTCGCTTCTGTCTGAGTGCCTAAGGTCGCCGATGAGAGTCTACTCGCAGTAGCAAATCATCAGACAAGGTTGCAGTGGTACCGTGCCAGACAAGCGGGGTGGCACGAATGGAACCATGTCGTATTCAGCGACGAGTCTCGCATCTGTCTCAGCGCCTAAACTCACCGATTGAGAGTCTACTCATAGTAATACATCATCGCGCAAGGTTGCGTCCATACAAGACATGCGTAACGGGAAGAATAGAACCATGTTGTATTCATCGACGAGTCTCGCTTCTGCCTCAGCGCCTGAGATCTCCGATTGAGAGTCTACTCACAGTAGCACATCATCAGACAAGGTTGCAGTAGTGCCGTACCAGACAAGCTTGGCGGGACGAATGGAACCATGTCGTATCCTTCGACGAGTCTCGCGTCTGTCTCAGCGCTTAAGATCGCCGATTAAGAGTCTACTCACAGTAGCACATCACACCAGGTTGCAGTTGTGCGTACCAGACATGCGTGGCGGGAAGAATGGAACCATGTCGTATTCAGCAACGAGTCCCGCGTCTGTCTCAGTGCCTAAAATCGCCGATTGAGAGTCTATTCATAGTAATACATCGTCGCGCAATGTTGCTTCCGTACCAGTCATGCGTAACGGAAAGAATGAAACCATGTCGTATTTAGCAACGAGTCTTGCTTCTGTCTCAGCGCCGACGATCGCCGATTGAGAGTCTGGAGACGACGTGGTCGCCGGGATGATCTTTTTGCCATCCGGGATCGTCATACGGCTCCTCAGTCTGGTGTCATGGTTTGGGGAGCTATCACTTTGAACAGCCAATCACCGTTGATATGCATAGTTGGTGCAATTACAGCAAGACGATACGTCAATGAGGTTCTACAGCCCGTTTTATTGTTGTATCTCCGTGGCATGCCTGATGCTCAGTTTGAACATGATAACGCCCAGCCGCACACTGTCAATATCAAAAGACAGTGCCTAGAAGGTGTCCAGATGTTACTCTAGCTAGCGGGCAGCATTTGGACATCTTGTGTACACAGCTCAACGGCGCATCGTCAGCGATACCCAAGAGCACCATCCGGTGACTTTTCCAATCGATTCCACTCTTTGTTGTCGAATGCATAACCCTGCATAGCGGCCATACGAGCCACTGGCATGGCATTCATGTAATCCCTCAGAAATTAAATCACTTCTTTCCCACCTACTTGTTTACATGTGTGATAAATTTCGTCTCATTTAATGCATTCCGTTATGGTGTGGCATTTTCTACGTCGAACAATGTAGTTAAACATGTAAGGTACGAGGTACATTAACTTAACAAAGATTGTAGTAATGTCTGGAGCTTCCTCTCAGGGTGGTCGTTAAAGCTTCAATCAAAATAATAATAAAAAAAAATGTCTGGAGCTCCCAAAATTTTGAGCTTGAGACAGCAATGAGCTAATGTATCATTGATATCCCCAAACAAATTTTCTATACATTTCTCTAATCCACTTTATTACACTAATTAATCAACATATTATCAAATTATCGTAATGTACCGTTCAACTGTTATTATTATATCATTCAGCTATTATGTTATTAAATTATCACTGAAACATAGTACACTGTTTTCTACGTACTGTGCCGTTCTTGCCACGCAGGACGCACACGACATAAAGGCAGATAGCAGCGATAACGAACGTCCGCGTTGCTCAATCGGTAGAGTGACTTATTCCGGAATGAGAGGACCCGGGTTCGAGCCCCGGCTTGGACAAAAATGACGGAGAATTTTACTTCGTTATAGTACGCACAATAAAAGGTAAATTACTAAGGGTTCGACTTTTATGCGATTTTCAAACACATTTACACATAAATTCATAAAAAAGGTAGCAAATAAAGAATCAGCGCAATAGCGCACAACAGGAGGACCGGCTTTCGGTTAGTAGAGTGTTCGGAGTCAGAATGGGAAAAGCTGCCGATTTATCGGAGTTTGATAAAGGACAAATTGTGATGGCACGGCGCCTCGGAACTACGATCTCGGAAACGGCTCGGCTTGTGGGTTCGTTACGTGCCTCTGTAGTGAGTACGTATCAAAAGTGGTGCACAGAAGGCCAAACGACGAACCGTCGTACAACCGTGTGTCGTCCGCAGCACATGGATGCCAGAGGGGGAGCAGAGACTGTCACGCATTGTTCGCAGCGGCCGCAGGGCGACAAATGACCCACAGCTACAACAGTGGTGATCAGGGCAATGTGTCGCAGCACACAGTTCGTCGCAGCCTTCTGCGCATGGGCCTGCGTAGCGGAAGACTCATGCTGTGCTGCACGTCATTGCCAACAGCGAGATTAAACCGCGGATGATTGGAAGAAAATGGTCTGTTCTGACGAATCCAAATTCCTGGTGCACCACGAAGACGGCCGAGTGCGGATACGCCGATTACCAAAGGAGGCTATGGCACATGGATGTACTGTTGGGCGGAAACAGGCCGCCGGCGGCAGTGCTATGCTGTGGGCGATTTTTCCTTGGGACGCTTTAGGCCGCGTTATCCCAACAGCACAATCCCTGACAGCTGTGAGGTATGTGAAGATCGTTGCGGACCAAGTTCACCCATTCATGGCAACTGACAGAATCGTCAAGAGGTGGTTCGAGGAACGATTCCGGCCACACTGCCAGGAGTGGTTCAAGGAACACGTCCACAGTCGAGGAGTGGTTCGAGGAACATCGTCTGGCCACAGTCAAGGAGTGGTTCGAGGAACATGTTGGTGACTTTCTGTTAACGATCTGGCCTCCAAATTCACCTGACATTTATTTTTATTGCAGGTTTAACGACCACCATGAGCAACTCAATGGGCTATAAGCAGTCGGCCAACCCTAATTTAGGGTCACTGGTTCCAGGGAAGGGAGAGAGCCAGTGCCGTAAGGTAAACACAACATCCATGCCTCACCGGGATTCGAACTCGGACCCTTTTCGGACGAATGATCGGAGGCCATCGCTTATACCACAGCGCCACCGGGGCGGCCACCTGACATGAACCGAATCGAACATTTGTGGTTTGACTTGGAAAAGCAGGTTCGCGCTAAATCACCACCACCCCGAAATGTACGAGAACTGGAGGAGTTCAACAATTTTATTCATAAAAATGATGATACAAGCGCACCTCGGGCGATGAAAACATAAAAAAGAACAATAAATGACAATATATACAGATGAATGCATGTAACAAGATAAAACCACTGATGCAGATATAGAACAGAAAATGGCATACGTACAAAAATGGCCCGGAAACAATTCGGGATAAATTACATACAATGGCATACTATAAAGTCCGATAAGGAAAGTCCAGAGAAGCTATCAAAACACAGGACTAGACCAGGAGCAAGTAAGAAGTCAGGAAAAGTCCTACTCATCAGCAGGGGAATGACGAAGAAATGAAGCAGAAAGTTGAGCGGTGTCCTCCATTTCACAGAGCCGTCGATAACAAGAAAGGAACGTACAGTCAGTCTTGCAAAGATCCTCAAGGTCAGCTCTTATACACGTCAGCCGACGATAAACATAATCCGGAGGAAAAGTGGAGTGAGAACGGTAAGAGGCCATATCAAACGATGGATCCTGGAAGAGCGAAAATAGGCGAAACAGTTGTCTATGGGTAAAGGGTCGAGTGAGCACAACGGTATCTTGACAAAACTGTTCAAATTGCGCTTGGAGCGCAAGCTCTGCGAGTTCCTCTGGATTTTCCGTAAGGCTACACCCCTTGGGGGACGCTGGAGAAGAACGAGTGCTTGAAGATGAGCGAGAGCGATACACTCGTGGACGTCCACGTTTAGCTGGAGCGCTAGGAGCTTTGAAGACTGTGCGTTTTGCGTATCGGCCACTGGAATCAATAACAGTCTCATCAATAATGGCCAAGTCATCCACACTGGTGGGATCTGCAGTAGGAATAATAGGAAGATGAAACAGTCCAGGAGTGTCCGGAGCAGTTGTTAAAGCATTGCGATAATCATCAAGATCAGTTGCCGATGAATCAGTGGTAACCATGGCCACCTCCTTAAAGGGAGCCTCACCAGGAGAAGTAGAAAGCACCACCTCAGCAGAAGCGTCCTGCTCAGAAATCGAGCAAAGAGGTGAAAACAGTGCAGGTGAAGTTGAAGAACCAAGGAGAGGAGGAAAGTGAGCTTCAGTAAAATCAGGAGCACGCATGTCAGGCTCTGCACGAGAACCAGAGGGGGCGTATCAACAGGCACTGATGTAGACAACAATTCAGAAGAGGGTCCAGAAAAGAGGAAGGTCCAGGACACTCTTTATAAAAATGCCCTAGGCCTTTACACTTACTGCAGTGGAACTCAGTTAAGAGATCGATGTGTCTCCGTTGACCGTGACAATGGACAGTAAGTTGTTTAGGTAAAGTTGCAATACCGTCCTGAGAAGAAAAAATGACAGGCACCATGCGACGAGCACCATAAATATGGCGATCCTCAAAGTCGTTGGGCGCTGCCGAGTAGGTTACGACGTCCCCGGCAACGCGACCAAGAGATGAGATAACTGAAAGGAGCATGGCATTTGTGACTTCAGGTGGCACCGGGTAAAACGACACGTTAACCGGGCGCTGTATCACAGGTTTGGGCATCAAGAGGTTATTATTAATAGTAATGCCTTTCTGTAAAAGAGAGGTCACATAGTCAGGTTGAGAAAGATAAACAACAATAGTCCGAGCCCGACGATAGAGATGAGTAATAGCAGACGGAGATAAAAGCTTCTTAACTGCCGTAGCATAAACTTTCAACTTGGTATCGGGAAGGGCTTTAAAAAAAACTCCTAAAGCCATATGCGAAGAGAACTTTTGAGCTTGAACAGATGACGCCGGAATATGAAGATGAATAGAGTTGCCGGTGCGACGAACATGAAGTTTCAAAGCATCGACTTGCTGTATCACAATCGAGGATTGGAGATCAGATGCAGAGGTCGCTGCAGTAGAATAAGACGATGGCAATCGAGCTGCTGTGGAAGGTGGAGGAGTGACGTCATCGTGAGTATGCAGTGCATCAGTAAAAGTCACAGTAGAAGCTGAATCAGAGGAGCTGTCTGACTGGGCAGCAGCAGAAGAAAACGTGCCGAATGACGAGCCGGAAGAGGGCAGTTGAACAGCGCCATGAGCAGAAGTCAGCGTAGGGGCAGCAGCGTCGCTGGTTACAGCCAGAGTGGAAGTAGGGCAACCGAACATGACATCTCCACCGGAAGCCGTCGTTACTAATGGCGGCGCCCAGCAGTTCTTCTGGCCAGCTCGACCAGAAGGTAAATAAAGCTTGGAATGAAGAAAATATCGTACTTACGAACCGGAAAGTAGAACAAAACGATGCACTAGACCTTTAGATACACGAAAAACACAAAATTAGAACTGGGAGGGCACTATAAACTAAACTTTAGACTCGAAAATATCGGAGCTGATGCCGAGCACGGGAGGACCTGCTGTTGACATTATGGTACCAGATACCACAGGATACCTATCGCCACCTCATCGAATCGATGCCTCTCCGAGTGGTATCTGTTTTGCGGGCTAAAGGGGGTCTTACAGCTTATTGAGAAGGTGGTCATAATGTAGTGCCTCATTAGTGTATGTGCCTTATCTGTATCGCCAAAATCGATAAATACATAATCTTAAGCTAATTGACTATGGGCATGTATTAATTTCTAAACAATTCTACCAATCACTTTGAAAGAAGTCTGGCCTAACTAGAATCGTATTCATACTTGCAAAACATTAGCAAGCTGTTTCGAAAATACTTTACTAAGGTGAAGGTTTTTAAATTTACGAACCCGCAGTAATAAAATGAAATAATTGAAGTTTTATATAGCAAATACTGAGGGTACTTTAGTTTACTGTTAATTACAGTAAACTAAAGTACCCTTTTACATAAACATACCTTTCGGTTAGCTTTCATGCGTAAACAGCGAAAAAACTTGGTAAACTTGCGATCTTTTTGGAATTACCACTCTCGTAATACACTGAAGAGTAATTGAATTAGAGACAGCTGGCGTTATGCAAATGCGACCCTGTGGGCGGCCCTGTAAACGGAAACGACATGATGTATGCAGCGATCCAACAATATAAGGAGTGATGCGACGGGAATCAGTAAGAGTCGGACGCAGTATGGGTAAGACGAAGGTTCTAAGCGCATTTGATCGTGGGCAAATTTCCGTGGCCCGACGAATGGGTTCCTCTATCTCGGAAGTCATGCAGGCACTGGGATTTTCAGGAGCCACTGTGTCACGGGTGCACCGTGAGCACATCGAATCCGGTAAAACCATCCCTGGAAAGGCCAACTGCCGTGGACAACAGCGTGTGGATGAGTGGGGTCATCGTCGGCTAGCTCGCATTGTAACAGCGGATAGACGGGCCACTGTGCAGGAAATCACTCGGCAATTTAATTCTGGTGCACAAAAACGTGCAAGTAGCCACACCATCCAGAACCATCTCCTCGCTATGGAGTACAGAAACCATCGTCCCACGAGGGTACCGCTGCTGACCGCACGTCACAGGGTGCAAAGATTAGCATGGGCTCGGGAACATCGCCACTGGACCCTAGACATGTGGAAAAATGTTGCCTGGATTGATGAGTCGAGATTCACGTTGGTACATGCGGATGGCAGGATAAGTACGGCGCAAACCACATGTAGCGATGGATCCTTCTTGCCAGCAGCGTACTCTTCAAGCTGGTGGGGGTGGCATTCTCGTCTGGGGACTGTTTACGTGGACTGAAATGGGACCCCTGGTACGTGTGACATTGTCCCTCACAGGTCAACGTTACCGGGATATCCTGGACTACCCTTTGCTCCCGTTTGTGCGTCTTCAACATCTCAATGGGGACCTCATCCTGCAACAAGACAATGCACCGTGCCATCGCTCCCGAATTGTATCCGAATGGTTGGATGAACACTTCACCGACGTGACCTCGCTTCCTTGGCCAGCTAGTTCACCTGACCTCAATCCCATCGAGCACATCTGGGATGCCATCGAGAGAGATGTTCGAGGCTCTGACCATCCTCCATCAAATCTTCGTGAACTGTGGGAGCTTGTTCAGGGGTCATGGATCCGTATGGTTTCCCAACGCTTCCGGTGTCTTGTCGAGTCCATGCCGAGACGAATCGCCGCCGTAATCAGGGCGAAAGGTGGTGCTACACGTTACTAGACAGGTATCTCTAATTTAATTGCTCTTCCGTGTAAAGACGCATTAAAACATTTTACGAAATAGATGAAATTGACATCAGAAATACAGATTCTTTATCAAATTTTAAGGACGCGAATACTCAAAGCTCACAAGGCATTCGCAATACTGAGGATAATTTGCCGAACCTTTAACTAAAGGCAACAGGAAAGAAATTACACAATCGTCACTTGCGTGTTTAATAAATGTAAGACATACTTAAATGGTTGTAATCGGCATTAAAATAATATTAAAAAAACTGATTTTCTGGTAGGAGAAATTGATTTCCACTCGTTCAGTACATATTACCTGAGAAACTTTCATCTCATGGGAGCATTAAAATTTGCTCAAAGCTATCTGTAAACACCCTCATGTTAAGTCTCTGACGAGTTTTTATTGCACGCGTAAAGGAAATACATGAGACAGAAATTAAACGTGTCCTAAGGCTTTTGTATGTAGTTGTATCTACAGTAAACACTGAAGATTTTCTAATTTGTGCTTTATTTCACGTTCGTACATTATATCTTGCCATAAGCAAATACACAGTAACACCACATACTGGCAAAATCATGTATCTAGGGGGCGGGGATAATCTTAGTTATAGTCGTACAATGCCATAAATGTTTTCATTCCAACTGTTAAGAGCAGAGCTGTGGTGGCCCACTGCCATTTCATGGAGATAAATGTTGACCGCTATTCGATACAAATCGATTTTGCCGAATCACAACCTGTGTTAAATATTTTTTCAGTTCGACCTCTGACCGCATTAGAGAAATTCCTTTTTGCTACGCTTAGCTTATACTATGCAAAATGCTGGAGTATTTATCCACATATTCTCCAACTTTACTATGCACTAGTTTCTCGCTAGGTTGTGCAAATGTGTGCCCTCACTTCGCGTGATAACTGCATGGAGTGGGAAACTTCTTTTGCATCAGATAGCTGCAAATATGACCAAGAATGCTGACACATTGTCAGGTATCAGTTCACAATTTTCTCGCTACGAATCGTAAGCACTTCATGCTGCCCTGGTGACGCAGGCTTCTGAACGTTCGTCCAAGATTGGTCCGGATTCGAATCCCAGTGAGGCATGGATGTTGTGTTTGTCTTACGGCACTGGATCTCTCCCTTCTGTGGAGCCAGTGGTCCTAAATTAAGAACGGGCGACCGCTTTTAGCCCATCGAGTTGCTCCAGGTGGTCGTTAAAACCCCAAGCAAAAACAAATGCACTTTATTTTTTTTCATATCTTTCGTCGACAGAAAAAATTCCCCTCTGAATCGGACAGATCTAATCATCCCAATATTATCGCGCACGGTCATGCACCAAAGATTATACTTATTTCTGATCTCAGAGTGTAATTCGAGTGTCACCTGGATTGGAGCTTTGAAGACGTCTTGTCCATAAATGCATGTACCATGTCGATCATCTGCTGTTAGACAAATCCGAGGTCTGTTGTTAAAGATGACACCACACTGTTCCAGATCCCAAGTTGTTCGAGGTTTACATCATGTCAGATACTGTTGCTGATGTCTGACGGACAGTGAAAAATTTGAAATGCATGACGCGCTTGCTACAAGTAAAACACAACGTTGACGTAACTATCAGGGTGGGCCGAAAAAAAAAACATTTCGAAACCGATCTTGGTATTGCGCTGGAAAGTTGTCTAATGCGTCAGTTAGAATCCACAAGAAATTTAATCAATTTTTCTCAATATCTAGCCGCGCCCCTCCGGCATTGAAAAAGTCAAAAATAGACGAAAAATCCGCTTTGAAGCCTTTTTCGGTAAATTTCTTTTTGGAATTTGTTTTTCGAAATCGATCTTGGCATAGCGCGGAAAAGTTGCTTAATAGATCAGTTAGAACCCAAAAAAAACATTTATTCAATTTTGGTCAATATCTAGCAGCGCCCCTCTGGCATTGGAAAAGTATAAATAATGCGAAAAAATAAAAAAAGTCAAAAGTGCAATTACTAGTATATTACTTCTTACAATACAGAAATCTAGAAACTGGAAGTATAATAAAGCAAAAAAAGGGAATATTTACAAAGGTTAGACTTTAGAATAATACTGTCCCTTGTCAAAGGTTAGAAGTTCTCTTCTTGCTTGAATCTTAACCCTATGTAACCGTCTCTTGCAGTATCACCACTAAGAGTCAGATCTTTGCGCCCATCAAAATACAAGCTTTTAATGGGGGTCTTTTTTACTGCCTGCAACTCATTTTCTCGTATTTGTTTTCTTTTCTTTTCTACTTCCCTTCTGATCTTGTTAACTATATAGGTTGGGTTTGCTGGTGAAACCAGACTGAAATCAGCAAGAACTGCTGTAGTAATTTTGGCCACGGCTCTACTTGAGGCGCCCATTAAATCTGCAGCCAATGCAGTACGAGACATGCTAATTCTTATTTGACTTGATGATGGTCCGACTTCTTTCTTATAACTTTTCTCTAAAGGATAGGTCCACTGGAAGTCTCTATCTGTGTCCGTTACTGATTCACGTTCAGTGTCTTCGGTTGCCGCTTCCAAATTGTCCTGACACCTCAGATTTTCCTTAACCGGAGTAACCTTGTCCCTCTGAAGTCCACTCGTTCTCGGACGGGACTTTTTATCCGGAGGGAATTGAAGGGAATGACACAACAGTTATTTTGCGGTATTAATCGCGTATACATTTTAAAGGCAAGAGGGGCGTATTTAGATATTGAGCAAAATTGACGAATTTTTTTATGGGGGAAGGGGGTTCTAACTGACCCATTAAGCAACTTTTCCGTGCTATGCCAAAACTGATTTTGAAAAAAAAAATCCGAAAAGAAATTTCCAGAAAAAAGGCTTCAAAGTGGATTTTCTGTCTTTTTTTTTTTTTGTTTGACTTTTTCAATGCCAAAAGGACGCGGCTAGATATTGAGCAAAATTGAAGAATTTTTTTTGGGGGGGGGGGGGGGTTCTAACTGATTCATTAAGCAACTTTTCCGCGCTATGCCAAGATCGATTTCGAAAAAACAATTCCGAAAAGAAATTTCCCGAAAAAGGCTTCAAAGTGGATTTTCGTCTTTTTTTTTTTTTTTTTTTTACTTTTTCAACGCCGGAGGGGCGCGGCTAGATATTGAGCAAAATTGATTAAATTTCTTGTGGGTCCTAGCTGACGCATTTGGCAACTTTTCCGCGCTATACCAAGATCGATTTCGAAAAGACGTTTTTTACAGCCCACCCTGATAACTATCCCGCTGATGACTATTCTAAGGACCCGTTTGGTTTGGAACATGCTGGTTGAACAATTAGTTTTTCCTTCAAAGGCATTGTCGCCCTGCGTGTACCATACTACAGCTGCTGACCGTATGTGACCCCTTAAAACAACCACAGCTTCCAACATCGAATTATTATCAAGTGCTTACTGCTGATATGTTCAGCTTTACGCCGACTTTGCCACTCTTCTAAATGGAGAGAGAGAGAGAGTCTGTTGATCCTCAACCTCAAACACCACACGTAGGCATTATGGCTTCGACACACATTGCACACCTTTTTTATGTGATGCTGCTTGTTCTATAGGTTTCAGTCATCCTATGGGATCTTACAAAGGTCAGCTGGCCAAAAACTCGTGAAAAACGTTTGAAGTTTCGGAAACGTATCTTTGCAATGCAGCACCGACTCACTCAGCCTAATTTGTTTAAAAATGGAACCATCTACATATTCCTCTTTGCTGCGCTCACCAACCGATTTGCATAAAAATCGTATCACTTTGGCTGGATGGTGTTTTCCCTAGTTTTTCAAATGATGAAAAACTAAGAAATCTTTTAAAAATAAGTGCTATTCTTAGTTTTTCAACGTGTTTTCTTGTTTCGGAGTTTAACGGACTCTATGAGCATCTGAGGAAAAGCCAGTTGCTCGTCCTTAATTTAAGGCCACTGGTTCCAGGGAAAGGGACAGAATTAATGCCTTCGGAAAAAATGGATTCCCCATGACTCATCTAGGACTCTAGCCCAGACCCCACTCGGTGGAACAGCCAGATGCTTGCGCCTATAACCACACGGCCACCGAGACGGCGCGTCCAGTCTGTTTGACATGCTCGTACTTTCTTATAAATATATACATTGTCATTTACTAAGGGCAATTTGATGCTTTCTATAGATTTCGTCGAAGTCGGCAAATTTGGTGCATCGTCGATTTTTAAGAGCTATCGCTTCTAAGTTTATCTCATTATTCTTTTACTGTGCGAAATGTAATTCCTTTCAAGTCATAACGTGAAGAGCATCCCAAATTGTACTCGTGCACTAATGGTTGCAGACGGTTTGAATGCTAAAATGGGTGATCATAATTAAATAAACTAACGCTTCAGTGTGAGTGTTTGATTACAGTACAATTAATAACAATATTTAAGCAATCGAAATGTTCAGTTAATAAAATTCTCGATAATAAACGGGATTCAAATTCAGCATGCATCAGAATATTCCACAATCACTTGCAACCTTCTGGGAAATTCCAAGGTAATGGTGTTATTAGACAGACAATATCGTACGCTTTCACAACTATTTTATGGGGTACTTACACACGGAGGAAAAGTTCTGTACCATAAAAATATCGGAAGCAAATCCAAAATGATTTTATTCGATCATTCCACTAGAAACTGATGAGCCACAACATAAAAGTTTACATGTATGGTAACTATCGTGAAAATCACTCCCCATAAAAACAGAGAAAATACATAGAAAATCTGCCACACGTTCTTCTGTATTCCTTACTTTTACAATAACGATTTTGCCTCCGCAGGTAGACAGACGTTTGGAAGGGTGAACGGGCAACCAGGCAAAGCGAACTAAAACTGTCCCTTTTCCTTCTTCAAAAAGAAAAACTATAAAACCTGCCTTGTAGAAAAGTAGGTATAGTATCTACAAAAGGATAGGCGAATATACGGACAAAATTATACAAGCACGTCTTCTTTTTTCCATTCTGGAAGGGCTTTTTCTTCGTGAAAAAATAAAAAAAGAGACGCCGGTACTCATTCCTTGCTAGCAGAAGTTAAAAATGCTCCTTGTGGTCGTATCAAAATACAAAAAAAAAAAACCCGCAAATATTATTGTTTCGTATTGCGATACTATATTATCACACTGTTTATCATGCATAAATCACACAAGAATTAAAAAGATACCCGAAATTACTTGGTTTAATAAAAAAAAATTCCTATAGAGGATTCCAGATTAAGTTCTCGTCCGGCACATTACACCTTCGTTCTTTACTGTTTACGTCTACGGCTGAATGAATTTTTCGAAACAGCCATGGATCTACATATTTTTCAGGGTCAAAGAACGTTTGAGGTAGATCTTCAGTGTAGTTGGAATAGGTAGACCTTCAATGTAGTTAGATAAATCATAAACAAAATAAAAGCGAAAGTTCTGCAGAACACGAGACTTAGTTTAAGGATAAGACAAATGGAGAGGAACGGAAACAAAGTGAAAATAAAAGACAAGAAATCCAAGCCGGGTGCTAGAAGGTCATGGGTCTGAAGGAGCACTGCTTCTGTGGACGATAGCAGTAGATCAGGCACAGTCACCACACATTTGATGCGTCACCGGAAGTGAAGGTGGTATAAGAACCAATGAGTACCTTCACAAAAATAAACAAAAAAACACTGCATGCTAGAATGCAGTGGGGGTTTTTTTATATTAAGAACCAATGAGCACTTTCACAAAAAAAACCCACTGCATGCTGGAAAATACTTGGTAAATACACTGCTGCCCACCCAAAATGCAACACCAAGAAGGAAGCATCCGATTGGCCTGAAATTCGCAGCATGCGTCGCCCGCGAAAGGACATGCAAACGATTAGCATTGCAGGGCATATGCAAATCATGTGCTCCCGGCACTCCGCCGAGAAGCACTATAATAAGGGTGCACAGAAGGCGAGGTGTAAGTAGTGGAAGTGTGTTGTGCTGCCGGACCTGTGCGTGGGAAGCTTCCTGATGCCTCGGCGCAGAATACGGCAGTCATTCCAGCACGTTTCGGAATTCGACAGAGGATGAATAGTGGCTTATCGCGACAGCGGTTCATCGTACCGAGACATCGGCGCCCGTGTGGGACGACATTCAGCCACAGTGAGGCGAGTATGGATTCGGTGGGTGCAGGAGGGACGGACGGACCGACGTGAGCGATTGCCGCAGCCGCAGCACACCACCGAATGAGAGGACCGGCAAGTTGTGCGGCGGGCATTGGCGGCTCGCACCGCCACATCACGAACGTTAGCGCAGGAATTAGGGTGTGTTGCGCAACAACCTGTGTCAGCACGTACCGTTCGACGTCATCTGCAGGAGCGAGGACTTGTCGCACGGCACCCATTGCTCCGATTACCATTGACGTTACACCACCGGCGAGTGCGGCGGCAGTGGGCCGTTGAACGCCGCACCTGGACTACGGAATGGCACGACATTGTCTTCTCCGATGAATCCCGCTTCTGCCTGCAACACCACGATGGTCGGATCCGCGTGTGGCGGCACTGCGGCGAGAGACTGTATGACGCCTGCATTATGCATCGCCATACCGGTCAGTCGCCTGGCGTTATGGCTTGGGGTGCAATTGATATGACACCCGCACCCCTCTGGTATGCATCGCCGGTACACTCAACAGCCACCGCTACATCTCCGACGTTTTGAAGCCTGTAGTCCTCCCTTACCTGCAGGATCTGCCAGCCACCACGTTTCAACAGGACAATGCGTGCCCGCACGTGGCACGCATCATGCAACAATTCTTCACGGCCCACCAGGTGTCACGCCTGTTCTCCCGATATGTCGCCAATCGAACACGTCTGGTCGCTGATCGGCAACCGAGTGGCCCGGCAAGCACCACCCGCGGCTACGCCTGATGAACTGTGACAACGTGTGGAAGCAGCCTGGACCGACATACCCCAAGCCGACATCCAAAGCCTTTTTCGTTCGATGCCGCGGCGTGTAGCGGCCGTTATTGCCAGCCATGGGGGCCATACAAACTATTGATGTCTGCGTGTTCCACAAGTCGCACGGGCCTGTAAGCTCAATGGTTTCATCTTTGTATCTGTTGTTGTGTGTCCAGTAAATCTGGCTTTACTATCTCGTGTCCTTCTTGGTGTTGCATTTTGGGTGGCCAGCAGTGTAGAAAATTTGTAGTATTATATTCTCTATCAAATAAAACAAAGAGAGCAACAAATATTGAAGACTCGTGCAACATTAATCACTGAAGCGATGAAAGATTTCCGTCTTTAGCACGATTTAATGATTAAAAGATGAGAAATATATACAATTTAAAACCATGACCACTTTCGAGGCAGCGACTCTTCTTCAGATGTGAAGAAGAGTCAGCCGCTGCCTCGAAAGTGGTCATGGTTTTAAATTGTATATATTTCTCATCTTTTAATCATTAAATCGTGCTAAAGACGAAAATCTTTCATCGCTTCAGTGAAACAAAGAGAGTTTTTCAAATCCGGAAATGAAAGTACTGTGCCCAGTAACGGACAAATGTACGGACGAACAGGTAGATAAATCCGAACTGAGAAAGTTTGGACATGCTCTTCTTAAAGCTACGTAAGAACACCATTTCCCAATCTGATATCTAAAGGCAGAAATACGGTTATGCCCATCCGAAGACACGAATGAACAAACGGACAGGCAGACAAAATGGAAAATGTTAGCAGTGCGTCCCCTGTATGATGAAAAAACAATTGCTCCTAATAATGAAACACTTATAACGTATACGCAGACGTACGGACAGATCTGTTAATAACATGTTTCATTTTCAAAATCTGTGTTAAAAAAGAACCAAACTGATAGCTCCAATATTTTTAACACAAGCAGAGTAAATGACAGCATCAAAGGGAAGTCTGACGTCGTTCATGTCAATAATAACGAAAACAGATGTTTGTATATATTAGTTGTTTGAAGTGACATTTCGTATAATCTTTCTACTATACAAATATGGAAGATGTGAATCCGTTTATTGGTGTAAATATGACATGAATTTTAAGTTAGATAACATTCAAAAACTTGAAAATTTCGTCGTCCTAGAGCGACTAGCGAATACTGGATGGTTATATTCAAATTAATCGAAAACTTGGAACTTAGTCGTTCTGGGTAGTGTAGTGGTTAGCATACTCGGACGCTATCCAGGAGATGCGGGTTCGATTCCCGCTCCAGGACGACGAAATTTTCAAGTTTTCGGATATTATCCGACTAAACATCCATGTCATATTTACACCAATAAACGGATTCACACCTTCCATTTTTGTATTGTACAATGGTGTAATCCCGTATTTCATTCATTGATAATCTTTCTAAATTAGTAAATGAATGGGGATTTTAGACTGAAAAATTCTCGAAATGCTTGTGACATACAATACCCATACCGAATGATCAAAGGCTGCTGGCCGATAGGAAATTTTCAAAAGTGTGAACACGAAATTGCTGCGGCTGCAGACACAAAGCTATTGCGACACTGAAGAACAGTGAAATGGCAGCACTCCGCATCCTTCTGTTCATGAACAGCGAAAATGCCGATTTCTTCCGGGAAAGTCACGTTCATTTCTTCGCGGAAAATCGCTCTAATCTCGAAACTTATTCAAAGTCATCCAAGCATGGAAACAGGAGGTTAGTTTTGTTAGATTTTCTTGATCACAACAAAAAAATTAAGGTACAGCAACATTAATGAGCATTGCAATTACTCAAGAACTTGTTCAGAAGAAAGAAACTTGTCGTTCAAGATAATGTCTGGCTTCGTGACATGACGCTCAACTTACTTCAGCTATTTGAATTGCAATCAGAATGACAGGCTACTGAGTCTCTTTTTTTTATCATAGAAAACTACCTCCATGAAAACTATGAGGAGGAATTAAAACATATTTGAGAGTTATTCGTTTTTGACATTGTTATTATCACTTTAGAACATAAAAGGAAAGACATATCTTCAATGTCTGTAGTTAATCGCCTTTGTCATTAGGTATCAAGCCTGTACGTGCATTCCAAAAATTATGTATATTCTGTTCATATCCACGCTAATGGATTTACTAAGTGTTTTTGCTGTCGTTCTTTAATTCTATCAAAAGGGTGGACGGAACAACGACGAACTTTTCCGTCGGGATGATAAAGAGAGCCGACAAAGATTTTAAACCTTGTTCCATACCGGCCGCTGGATATGGGAACATTTATTCAGTATCAGGTTAGACTTCCTTTAGCCCAAATTACAGCACGTATGCTGTCTGGCATATGTTCCACAAGGTGCAGGAGTGTATCTACGTCAAACAGCATACCAGGTGTTCAACATACAGTTCTCTATCCAGCTCAAATTTGACGGAAGATGACTTTGCTTCCGAATTGGTTTTTCTAACGTGCCACATACGTTCTCAATGGCGTTCAGATCCTGGCTTTGTGGTAGCCAAGGAAAATGGTGAAAGTCGTTGCCATGCTCGCTGAACTACTGCTGAATACATCATACGCCATGGACAGTAGCATTGTCGTCCATTAAACAGCCGTCACCTGCCTGATAAAAAGTCTACATACCAGGATGGACTTGATCAGCAACAATGTTCAGATAATCCTTGGAGCGCACCCAACCTTCCAGCAATAGCAGTGATTGTTTCCGTAAAAACTGAACGTGCTGCACCATCTCCAGAACCTTGAGTACTGTTTACGAAGCAAACTGGTTCCTTTTCTTTCATGGGGATCCATCCAAACTCTCTACCCACAGTCGGTACAGAACAATGTGTTCCGGGATTCGTCGGAACACATGATTTTCTTCCAGTCTTCCAGGTCACGGTGCTTCTGACACCATTTTAGACAAACTTTCCGGTTATTTGCAGAAATCAATGGGTTTCCTATAGGCATGCGACTGCCAGTACCGATCATCTTCAATTCCCTGAGCATAATTCGTTACGATATGGGTTGGGAACAGCTTTCATTGAATGTTTCCGTCAATTGCTACACACAGGAAGTCCTGTTTCTTCGTACAAGATTTCTCAGACGACAGTGATCTCGTTCTTAACAGATTGTGGTCGCACCAAAGTTACTCCTCTTAGACAAGAAATGTGGATTATTTTTACACTGATTAAAGGCCCGGGATATCCACTTTTTGAAAAACCAGTCATCTCTGCTGTTTTCAAAATCATCGTCCCAGCCAGGCCGGCGTCCACAATAAGCCGTATATCGAATTCCTAAAGATCCTTTACTTTTCCCATTGTGATCAACATCCCTGATGATTGCAGACGAGCAGCAGCCTTAAATAGTTACCAAGACCATGTAACGCACGTGACCACGTATTTTGCATATACGCTGCGTAAGTGATGTTTACGTATATCTGCATAAAGGTTTCTAATTCAGTAGCCGGTGTGTGTATACGTATTGTACGAATTGAAGATCTTGATTAAGAAAACTGACTTCAGTGCTGCTGATGTTTAACATCCTTCATCCATAAAAATGTACACATTTGAGATAGAATTGTCCGCAGTGATGAACAGTGTTGCACCCAAGTAGACACGCTAATACAGTATAATCAAATCAGTAGAATACAGAGGACTGAGAATCTGCATATCGTCCATGAAAGGTCATTACAATATTCGTCCAGCCGCCCCGGTGGCGCAGTGGTCTAAGGCGCAAGCCTCTGATCATTCGTCCGTAAGGGGTCCGGGTTCGAATCCCGGTCAAGCATGGATGTTGTGTTTGTCTTACGGCACTGGCTCTCTCCCTTCCCTGGAACCAGTGACCCTAAATTAGGGACGGGCGACTGCTTATAGCCCATTGAGTTGCTCACGGTGGTCGTTAAACCTCCAATCAAAAAAAAAAAAAAAAAAAAAGCAGTATAGGAGTAAGACTGCTGGTTTAGAAGATGACATCACCGAAAATGGTGATGTCATCGCCGAAAACAACCTTCCCTGTTTTTGGTGAGGACATCTGAATGTCATCACCTGCTCTTATAGCATATTTTTAGGAAACAAAGCTGCAATACAGAACTAATAGCTACTGCTGATAAACGTAATATGCTAAGAAACCTGAACAACTTTTAAGTAATTACATAATGGCAAAGCAACTGAGAAAACACGAAAACCATGTAGTTTTTAGAGCAGCGCAGCCTCAACGACGGTTCATTGTTACACAGTGTATCTTCAAGTTGAAGTTCTACACTTTACGTTCGTGTATCTCCCAGGTTGGTGAGTGCCATATTTTCTCATTATTCACTGTTTTATTTTTCAACCAAGCTGGTCTTTTTTCGTTAAAGTCTCGCCATTGCTTCGATGGCGGAGGCAGACAAGGGTGACGCCCACATCCTTATCTTGGCAGATCAGCCAGCTTCCTCTTCTTCTTCTACCACTCAGCTTAATGAGGTGGCTCCCAAGCGTCATTGCGACGTCATGGACACCTCTTCTTCTCCAGCTATTACTCCCACCAAGTGCGATGGTGCCAAGTCTCCTATCTACATCTCAGCAGTTGATGACGTATCCGTTATCAGCAATACTGAGCTCACAGCTTCTACTTCTCATCAACTTTCTGATCCGCCCTCACTGCTAGGGGCCGCTTCATCGAATTCTCGACCCATGTCTGCCCAAGCGTCCTATGCTTCTGCAACTTCTGGGGTCCTCACACCCCCAGTTTCATCTGCTATGCCTTTTCCTGAATCCTATGTCAGTGTCGTCGGTTCTACTGCTACAATAGACATACCAGAGGATTCCCGAGCTGGTCACCTTTTTCCCTCCACTATGGAACGGGGCGTCTATTTTGATGCGCTTCCCGACACTAAGCTGTGGCAATATAGCCGAGCCCTCAAAACTATCTTACCAAAGGATGCAATAGACTTTGTAGCTCGAAAACCCAGATCTGTCTTGGTCTATTTTAAGGATAAAGCGCATGCTGACCAGGTCCTTACGGGAGGTCAAACCATCAATGACGTGCATCTGTTAGCACAACCGGTTGTGCACCTCCCGGTGCAGGTGACCTTCTACCCCGTACCACCAGAAGTATCCGACGCTGCGCACCTTACTCAGCAGGTACGGCAGAGTTGTTGGCTCCATAACAACTCTCTCTGCGGCTCCCAGAGACCCTGAAGACAAATCGATTCGGGGTTTCCGCCGCACTGCTCGAGTCCTCTTTTCATCTGTTGCTCAGCTGAAAGCGGTTCCGAATGTTTTGCACATCCGCTGTGGACAGCAACGCCGAAGAGTTGAGATAATCACTTCACAGTATTGCACTATCTGTCAGAGCGAAAGTCACATAAGGGCTCAGTGTCCACGTGCCTCCCTGCAAACAGCTCCACACACTACATCTTCTTCTACTTTGTCCACCAACGCTTCACAGACTTCTTCCTATTCGAGGAAAGTCGCGGAATCAGGATCTTCCAAAAGTCAGCTTACTGCCATTGGTCAACAAACGACTTTGATGCCTCCACCTCCTGCTGATCCTAAGAATTTTCCCAGGCTTCCAAAATCGACTCCCCCTAGTACTTTTACAACCACTGCTGATGTACATGTTGACCACTCCTCAGCTTTTACCGTTGGCTCCATGACACGAGTCACAGGTAACGCTTCGGGTTCAGACTCTCCAGACGATCATGAAGCTTTTGTGGTTGCTGGAAAACGCACTGGTGCTACTCACCCCAAGACGAAGAAGTCAAAGACTCTGGCGTCCCGAAGATCATCTCGCTCTTCTACCCGCTCATCCACTCGCTCCGTCAGCTCTCGACGACCATTCTCCAGGTCGCCTCTACACACTTCCTCTGAGACAGCATGTGAGGGTGCCTTTCCCTCACTAGATGAATTCACAACTTTTCTTGCTGAAAATGCTTTCCCTGCTGAGCCTTTGCCATACGAGGACGTGCTGGATTACCTTTTAGGGTCCTCTAGCCCTTCCTCAGCACGCACTTCCATTCAGCAGTATGAAGCAGCTCTTCCACAAGTGCTGGTTCAATTACACTCACTTGAAAACACTCTTCGGCGCACTGCGGACGAGGTCCCGTGGAGTGCTTGTTTTCTCCGTCGACTCCACTCCATCACTACAGCCAGTCAATTCCTACTGCATCCCACAACTAACCTAGACATTCAAGGTGGTGTCCCTTAATTGTCGTGGTTTTGCGACACCTCTTGCGAATGCGCTGGTACAAGAGGATCTTGCTCCGCTGAATGCTGATATATTACTTCTGCAGGAAACAAACTGTACTTCCAACACCTTTGACAAACCAATATATATAAATTATAACTTCTCATTGTACAGAATCATGTATATAGGTCGTTTCACGAACCACAGACATCTGTAAACTTTGTCGTTTTTACAGTATATTCTTATCTTGAATTCCTGATTCAAATGTGTAATTTTACTTTTCAACTGTGTAAATTTTTGTTCTCCAATACTCACTGTGATGAGTTGTGTCTTCTCTCTGTATTTTCAGAGATTATTTTTTCTTTTGTATTCTCAGGAAAATTGATGTATATAACTATTTTTCATATCACCGTTGTATGTAACATGTAGTACCGCGAGCCAGATTCATCTGTAAATTTTTCATCATCTGTCTTTCGAACTTTTGATTTCATGTTTGTCTCCTTGATCACCTGCAAAATCCTGGTTTTCCAGGTCACCCACAATGTATCACCTTTCGGTCAGAACTTTTTTTTCATCAATATTGTGTAAAATTTATACTCTATAGTGCTCATCATTCTGGATTGATTTTACTCTCTGTATTACCAGAGATTCATGTTGTCTCGCCAGTTTTCTACTGCACTTAACTGTTGTCATGCAAACGTTGCACCGAATCCTGTAATTAACGTAGCGCAAGCTGCACATTCTGTTAATTTCTCATCACCTGTCCTTTGAATCTTTGTCTGCAAGCTCGAATTCTGTATTATTCCTTGCTTCAATACTGTGCAAAATTAATATTGTACAACGCTCTTCAAGCTGAATTGGTCCTATTCTTTGCTTTGTCAGAGACTTTTGTTGCCTCACCAGACACTCGAGTGTAATTAACTGTTTTTTTACTATCATCAATGTTCAAAACCGTGTTAATAAGCAGTAGCGTAAGCTACAAGCATCTGTAAATATTTTTTTTGTCATACATCATTTGAGATGATTTATTCAAGCACATCTCCTGTATCTTTCTTCTAATAAATACTGTGTGAAAACTGACCCTTCGAGACATGCTTTCGACAAGATTTTGGAACACAGCGATAGGTATGCGCTTCCATTCAGTATATAATGTTTGTCGCTAACGGTTGCGTGGTAGTAGGCCTTGGTTCCAAACTTCTTATGCGGCGCTCGAATGCATCCCATAGGTGCTCTATGGGACTACGATCAGGGCTCTGTGCTGCTCAGTCCACACACGATACGGAATTATCGTCCAGCCACGTCGCAACAGTCCTTGCTCAATGGCTAGGTGCATTATCCTGCTGGAACCAACAAGGCTCAGTTCCATAGTATTGCCACAGAGTTGGTAGGGCATAATTGCCCAGAATTTCGACGTGGACTAGCTGGTTAACAGGTTTGTCCACGATAACCAATGGGCCGGGACCATACCACGGAAAAACACCCCCACACGAGTACACGGCTACCGTCATACCCACACACGGCCATCATACTGATGGATCGTGTATCTGGATTATTCAGTCCACAGGTCCCGTTTCCATTGATCTACGGTGCACCATAAATGTTCTTTACACCATGTTAAACGATGAGTAGCATTCCGAGTGGAGATGAAAGGCTTATGAGCAGCCACACGACCACGGTAACCCATGGAATAAAGTCCTCTGCGAATAGTACGTGTACATACCAAGATTCCAGCATTTTTACTCACCTGTACAGTGTGAGGTCTTGTGCAGTACTCAGTCGATTAGCTGTAACAACTCTCCTGAGGCTTCGACGTCCCCTATCAGTGAATTTTTTGGTCTTCCGGTACGTTTTGCTACTTCAGGCACGCCATGTGTCTTCCACTTATTCAGTACATCCAAAACAGTTGACTTGGGTATGTTTAAACGCCTCTCTGTTTGTCTTATGGACAACCCACTAATATGACACCCAACAGCCTTTCCTTTCTCAAAGTCGGTTTTCTCCCACCGCGACATTTTCACTCAATCTCACAGTGCAATATGATCGCGGTCAGCTGCAGGCTTGTTTTTATACTGTTTGCAGCTGTACTACGCATCTTAACAACGCAGGGAATACGTTCATTTGCTTCTGAAGGGGTGTCCGGTTACTTTTGTCTATATAGTGTATATTGGATAGACAGATAGAATAGTTGACGAAACCCTTTCTTCATCTCTTTGGGGCTTTGTAGGGCACCAAAGTCCCCCCCCCCGTCCGCTGTGGGTGCGCCAGTGGACAGAACCATCACCACAGAATACACACCACTCATGGTCAATCTAGGACTCTAGGCCGGTCCGGTCCTTGACCACTCAGCCACTAAGCGACACAAAGTGGTTTAAGATTCTTCATTTCTCTTGGCCTTAACTATGGCAAAACTTAAGGATTTCTTTACTTTATCGGAAATACCAACAAGAACCTGAACTCGAAAACTAAAATTAGGATACGTATTTGGATACAACAATCATTACAATATATGTACACTGAAGTGTCAGAAAAACTGGTACAGACGAGCTTATAAAAATACATAGCACCGTAACCTATGCGCCTACTCGGTTACGTCAGCCAGTGCGTGTATGAAGCGATAGACATCCTTGTCAGCTGTCAGGGCTGTTTTTGGCATGAGAATGACAAGTAATAACGATTTAAATGATTTTTAACGCGGTGTCATAGTTGGTGCTCGTGAGATGGGCCATAGTATTTCGGAGGTAGGAACGAAGTTCGGATTTTCACGGACGACCTTTGCAAGGGTGTACCGTGACTACAAGAATACCGGCAAAACCTCCAACCTACGATACCAGTGTGGCCGTAAAAGGAAATTGAGTGAACGTGACCATCGTCGGCTGTCAAGAATCGTTTCACGCGATAGGGGTGCAACACTCTCGCAGGTATAATCGGAATTTAATGCTAGAGCCTCAACAAGCATCAGCGTCCGGACTGTGCAACGTACCCTGCACGATATGGGCTTTGGAAGCCGTCGCCCAACTAGAGTCCCCTTGATGGGGGTGCACGACACAGAGCTATGCGCCTCACTTGGGCACGGCAACACCGCCACTGGACACTTGATGACTGGAAACAAGTAGCCGGGTCTGCCGAGTCGCGTTTCAAACTGTATCGGGCAGATGGAAGTCTTCGTGTGTGGCGCAAACCCCATGAAGACATGGATCACGCCTGTCAACAGGGATATGTACCGGCTGGTGGGGGGTCCGTAATGGTATGGGGTGTGTTTAGCTGGACTTCACTGGGACCCCTGGTACGACTACAAACGTCTGTGACCGGAAAACTCTATATGCGCATCCTTTCTGACGAGGTACACCCGTTCATGTTCTGCATTCATGCTGATGGGTTAGGCCTGTTCCAACAGACAATGCACCTCCACACAAGTGTCAGGACGCCACATTATGGTTAGAGGAGCATTCATCTGAGTTTGGGGTGTTGCCACCCACCCAAGTCCCCAGATCTGAACGTGATAGAACACATTTGGGATGTCATGCAACGCTCTATCGAACACAGGAATCCGAGACCTCGGAATAAACCCGAATTGTGGAACGCTCTGCAAGAAGTATGGTGTGCATTGCCTACAGCATATTTTCAGAAGCTAGTGGAGTCCATGCCCTGTCGTGTTTCTGCAGTCCTGCGCTCCCGTGGGGGACCTACCAAGTATTAGACTGGTGTACCAGTTTTTCTGGCACTTCAGTGTATCTCACTGTTAGTAGAGCTAATCGTGCTTGGGTACTTCAATGTACGTAATGTAGGCTGGCTATTTAACATTTTGTTTATACTAATCCCGAAGACAGAGAAGAAAACAAATGCCATATCCTGTGATTTAAGACCTATTGATTGACCCTTCAACAAAGACTCATGATGTGCTTCACTCTTAGTTTTATATTTCTGACCTCTTTCTCACTAATAAACCACTTAGCTATGAACTTGGTTTCATTTTTAGGTTCATTTGATCATTCCCTTGTCACGGATGGCTTTTTCACCATGGAACTACTAGCTGCTGTTCATTTATGAACCTTTTAAATTTCGTCATAAAGTTTCTTAAAACACGAGATGCGTCCTTCAAAGAAAAAAAGGGAAAAAGAGAAACAGTACACTGCAGCCTGTAATAAAGACAAACAAGTTAGTAAAATCATGCAATGCATTGATTATGATATGCTTTCCAACATACCAGAAATCAGAACTCAAGTTATGAGGATAATGGTTGTGGAATAAATCTCGCTCCTGTGCCCTGACCTTTGACCCCATTTCGATGATATTCAACAGAATTGGTTCAGCATACCTCCGGAACAACATACTAAATTTCGTCGCACTCGAAGCAGTTTTAGGTAAGTTATGACGCATAACGGCAATGGAATGGACCCCGCTCCTATGTCCTGACTTTGACCCCATTTCGTCCATTTTCAATAGGGTTCGTCCCCAGGGGGTCCCCTACCACATACTAAAATTTCATCGAAATCGAACCATATTTAAGTACATTACGACGCATAAGAGCAATGGAATGGATCCCGCTCCTATGTCCTGACCTTTGACCTCGTTTCACCCATTTTCAACAGGAGTAGTCCCCAGGTGGTCCCTACCACATACTAAAATGTTATCGAAATCGAACCATTTTTACGCAAGTTCTGATTCATAAGGGCAATGGAATTAATCCCGCTCCTATGTCCTGACCTTTGATTCCTTTTCGCCCATTTTCAATAGGGTTGCTTCACAGGCTGTCCCTTACCGCATATTAAAATTTTATTGAAATCGAGCCATTTTTACGCGAGTTATCGTGCGGACAGGCAAACAGACAAAGCTGGAGCATATACGCTTCTTCAACATACGGTTGGAAAGCGTAAAAAGAAAGATCTTAAAAAAATATCATTTTTGCTTGCCTTTTGAAACAAAAATAAAGTCAAAACAAAAATTAATTTAGATTGCCAATTTGAGTGTACCTGGTCATTCGATTAAACTGCGACAACAAAGATGAACTGTCATAGACATCAGAGCAGCTGCGTAATAGGCATCGAGTCATCATTTCACACGTTTTTGTGTTCAGTGTCATTGGTCGATATTTATCCTTTCGAACTGAGCTCTAACCTATGCGTTTCCTTTGAGATCTGAGTTTATTAGGTACACATGCTCTCGTAACACAAATCGCTCATTACAACATATAGAAAGTCACGTAAACGAAGTGTGCGTTATAAATCAGGCATATCAGCTATTCGAGAATCAGTTAGTTTTTAACTGGAGGTCCGAATGGGCAAAACGAGTGATTTGAGCGACTTTGAACGAGGCACGATTGTTGGCTCCAGATGTGCCGTTTCGAACATTTCCCAAACGACCTTACACTTGGACACAACCGCAGAAAGGGTTTGTTGGGAATGGGTTTACTCGAAAAAAACATTTAGCAATCTGCGATTCTGTGAACAAAAACAGCTGATAGATCAGACGGGTCAAAGGAAATTGGCGGGAATTCATGCAAACTAACAGACGAGTCACTGACCGGCAAATCGCCACATTATTCAATATTGGGGCGGCGGTGGTAATCCTCGAAAGTATCGCGTATCCAACCTTGTCGCTAATGGGCTACAACATCCGACAACCATGTCGCCAGTCTCCTTTGATCCACCAGCTGTCTTCTTCCACTGGATCCACGATTGCTCGAAATATCACGTGGGTCGTATCATTCACAGTAAATCCTTAGTCTAGGAGAATGGCCGCTTGGAAGATGCTCGGACCGGCACTCCAACAGGGATGTCGCAAGGATGTCCGAGGGTGTGCTTCAGCCCACCCTAAAATTTGTCTTTCTCACCCTGCCGCCCAACCAGTTCAAAACGTGCGTTGGATTCTGTATCATTTTCAATGCATTTAACTTTAAAATATAATCTGGACTTTCCAAGTAATAAGTCTTGTTTACGCTTTCCAACGGTATGTTGAAGAAGCGTATATGCTCCAGCTTTAACCGTCTGTCGGTCTGTCCGTCCGCACGATAACTCGCGTAAAAATGGTTCGATTTCGATGGAATTTTAGTATGTGGTAGGGGACCACCGGGGACGAACCCTATTAAAAATGGACGAAATGGGGTCAAAGGTCAGGACATAGGAGCGGAATCCATTCCATTGCCCTTATGCGTCATAACGTGCGTAAAAATGGTTCGATTTCGATGAAATTTTACTATGTGGTAGGGGACCACCTGAGGACGAACCCTATGGAAATTGTGAAAAATGGCGTCAAAGGTCAGGACATAGGAACGGGATCCATTCCATTGCCCTTATGCGTCATAACTTGCGTAAAAACGATTCGATTTCGATGAAATTTTAGTTATGTGTTAGGTGACCACTGGGAACGAACCCTATTGAAAATGGACGAAATGGGGTCAAAGGTCACGACATAGGAGCGGGATCCAGTCCATTCCATTGCCTTTATGCGTCATACCTTGCGCAAAAATGGTTCGATTTCGATGAAATTTTAGCATGTGGTAGGGGAACACCTGGGGACGAACCCTATTACAAATGGACGAAATGGGGTCAAAGGTCAGGACAAGAAGCGGAATTCATTCCATTGCTCTTATGCGTCATAACGTGCGTAAAAATGGTTCGATTTCGATGAAATTTTACTATGTGGTAGAGGACCACTGGGGACGAACCCTATGGAAATTGTGAAAAATGGCGTCAAAGGTCAGGACATAGGAACGGGATCCATTTCATTGCCCTTATGCGTCATAACTTGCGTAAAAACCATTCGATTTCGATGAAATTTTAGTTATGTGTTAGGTGACCACTAGGAACGAACCCTATTGAAAATGGACGAAATGGGGTCAAAGGTCACGACATAGGAGCGGGATCCAGTCCATTCCATTGCCTTTATGCGTCATAACTTGCGTAAAAATCGTTCGATTTCGATGAAATTTTAGCATGTGGTAGGTGACCACCTGGGGACAAACCCTATTAAAAATGGACGAAATGGGGTCAAAGGTCATGACAAGGAGCGGAATTCATTCCATTGCTCTTATGCGTCATAACGTGCGTAAAAATGGTTCGATTTTGATGAAATATTAGTACCTAGGGACGGATCCTATTGAGAATGGGCGAAATGGGGTCAAAGGTCAGCACATAGGAGAGGGATTCATTCCATCGCCTTTATGCGTCATGACTTACGTAAAAATGCTTCGATTGCAACAAAACTTTATCATGTTTTTCCGGAGGCATACTGAATCAATTCTGGTTAATATCATCGAAATGGAGTGAAAGGTCAGGACACAGGATCGAGATTTTTTCCACAGCCATTATCGTCATAACTTGAGTAATAAGTTGAGTAATTCTTTCTGCTACGTTGGAAAGCGTATCATAATCAATGCATTGCATGATTTAACTAACTTGTGTTTCATATCACGTAGCACTACGTATTTCTCCCTAGGATGTGCTTTGTTTTCGTCTCTGTAGGATTTTTACCAAAATAGCATTTGCAGGGCCATGAAACTTCAATTGTTCTCCATTCTTCGAATTTCTTAGTTTTAAGCTTCTTTTTCATGCTTGTATAGCCAGGGGCTAATGAGGAGGGCGAGTAAGAATTCACTGAGGGAGTCACTACTAATTGCTCTGCTGTGTGTTTTCTTTACAAAATACGGGATTTCAACCAGAAAAGTGGAGTCTAACGCTGCACCAGCGGTCTTACAACTGCTCCAGGACAGTGAAACTGCAGGAAGTGACCGAAGACTGCTTTGTAGGAGAGGAGTGCAAGGCAAAGTCGCTGGCTTGAAGGAAGGAAGTTAGTGAATGAGAAGGTAGTCTGCGTGGCACGACGGTAAAAAAATGACATTTTCCTTTAAATTGTTCAAGTACAGTACTATTGTCGTAAGAACAAATGCAAAATTTTGAAAAGCAATTTAAGACAATGCATTTCAGAGCAAGCAGAAAAGTCGAAGGCGACATTTTAGTAACATTTGTATCTCACACCAGTGGCGTAACTAGTTAGATCCGCGTGCGTGTATGTGTGTGTGTTCAGGTCGAGGGGGCAAGGATTGCACGGATTCCTTTGTAGTGGGTAGTGAAAAGCATTAAATATTAGTCCTTTCAGTGTTTCGTAAAAAAAAAAAAGAACATTGCTATCATGTTTTCCCCACCAAAAATAATGCTCACCCACCCGTCGTCCATCCTCATTTCAAAGCTTACCGACGTCCCTGCACTCCAAATATCATGCCGCATTCAAAGTCGCTCAGATCACTCGTTTCGCGCATTCCGACCCTCAATCGGACGCTATCAGATGCTCGATGAGGTGTTCTGTCTGATTTATACAGCGTACCCCGTAAAAAAATAAGCGCTGTGAATTCCCGGAAAATTCCTGAAAATAACGAAATTGACGATAGGTGTCCGTATTTTAAACGAAATTGACGATAGGTGTCCGTATTTTAAACGAAATTGACGATAAGTGTCCGTATTTTAAACGAAATTTCCGTTTCTCAAAGCACCCGTATTTTTTTAACTTCCGTATTTTCACATATTTTCTGTAGTCAGTAATTCCGTTCATTTCAGAGAAGTCCGTTTTGGGTTTTTCCGTATTTATACAGAAATTTTGCAAAATCGAAGACTGAATTTTTCAGCCTTTCCTTGGTGAAAACGCAAATTTGCCGGCTCCGGAGTCGAATGCTTTCCCAATTAAGCTACACCTACGGAATATATTGCTGCAACTTTGCCGTCTTGACATGAGCTTCACTTGTGTAGTGCGTCACACCTACACTATATTGACAAAAGTCACCGGACACCACATCAAAAGTAAATGAACGGATCCGCTGCGTTTTTAAGATGCGCGGTACAGCTGCAAACGGTACAAAAACAAGCCTACAGCTGACCGCGATCATATCGCACCGTGAAGTTGAGTGAAAATGTCGCGGGGGGAGAGAACTGACTTTGAGAAAAGAAAGATTGTTGGGTGTTATGTTAGTGGGTTGTCGATAAGAGAAACTGAGAGGCGTTTAAACATACACAAGTCAACCATTTTGGATGTACTGAATAAATGAAAGACACACGGCGTGCCTGAAGCAGCAAAACGTACCGACAGACCAAAGAAAATCAGTGATAGGGGACGTCGAAACCTCAGGAGAGTCGTTACAGCTAATTGACGGAGTACTGCACGAGACCTCACTGTACAGGTGAGTAAAAATGCTGGAACCCTGGTATGTACACGTACCATTCGCAGAGAACTTCATTCCATGGCTTACTATGGTCGTGCGGCTGCTCATAAGCCCTTTATCTCCACTCGAAATGCTACTCGTCGTTTAACATGGTGTAAAGAACATTTACCGTGGAGCGTAGATCAATGGAAACAGGTCCTATGGACTGATGAATCCAGATGCACGATCCATCAGTCTGATGGCCGTGTGTGGGTACAGCGGCAGCCGGGAGGAACGTTATTTACCACAGTGTACTGTTCGATTTGGAGCTGGCAGTGTGCTCGCGTTTAGGTGTTTTTCGTGATATGGTCCAGACACATTGGTTATTGTGGACAAACCTGTTAACCAGCACGTCCTACCTCGATATTCTGGACAATTATACCCTGCCAACTCTGTGGCAATACTATGGAACCGAGCCTTGTTTGTACCAGCAGGATAATGCACCGAGCCATAAAGTAAAGACTGTTACAGCGTGGTTTGACGATAATACCGTATCGTGTGTGGACTGGCCAGCACAGAGCCCTGATCTTAATCCCATAGAGCAACTATGAGATGAATTAGAGCGCCGCATAAGAAGTTGAATACTAAGCAACAGTTAGCGGCAGCATTATGTACTGAATTGAAGCGCATACTTATCGCTGTATTTCAAAACCTTGTGGGAAAGCCTGTTTCGAAGGATCAGTGCATGCATTAAGGCCAAAGGTGGACCTACACCGCACTAATGTATGTCAATAAATGCTATAATATGTTTCTCTTCTAGGTATCCGGTGACTTTTGTCAATATAGTGTATATATACCCCCTTCCCTTGAGAAAGGGCTGGGACGGAATCATTAGTTTCCGGGTCAGCCGGCAAACCATGCTCGAACGAGCTCGCTGTAGAAGAAGGAATTGTGATTAATTCCAGACGGTGTGTGGAAAGAGCATCACACATTATTTTAGAAGAACGCAACTACCAGTAGATCCATTTCTGCAATCGGGCGCCAATGTGAAAATACAAACTTTCCGATGGTGGAGATCGATCCAGCATTGTTCTGCTCTGGAGCCGAATGCTTTCCCAAATAAAGCTACACCGACGGAATTTATCGCTGCAAATTATCCGTCTTGACATGTGCTTCACCTCTGTAGTACGTCACACCTAGCGAACGAAAATTCCGTGAAATTCAGGTTTCTTTCCGTCATTTCACAGAAAGGATGTATCAGAAATATGCTTCGTTATTTCACGAAACAAATCACGGAAAGTGGTTCGTGAATTTCAGAAAAGTTGCACCGCACGTATTTTGAATTTCCGAAAAGTTGCAAACGCGTCGTGTTACGAGATGGAGTGAGCTGTTTGCGTGACGAGGGTAGGTGTATTTAAATAAACTTCCATCACAGTGTATAGGTCGTGTTATTTTTTAAAATAAGTATGAACTTACATTACGTGTACAAATAAGTTTTAAAGCGTTTTTGTGTGACGTATACCGCTAATTTATATATCCGACATTCTCCCGCGTTGTTGTCATGTTACCGTAACTGGTCCAGAGTATAAAATGTTTACTCAACAGTCAAACGCACTTACACATCTGTAGGTGAAAGATGGCAAGCGATACTGCATTTATTCGACACTACATTCTCTACGAATTTCATCAAGGAAAATCTGCTGCAAAAGCATGTGCATCGATCTGTTCTGTTCTGGAGTAGAATATTTTATCGAAAAGCACGTGTGAGTTTTGGTTTAGACGGTTTGAAGCAGGTGATTTTGATGTTAGCGAACCAGAATGTAGCGGTGCCCCGCAGAAGGTTGCACATCAGGAACTTCAAGCATTGCTGGATGAAGATTCGTCTCAAATGCAAAAAGAACTAGCTGAACAACTGGGGGAAACTCAACAAACCATTTCCAATCATTTACGTGCAATGAGGAAAATTCTGAAGGAAGGAAAATGGGTGCCACATGACCTGAGCCAGAGGAACAATGATGAGCGTGTCATGAAGTGTTTGAATCTGTTGAATAAACAACACAAAAAGTCTTTCCTGTGGAAAATCGTTACGGGTGATGAAAAGTGGTCATGGTACGATTATCCCAAATGCAAAAAACACTGGTTAGACCCTGGTGAAGCAACGACTTCGACACCGAAACGCAATATTAACTCCAAGAAATATCTGCTGTGCATCTGGTGGGATATAAAGAGAGTGCTATAATATGAACTACTGGAACAGGGTCAAACCGTTACTGCTGATCTCTACAAACAACAATTGCTGCGATTGAACCAGGAAATCTGTCGGAAACGTCCATTCACACGCAAAGTATTGCGTCCCGTGAATACTTTGCTTTTACTGTATGACAGCGCCAGGCCACATGTCGCGAAATCGGTCAAGGAAACGTTATTGACGCTTGGCTGAGAAGTTTTGGAGCACCCGGCGTATAGTCCCAATATAGCCCCTTCAGACTATCATTCGTTTCGATCGATGCTACATGGTTTGTCTGCTGTACGGTTCCGGACATGTGTCGAAGTGCGAAAATGGGTTGACCACTTCATCGCGTCACACAACGAAGTATTCTTCATGGCTGGAATCCGTCAGCTGCCTGACCGATGTCGGAAGGTGATGGATAATGGCGGCGCATATTTTGATTCGTAAAGGTATTGTTGTTTTCTCTCAAATTACATGTTGCGTTGTCTTAAAACGCTTTAAAACTTATTTGTACACCTAATAGTACCATTTTGTCCTTCCGGCAGTACGTCAGTCTGTAGGCAGCATATTTTTACACATATTACTCCGATTTGAAAAGTTCTTTTGTTGTTGTGCTTAGCTTGAACTACCGAGGACGATCACCAATACCTCCTGGTCTTTTCCATGCATAACTTGTCTCTATGGAATGTAATTCAAATGCTATTTGTCGTACATATTTATTTTATTTCATACCATTGCCTCTAAAAGGACCCAACTGAAAAAATTATTTTCCTTATGGGATACCTTTCAGAATGAATACTATTTATTTTTCATACATTTTCCACTTCAAATAACGCGCAGTTTCTTCGCTAGTCGGCTTTAGCGTACATTCGTTTTTCCTCGCTGTCTGGGCTTCTAAAAGTCCGATTCGGAAAGTCCTTGTGTCACAAATCTTAGACTAATAAGAACATTCTGAGTGCATTTTTTTAATTTTCGCAGAGCTCAGTTCTGCCGTTAAGTAACGTAAGACATTTGCTATATATTCGCTGTATCGCTGGTTCTAAAAATTCGATGCTGTCGGAAATGGAAATACATGCTTACATATACTGGGTGTCCGAATAATGACTATGTACGAATTGCAGTAATGTAATAATAAATACATTTTGAATGGAATTACAGTAGAAGTGACCAGCTAAGTAAGAGTGCTCTGTGTCTGGTAACCTTCATGTCTCCCCACACCGATGCGCGCTCAGCTGTCATTCCGAGCGAAGGTCATTCCCGAGCGCTTGGTCGACGGAGGCAAACGTGTCGATTGATCACTCGTCTCAGCACAAGCAACAGAGAGTGTTTTTGGTGGAACATGTCTTCCGCCATGACGGCAAGTACAGGAACGAAGTTCAAAAACAGTTTGCTAGGAAATTTCGTGATGCAGACGTCCAAAGGGGAAGGTGTACGCATGTAATCCGCATACACTTCAAGAGCTACAGGCTGCAATAATGACCCACATCCAACAAATCACACCACATGCTCTGAGAAAGGTCTTCACCAACATGCAGAGGCATGTGCAGACATGTCTGGTGGTCGGTGGGGCCCATTTCCAACATCTCCTGTAGGAACCAGTCCGACATGGTAAGCGTTACTTTCAGTGCACAGCTATTTTTCGGACACCTTATATTTTCCGTTTACTAGAAAATGCGCGTAAGGGTATGTTATTTTATTAGATGTGCAACTTAATTCTTGGCCCCTAACCGCAAGTGATCATAGAACGTCGGCAAACGCAAATAGCTGTGTGCGATAATGGCTGATTGCAGCGCCATCCAACGGCTTTCCAGGCAACGGTAACCGCTCACAGCTGTAGTGACAGAAGGGACGAAAGTTGACGAAGAAAGCAATGCCGTTCGAGAAGCAACATTTGAGGCACTGCCTCCTGTTCGCGTTTCAGCTGACAAAACGTGTCGCGGAAGCCCAGCAAATGATCTGTGCTGCTTTGGGTGAGGCTGCTGTGTCGTACAGCACGTGTAAGAAGTGGTTCCAGCGGTTATAGCACGAAAATTTCGATCTCCGTGATGCAGAAGGTCCGGGACAGCCACAGAAAGTTGACAATGAGGAACTGGAACAACTGTTGGACATGGATCTCTGTGGCACACAGTCAGAGCTCGCCCAGGAACTCGGAGTTACACGGCAAGCCATTGCAAAGCGCCTGCACAAGCTTTGACGGATTCACAAGGAGGGCCGTTGGGTGCCCCACCAACTCACAGCTGCGAACAAGTCTAGGCGCTACAATGTTGCTGTGTCCTTGCTCTCCAGATTCAAGAAGAAGGATTTCCTCCACAAGATTTTGCCTGCGATGAGAAGTGGATCCTCTGCGATAATCCTAAGCGGCGCAAATCGTGGGTTTATCCAGATCAGCCTACCACCAATACCGCCAAACCGAATATCCATGTCAGGAAGTTGTTGCTGTGCACATGGTGGGATCAGCGCGGTGTCGTACACTATGAGTTGCTCAAACCTGGTGAAATGGTCAATGCTGAGCGTTATTGTCAGCAACTCATTCGTGTGAGTGACGCAATGGAGGCGAAAAGGTCCTACACTGGCAAGGACAGAAAGTCGGTCCTGTTGCTTCAGGATAACGCGCGTCCTCACACCGCGAAAACGACTTTAAACACGATCACCGACCTGTGATGGGAGATTTTGTCCCACCCGGCGTATTCTCCAGACTTCGTCCCGTCGGATTATCACCTCTTTCGCTCCCTGCAACATCACCTGAGTGATACGCACTTCACTTCTGTCGAGGAGGTCCACACAAGTATTGATGACTTTATGAACTCGAAACAACCCTCTTTTTTCCGCAATGGAATTCGGCAGCTCCCTGGCGGATGGCTCAAATTTATACAACACGACGGGGATTATTTCCCTCATTAGGTATGTATTCGATTTGCTATAATTTGCTGTCAACGTGTCGTGCCTGGGGCCGAGAATTAAGTTACACACCTAATATTTATTTATTATTTGACAACAACGAGCATTTTGCGCACATTTTCTTTATCAAATTATGCAGTTTTCACCCTATGAGGAGAAAATATACACTATGTTTCCCCTCGATTTTCTGGGGGTGGGAGGTTCAACGACCACCGTGCGCAACTCGATGGGCTATAAGCAGTCGCCCGTCCCTAATTATGGATCACTGGTTCCAGGAAATGGGAGATCCAGTGCAGTAAGACACACAACATCCGTGCCTTACCGAGATTCGAACCCGGACCCATTTCAAACGAATGGTCAGAAGCCAGCGCTTAGATCACTACACAACCAGTGCTGCCTCGATTTTTTACTGTTTCCAAGAGTTCGATATGAAAAAACTTTTTTGTGCCGGATATCTTCCATTGAGCAAAAAAAGAAAAAAGAAACATTTTGCATATATCTTTAAAATTTTCATAGCGTACAGTTCAGCTGCTAATGGCCGTTAGTAGAGATTTCAACTTTCAACTGTATTTCCACTTCTGAAAATCCGACTGAAAAAAATACTACACTGACGGGAAAAAATCCCAACACCAAGAAGAAGTTGTGTTAGATAAACGACAGTTGGTAGGCGGTGAGAGTACATATCTAAGATGACGTCTATGCAAATTTCGCGCTCGGCGCATACGTGTGGCGCTAGTAGCGACCCTCGGAACATGCAAAGCAGGTTTGCTGTAAATACGCGCTGTAACGTTCGCGAGCGTTAGTTATCGTTGAGATTCGACGTAGTGTGTTGATGTTAGTCAAAAATGCCTTTAATAAGACGAAGAAGCAATTTTCAACAGCTCACGGAGTTTGAACGAGGTCGTGTAATAGGGCTACGAGAAGGTGGGTTTTCTTTCCGCCATATTGCAGAACGACTTGGCAGGAATGTAGCCACAGTGCACGATTGTTGGCAGCGGTGGTCAAGGGAAGGTACTGCTTCAAGAAGACCGGGTTCCGGCCGGCCACGTGGCACTACTGAGAGGGAAGACCACCGTGTACGACGTATGGCCGTGGCGCATCGTACCACGTCTGCGGCAGCAATTCGAGCTGCAGTTGCCACCACAGTGACACAACGAACTGTTAAAAATCGGTTACTTGAAGGACAGCTCCGAGCCAGACGCCCTGTAGCGTGCATTCCACTTATTAAAAACCACTGCCGCTTGCGACGTCAGTGGTGTCAAGCTAGAGCTCATTGGAGGACGGAGTGGAGATCTGTTGTGTTTTCTGATGAAAGCCGGTTCTGCCTGGGTGCCAGTGATGGCCGTGTGTTGGTTAGAAGGAGGCCAGGTGAGAGCCTGCAACCAACCTGTCTGCAGCCGAGACACACTGGACCTACACCTGGAGTTATGGTCTGGGGAGCAATTTCCTATGACAGCAGGAGCACTCTCGTGGTTATCCCACGCACCCTGACGGCACAGTTGTACGTCGGTCTGGTGATTCAACCTGTTGTGCTGCCATTCATGAACAGCATTCCAGGGGGTGTTTTCCAACAGGATAACGCTCGCCCGCATACCGCTGTTGTAACCCAACATGCTCTACAGAGTGTCGACATGTTGCCGCGGCCTGCTAGATCACCAGATCTTTCACCAATCGAGCACGTATGGGACATTATTGGTAGACAACTCCAGCGTCACCCCCAACCAGCATTAACCGTCCCTGTATTGACCGACCAAGTGCAACAGGCACGGAACTCCATCCCACAAACTGACATCCAGCACCTGTACGACACAATGCATGAACGTTTGCGTGCTTGCATTCAACATTCTGGCGGTTACACCGGTTATTAATGTACCAGCATTACACATTTAAAATGGCTCTTCTCGCGCTTACAATAAGCTGTGATCTTGAAATCTTAATCAATTAAATATGTTACCTATACGAATGTATTGCCGCCATTTCATTCCTCTACAACTATTTTTTCGTGGTGTTGGGATTTTTTTTTCCGTCAGTGTATTTGCACCAGATACCATTAATTATGGATAACACTGCACACCTCGGGTATTTTAAGAGATTCGTAACTTTCCTCATAGGAGGCGTAAACGTCTACTTCATTTTCTCCTATCTATATGATTCTAGAATTTCTATTTAGAAAATTATTTTTTAACGAGATATCTTTCACTATGAGTAATCTTCTGTATGTTTTTCTACTTTTTGATGATAAAAGTGTGACATATATGTTTTAATTTCACTTTCCGTTTTGGTTCTCTGTTCTTATTTAAATTACGTTGCTTCTCGTTATCTTTTCTTAACTTCAGATCCCCCCCCAAGAGTTTCGACGATTTCTGGCAGACTGTCAAGTCAACATGATATAGATAAAAGTTTATGCAATAAAAGGTTCTTGCCTGAGCAATGAGTGATCCAGCTATGTGACTGTTTGCTGATTAGTCAACATGCTCTAATTTCTTTGAAGCAGAGTTGCTGTTGTTAGGAAAACAGTTTGTTACTATAAGTTGCTTGAATTAGTTGTTAATAAGTCTTCAAGTATTAAACGAGTTACCTGTTTGTTTCTTCAAGTGTACAAGCTTGGACTCGGCACGAACCATAGAGCAAAAAGTAAGTGATCACTATTTTATTCATTCTTTCTTGTCTTATGTAGGCAGAAGGTACGGCCGAAATCCCGTTAGCACATAATACATAAGTCCAGGTTGCTATTTTTAACCACACGCTGCTTCGAAACGATCGATTGAAAAATTATTTTGCTGTCGAACTTCATATTCTATCACAGTTTGTCAGGTATTATAAGCCCTTAGTTTTTTTGTCGTTGTTGTTGTTTGTTTCAGGGTTTAACAACCACTATGAACAATTCCATGCCTCATCCGTGGATCGGGACCCGGACGACTCGCCAGAAACCTAAGCCTCTCACTACTCGGTCACCGGCGTCGGCCATAAGCCCTCAGTAAGATTTCATTTACCAATAATCAATGGTGTAATTTGGAGGCGGAAACGGGGAAACCGCCGTTCAATATTTTTCACTCTTCCAAATAGTTTCCCCTTTTGTGAGGATTATACACCTATGAGCCATTCCATTATGACCACCCCAGCCTAGAGAAATGAACGCACCTGGAGATCGAACGGTGGCGCAATTGAAGTTCACAGAGCAGTATATATACAACCCGAGGACCCGCTTTCGGTTAGTAGAGAGTTCGGAGACAGAATGGGTAGAGCTGCCGATTTATCGGAGTTTGATAAAGGACAAATTGTGATCGCACGGCGCCTCGGAACTACGATCTCGGAAACGGCGCGGTTTGTGGATTGTTAACGTGCTGATGTAGTGAGTACATATCAATAGTGGTGCACAGATGGCGAAACGACGAACCGTCGTCCTGTCGTGTGTCGTCCGCAGCTCATTGATGCCAGAGGGGATTGAGGCTGTCGCGCATTTTTCACAGCAACTGCAGAGCCACAGTGCGAAAAAGCATCTATAACGAAGTAAATTTCTCCGTCATTTTTGGTCTGCGCCGGGATTCGAACCCGAGTCCGCTTATTCCGGAACAAGTCGCTCTACCAACTGAGCTACGCAGACGTTTGTTCTGACTACTATCTGCTTTTATGTCGTGTGCGTCCTTCTGGCAGGTACGTCACATCTCCTGGTGCGTTACATCATCTCCCCCTTATTTTTTTTTTTTTCGAAGTGCTGGAGAAGGGATTCTCTTATTTTTCCTATCTCGCGGTGTGGAAAGAAAATCACACCAATGCGAGATTTTGAACGGTCGGGTCATCCGGATAGTTCGGGCGCCATTATAACGAAGTGAATTTCTCCGTCATTTTTGGTCTACGCCGGGATTCGAACCCGAGTCCGCTTATTCCGGAGCAAGTCGCTCTACCAACTGAGCTACGCAGACGTTTGTTCTGACTACTATCTGCCTTTATGTCGTGTGCGTCCTTCTGGCAGGTACGTTACATCTCCTGGTACGTTACACACCCGCAGCTACAACAGTGGTGATCAGAGCAATGTATCACAGCACACAGTTCATTGCAGCCTCCTTCGCATGGGCCTGTGTAGCCGAAGACCCAGCTGGGTCCCCAAGCTCACTGCACGGCATTGCCAACAACACATGAAATGGGCCCAAGATCATCGAGATTGGACCGTGGATGATTGGAAGAAAGTGATCTGATCTGACGAATCAACATGCCTGGTGCATTACGTAGACGGCCGAGCGCGGATACGCCGATTACCAAAAGAGGCTATGGCACCAGGATGCTCTGTTGGGAGGTGGAAACAGGCCGGCGGCGGTAGCAGCTGCGGTGTTATGCTGTGGACGATGTTTTTTTTGGAACACTTTAGTCCCCATTATCCCAATAGCACAATCCCTGACAGCTGTCAGGTATCTGAACATCTTTGCGGACCATGTTCAGCCATTCATGGCAACTGTGTTCCCTGCTGGTGATGGCCATTACCAACAGAATAATGCGCCATGCCACACTGCCAGAATCGTCAAGGAGTGGTTCGCGGAACATGCTGGTGACCTTGTGTTAATGCTCTGGCCTTCAAATTCACCTGACATGAACCTAATCGAGCATTTGTGGTTCGACTTGGAAAAGTGGGTTCGCGCTAAATTACCACCACCCTGAAATGTACGGGAACTGGAAGACCTGCTGTTGACATTATGGTACCAGATACTCCAGGATACCTATCGCTACCTCATCGAAACGATGCCTCGCCGAGTGACAGCTGTTTTGCGGGCTAAAGGGGGTCCTACAGCTTATTAGGTAGGTAGTCATAATGTACTGGCTCATCCGTGTATTTTTAGAGGGTTACATGTTGAAATTTAGTAGTTTGTCCCCCGCCAAAAAAAAAAAAAGAAATATATTCCAAGTTACGATTACGTCAATAAATGTTCGACGTTTATTACCTCTTACATTATCACACATGCGTTTGAATCAAAAGACGACCTCATTATATTAAAAATTCGGCGGCATCCTCCTCTTTTTTAGTCTAGTTGTTTCATATGGAAAATAATGAGGAATTAATCTCAACACAGCACATGATGAGCACATAGAATCATCATGTGACGTAGAAATGAAATCATGAAGTGTCACTGTTGCATGTAACTCCCCTGAAAACTTAAAAATTGCGTCTTTCGGGAGCTGAAAAGAAATTCGGGTCTGTCCGTGAATTGCCCTTGTACACATACCATCCACTGAATTGGAAACTTATATTCAATACCTGCTTGGGCCTTCTTTAATCCGAATAACAGCACGTGTACGGTTTGGCGTAGATTCCACATGGTGCTGGAGTGCATCTACACTGACGGGAAAAAAATCCCAAAACCAAGATGGGGTTTGTGTTAGATAAACGACAGTTGGTAGGCGGTGAGAGTACATCTGTAAGATGACGTCTATGCAAATTTCGCGCTCGGCGCATACGTGTGGCGCTAGTAGCGCTCCTCGGAACATGCAAAGCAGGTTTGCTGTAAATACGCGCTGTAACATTCGTGAGCGTTAGTTATCGTTGAGATTCGACGTAGTGTGTTGATGTTAGTCAAGAATGCCTTTAAGAAGGCGAAGAAGCCATTATCAACAGCTCACGGAGTTTGAACGAGGTCGTGTAATAGGGCTACGAGAAGGTGGGTTTTCGTTCCGCAATATTGCAGAACGACTTGGCAGGAATGTAGCCACTGTGCATGATTGTTAGCAGCGGTGGTCAAGGGAAGGTACTGCCTCAAGAAAACCGGGTTCCGGCCGGCCACGTGACACTACTGAGAGGGAAGACTGCCGTGTACGGCGTATGGCCGTGGCGCATCGTACCGCGTCTGCGGCAGCAATTCGAGCTGCAGTTGCCACCACAGTGACAAAACGAACTGTTACAAATCGGTTACTTGAAGGACAGCTCCGAGCCATACGTCCTGTAGCGTGCATTCCACTTACTCCAAACCACTGCCGTTTGCGACGTCAGTGGTGTCAAGCTAAAGCTCATTGGAGGACGGAGTGGAGATCTGTTGTGTTTTCTGATGAAAGCCGATTCTGCCTGGGTGCCAGTCATGGCCGTGTGTTGGTTAGATGGAGGACAGGTGAGCGCCTGCAACCAACCTGTCTGCGGCCGAGACACACTGGACCTACACCTAGAGTTATGGTCTGGGGAGCAATTTCCTATGACAGCAGGAGCACTCTCGTGGTTATCCCACGCACCCTGACGGCACAGTTGTACGTCGGTCTGGTGATTCAACCTGTTGAGCTGCCATTCATGAACAGCATTCCAGGGGTGTTTTCCAACAGGATAACGCTTGCCCGCATACCGCTGTTGTAACCCAACATGCTCTACAGAGTGTCGACATGTTGACGTGGCCTGCTAGATCACCAGATCTTTCACCAATCGAGCACGTATGGGACATCATTGGACAACAACTCCAGCGTCACCCCCAACCAGCATTAACCGTCCCTGTATTGACCGACCAAGTGCAACAGGCATGGAACTCCATCCCACAAACTGACATCCAGCACCTGTACGACACAATGCATGAACGTTTGCGTGCTTGCATTCAACATTCTGGCGGTTACACCGGTTATTAATGTACCAGCATTTCACATTTAAAATGGCTCTTCTCGCGCTTACAATAAGCTGTGATCTTGAAACCTTAATCGATTAAATATGTTACCTATACAAATGTATTGCCGCCATTTCATTCCTCTACAACTATTTTTTCGTGGTGTTGAGATTTTTTTTTCCGTCACTGTATGTATACAGCATACTAAGCGTTCACCAGATAATCCCATAACTGGCTCAGATTTGACGAAAGAGGACTTTGTTCTCGGATCTGTTTTTCTAACATATCTCATACATTCTCAATGGGGTCCAAATCCGGGCTTTGTGGTGGCCAAGGAAAATGGTGGAAGTCGCTGTCATGCTCATTGAACAACTGTTGAACGCATCTTGCGCGATGGACTTGACAGGCAACAATGTTCAGACGCGACGCACCAGCAATAACAGGAGACCCGTTGCGTAACAGCAGATAGACATGCCGCACACCACGCCAAGACCTCCAGGACTTTGAACACGGTTTACGAGGCAAGCTGTATCCGTTGCTTCATGGGGATTCCGCCGAACGCTCTTCTTACCGTTAGTACACAACAAGGTGTTCCACGACTCGTCGAACCACATGACGTTTTCCCAGCCTTCCAGGTCACGGTGTTCCTGACACCATTTCAGACGAACTTTCGTGTTCTTTGCAGAAATCAGTGGGTTCCGTATAGGTATGAGACTGCCAATACCGATCCTCTTCAACTTCCTGCGCGTAGTTAGCTAAGATATGGGTCGGGAACAGCCTTCATTGGATGCTTCCGTCAATTGCTGCACACAGGAAGTCCTGTTTCTCCCTACAAGCCTTCACAGACGACAGTGATCTCGTGCCTGACAGATTGTCGTCGCACCAGATTTAGGCCTCTTAGAGAAGCAATGCGGTTTATTTTTTCACTGATTAAAAACCCGGGATGTCTCACATTTTCGAGAAACCAGTCAACTCTCCTGTACCCAAAATCGCCGCTCCAGCCAGGTGGGCACCCAAATAAGCTCGTTTGTGAAAACACAAGTTTGTCCGTGTCTCCTCACTCCGGAGTAAGTCGCTCTCTCAACTGAGCTACGCGGACAGAATGTCTCGCTGCAGATTTGGCCTCTTGACACATGGTTTCACCTCTGTACTACGTCACACGTTATCGAATTCCAAAACATCCTTTACTTTTCCCATTGTAATCAATACTACTGACGATTACTAGGAAGCAGCAGTCTTAAATAGTTGCCAAGATCACGTGGTGACGCACGTGACCATGTATGTTGCATGTACGCTGCGTACGTGACGTTTACGTAATATGCATAAATGTTTCTGATTCAGTGGTCAGTGTTTGTAGTTTCTCATGGTGGTCGTTAAACCCAGAAACAAAAATTCTCTGTCTGAACTCAAGATAATAATTATACGTGAACTATGTTGAATAGAAGAACTAAAACCGTCTATACACGTTACTGACTAGTAAAAGAGCAAAATATTTACTAGCATTGCAATTATAAAACACTATATACAATTAAAATCTCGGATGCGAGATCTTTCAGCGACACTATGTCCCCATCTTCAGGTACAACCCAACATTTCTCAACCAGGTATATACACTGAAGAGCAATTGAATCAGAGACAGCTGGCGTTATGCAAATGTGGAGCTGTGGGCGGCCCTGTAAACGGAAACGACATGACGTATGCAGCGATCCGACAATATAAGGAGTGATGCGACGGGAATCAGTAAGAATCGGACGCAGTATGGGTAAGACGAAGGATCTAAGTGCATCTGATCGTGAGCAAACTGTCGAGGCCCGACGAATGGGTCAGTCCATCTCGGATGTCCTGCAGGCACTGGGATTTTCACGAGCCACTGTGTCACGGATGCACCGTGAGTACAACGAATCCGGTAAAACTATCCCTGCAAGGGCCAACTGCCGTGGACAACAGCGTGTGGATGAGCGGGGTCATCGTCGGCTAGCTCGCATTGTAACAGCGGATAGATGGGCCACACTGCAAGAAATCACTCGGTAATTTAACGCTGGTGCACAAAAACGTGTAAGCAGCCACACCATCCAGAACCATCTCCTCGCTATGGGGTACAGAAGCCATCGTCCCACGAGGGTACCACTGCTGACCGCACATCACAGGGTGCAAAGATTAGCATGGGCACCGGAACATTGCCACTGGACCCTAGACATGTGGAAAAATGTTGCCTGGACTAATGAGTCGAGATTCACGTTGGTACATGCGGATGGCAGGATACGAGTACGGCGCAAACCACATGAAGCGGCAAGAAGGATCTTGCCAGCAGGGTACTCTTCAAGCTGGTGGGGGTGGCATTCTCGTCTGGGGACTGTTTATGTGGACTGGTACGTGTGACATCGTCCCTCACAGGTCAACGTTACCGGGATATCCTGGACGACCATTTGCTCCCATTTGTGCGTCTTCAACATTCCACTGGGGACCTCATCCTGCAACAAGACAATGCAGCTCCCGAATTGTATCCGAATGGTTGGATGAACACTCCACCGACGTGTCCTCGCTTCCTTGGCCAGCTAGGTCACCTGGCCTCAGTCCCATCGAGCACATATGGGATGCCATCGAGAGAGAGATGTTCGTGGCTCTGCCCCTCCTCCATCAAATCTTCGTGAACTGTGGGAGCTTGTTCAAGGGTCGTGGATCTGTATGGCTTCCCAACGCTTCCGGTGTATTGTCGAGTCCATGCCGAGACGAATCGCCGCCGTCATCAGGACGAAAGGTGGTGCTACACGTTTCTAGACAAGTATCTCTAATTCAATTGCTCTTCAGTGTATGTACAAGTCAGTAGCGTATATTCGAGGCTAGCTAGGCTAGCTCCGAAGCCCAGAGAATGAATGCACAAATAAAAGTAAATTAAATATACACAAATAAAAGTCAATCATCAACGGTATTGAGATTCGTCGATGCTTTCGGTGCGAAAAATACACGAGCGGATTCGCTTCTTTCGACTATGAGAATCAGTCTGGCGAGCGATGATTAACTGCATAATGCAGTAAGTCTATTAGAGCCTTCGCTGTTCTGATGCGAAGAGCTTCCATACTATCGCCTGCTAGCGTTTCCATGACAACATGAATGAGTGTATGGACCATTGCTTGGCGCAAAGGGTTCGCTGAAAAAAACGAAGACTTCGGACTACCTCAGTCCCTCCATGCTCCCAGCGCGTGTTTCAAGAGAGTTGTTTCAGTTTGAGTGAATTGTCAATGAAATAAAATCAGTGATATCATATCTTAAATTCGTGGCTTTGTTCTATTCGAACTGTTTTGATAAATTTTATGAAAGCTTCCATGAACATCTACTATCAGAGCTTAAAGAACTCTATGCTTCAAATTTTGATAAAGTTTGATTAAAAAATGAACTGAAGGTGTTTTATTCCCTTGATGAATACAAAACAAATCAGTAAGATACATTACTTGTTACATAAAATTGAATAATTGGACATAGTGTTTATTGAGGTGTACAAATTAGTAGATCAATATTAAACTGTTCATCAACAACTGCAACTGCCGAAAGAAGTTTTTCCGTATTAAAAAAATCAAGATACATCTTAGAGCCACACAAGGACATGCACATCCGAGAAACTTGGTTGGTTTGTTAAGAGAGAAAAACATTCTTTTTAAATATGAAAAAGTACTCGGAAGAAACATTTTCGTGAAACACAAAAGAAAAGAACAATGGAGTTCGTCTACAGATAAGTGTTCAAATCCTAATCCTCATAATTATTTGGTACCATGTTAGCAATAGCATGTGCCTAAAATTTAGAAAAAATGTTACTTCTATTACTTAACAATTAAAAAATAAACTTCGCAATTAAAAAAAACAGTATTGTGGGGGAGGAGAGGGGGATAGCCCAGGTCTCGGACCCAAGATCGCCACTGGTACAAGTCGCATGATGAAAGGTGACCAGAAAAGCGCAATGGAACATGCGCAGGCAAGTGAGCAAATGGCAAGCCTCCAAGGCATCAAACAACACCCTTCCATCCCCGCCACCACTGTGCCCACAATGTCAAAAGTAATACAAGTAAGTGTGATAAAATAAATGACATACATGAAAGGCACTAAGTTGAAACATTGGAGAAATAACACAATAACTGGTAAAAAGGAGGGTGTCACAAAAATCCGGGTATTCTGTATAATAGGTTCCGCCAAGGGTGGATTATTTCATACGGTGTAGAATCGTTAGAGCACACCTCCCTTGACGCATAAATGTATAAGCTCTCCGCCAGAAGCAAAGAGGAATCAGGAGGGGTACACAAAATACGGGCCTGCTCCCAAATCGGGAAATGAGTTCCACTAAGTGTCATTCTTCCCAGCGCTGTATTGGCAGAGTACATTTGCACATTACATTGATGTTCAGACACACGAGTCCGAAGCGAACGTTCCGTAGAGCCGATGTAAAGAGTAGGTGAGACGTTGGCGTCCACCGACCGCAAGGGAATGCAGTAGACACCATGACGTTCTTGTTGATCAATAGTGTGACGATTCTTTTTAATAAGTGAAAGTATATTTGAAGTCTTGACGCCCAAAGTCTATACCATGACGTTTACAAATGTTCTTGAGAACAGAAATAGGTGCCGGGTGGTAATCAATTGAACCAACATATTTCAGATCCGAGTCCGAACTCAGCAAGGTGATGGAAGAACGCGTCAGAATGTTCCTCTGCAATCGGTCGAGACTATCCCGTCGTCATATCCATGGGAGGACACAATGTCTTTGATGTTATTGATTTCCACTTTCCGGAGTTTGGAGTTAGAAGAATGAGAAACAGCTCGATTAACTAAAAACCTGATAGCCGATAGTCTGAACAGATGAAGCATGGTAAACAAAAGGGAAAACATTTTCGAAATGCGTGCTGAGGGAAGCGGCACTGGCCTTCCTACTTTAGATAGATCCTGTCACATGGCAGAAGCATGTAGAAATGTGTTAGTAATATTTCCAAAAATAATAGATGCGTATGTGCTATTAGAAACTATTTCCAATACAGGAATTAAAAAATTTACGGTTGCGATTTTGTGTTCGTTATCAGTGTTTTTTCACTGATATAAGATTTTAGAAACATTTCATGTTTCAAAAAAAAAAAAAAAGAAACAACCGGCAACTTAGAATTAATTGAAATGAAACTAGAGGAAATTAAAGCGATGCTAAAAAACCGGTGAACAGGAATTTATGTATTTTTTCTGAGTTCTCCCAGTGAAAGTATGCCCTGGTCTCTTAGTAATAAATGCCACTCTTTCGTTGCACAGCTTTTAAAAATACATTATTTAATCACCTAACTACCAAATAACCGTAGAAAATTTAGTTTAAGTTATAAAACTCATAGAACAAGAATCGCTGGGATAATAATTAAGTAAAAATTTTAAAGGTCAAACAATTTCACTATTCTTCAACTCCAACTGTGAAAGTGTCAGATTTTTCAACCTTCTTTAGCGTAAGTAAGTCACGTGTGTTACACTGAAGTCAAAAATATTTATTTCATTCAATCGTTATTCGTTAACAATACATAGCATTTTACTGCCAACACATGTAAATGCAGTTCAGCTCTATCCCATTCCACTTTCAAATACGTCGAATTCCCGAGTACAAATTCGGAAAGGAATTAGTTTTTGTGTGATTTTCAATAATAAATGTTCAAGTTTAGCATCAGGATTATTTAAAATGCAACTCTCTAGTGTGAGGAATTCGTGAACGAAACAGAGATGTAGTTTTATTAGTTGGGGCATTCCCCCACTCCCCAGATATACACTATATTGACAAAACTCACCGGACACACTTTCAAAAGCAAATGAACGGATCCGCTGCGTGGTTAAGATAGGCGGTACAGCTGCAAACGGTATATAAAGAAGCCTACAGCTGACCGCGATCATATCGCACTGTGAGGTAGAGTGAAAATGTCGCGGCGGAAGAAAACTGATTTTGAGAAAGGAATGATTGTTGGGTGTTATATTAGTGAGTTGCCCATAAGAGAAACAGATAGGTGTTTAAGCATACCCAAGTCAACTGTTTTGGATGTACTGAATAAGTGGAAGACACATGCCGTGCCTGAAGCAGCAAAACGTACCGGCAGACCAAAGAAAAACAGTGATAGAGGACGTCGAAGCCTCAAAAGAGTCGTTACATCTAATCGACGGAGTACTACTGCATATGACCTCAGTGTGCAGGTGAGTAAAAATGCTGGGGCCTCTGCATGTACACGTACCATTCGCAGAGAACTTCATTCCATGGGTTACCGTGGTCGTGCGGCTGCTCATAAGCCTTTCATCTCCACTCGTAATGCTACTCGACATTTAGCATGGTGTAAAGAAAATTTATCGTAGGCCGTAGATTAATGGAAACGGTCCTATGGACTGATGAATCCAAATACACGATCCATCAGTCTGATGGCCGTGTGTGGGTATGGCGGCAGACGGGGGAACGCTATTTACCACAGTGTACTGTTCCTACGGTCAACTTTGGAGCTCGCAATGTACTCGTGTGGGGGTGTTTTTTGTGTTATGGTCCCGGCGCATTGGTTATTGTGGACAAACCTGTTAACCAGCACGTCTACCTCAATATTTTGGACAATTGTACCCTACCAACTCTGTGGCAATACTATGGAACCGAGCCTTGTTAGTACCAGCAGGATAATGCACCGAGCCATAAAGCAAGGACTGTTACGGCGTGGTTTGCCGATAATTACGTATCGTGTGTGGATTGGCCAGCACAGAGCCCTGGTCTTAATCCCATAGATCACTTATGGAATGAATTAGAGCGCCGCATAAGAAGTTTGGAACCATGGCCTACTACTAAGCAACAGTTAGCTGCAGCATTATGTACTGAATGGAAGCGCTTACCTATTGCGATGTTCCAAAACCTTGTCGAAAGCATGTCTTGAAGGGTCAGTGCATGTATTAAGGCCAAAGGTGGACCAACACCGTACTAATATATGTCAATAAATGCTATGTTGTGTTTCTCTTCTAGGTGTCCGGTGACTTTTGTCAATATAGTGTTTTAGTGAGTTCTATTTCGCCACCAAGAATATGAAGAAAACACAGTAGGTTCTAATCTCCTTCATGATGCAGTGTTAAAATAAAAGTGATATTGTTCCACAATACCGCATCAAACTTTGGCATTATGAAAATGATGAGGCAGAAACTGGATATACATCGTTTGTTGAAATTGATCAACTTGGTTTTTACAGTACCAAATAATGTCAGTTAAAACTGTGAATGCAAAGCACCTTTCGCGGTGATTGAATTACTAACAAAATAAGAGATTACATCTACATATATTTAGGAGCATATTGAAATCTATCGAAAATGTGCGTCATCTTATACACTCATGGAGCTGTTCATTTTAGTCTCTGAAATCATGGAACACTTTTCACAGACAAATGATGGAGAAAGCATTCCTAGAGGCCACAGGGAGAGACGACAATATGGCTAGAGCATGGTTAGCGTCTATGGAGATAGTGCACCATACTATTTATCCATTCGGGATTGCATAGTGAGCAAATTCATTAGGATCACCATCAATGTGCTTTAAATTTAACATTTTATTAAAGTTTAGGAATATGAAAGGCAAGATGGAGTATGCATCTCAAATTTGTAGGTGTACAAATTCCTGTGATTTATAAGTTTAGCTCAGGGATCACAGAATTCACAATGCTGTATTATGTGGTTATTCGTACTATAGCTGTGACGAAATAATGAACGTCATATTTCTGTTTCACACGTTTGTTTAACACCGCGGAACAGTCCTGCACAATATACATCTGTGAGGTATACCGTCCAACTAAATACTGTGAGTAATTTGAAAAAATATAAATTCTGCAATAGGATGATTAATCGTCAGTCAATCTATGATTTGATACCCAAGTAATTTTTAATCCGGATTATATAAGCGGTCAAGTCACATTATTGTGATTACAAGCTAATATCCAGAGTAACCGCCGTGTGCAGCGCGGACAGCAGCTAGACGGGCTGGGAGTGACCCACTAAGGTGCTGGAATGTGTTCACTGGTATGTGTAGACATGCTGACTGTAGTGCATCTGACAGCTGCTGGGGGTGCGTGGTGGAAGATCCACAGAGCGAACAACACGATCGAGGTGGTCCCACAGATGCTCAATTGGGTTTAAGTCTGGGGAATTCCCCAGACTTAAACCCAGAGAAGTACGCTGAAGTCTTCACCCAGAGAAGTACGCTGAAGTCTTCATCGTGCTCTTCCAACCACTCTCGGACATTTCTAGCTGTGTGATACGTCGTATTGTCATGCTGGAAGATCCCATCCGTTCCAGGGAAGACAATCAGCATGCATGGATTAATAACGAATTCGTCCACATGTATGATATGACCAAGAGAATGCCACGAAAACATTCCCTAGACCATAACGCTGCCTTCACCAGCTTGTGTTATTCCAACAATGGTTGAAGAGTGTTTGTTCTCCGATGTTTCTCACCTTATACGCCAACGTCCATCCGTTCGATAAAGCAAAAAACACGACTCATCGGGGAAGGCAATCCTTTGCCAATCAGCGGAGGTCTAATTCCGATACTACCGTAATAGGCCTTTTCTGCCGATGCACCTTCGTTAGCAGAGGTGCAGTGCCCATTCGTCTGCATCGGGGTCCCATGCGCAGCAGGGTTCGCTGAATTGTCGTTTTAGACACACTTCCGGTAGCCCCCTGGTTCATTCGGCCAGTGAGTTGCTCTACTGTAGCGTGTCGATCGGCCCTCACGCACCTTCGCAGCCAACGTTCACCTCTCACATCAATAGAACGAGGTGCTCCGCAGTTTGCACGTCGCTTATTCGCAATGGTGCCATTTCTCCAATCACGATACACTTTAACCACAGCAGCACGCGAACAGTTCGCAAACTGCATTGTTTCAGAAATACTGCCACCCTTGGCCCGAAAGCCGATAATCATCACTTTTTGAAAATCTGGTAAATCGCTCATTTTATCCATGACCGCAACGAGTGATATGTTTTCAGAATGCCTACAGCACACCTTATATACCCTCCAAGCCAGCTCACGACACGTGCCTTCTTTCATTGGCTACTCGCTGTTGGCGTCAAAAGTAGGAGGTGGTAACAATAATGTGACTCGAGTGTGTATATACACTATATTGACATAAGTCACCGGACACCTAGAAGAGAAACACAACATAGCATTTATTGACATACATTAGTACGGTGTCAGTCCACCTTTCGCCTACACGTGTCTTCACGAGCTCCGTGTTTGAGTGCTTCGCATACGTGTTTTGTGTGTCCCATCATTGTTCTTCTGTGTGTGTGCCGAAGTTAAAGGTCTGTGCTTTCGTTTAAGATCCCTCGCGAGTTGGTGAGTGCTTATTTTTTTCATTATCAGTGTTTTAATTTACACACTGAGCTGGTCGTTTTTCTTCGTTAACCCTTGCCATTGATTGTGGCATCTGCCGATGAGGGCACTGTTCCCGCCCGCAACGCTGCAGCTCCTCGTGTCGCCTCCTCAAAGTCAGTCGCAGCCAACCAATCATCTTCGCTTGTTAGTAAAGAGCCTCTTAATTTTCCTCCTGTCATCTGCACCTCTTTTCCTGCCTGGGTCTCCGACTCTGCCATTAAGAACGTGGATGTGACGTCCCTGGCTTCTGCTGGCGATGATGAATTCATGGACGTCTCTGATGGCGTCGCTAATCTGTCCTCTACAGTTTCTAAAGCCTCTGCTTCCAGTACATTGTCTCATGCTGCGTCAATGCCTTCCAGAGGAGGCGCTTCGTCACGCACGTATTCTGCGGCTGCCTCTGGTATTCCACCGGCTTCCTCCCCGTCTCGTCTGCCCCCTATGGATTCTTACATTACTCTCAACGGTGACACCATCTTATTAGACATTCCCGAGAACTCTCCTTCTGGTCAGCGTTTTCATTCGAGCCTCAAGTTGGGGGTTTGTTTTGATGCGCTACTCAACACTCTTTTGAAGCAGTACAGCCGCGCTCTCAAGAAGATGCTTCCTTCTGGTGCCATCACCCACCTCACCCGAAAGCCACGAACTGTGATTGTTTATTTTTCGAAGAAAGAATATGCCGAGCTTGTCTTGTCTCGGGGCCTATCAATTGGCGATCGTCACCTCTTAGCCGAATCCATCGCCCAGCGTCCTGTTCTGGTGTCTCTACATCCGTTCCCTCCGGAGATCTCTGATGATATGCTGTGTACTGCACTTAGTCGATGCGGTTGAGTAGTCGGCACAGGGAAGACTCTCTCCTCTTCCCCCTCTGACTCCAATGATAAATATATCTGTGGCTTCCGTAGAACTGCTCGCATGCTCTTCCCGTCGGAAGAGCATCTCATAAAGTTTCCACGGTTCCTCTATGTTCGTTGTGGTAACCAGCGCCGCCGGATTGAGCTCCTCACCTCTGCTCATTGCTTACGCTGCACGGCTTACGGCCATCAGCAGGCTCATTGACTCCATACAGAGCCATTGACTCCTGCAGCTCCAAGGTAGCATTCTACCTCTTCCTCCGTTTCTGCTGTCATGCCTCCTCCTGCGTCTGCCCCTCCGGGAACAAGTTCTGCGGAAAATCTGATTAAAGCCTTCGATCAACACGCGTCTTCCGATGTTGCTTTCTCCACTCTGTCGGATTTTCCTCCGCTTGACTCCTCCTTGCCTTCCCGTGTTCTCTATCCATCAGAGGACATCACGGCTGATCTTCAAGCTTCATTCACCGTTAACACTTTTGCTCCCGGCGATGAGGTGGACCTTTCCTCTGATTCCACGTCTCGTGTGTCATGGATCCATGGCAAACGTCGCTCTACTACCAGTGCCGAGGCCGGGAGGAAAAGGAAGTAATCTTCTCCGACTGGTCGCCCACATCGTTCCACCCGTCTAGCAGGATCCAAGTCTCCGCTGTTACGTTCTATCTCTTCCTCGTCAAAGTCCAATGGTCTTCTGCCAACGTTTGAAGATTTCTCGACTCTGCTTACCAATGCCTCCCTTCCTTCAGAACCAGTCTCCTTTGAAGATCTTTACGAGTTTCTCACTCATAAAACAAATCGGGAGGCTTCTCTCATCTTTTTACAGCAGTTTGAAGCAGTTCTTCCCGAGGTCATCGACCAAGCAACCTCCATCCTCAAATTTCTCCGGCATAATGCCGACTACGTCTTGTGGTGTCGCGGTATCATCAATCGCCTCTACACATTCTAGAAAGCTGCCATAGCTGCCCTTCATCCGACGTCGGAATTACCCATTCAAGGTCGCCACTCTGAATTGTAGGGGTTTGCTAACCCCTTGCTAAAGCTCTCGTTCTGGAAGATCTCTCGCCTCTTGGGGCAGACTTTCTCCTTCTGCAAGAGACGAACTGCCACTCCTCGACTGCACTTGACCTTTCACCATGCTTTCCGTTTCTCTGTGCACGGTGGTACAGCAGGAGTATCAGTCTGCCATCTCCGCCTGCCGTAAAAGCTCCATCTATGCTACTTGGTCGCCAATGTCCCCGTGGTTCGCTGTTACGCCAAATCCGTTACATCTCTCACTGTGAGTTAAGACTTTGCATTAACTTTTTGTTGTTCCTTTCGCATTGCGGTGCCCCGCCTGTGATCATTTTGTTCTTCCTCAAGCATTGCTCTGTTTTCATCACGTTGTAAATTTGTCATTACTCATACAATGTACATATCATCGCTTTCATCAGTTTGTATCATTCCTGTTTTTGTTTTGTTTTCTTTGAGACGATTGCATGTTGCTCGTCTCCTCTGTTTTGTTACATTAAAGCGATTCTGAAACCACCTTTGGCCTTAATGCATGCACTGACCCTTTGAGACATGCTTCCGACAATGTTTTGGAACACAGCGATAGGTATACACTTTCGTTCAGTACATAATGCTGCGCTAACTGTTGCTTAGTAGTCGGCCTTGGTTCCAAACTTCTTATGCGGCGCTCTAATTCATTCCATAGGTGCTCTATGGGATTAAGATCAGGGCTCTGTGGTGGCCAGTCGACACACGATACGGAATTATAACAGTCCTTGCTTTATGGCTCGATGCATTATCCCACTAGTACCAATAAGGCTCGGTTCCATAGTATTACCACAGAGTTGGTAGGGCATAATTGTCCAGAATATTGAGGTAGACGTGCTGCCAATGGGCCGGGACCATACCACGAAAACCACCCCCACACGAGTGCACTGCTAGCTCCAAACTTAACCGAACAATACACTGTGGTAAATAGCGTTCCCCGGATGCCGCCATATCCACACACGGCCATCAGACTGATGGATCGTGTATCTGGATTCATCAAACCACAGGACCCGTTTCCATTGAACTACGGTCCACGATAAATGTTCTTTACACCATGCCAAACGACGAGTAGCATTTCGAGTGGAGATGAAAGACTTATGAACAGCCACACGACCGCGGTAACCCATGGAATGAAGTTCTCTGCGAATGGTACGTGTACATACGGAGGTTCCATCAATGTTTACGCACCTGTACACTGAGGTCTTGTGTAGTACTCCGTCGATTAGCTGTAACGACACTCCAGAGGCTTTGACGTCCTCTATCACTGACTTTCGTTGGTCTGTCGGTACGTTTTGCTGCTTCAGGCACGCCATGTGTCTTCCACTTATTCAGTACATCCAAAACAGTTCACTTGGGTATGTTTAAACGCCTCTCGGTTTCTCTTATTGACAACCCACTAATATCACACCCAAGAATCTTTCCTTTCTCAAAGTCAGTTTTCTTCCGCCGCGACATTTTCACTCAACCTCACAGTGCGATATGATCGCGGTCAGCTGCAGGCTTGTTTTTATACCGTTTGCAGCTGTACCGCGAATCTTAACAACGCAGCGGATACGTCCATTTGCTTTTGAAGGGTGTCCGGTTACTTTTGTCAATATAGTGTATATACAGGGTGATTCAGAATAATTGTTCATTAATTTGCTGGGAGGTCAGGAAGACAAAACCAAGCAATAATAACATAGGAACATGGGGTCGCAAATGCAAAACAGAGGCGTTACACGGTCACAAAGACAGAGACAGTTATCAAAACGTTGGATGAGCAAAATGATTTAATTCTAAGGCTACAAAAAATAAGACATGATTTTATCAGACTTTTGGACAGCAATTAACATTTCACAGTACCTTTACAGGAAGTGTTCGAAGTTGCGGCCTTGCGCAGTAACACACGCTTCACGTCGACGGAGCAGAGACCGGCGGACGTGGGCAAAAATGACTGGTGTATCAAAACAGAGTCACAGGAGGGCGCTGTGTGTCGGCCGGTGCTTTGGACAGGAGGAATCAGCGGAGGTTGTCAGTTGTGTCAGGATTGTGAAGAAAGATGTATCGCTACACGAAAAGCGAGATGGCGGATATGCATCTCATGTATAGTGCAGCGAACTGCAGTGGACCCGCTGCCGCCAGGCAATTGTATCAGGAACGGTTTCCCGACAGACACATTCCGGCTCATACGATGTTCGGATGGCTGCGTACCCGATTGTGTGAAACGGGAAGTTTCAATGTGCGAAGGCGCAATACTGGCGCTGACAGAACGACGCGGACAAATAACTTGGAAGAAGCCGTCTTGGATGAAATCGCACGCAATCAGGGGACCAGTACCCGGGCTATTTCTGCTCGCTTACATGTGTCGCAATCCACCGTATGGCACGTCGCACACGAGGATAATTTACACCCATTCCATGTACAACGTGTGCAGTCTCTGAATGCCAGTGATTACCTACCCGCAGCGTGTGGCTTTCGCACGTTGGTTTTCACAGCAGATTGCCGGGGAGCCGAACTTCGCGTCCTACGTCCTCTTTTCTGATGAAGCGACTTTCACACTGGAGGGCATCTGTAATTTGCACAATGTGCACGTGTGGGCACATGAAAATCCCTGAGCCATACGGCCGCATGCCGTGCAACGTCAACATATGGGCAGGTATGGTTGCAGACTGTCTGATCGGTCCCTACGTATTGCCATCGAGACTGGATGGGCACAACTACCTCATCTTCCTGCAAGAGGTCCAACCGGAATTGCTGAGTTATGTACCCGTCCAAGTGCGACAGCGCATGTGGTTTCAACACGACGGAACTCCTGCGCATTTCTCCAGCAATGTTCGCCAGTATCTGGACGCAACATTTCCGGGGCGATGGATTGGTCGCGTTGGACCCGTTCCATGGCCACCCCGTTCACCGAATCTGTCCCCCATTGACTTTTTGTGGGGTAATTTGAAAGGTATGGTGTATACCGCTGTTGATTCCGACATGGACCTGGTGGCACGAATCGTTGCAGCAGCTGGAGTTGCTAGTGATACACCAGGCATGTTCGCCCGCGTCCGCCGGTCGATGCGCCGTCGCTGTGAAGCGTGTGTTACTACGCAAGGCCGAAACTTCGAACACTTCCTGTAAAGGTACTGTGAAATGTTAATTGCTGTCCAAAAGTCTGTTAAAATCATGTTTCATTTTTTGCAGCCTTAGAATTAAATCATTTTGCTCATCCAACGTTGTGATAACTGTCTCTGTGACCGTGTAGCGCCTCTGTTTTGCATTTGCGACCCCATGTTCCTATGTTATTATTGCTTGGTTTTGTGTTCCTGACCTCCCTGCAAATTATTGAACAGTTATTCTGAATCACAATGTATATATTGTAAAACTTTACTTTTTTAGTAATGTGTACAGTAAAACTGTCACTAACATGTTCATAATAGCATTTTGTTAAATTTAATCGCCTTTCGATTAGGTGGGAAAATTTATCTCTTGCTCTGGAACATCTCCTGTGAAGTAAACCATTAAAGAAGAATGGAACTGAGAGAGTTCCAACGACCTTTAACGATTAATTTTGAGCTTTATTGGTCACCTCAAAGCTAAACTGAATCGAGAACAGTAGCCTTCATATCGAGCAGGCATAGATGACACTCTTCGAACATTTTGTAGAACATCCTACTCATATTGGTAACCAATATAGAAAACATCCTGCAGTTCGTTCTAGGACATTTCGTGAATCACAGTGATATTCGCCAATCACTTCAATTACATGAGAGCATATTTTTGCAGTACATCCACCGGGAGCAGATTTTTACCGCCAATCGCGCTTCGCCTTCTTGCCTATGTAACCTCAAGCGCTTGAAAACGAACCAGAAAGTTCCTCTAAGAAAAATTCCTATACATATTATCATCATTGTGAACCATTATCAATCAACTACAGGATGAAGGTCTCCCCAAGTTTCTTCCATAACCCTCTGTCTTGAGCCAGTCTCCTCCATGTCACTCCTGCATGCTTTCGAATCTCATCCACCCATCTCCCATGTGGTCTTCTTTTGGGTCTTTTACTGTCCCTTGAAATTCCAGTCTAATATTTTGGTTGTCCATCGGTGGACCGTTCTCCTGGCAATATGTCCAACCCATTACCATTTCAGGGATTTTACTTTACTCATGATGTCTTCCATTCTTGTCAGTTTACTTATCCACCAGTTCCTGTTGTTATCTTTCTTGGTTACACCAAGCCTGCATCTCTCCATGCTTCTTTCAGTTGTCTGCAGCCTTTGTATGTTTTATTGGTTAAGGCTCACGTGTCTCTGTTCCGTACATAAGCACTGGAAGGATGCATTGATTAAACACTTTTCTTCTAATCTGTTAAGACGTAGTGGCATATTGCTCTTAATATATATATATATATATATATATATATATATATATATATATATATATATATATATATATATCATTGTGAACCATTATCAATCCACTCCTGGATGAAGGTCTCCTCAAGTTTCCTCCACAATTGTCTGTCTTGAGCCTGTCTCCTCCATGTCACTCCGGCATGTTTTCCGATTTCATACATCCATCTCCCATGGAGTCTTCTTCTGGGTCTTTTTCTGTGCCTTAGAATTCAGTCTAAAATTTCAGTTGTCCATCGGTGGTCTGTTCTTCTGACAACATGTCCAGCACATTGCCATTTCAGTTATTTCACTCTGGTCATGATGTCGTCCACTCTTGTTAATTTCCTTATCCACAAGTTCCTCTTCTTACCTTTCCTGGTTACACCAAGCATGCATCTCTCCATGCTACTTTGAGCTGTCTGCAGTCTTTGTATATCTTTTTAGTTAAGGTCCATGTCTCTGCTCCATACGTAAGCACTGGCAGAATGGATTGATTAAACACTTTCCATGTAAGACATAATGGCATACTGCTCTTAAAAACTATATTGTTTCTTCTAAAAGCTCTCCATCCAAGTTTTATACGGCGATTAATTCCTTCACTAATGTGACCCTCACTTTAGATATATATATATATATATATATATATATACTAATATCGATACAAAAAACGGAAAAATATAGAACCAAGATATACCTTAAAATTAAAACATCTCTCTCTCTCTCTCTCTCTCTCTATATATATATATATATATGGGATGTAAGGTCAGGTGATGCGTAACATCACAGCCTCTCCTTGACAAATGTCAACCCCGCCTTCTCGTGGTGCATCCTGTTCCCACTAAAGGGGCTCTGACGACCGCCAATAGCGGTATAACTATACCATCGGGATTAGAGGAAATTCTATCCCACACTCACCAACCCGCTTGGCCAGCGTGGTGAGTTATGGCCAAACCCCTCCAAAATGATTCCACAACTTAAATCTTGGCCCTCAGTCTCCGGCAGCTGGAATGTACCTGGCCAAGGCAGCGGCCAGTGCGACATGAAGGCAGAGGGTGCTAAGAATCCCCGGAGGACCTGATTAGGCTCCCATCTGATGCTGACCTTGGCTACTTACAATGGACGCTCCCTATCTTCTGATTCAAGGCTTCTTGAATTGGAAGAGGAACTACAAAGGATTAAGTGGGACATCGTGGGGCTAAGTGAGGTAAGGAGAAAAGGAGAAGATCTCATCGAACTGAAAAGTGGACATCACTTCTACTATCGTATGACAGATACTGGCAGAACTAGTGGTGTTGGATTTATAATAAACAAGAAACTGAAGGATAAAGTTGTAGAAGTTGAAAGTTCCTCTGACAGAGCTGCATGACTTGTTATCCAACTCTCGAAAAGATACCAGGCTCAGATTATTCAAACTTATGCACCCACCACAAGTCATCCTGAAGAAGAAATTGAAGAATTTTATGAGGAAATTTGTCATCTAAATAATAAAGGTAAGCAGCACTTGAAAATAATTATGGGAGATTTCAATGCAAAAATAGGGCAACGGCAACAGAATGAAACTTCAGTAGGTAAATTCGGTCACGGCAACAGAAACCAGCGTGGAAATACTCTCGTTGAGTTTGCAGAGGCAGAAGGGTTTTTCATCTTGAACTCCTTCTTCAAGAAAAAGCCACACAGGAAATGGACATGGAGACATCCAAATGGGACGACAAGTGAAATTGATTTTATTATGTGTAACAAAAAATTCGTCATAGAAGACTGCAGTGTGCTGAACAAGTTCAACACAGGTAGTGACCATAGATTGGTGAGATGTAAGATGCACCTCAACACTAAACTTGAACGTGGCAAGCTCATAAGACAAACAAAATCTATTGACATAACCAACCTTAAAATACCCCATAATACCTTCAAGTTAGAACTGAAGAACAGGTTCTCTGCTTTAGAAGGCCTAACATCGGAAGAAGTGGACATCTCTGAAGTTAACAGAAAAGTAACCAAAGCTCTTATGGAAACAGCAACAAAATTAGCTGGGTCTAAGAACAAGTTGCATGTGAACAAATTATCAGGAAAAACCAAAATGTTGATGCAAAAAAGAAGAGAGATGAGGACAACTAAAGAAGATGTGACTTCCAAAATGGAATATATAGAGCTATGCAAGACAGAAAGAAAAAGTATCACTGAAGACGTAAGAAAATTCAAGTGTGAACTAGTGAGGAAAGCAATTGAAAACAACCAAAGCCTAAAGATAGCAAAGGGACATCTCAGTAAGGGAAGAAAACAGATTATGGCACTGAGAAAAGAAGATATTTCTGTAACAAGAAATAGAGGCGAAATTTTGACAAGAGTGAAAGATTTCTACTCCAAATTATATGAAAGGGATGATATATGCACTCCAGACATCATGAAAGATACCAGTACCAGAGTTCCTCCAGTCCTTCCAGCAGAAGTTGCACATGCAATCAAGAACATGAAGCGAGGAAAAGCTCCAGGAGAAGATGGAATTACTGTAGACATCATACAAGAAGCAAGTGGAGAAATCGAAACAGTACTCGCCCAAATTTTCACTCGATGCCTTAATGAAGGAAAGATTCCTGAGGATTGGAACACCGCTACAATGATCCTGCTACATAAGAAAGGTGACATTGAGGATCTCGGAAACTACAGACCTATCAGCCTCCTATCAGTAGTTTATAAAATCTTCACTAAAGTTCTTTCACACCGCTTGAAGGTAACACTGGACATGGCTCAACCGAGAGAACAAGCTGGATTCAGGAGTGGCTACAGCACAATAGATCATATCCACGTGCTGAGAGAACTAATTGAAAGAGCGAGGGAATATGAGCTTCCATTGTGCATGGCTTTTATCGATTATGAAAAAGCCTTTGATTCGGTGAAACCATCAGCAGTTACAATGGCTCTGAAAACCTGCGGTATTGAAGATGCATACATTAATATTATTAATAACATCTATGAAAATGCAAGTGCAAAGATTAGGCTGTTTGAAAATACAACACACGTAAAAATTGGAAAGGGAGTGAGACAAGGTGACACCATATCTCCGAAGCTCTTTAATGCCACATTGGAGGGTGTTTTTCAGTCGCTGAGCTGGGAAAACAAGGGGATAAAGATTAATGGAGATTATCTAACCCACCTTCGTTTTGCTGATGACGTAGTCATTTTTGCAACTACCCCATCAGAGCTGCAGAGTATGATCCAGGAACTTGCTGACAAGAGTAAAGAAGTGGGATTAAAAATGAACTTTCAGAAGACAAAAGTGATGTTCAATGCTTTTACAAGAAATGAAGATTTATCGATTGATGGAGAAAAGCTGGAGATAACAGACACGTACGTTTATCTTGGACAGCAGATATCAAGTGAGGGTCACATTGATGAAGAAATTAATCGGCGTACAAAACTTGCCTGGAGAGCTTTTGGAAGAAACAGCATAATTTTCAAGAGCAATATGCCATTATGTCTTAAAAGAAAAGTGTTTGATCAATGCATCCTTCCAGTGCTTACGTATGGTGCAGAGACGTGGACCTTAACTAAAAGAGACATACAAAGGCTGCAGACAACTCAAAGTAGCATGGAGAGGTGCATGCTTGGCGTAACCAGGAGAGATAAGAAGAGGAACTCGTGGATCCGAAAAATGACAAGAGTGGAAGACATCATGATCAGAGTTAAATCCCTGAAATGGCAATGGGCTGGACATACTGTTAGAAGGACAGATCATCGATGGACAGCCGAAATTTTAGATTGGATTCCAAGGGACAGGAAAAGACCCAGAAGAAGACCACATGGGAGATGGGTGGATGAAATTGGAAAGTATGCAGGGGTGACATGGAGGAGACTGGCACAAGACAGACCGTTGTGTAGTAAACTTGGGGAGACCTTCGTCCAGCAGTGGATTGATAATGGTTGACAATGATGATGATGATGATGATGATGATATATATATATATATATATATATATATACATGTATATAAAATACGGACCAGCTTATAACGTGTCCGTACTTAGCGAGATCTCGGATTTAACGAGCGAAACCGGAACGTAATTTTTGTATAATATTAACTGAAGGTTAATTTGATCGTTTTAACGAACAAAATTTAACGAAGTCGCTGGACCTAACGAGGGAAAGAAAAGATAAGATGGTCCCTTTTAGCAAGCGAAATAGCAGAACTTAATGAAACCCCATATTTAACGATGCAGAGAAAATCCGCTGCGCAATCTCTTAAAATGGAGAAATAGAAATAGTTATACACAGGACGAAATTGCAACAGCACAAGTAAATCTTGTTCTGCTAGTAGAAGAAGGTTGATAAAAAAAGCAATGGGAAGGGAGTACGTCAAATGCTCAACATGCGAGTTGTGCTAGACAATCTCCGCCACACCCATTCTAAGAGGAAATTCCATCAGCAGCGTTGAAAACAGGCTACCTATACCTAGTCAAAATGATGATGGGTGGGGCTCCCACGCATGTAAGTAGATTTCTGGGTGACAATTGCAGAGAGGAATAGAGGAGCAATGAAATGGGAATGTCGCCGGAGGGGAAGCATGAGATAAAAATTCCTAGAGTTGTGTCCATTGCTCCTTTCACCCTCCGAGTGAGAGTTGCATTGGGATGATCGGTACTGCTTTGCTTCATGTGTGTAGTGTAGTATAACAGAGACAAGCCGCACATGTCGTTAAGTTGAATGTACTTGAAAGATTTAATTAATTAGGTATAGTATCAATATAGTTAATTAATTCAATCTTTCAAGTATATTCAATTGTTATGGATATATAATATAAACATACACCGATGACCCATTACATTATGACCACCCCCAGCCTAGAGAAATGAGCGCGCCTGGAGACCGAACGGTGCCGCAGGTGAAGTTCACAGAGCAGTACATACACTGAAGAGCAATTGAATTAGAGACAGCTGGCGTTATGCAAATATGGCGCTGTGGGCGGCTTTGTAAACGGAAACGACATGACGTATGCGGCGATCCGACAATAAAACGAGTGATGCGACGCGAATCAGTAAGAGTCGGACGCAGTATGGGTAAGACGAAAAATCTAAGCGCATTTGATCGTGGACAAATTGTCGGGGCCCGACGAATGGGTCACTTCATCTCGGAAGTCGTGCAGGCACTGGCATTTTCACGAGCCACTGCATCACGGGTGCACCGTGAGTACATCGAATCCGGCAAAACCATCCCTGCAGGGGCCAACTGCCGTGGACAACAGCGTGTGGATGAGCGGGGTTATCGTCGGCTACCTCGCATTCTAACAGCGGATACACGGGCCACAGTGCAAGAAATAACTCGGCAATTTAACGCTAATGCATAAAAACGTGTAAGCAGCTACACTATCCAGAACCATCTTCCCACGAGGGTACCGCTGCTGACCGCACATCACAGGGTGCAAAGATTAGCATGGGCGCAGAATATCGCCACTGGACCCTAGACATGTGGAAAAATGTTGCCTGGACTGATGAGTCGAGATTCACGTTGGTACATGCGGATGGCAAGATACGAGTACGGCGCAAACCACATGAAGCGACGGATCCTTCTTGCCAGCAGGGTACTCTTCAAGCTGGTGGGGGTGGCATTTTCGTCTGTGCACTGTTTACGTGGACTGAAATGGGACCCCTGGTACGTGTGACATCGTCCCTCGCAGGTCAACGTTACCGGCATATCCTTGCTCCCGTTTGTGCGTCTTCGACATCCCACTGGGGACCTCATCCTTCAACAAGACAATGAATGCACCGCTCCAGAATTTCTGCCGAATGGTTGGATGAACACTCCACCGACGTGACCTCGCTTCCTTCGCCAGCTAGGTCACCTGACCTCAATCCCATCGAGCAGGTCTGGGATGCCACCGAGAAAGATTTTCGAGGCTCTGGCCTTCCTCCATCAAATCTTCGCGAACTGTGGGAGCTTGTTCAGGGGTCGTGGATCCGTATGGGTTCCCAACGCTCCTGGTGTCTTGTCGAGTCCGTGCCGAGACGAATCGCCGCCGTCATCAGGGCGAAAGGTGGTGCTACACGTTACTAGACAGGTATCTCTAATTAATTGCTCTTCAGTGTATCCAACCCGAGGACAGGGTTTCGGTTAATAGAGTGTTTGGTGTCAGAATGGTAAAAGCTGCCGATTTATGGGAGTCTGATAAAGTACAAATTGTGATGGCACGGCGCCTTGGAACTACGATCTCAGAAACGGCGCGGCTTGTGAGTATTTCACGTGCCGCTGTAATGAGTACGTATCAAAAGTGGTGCACAGATGACCAAAGGACGACCCGTCGTCCGCAGCTCATTGATGCTAGAAGGGTTGTTCTCAGCGACCGCAGGGCCACAGTGCGACTAATCACCCGCAGCTACAACAGTGGTGATCAGAGCAATGTGTCACAGCACACAGTTCATCGCAGCCTTCTCCGCATGGGCCTACGTAGCCGAAGACCCAGCTGAGTCCTCATTTTTCAACTGCACTGTGTGTAGTGCTCGTTTCAAGTGTCCCGTAAGTTATTGCTACCTATCTGAAAAATTGAAAACTCATCTCCGTATGATTCCCCAAGAATGTTTTTTTTTTCAATTGGGGTTTTAACAACCACCATGAGCAACTAAATGGGCTATAAGTAGTCGCCCGTCCGTAGTTTAAGGCCACTGGTTCCAGGGAAGGGAGAGATCCAGTGCTGTGAGACAAACACAACGTCCATGCCTCACGGGATTCGGACCCGGACCCATCTCGGACGCATGGTCAGAAGCCACACTGCGCACCGGAGGGGCGAAGAATTTTTTAAATGCATCTTTCAGTAATAGAAATGTGACAAAAAAATCAATATAAATTTATGCTAGCTATCTCGGGCAAAAATTTCGTATTAGGAAAGGAGAATGTATATGAAAAATCTTGATCACACATATTTACATTTATCCAGCAAAGACATATTTTCAAATGACTAAATTGTGTCTAAAGATGGACGGATACGGACGGGCAGAAAAGCAGAAAAAAGAAATGCCTCATTTTTGCCATGCATATTATACGCCAAAAGACGTGAAAAGACGTGCTAAAAATGTAAATGCGCCTCAAGAGTGCTATATCAGAAGGTAAATTACAACAATTTTTGAGATAACATCTTCACGGAAAAAGATTCTGAAGACGCTATGGAATTCGATAAAATCTATCTTAAATACGAAGGCTCATCATCAACGATATTTCGTATTCCACCCACCAGCTAGAATAATGAGCAACTATTCTCTTATTTGGAGTCTTGCAATCACATTAATGACCGGCTTTCGCTCAAATCCATCAAAGGGTGATGCTTTACCCTATGTTCACCATGTCTGAAATAAGCTAAAGGAAAATGTGCTGAATCGCAAATTATGGCACCTGATATCACAAAAGCTCTTGAAAGGATCTGGTATCTTCTAAACATATTCAGTCATATGGTTGTTCGCTCTGCTCTACGTCACTGTTTCTGAAGATTCATTTCTTTTACCAGAAATCATTCAATTGTTAACGTTGCGTGTACCCTTTCCGCCACTCTCAATGCAGGCATACTTCAAGAAACAGTTCTAATACCTACTCACTATTTTAAGAATATCACTGAATTCCCTTCCCGTACAGTTCATTCAGTTCTCAGAGTTGCTGATGAGGTCATCATTCCCGTATCTTACCCTTGAGGTTATTCACGTTATGGGACATCAGCACCCACGCTATAATGTCGTTTCTTTCTTTGAGCTGGTGTACCAAAGTTATTCATCTTTTGAATAAGGATGAGGTACTTTTCTGAATGTTATTGGCTTGATTATTTACCTCCATGTTGGCTTGGAGAGCTGAATTTATTTCGTAGATTAATATGCTTCAGAATATGCACTATACAGTATTATTAAAAGTATTCGGACACTACCAAATATTTGCGTCGTAAGTGCAAAGAACGGTACGAGGAAGGTTCCCTGTGAGTGGGAAGGTATGTATACACGGTCGTATCAGAATAATATGAGCACCCCTGGAATCCCAGTGTACCCGCCCAGGCGCGTCACAGAGTGCACGTGACAAGGTCGACCACACGGAGATATAAACGGCCCCGGACAGATGAGCCATAGTGCATCACGGGAGCATAATGGGCAGTGGTAGTGATTTGACGGACGTGCAAAAGAGGAATGATCATCGGCTACCGCGCCAAGGGTGGAAGCATCTCAGAAACCGAAGACTTCGTGGGCTGGTCGCAAGGTGCTCTAATAAGGGTGTACGAAGAATGGACCGCAAGCACACCGAGTACCTCCCGACGACATAACTGTGGAGCGCCAAAGGTCATCGACCTCAGAGGAGAACGTCGACTGGTAAAGGGCAATCGACGCGCAACCGTGCAGCAACTGACCAGGCAAATGAATGCTGGGCACCCAGGTACGTGTCCCCGATGACAGTAGAGCGAACCCTGTTGCGCATTGGTCTCCGGAGTCGACGCTGCGTCAAGGCGCCCATGTTAACCCATGTCTATCGGCAACGACGCCTGCATGTCGCATGGGACTATCGCCATTGGACAGTGGAAGAGTGGGGAAACGTTGCCTTCTCCGACGAAATGAGGTTTCTACTCCACATAAGTGATGTGCGGTGGCAGATACGGCGTCAAACACACAACCAACACCCGGACACGCTTGTCGGTCAAGTAGAGGCCGGAGGTGGCAGTGTGCATGTCTAGGGGATGTTTTCCTGGTATGACCTGGGACAGCTGGTACCACTAGATGGGTCCCAGAACGCCAATGGCTACCTGTCCATCCTCGCTGACCACATGTATCCCTTCATGTTGGATGTTTACCCTGATGGTTATGGGGGTGTCTACCAACAGGACAATGCCCCATGCCACGTCGCTAAGGGGGTGCGTGACTGGTTTCAGGAACACGACAGCGATGTCTCCGTTCTCAATTGGCCGACGAAATCGCCCGACATCAATCCCATGGAGCAGTTGTGCGACTATTTGCATCGACAGGTTCGACATGCCGACACACAACCACGTCATCTCCTGAATCTCTGTGTTCTGCTGCAGTCTGAATGGGCACGTGCGCCTCGGGCAACTTTCCAGGGCCTCATTGCGTCCATGTCATGCAGTCTCGCAGCTGTCATCGGGGCCAAGACCGGTTATTCTCATTATTAGGTAGGTGGTCATATTATTCTGATATGACTGTGTATAAAGCTAAGATATCCTGTCGTGTTATCAGTAATTTTGATGAGAAGGACGTGAACTTCCCGAGTTTCAGCGTGGGCTGGCCATATGATGTCATTTGAGTAACGTTTCAATATGGAGCATTGCAACTAAACTAAACGTACAAAAAGCGACTGTAAGTGACGTCGTGAAGAGAGAGAAGCAGAACCATGCAACTACAGCAACACCAACAAAAAAGAAAAACGTTCAGGAAAGTCGCACAAACTGACGGAACGTGACAGAAGAGCCATGGTAAGAAATGTTAAGAAATCCCGTTCTTTCTCTGCCGTTTCCATTGCTGCTGAAGTAGGAAATGCTTGTAATGGTTTGGTTAGTACTATAACTATATGCAGAGATTTGTACAGTGTGGTTTATTATGGTAGAGCAGCGGCACATAAGCCACACATCACTACCGTGAATGCGAAGCGCCGTTTGGAGTGGTGTGTCTCCCGTTGTTCCTGTACTGTGGGCAACTGGAAAGCTGTTCTTTGGAGTGATGAATTACGCTTTTCACTCTTTCAATCTGCCGGGCGTGTTTGTATTTGGCGACAGCCTGGCGAACGATTTTCGTCGGACAGTGTTCTTCCAACTGTTAAGTTCGGCGAAGGCTCCAACATAGTATGGAGTTGTTTCTCGGGAATGGGACTCGGCCCGTTGGTTATTATACCACAAACCATGAACTCTGAAGTGTACCTCGACAGTTCTGGATAATTCTGCCCTACCAATATGGCAGTGTTATGGAAATGACCGTTGTCTCTTCCAACACGATCGAGATCCCTGTGACACTGCACGGCGTGTGCAGGACTGTTTTCTTGAAAATGAGGTGGAATTGCTAGACTGGCGTATTTAGAGTCCTGATCTCAATCCCATAGAACACCTCTGGGATGAACTGGACTGTCGGATACGAAATCGACCACAACGACCGTCTTCGCTCTCCACTCTGGCAGCAGTTTTGCAGGACAAATGGCGAGCCATTCCTGTCAAGACCTACCGTAAATTGGTTGATAGTATGCCTCGACGTCTTGCAGCTGTCATACATGCAAAAGGTGGACCGACTAGCTGCTAATTACGATAATAAAGCTATTTGTCTCGAAACATTGTGGTGTTCGAATAGTTTTGTTAATATAGTGTATTTCGTCTTTCGAGGTAGACAACACTCTTCATCTAAAAAGCTTTTGACACTATACGAGCAGTAAGTTTGTTTAACACTTGTGTACTCACTTTTGGAGTACTGAACCTAAATCAACCCTAAAACATCTTGATACTTTGCAGAAAAGAGCAGTTTGCTTGATTTAAAATCTCGAGCTCACTGGACCTTTTTCAGTATCCAATAATACGTGTGTGACTTGAAAACTCTGTCTGCCATCTGCTGGCACTACTATTAAAATTCCTGAATTGCTCAAACATTCTATACGAAGGGCGCTATCTAAAACCCATTTTATCTTCAGGCGATTAAGTGCCGTACTATTCAGCTTGGCAGCTCATTAGTTCCCACTGCATCAAACTTCAGAATTCTTTACATGGTTGCATTTTTGTTAGGCATTGCAATTTAAACTCTTCGGATCTGGGATCAAGGAACTACTTTTGAATAGTTCTACGTTTCAGTCCTGTACACAGTTGGAACATGGTACTACGTAATGTACATTCTACCTAACGTAATTATAAATACACTACACTTTGAATACTCAAGAGACGCATATACCGTATTAAATCCGTTGATTTTTGTGGTTTAGTAAGCACAAAGATTAATACATTTGTCCCAAGCTTAACATATTGGTTAAAGAATTTATTACGTAAATACAACATATTGATGGCAATGAAGTCCCCGACCCCATTGTCACATAAAATATCAAGTTGTAAGGAGAGACAGTGTGAGAAAGAAAATGCAGGCGTGTACGCTATACCGTTGGTATATCCTGACAACACGGAAAATACATACACTATATTGACAAAATCACGGCACACCTAGAAGAGAAACCCAACATTGCATTTATTGACATACATCAGTACGGTGTCGGTCCACCTTTGGCCTTAATGCATGCACTGACCCTTCCAGACATGCTTTCGACAAGGTTTTGGAGCCGCCCCGGTAGCGCAGTGGTCTAAGGCGTTGGCCTCTGATCATTCGTCCGTAAGGGGTCCGGGTTCGAATCCCGGTCAGGCATGGATGTTGTGTTTGTCTTACGGCACTGGCTCTCTCCCTTCCCTGGAACCAGTGACCCTAAATTAGGGACGGGCGACTGCTTATAGCCAATTGAGTTGCTCCTCACGGTGGTCGTTAAACCTCCAATCAAAAAAAAAAAAAAAAAAAAAAAAAGGTTTTGGAACACAGCGATAGGTATGCGCTTCCATTCAGTACATAATGCTGCCGCTAACTGTTGCTTAGTAGTAGGCCTTGGTTCCAAACTTCTAATGCGGCGCTCTAATTCATCCCATAGGTGTTCTATGGGATTAAGACCAGGGCTCTGTGCTGGCCATCCCACACACGAAAAGGTATTATCGTCAAGCCACGCCCTAGCAGTCCTTGCTTTAGGACTCGGTGCATTATCCTGCTGGTACCAACAAGGCTCGGTTCCATAGTATTGCCACAGAGTTGGTAGTGCATAATTGTCCAGAATATCGAGGTAGACGTGCTGGTTAACAGGTTTGTCCACGACACCTATGGGCCGTGATCATACCAAGAAAAACACCCCCACACGATTACACTGCCAGCTCCAAACTTGATCATAGGAACAGTAACACTCTGGTAAATAGCGTTCCCCCGGCTGCCGTCATACCCACACACGGCCATCAGACTGATGGATCGTGTATCTGAATTCATCAGTCCATAGGACCCGTTTCCATTGATCTACGGTCCACGATAAATGTTCTTTACACCATGGTAAACGACGAGTAGCATTCCGAGTGGAGATGAAAGGCTTATGAGCAGCCGCACGACTACTGTAACCCATGGAATGTAGTTCTCTGCGAATGGTACGTGCACATACCGAGGTTCCAGCATTTTTACTCACCTGTACACTGAGGTCTTGTGTAGTACTCCGTCGATTAGCTGTAACGACTCTCCTGAGGCTTCGACGTCTTCTATCACTGATTTTCTTTGGTCTGCCGGTACGTTTTGCTGTTTCAGGCACGCCATGTGTCTTCCACTTATTCAGTACATCCAAAACAGTTGACTTTGGTATGTTTAAACGCCTCTCGGTTTCTCTTATGGACAACCCACTAATATAACACCCAACAATCTTTCCTTTGTCAAAGTCAGTTCTCTCCCGCCGCAACATTTTTCCGCAACCTCACAGTGCGATATGATCGCCGTCAGCTGCAGGCTTGTTTTTATACCGTTTGCAGCTGTAGCGTGCATCTTAACATCGAAGCGGATCCGTTTTTGAAGGGGTGTCCGGTGACTTTTGTCAATATAGTGTATATCGGAATGACAAAGCGATCCTTGGACACTAGATGTACAGAGCACGTGCGAAGTGTCAACCAGGACATGCAGAATACAGCCCTCGCCAGAGAAGTCATGCATTCATCAGCCGCTCCTCTATGGAATAGTATTAGAGGTATTGCCCAATACACGAACTTTAAAGAGACTGCCACCAGGGAAACAGTCGAAATCCTCTCCAACACACTAGCATGCAATGATATAGTTTCTACTGAACTACCAAGGGTCTGGCATGCGTTAATAAAAGATGGAAACAAATCGTGACGCACCGTATAATTGCGTGATAAATATTTGAGTAATATCCTCGTGATGTTACCCATGTTATTTTCAAAAATCATCTTTGTTCCTTACGTGTTCCGATTCCCTGCATTTTTATGTCTAGCATTGCCTTGAAAAAGCCTCCCAGTGGAGTGCGAAAGCGTGGCGAATCTTTGTGCTTAGTACACCACAAAAATAAACGGATTTAATTACGCTATATGCGTCTCTTGAGTATATATGTTCTGCCTTTCGTTATCATTTGAATGAAAAAAAATGCTGAAGCATACTGAACTTATTTGTTTCAGTTCAAAGATTGTACCATTAATAATATTAGTAATCCCAATTTGTTAATCCTGTACAGCCGATCAGAGAAGAAAACTAAGTCATTGTGTTTTTCATTTACCATCCTTGAAGACCTTATTATCATGAGATGTTCCATTGAAGTTTATTGTGAGAATACAACAGAGAGGTGAGAAATTAGTCTTAAAGACAGAATACAGTAATTAAGTTCAGTTTTCTATTTTCGCCCACCAAATCAGGTGAAAAGAGAGAACTGTTTAAGTGACAAACGGTCACTTAAACAGTTCTCGGTGTGGATAATAATAATCAAAGATTTAAATTGGATAATAATCCTATAAGAAGCCGAAGAACTTGAACCAAATGGCGCCCCAAATTTTCTGCCTCCCCAAACAGAAATTTTCACATAGCGGCAGGATTTTGCGAAAGCTATAGCAAAACTATTCCGTTCCCCTCTCACCTTAGCAGTATTGACCATAAACCTGTTATGAGTGAGAAACGCTCCTTTCTGATCCTTTATTCCCTTCTCCATGACCCAAGGCATGATGAGGATGGGCTAGTCCCTCTGACACTGACACCATGTCACTGGGCAGAAACAAGTGACCCACACATCATTCCCTTTAGCACTCTTAGCAGGGGATCAGACACAAAGGATCAGTGCCAAACATGCCCTAAATGACCACTTTACATTACAAAGCTGAGCGGAAAGCAACGCTATCTGATGAGCAGGTTCACTCGTGCATCCGCGTTCGCCCCACTTCATAGACAGCGAATATATTCGTCCGAGATTATTTCCGCCCATTTTTCTAACCCCGAGTTAATTCGTTTCAGCCGCTTAAAGGGTTAAGTAACATTCATGGCAAGAAATCGAACATCGACTTACGTGTTACGTTCAAAGATAAAAAAAAAAAGGGGGGGCAGACACAGAAGTGTTCTAAATAACTTCTTGGATTGCCACTTCATTTTAGAAAAGAGAATCGCATTTCAACATCACGGTATTTTAAAATTACAAAACTGTCGAAGTTGTAAAAGTTCCATGTGGGAAACCTATACATACGTGTGCAATATTTTTACGTTAACAGCTAAACGAAAAAATATCCAATCCTGTGGTATTCTTACAACCAAATTTTACTGCACGCATACATGAAGTGCCAGAATTTCATGCATTGTGAATATTCGAAAAATGTATTCGATAGTATATTTAATTGTAAATCTTCGAAACAGCGTGATTAGCATTTATTTTACTACTGCTATGCCTTTTCTGATCGCGTAGAGTTATCGATAAAGCGTATTTATGGTCTTAGCTACGTTTAATATTAAAAGAGCGCAGTGAGATCCTATTACTTACGCTCTTCATCATTCTCCTTCTCGAAACGTGTCTCATAGAGATTATTTTACTGACGCAACAGTGGAATGATGTTTTCGTTACGAAACATTTTTTTCTCCTTTTTCTCTACTCACTGACTGGTTGGTTAATCCCGGTATAACTCCACCGCAATCATTCTTCTACGAAAAGGGCAAACTCACGAGTAAGCTCGACCGGCATGTGGCAAGCCTATTTCTTGCCATCGGGAGTGAAAAGGGGCAAATACAACGCCCATGTTTTATTCTGGAGTCGAACACAGTCCTTCGGTGAAAGAGGCCATCGCCCTAACCACTCGACTATCGGGCACACCTTATTACCTACCTACGTCAAGAACATTTCTCTAAACCGATGGGAAGCGTCACCAACGTGTTAGTTGTGAGGCTACAGCTGGATATTCGTAAAAATCTATAGTTAGTTTTGTTGCTTAGTTTGTTTTTGGCTTTTAAAAACTCACTCCACACTCCCTGCATAGTCATTCGACACTTTACCCCCTCTCAAAGGTAATTCGGAAACAAACACACACACAAAAAAGAAGTTTTCTCACATACTTTGTTTTCCGAAAATAACAAAAATGAAAATGTGGAAACATCAAAATAATGCGGCCCGAAGTAGTAATGACTGTCTGACCAGAAAAATTAGCTCTACTGGTAAAAGATTCCAATGGGAATTTTGTTGCGCTACTCTGCGTCACGGATTGGCGCAGTCAAAGTGACAGACTTTACAACTTCTTTGATATATGTTCGAATCATATCGCTTGTCGTCAGGATTCCTCCGTCCAAGAAGGGATGGTATTAGGGAGGGGGTGGAATGGGAGTAGGGGAGATAGCCGCGATGGTAGAAAACATTTGGGGGCAGGAAACGATTCCTCAGTTTCGCCAACAATCCTTTTTAAAACGAAATTATCGAAGAGTAAGCCCTAAAAATATATTCCGTGGAAATTCCAGTGACATCCGTTATATAGCTTCAATAGAATCATCTTCGTGATATCCTGTGCTGATGTCCGCTGGATAAATGAGACTTCTATGGGGCAAAGATATTAATATTCAGCCGTTTATGGGATGTCCTTGGAATGATATATGAACATTTTCAATAAGATTTTTAGGAATAAAACTGGATTGTAGTTGCAATAAACTGCCAACAATTACGATTCTTAATCAAGTTATAGCAACAGAAAAGCCTAACAAGCCCGAGCAAAAACGTCTTAAGAGACGGAAAACCCGATTTAAACTTTCAAGTGAAAAGTAGTGAAAAATCGGTGCATGGGTTTGAAATTTCCTTTACCTTTTAATAAACTCCCGAACGTAGAGTTTTTTTTTGTTTTGTTTTTTTTTTTGCTGTAAGCGAGGAACAAATTTACTCACAGACAAGAAATTTTTAACGGCCACATTTTAAAATATAAACTTGATTGCTATATTGATTCTCTATTGAAAAGAAAATTTTGTCAAATTATCGCGTACAGCCTCAAACTTAGGTATGACAATTTTATTGCACTTGCAGAATTTTCAATTTCGCAGTTTGAAATAGTATGGTCTCTAACGCTCGAAAATGTGTTGAATAGATATATTTCTAAATATCTTGTTGAACTGATTACTTTGCGCTCACGTAAACCTACGTTCAACTGTAAAGAATCACTCTTGAAATTAGCATACAAGCCAGACAAAACCCTGAGCACAGTCCTGACAAAACTGAATTCATAATACTATGTTTTTCCTAACTTAAATTCTGAGAATGATGCCAAGTGTCTTCTACCTCATATTTTTTTATAATAAAGAAGAATATTGAAATCAATAAACTCTGTATGAAAAGCGATGTGTTCGAATGAGAAAACAGCATGCATTTGAGGGCATCAACAAAAGTTCAAAAAACTGTTGTTTTTTTTTTAGTAGTTTAGCGATCTGTATGATCTTTAAAGACTAAGAGGCGTAGCCCCATCTCCCGGAATTTCCCGTTACTGGATCTAGAAAAAGGATAGAACCAGAATAATAGATCAGTTGAAAGTTATGATATTTTATAAATGCTCATTTTCCCAAGCACAACGGTAATAGTAATTTTTGGAACAGAAACTTCCTAAGCAACTGTCATCCACTTAGGAAGCTTGTTAGAGTTACCTGAGTTCCCTAAATGAATGACAATCCCTGGAGCATTTCTGTGCCAAAACAGAACAGGCACTACACTGGTGCCTGATCTAGAGCTCGAACCCAGATTCTGGGCGCGAGAGGTTGGCATCTTAATAACTCGGCTACCAGGCGACTTTAAAAAGAGGTGATGATTAAAAATTTCGTAGTGTAATGTTATTCATTGAAAAATCGTCTCCACTCACCTGAATATTTCTATTTCCATCAAAGTTCTCGGAATTTATTAAAGGGTGTTTTTAGCAAAAATTGTTTCGCAGTCGTTTTGGTGCGGACTAACAGCGGCCTGCATTAGATATCTGCATCTCAGGAGGCTGGAGAAGATCAGTGAACGGACGGAGTTACTACTCACCGGGCTCTGCAAATGCGATGATCTCGGATGTTCGAGCGTAGTAGTCATCTTTAAGGGAGGCATCGGGATGCTCTTTGCCGTTGCCCTGGTCTCCCACCTGTTGCTCTCCCGGCAGTTTTCCCTGCGTCCGTCTCAAAGCCTCAAGAGCCACCTCTCTCGGCAAGGGAGATGTAATGTTTGGTTTATCCTGTAGGTGAAGTTTGGAGAGAATTTGTTGCTTGATGGCTTCTACTTTAAGACGAGCCGCTTGTTGCCGGTCGCTGACAGCCAAGCACTGCGGACAAGAAGCCCCACCGGTGACCGGTGATTCCGGCGGAGGCACCACGGCGCTGACCCCGAGCAGCCACAAGCCACAGAGCACGTGCAGAGCCATGGCTCGGACTGGAAAATCCTGACTCCCGTCACCAACCAAAAACACCTGCGATTGTTGCACCAGCTAGTGGTAAAGCGCCGAAACTGCATTACATTTCCTTCGAATTTCTTGGAACTTTAACGGCTCTAGAAAGTTCTATCGACAGGATATGGTAGACAAGTACCCATACGGACACGTGCTAGCACCCCAAAATTGAATTATTCTGGGATTTACACAGTAAAGAGAGATATTAAAAAGAGAACGAAGCAAAAATATTATTCGTCTTGATTTAAGGAAAGGGGAAAAACGCCCTTTGGAAATATCCTTACTACTGAATACATACATGGTTTTTCGCAAATTTTAAAATTTCGTTCAGTTTTTTGTATTAAAACGAATTTTAAAACATGTCGAAAAAAGTAAAGATGGTTACACATTTCCTAGTAAAAAAACAACAAAGGTAGGGCTTTCCAAATTATCTTTGATTTCAGCTTGAAGTAAGATGTTAAAAAAATCGAGAGAAATTTCGAAAGAAATTTAAAAGTGAAAAGAAGAAAATAAAATGTATGGAAGGAAAGAATCATGTGAAATCAGAAACTGAAAAAAATATATCCTTTGAAAAGATCTTTGCAACTGAATCTTTCTTGTATTTTTGTCGCTTATACAATTTAAATTAAAAAAATTAAGAAATATCGAGAATGGCATCAATTGATAATTATGCACATTAAGAAACTCCTCAAAACTTAAGGCCCCCTCGGAAATTGTTATTAGTATTTTTAGTATGGGGAGAAAGGGAGTGAAAAAATTGGAAAATAATATTCACTTCGTAGAAATAAGTTCGATGAGCACTTCAGACATTTTTGTACGAGTTCTTCGAATTTTGTGAACAGAAGATTTTTCATGAAAGTGTTACATCACATATTATTGGACTTCAAATAAGACAGATGTTTGGAACGTGTATTTTAACTTTCATCCTGCAGAATACTTGGTAATAGAATTCAGTACATTGCTAAATTAGGAAACTTGGGGGACATCACCTATGTGAAATGGAAAACGCCTAATAGTTATATTATTTTCGTTTATCAGTTTATTTTTGCACATGATGGTTTTTTAGATGCTGTGCATACGGCTTTTTAGTGTGTTTTAAAATTATTAATTTTATAAAATTATTTTAAATGAGCTTGAAAATACATTTCTTAACTCCAATCTCGAAGACTTTGCAAGAAGTGTTGATCGGGGTAAAGGTTTCTTTTTACTCTGTAGCTGACTCTAAGACCTGAGGTGGAAGATACATGAGATCAGGTAAGGAATGAACGGAATAGTAAAAGGAGGTAAAGAACTATAGATCATAAACCACTGACCACGCTCTTGGGAAAGTGCAAAAAATATGTCAGTTTTCAGCTGCTTTCTGATTTATGCTGCTTTGAATAATGCTTTCTTAAAATTTATGAAGTAACGCTTCATAATAGGAGTTTTCTATGTATTATACTATACGAATATTCCTCTCTTATGTGTTTTTGTACACTTTCACCGTTGCTGGATTGATGCTTGCTTTCGAACAATTTTCTGGGGAGTTGTGAATAACACGCTGCCTTCGGCATATAGTGTGTTTTATCAGCTTCTTCGATAAAGAACAATGTGCATACATTCAGTATTTTGATTGCTAAATACTAATACACACTATATTGACAAAAGTCCCCAGACACCCCTTCAAAAGCAAATGAACGAATCCGCTGCGTTGTTAAAGATGCGCGGTACAGCTTCAAACGGTATAAAAACAGGCCTGCAGCTGACCTCGATCATATAGCACTGTGAGGTTGAGTGAAAATGTCGCGGCGGGAGAGAACTTACTTTGAGGAAGGAAACATTGTTGGGTGTTATATTAGTGGGTTGTCCATAAAAGAAACCGAGAGGCGTTTAAACATACCCAAGTCAACTGCGTACCGAATAAGTGGAAGACACATGGCGTGCCTGAAAAACCAAAACGTACCGCCGGCAGACCAAAGAAAATCAGTGACAGAGGAAGTCGAAGCCTCAGGAGAGTCGTTACACCTAATCAACGGAGTACTGCACAAGACCTCAGTGTACAGGTGAGTAGAAATGCTGAAATCTCGGTATGTACACGTACCATTCGCAGAGAACTTCATTCCATGGGTTACAGTAGTCGTGCGGCTGCTCATAAGCCTTTCATCTCCACTCGGAATGCTACTCGTCGTTTAGCATGGTGTAAAGAACATTTATGGTGGACCGTAGATCAATGGAAACGGGTCCTATATACTGATGGATCCAGATAGAAGATCCATCAGTCTGATGGCCGTGTGTGGGTATGGCGACAGCCTTGTGAACGCTATTTACCACAGTGTACTATTCCTACGGTCACGTTTGGAGCTGACAGTGTACTCGTGTGGGGGTGCTTTTCGTGGTATGGTCCCGGCCCACTGCTTATCGTGGACAAACCTCTTAACCAGCATGTTTACCTCGATATTCCGGACAATTATGCCCTACCAACTTCGTGGTAATACTGTGGAACCGAGCCTTGTTGGTACCAGCAGGACAATGCACCGAGCCATAAGACTGTTACGGCGTGAGTTGACAATAATTCCGTATCGTGTGTGGGATGGCCAACACAGAGCCATGATCTCATTCCCATAGAGCACCTATGGGATTAATTAGAGCGCCGCATAAGAAGTTTGGAACCAAGGCCTACTACTAAAAAACATTTAGCTGCAGCATTATGTACTGAATGGAAGCGGATACCTATTGCTGTGTTCCAAAACCTTGTCGAAAGCATGTCTCGAAGGGTCAGTACATGCATTAAGGCCAAAGGTGGACCGACACCGTACTATTGTATGTCAATAAATGCTATGTTGTGTTTCTCTTCTAGGTGTCCGGTCACTTTTGTCAATATAGTGTATATGTGATAGTGAAATCAAGTATCAATACTTTTTGTATCACTCGTGTTGATCTGTTTGACGGATGGAGACAGGTTGCAGTATTTTCCGGCGATTCACGTAGCTTCCTCAGTATCAACCCATGACATGATGTTGGATGCCTAATGATTAAAGATTCATTGTACTAAAATATTTGCACCAGAATAGCAAAAGTAAGTTAACACTGAACATTACTCGAAAGTTTTAGAAGACTGTTCTTGTGCAAACATTGTCTTTCAGTCATACGCAGTCGAATAGATGTGAAATGGTCATGGATATATCAAAGTCACTCATGACTTTGATATATTTGGTCCACGAACATTTGTTCAAAAAAATTGCAGATTTCGTAAATGTATCTGGGGGTGGGGGGATGTCCCGAACTTGGCTTCGACCTTTAAAATGCGTTACATATGCTTTCATCTATAGCTGTGTCCTTTTTAACTTTATTCCGTAAACACTTTTAGTTTTTGAAAGCATCGTTTTTGATCTTACCTCACCGTTAGGAACATCAAGTTTATAAAGCGCATCAGGCCGTCCCGGTGGTGTTGGCCTCTGATCATTCGTCCGTAAGGGGTCTGGGTTCGAATCCCGGTCAGGCATGGATGTTGTGTTTGTCTTACGGCACTGGATCTCTCCCTTCCCTGGAACCAGTGACCCTAAATTAGGGACGGGCGACTGCTTATAGCCCATTGAGTTGTTCAAGGTGGTCGTTAAACCTCCAATCAAAAAAAAAAAAAGCGCATCAGTAGATTCTTTACTCTTCAAATACTGAACACTTTCAGTTTTGGTTTCCTCCGACGATTTTCATGCTTTATTTTTTACGATTTTTATCGAAAAAGTATAATTTTTTTTTTAAGAATAATTAATGATGAAAAATAAAACCCACTGTGCAGAACATCACGGAGCAGTTTTATTTTTCAATATAAATATACATAACTAATCAAAATAGTTTCTTTCCTTAGATTTCAATAGTTGAAAATTTAATTTTCTGATAAAACATAATCAGACATATAAAATTCAAAAGCGCGAGGTGGCAGTAATGAATGAGTTTGAAAAATGGATCAGCTAGACACATGAAAAGTTTGGGGCGATCGTGCTTCACATATGCGACAGGAGACAAATGCAGGAGCTGGGATAAGAATTTTCTGCTCTTGAGAGCAGTTTCGATAATCATACTGTGAAAACACATTTTTTTGCCGGAGACAGAGATCGAATCCGAATCCTTCTTCTCCGGAACTCAATGTTTTCCCAATTAAGCTACACCGTCGGAATTTATCGCTGCAACTTTGCCGTCTTGACATGTGCTTCACCTCTGTAGTACGTCACCTATATCCACCCTTGAGAAAGGGATGGGACGGAATCTTTTTTCTTCCGGATCAGCCGGCAAACCATACTTGAAGTAGCACGATGAAGAAGGAATTCTGATTAATTCCGGAAGGTGCGTGGAAGAAGCACCACACATTTTTGAAGCGTTGAATAATGATTTCTCATTAATTTAAGACGATGTGCGGCATGATCAAACATTTTCCCTCCCAGTTGATCCATTTCCACAATCGGGCGCCAAGGTGAAAGCACATTTTTGGCCGGTGACGGAGATCTAATCGCATCCTCCTGCTCCGGAGCCGAATGCTCTTCCAATTAAGTAACACCGACGGAATTTATCGCTGGAACTTTGCCGTCTTGACATGTGCTTCACCTTTGTAGTGCGCCACAGTACCGTAAAATATACAGAATTGCTACTGCCTACCTACTATGTGTAAGGGAGTGGAGAGAACCCGAGTTATTGGCGAGATGCGTGGGTGTCGGACAATTCGTCAGAGATGAGCTCGGGTTCGAATCCCGATGATGCATGAGTGGTGTGTTTGTCTCCCTTCTCTAGAATCAGTGGCTTTAAAAGACGGGCGATTGCTTATGTCCCTCTGAGTTGATCATGTTGGTCGTTAATCCTCCAAGCTGAACAAAGAATCAATGATGTTAGTCGATTTCACTACTCCTTTCTGCACAACATTAAGAAGCTTTAGGTTGGATTTGTGTACACTACTCCAAATGTGAGAGAAATATTGTAGAATATTTTAGAAATGGATACAAAAATTGTTGAGATGAAACATATTATGCAACCCGTAGGAGAAAACAAAGGTTTTGATTTAGCAGCAGAGAAAAAAATAACCGTTACAAATAAGTATGAGGTGATAATCCGAGAAGTGCTTCTTGGTCACATGGTACCAAAAGTAAACATGTGACCAAGTATAGTCAGGGAAATGCTGGTCATCTTGCATGGAAGAAAGTTGTTTATCTGTTTTGCAGCTTATAACAAGCGACTGGGTTTCCCAACAGCTAAAGTGAAGATATTTGTCACTAAAAAAAATGCTTTTCTATCGCAGTTCAAGGATGAGGTAAGATTGCAGCGCTATTGCTGAATCCAATAGTACCATGTGAACAATCCGTCGCATAAGATGCACGACGATACGTCAGCAAAGCTGTGTGCTGAATTACCTCTAATGGAAATATCTGGAATACTATGTTAAAATTTGGGCAGTTGCAAAATTGCCCGACTGACTGATGCATAGAAACATTTTAAACTCCGATATAGTGCTTCTGAAGCGACACAGTAATTATAAACAGTTAATTCTGGAATTTTTTACATACATCTTTCTGTATTTAATCGCGGTTTCCGATATCAGAAAACTAAATATACATATCTTGTCCCAAAACAACTGACAATGTTATTATTAAAAATCTGCAATACTGCGTTCGACCTCGGCACGAGTCTCGAAAAAACGGTAGTCGTTGTAGTAACCATAGCAACTAGCCACACCTGTTTGTCACGCATGTGTCGTCAGTAGTGCGCAGTTTAATAAGCGTTGTTTCGTGAACCCCTAACAAGTGTTTTCGCGCTGTTATTTTTCGAAAAAATGGATGTGAAAGAGGAACAAGGATGCGTCATTAAATTTTGCTGTCGACTTAAGAAGTCTGTAGAAGAGACTTCCTGTCTTTTGCAAAAGGCATTTAAAGATGAATGTCTAGGAAACTCAATAATCTACAGATGGCATAGAGAATTTATAGATGGTCGTGAATTGGCAGTTTTAATCGCGCATGGAGGAAGACCTTCAACGAGTGTTACAGAGGTAAACCTCAATACAACAGGTGTTATTATACGGGAAGACAGACACTTATCAATTAGAAATATCGAAGATATGGGTCACATTTCCAAATCATCAATTCGCAGAATTTTAACCGAGCATTTGGGCATGAAACTAGTTTGTTCAACTTGGCTTCCCCATTTCTTTTGATGTGCGGCCCAATGCAAGGCACCATGTGACTTTTGGTTGTTCCCCATTTAAAACAAGTTAGTAACATCATGCAATGCATTGATTATTATAGGCTTTCCAACATAGCAGAAATCATTACTCAAGTTATTACTCAAGTTATGAGGATAATGGCTGTATAATAAATCGCGCTCCTGTGTCCTGATCTTTGACCCAATTTCGATGATATTCAACAGAACCGGTTCAGTATATCTCCGGAACAACATGTTAAAGTTTTATCGCAATCGAAGCATTTTTACGTAAGTTATGACGCATAAGGGCAATAGAATGGATCCCGCTCCTGTGTCCTGACCGTTAACCCCATTTTGCTTATTTTCAATAAAATTTGTCCCCAGTTGGTCACCTATCACATACTAAAATTTCATCGAAATCGAACCATTTTTACGCAAGTTATGACGCATAAGGGCAATGGAATGGATCCCGCTCCTATGAATTGACCTTTAACCCCCATTTCGCCCATTTTCAATAGGGTTCGTCCCCAGATGGTCTCCTACCACATACTAAAATTTTATTGAAATCGAACCATTTTTTTCGACATAAAAAATATCACATCAAGAAGTATTTGTTGGAGTGCCATGCAAATTGGAGAGTATGTGCGACAGTTGTGTTATGGAAATGATTGCGCTTGCGCACCAATCACATGATAGGTGAGGGAGATAAAAGCACAAAACGACTCGGCGTAGCTATGTTTGATCGTCCTCACCTAAGCATCCGCAGTGATCTCGGTGGCGAAATCACGTGCAAAAAGTGAGAAACCCTGGACGACATAATCGCGAATCCTATAAGCACACGGAGACTTTTACCAGAGGCTCCATCAAAGGACTACTTTCTGCCCGTTGGTCCCTGCGTGTCATCGTAGTGGAAACGATTCGAGTTGGAAAACCTGTCGGCCGAATGTGGCGATGGTGTTTGGAGGATGGGGGGGGGGTAGTGAGACTGGTGCACGTAGGCGGAAGGACATCCTCAAATCAAAACGAAGAGTGTTTTCCATCTCACATTGTCTGAAGCAAGCTTGAGTTCTTGATAGCTATTGCGAAGAATGTCGTTCACCTAAGCACATCGCCGCGCAAAGTTGTAATAGTACCGTACCAAACATATCTGGTGCAAAGAATGGAACCATGTTGTATACAGCGACGAGTCTCGCTTCTGTCTTAGCGCCTAAGATCGCCGATTGAGAGTCTACTCACAGTAGCACATCGTAACGCAAGGTTCCAGTGCTGCCGTACCAGACCTGCGTGGCGAGACGAATGGAACCATGTGGTATTAAGCGACGAGTCTCGCTTCTGCCTCAACGCTTAAGATCTCCGATTGAGAGTATGGAGACGACGTGGTCACCGGAATGATCTTGCTGCCATCCGTGACGAATGAAACCATGTCGTATTCAGCGAAGAGTCTCGCGTCTGCCTCAACGCTGTAGATGGCCGATTAAGAGTCTACTCACAGTAGCACATCGTCACACATGGTTGCAGTGGTGCCGTACCAGACGTGCGTGGCGCAACGAATGGAACCATGTCGTATTCAGCGACGAGTCTTGCTTCTGTCTCAGCGCTGAGGATCGTCAACTGAGAGCATCGAGACGACGTGGTCTCCAGGCTGCTTCTGCTGCCATCCGTAACGACATGCGATTCCTCAGACTGGTGTCATGGCTTAGAGCGCTACCAATTTCAACAGGATTTCACCGCTCGTACGCATAGTGAGTATAATGGCAGCACGACAATACATCTATGAGACGCTGCAGCCCGTTTTCTAGCCGTGTCTTTATGGTATACTTAATGCCCTGTTTCAATAAGATAAAGCCCGCTCTCATGCAGCCAACATCAGCAGGCAATGCCTACAAGGTATCCAGATAATACCCTGGTCAGCGCGCACCCCAGACTGCACCCCAATGGAGAACGTGTGGGACGTCATTGGTTGACGACGTAACGCCTCTGCACGACACACTCGCAATGTCGAAGAACTGTAAACACAGGTCAACGACGCATGATCAGAGATACCTCAGGACACCATCCGGGGACTTTTCCACTCGATGCCACACCGTGTTGCTGAATATATAGCCAGCATGACGGTCGTACGACTTACTGACTCAGGCCACATTATACTATCTCCCCGCCAATGGGATACATGTAATCCCTCAGAAATTAAATCATTTTTATCCTATCTATTTCTCTACATGTTTGGTAAGTTACGTCTCATTTTGTGCATTCTTTCATGTACAGTGGTGTCCAAAACCTAAAGACGGACTGCATTTTTACCTGTATAAGAAAAATAATACATGACCGCAGTCAAATGGAGAAATAATTATGTCGTCAGCATACAAACACATGAAAAGACAAAAAAAATTATAAATTACGCACAGATAACATTGTAATCAGTGTTTACGCAAAAATTACAAATCTCCGAAGGACATAGTTAGAGAATGGATGTATAGTGCTTACCGATAACCAGGTGGAGGGACATTTCAGTGTGGAATATGTCCACCCTTATCTCAGTTACAGCTCTCACAACGTCGTGGCATGCTGAACACCAAGTAATCCAGTAGAACATGGGGTAAATTGGCCCACTCCTCCGTCAGAGCACGGATGAGGTTCTGTTTTCTTTCTGGAGGGAGGTTTTGAGCACCAATGCGTCTCCCCATTGCGTCCCAGACGTGTTTGAGGTCTGGGGAGCGTGCTGGCTAGTCGATGAGATGAATATTCTTGGTTTCCAAAAGTGTCTGCACTGCTTTCGTACGATGAGGTGTCGCATTGTCACCCGTGAACAAGAAGTCTTTGCCGACAACACCACGGAATAATCGAACACGACGTAGAAGAACTTCGTTGCAATATCATTCGTCCGTCCTATTCCTCATTTTCCAGCACGTGTAGCTGGGTGTGTCCATTAATCATGATGCCGCCCCACACGATGACCCCGGCACCGCCGTATCTGTTCCTTTCCTGCACATTCTCGCGCTGGTACGCAGTGGCACTTTCACGCCAGATCAACTGACGTTTAAAATACGAGGACAGACTGAAACGACTCTCATCTGTGATGAGTACATTGGCCAATTGATTACATGTCCAATTTCTGTGTGATGGCGTGTCCAAATTTCTGTGTGATGACTAGACTTAGGATTTTCATGGGCAAAAATTTGATCAAATATGGGCAAAAATAGGGGCAACATACCTTTTACCGGAGACATAAATACACGTTAACTTTAAAACGTGAATTTCATCATTCTAATGCTCGAAGATACATTTTATTAACGAATTAATGTTACACTTACTAAAAGGAATTGAATTTAATCACATTCAACATTTCAATGTTCTGAAATAACAGATTTTCTCTATTTGGAGTCAAAATTGTTTTATAAATGGAAAATCACCTTTCTACTGATACAGATGTCAGTGGTGCATACTTTGTTTTAATTCTGAAGTCGACATTTGGACAAGTAGCAAACTTTACAACATCATGATTTTTTGATAGGCTGACTTCGAGCTTTCTTGTAGCAAATCCACTTAAACTTGCTTCCACTGTTTGTATAGTATTCCACTGATCTTCTTTAGAGATGTTGGCTTTTTCTAACTGTTTGATATGCATTGGAATGTGCTTAAAGCTGTACACTAGAAAGAGCTCATTTTCAAGGAGATTATCATTGGCAATCTGTTGTAGTTTTTTTTATGGCTTCTGCTTCTTCAGAATAAATTCTTTAATTGCTGTAAAATTTTCTGAAAGAAAAGTACAGCACTCAATCCATGTTCCCCATCGTGTTAAAACAGGAAATTTGGGAAGACACAGACCTGTTACTTCTCTGTACCTAACAATACGATTAAGTGCTTTTGTGAGGACCTTTCCTAGTTCAGATATAAATTGATTCGCAACAGAATACTCAGCACGAATTGTTTCACTCACTTTATGGAGGGCGTGGGCAAGACATGTCACATGGTTTATGTTTGGAAACAAAACTTTCAATTCATTGATACCCGACAGCATGTATGATGCTTGATCTGTTACCACTTCGTATACGTTTTCATAATTAATTCTCTCAGGCCATAATTTTCCACAAGCATCCAGGAAACTTTGCATTATTGTTGTAGAATTAGTTTTTTCCAATTCATACATTTTAAGCATCATGGCCTTTGAAGGCTCTCCAGTTAGAGGTTGAACTAGAATACTTAGGACATATCTTTGGCAGTCATCTGTTACTTCATCCAAAATAAAAGTTACAGGGTGCTGCCCAATTACCTCTCTGATTTTGTTAACAGTTAAATCATATATTGGTTTCACATAATTCTTCCTTAAAGTGCTTTCAAAAGGTACTGATTTTTTGGTCTATTTCTCCATGAAATTAATTATTGCAGGGTGTTCAACTTTATTTAAAGGTACACCTGCTTTTAAAAATGCAGTTGCTAAATCTTGATTAAATTCATTTAGTAAATTTGCCTTATCCTGACTATTTTGTAAAGCACTGGAAATACTTGGTTGTCTAGAGGTAGAGAGATTTACCTGCTTTATGTGCTTACTTCCTTTCATATGTTGCTCAGTGACATCCTTCTGGTGCTATTTTGTTATGCTGATAGTAACATTACAGACACTACACCTCAGTACACTTCCATCTGTTTCTATAAAATAATTTTTAAAAATTTTTGCTAAAGCAAATAACTTATCTTTTGGTACTTTTGGCATTTTGCAAAATTTATACACTCATTTAGAAATTAATAGACATCTAATCTAAGTAGTAGCAGACTAACACAAACTCAAAGAAAGTAGCAAAAACTTAGCTAACAACGTAGGCCTACCAACCACCATGTGCATGATGTTGCCAGATTTCAAATGAAGTATGACTGGGCTTGGTGTTGCCAGATTACAAATAAAGCATTTGCGGGCTTGGTGTTGCCAAAATTCAAATGAAGTATATTTTATACTTATATTCTTGTGCCCTTGGTTTTGCCAACTTATTAATTTTTTGAAGCATATTTTTTTCTTTGTAAATTTTTTTTCTAAATGCAAATAAATAACAAAAAATATTAAAAATGTGATTTAATAACTGAAATACAGGGGGAAATGGGCAATTGCACCAAAATATGGGCAGATGTTCGAAATATGGGCATTTATGGGCAAATAAAAATAAAGATTTTCAATTAATTTCAGCATATGTATGAGTATTATGGCATTTTTAGGTCAAATTAAGCTTCCCATAAAAAAAAAAAAAATTGTGGGCAGGGCAGCCCATAAAAACCCTAAGTCTAGTGATGATGTGTCCAAACGTGCGCTACGTTGAGCTCTGGGTAGAGGTATACCGACTACAGCCCTTCGGGAATATAGCCCTATATGTAGCAGAAGTCTTGCCACAGTTTGTCGGGATATCCGCGTTCCTGTGCTGGAATGGAGGCGACTCGCAAGCTGACCAGTCGTGGTGCTGCGATTACGTTTTCCTATTACAACTAAAAATCTGTCTTCGTGCGCTGTAGTGGGTAGTGGAGCGAGGGCGACCTCCTAGGATGAGTCTGGAACACATTTCATTGGTTTGAAACGCTGCCCAGAGCTTGGATACCAAACTATGTGCGATTCCAAAGATCCTGGTAACATCACTCACTCGGCGGCCTTCATCCAGCTTCCCTATAATTCTTCCCCTCGTGAAATCATCTGGATGATGTGTTTGAGACATAACATTAATTGTACGTTTATGCCTTCACGTCCAGATTTTCTTTCAAACGCATGTCGTTTACCGCGCCCTTTTCTCTGTTACCTGTTTAAGTAATACCACGTGACCCCTGTGCGCACGATTCGACATTTTGCATGTGCACCGGCTTTTTGCTGAACGTCCCCAGTTATGCAAATTGCCACAAGCTGTTGCGTCTGATTTTGTGGTTGTAACCTTTTGAAATAGTGTTCGTCCTTAGGTTTTGGTCATCAGTGTACTTTTAGTAGATTCAACACATAAGTAAAACAATCAGATTTTAATATTATTACTCAGACTACAAGTTCCCCGATTGGCCATCAGAGTTCTATGAAGACATGCTAAATTACATGATGGGAGTGAATACAAGTTTATACACTGGTGTGCAAAAATTAAGGACGAAGAGGAGAAATTAGCATAACAGCGGAACGAGCAGGCAGAACGGACCGAAAGACCACTCAGGAGATAGACTAGGGTCTAGGGTCCGGTACGGTAGGGCATGCGCATATAGGCAGTATGACGTGAGGGGGGTGTCGGAAGGGTATAGAGCACACGGGCGGTGTACGCTCAGCAATTCGGTGAAATCTATTTCACGGTGTACATCGGTTTGAACGACGTCGAGTTGCTGCCACCGTGTGATATGGCCAACAGGCAATCCAGTAGACGACATCTGGATGACTATACCCGAGGTCTCGTCATTGGGAAGTTGGAAGAAGGTCGAAGTGTAACTAGTGTGGCCGAGGAGTTTGGGATCGCTCACAGCATCGTTTCGCGAGCTTGGAGATCATTTCAAACGACAGGAACAGCTATCCGAGAGTTTAGCAGTGGTCGTCCACGAGCAACCACGGCGGCGAACGACTGGTATATTGTCCTACAGGCAAGAAGAGACAAACGGCAGACAGCGGGAGAAATCGCAAGGCACATGCATCAGACAACTGGACGTCCGTTATCGCGTTTTACCTTGCCTAGGAAGCTGCACAAAGGTGGTCTATTTGCACGACGACCAGTACGGTGTGTGCCATTAACGCCTGCTCATCGGAGACGGCGGTTTCTGTGGTGCCAGGAACACAAGAACTGGGTACGTCAGCAATAGGGTCGAGTTCTCTTTACGGATGAGAGCCGTTTTAGTCTGACGAGCGATTCTGGATGTATACACATCTGGAGAGAGCAGGGAACACGCAATCACACCTCCAATATCATCGAAAGGGACCGGTTTGGAGGTGGCGGAGTTCTCGTTTGGGGCGGTATCATGCTTGGTAGCCGTACTGGCCTCCACATCTTCCAAGGAGGTTCAGTCACTGGTGTCCGCTATTGTACCGAGGTTCTCCCGCCTCACGAGCGTCTATTTAGAGCTGCTGTGGGTCCTGAGTTCCTCTTCATGGACGACAACGTTACACCTCATCGTACAATGGCTGTCGCAGAGCTGTTGGAGAGTGAAGATATTCAACGCATGGATTGGCCCGCAAGGTACCCGGACCTAAATCCAATCGAACACGTGTGGGACCTTCTCGGGAGATGCTTGGCAGCACGTCACCAGCCGCCAGCAACGATTCCGCAGCTGCGATTGGCGCTACAAGAGGAATAGGCCGCGATGCATCAAAAGCTCCTTTACAACCTCGTCCTCAGCATGAACAGACGTTGTAAATCCTGCAACGCAATCAGGGGTGATCATATCCCCTACTAAAGACTAGATTTCTCTTGGCAGCCGCCTATCACATGGACGTTTCTGTCTTCTGTCCAGTTGTGCTCGAAGCTACCTTTTCAATAAAGTGCTTTTGTATCCTTTGGATTCCTTGTTTGGACGGTTTTGCTCACTTATCCCATATTCTTACATCTTGGGGATCTTATGGTATGATTTGAGTCGATGTGGAGCAGTTCTGTACGACGTTACATTCGAAAAACCGTCTCGTCCTTAATTATTGTACGCCAGTGTAGGAGGAAGAAATAGCTGTCTAGCTCGAATCGACTCATTTGATTGTTCGTCATTTTTTTCTACAATAAATAAAGAGTCCGACTTCAGTCGGTGGGTCCGCACGACTTCTTATAACAAACGACAGGCACAGAGTCAGCATCAACCTTTCATTCAGTGGCGGATGATTCTATTGTAAAAACAGTTGCCCCTACCCAAAGCAGTTGCTTTTCTTCATGCCGTACCGAAGTTTTTTTGAACCAAGCTTGGAGTTTTTCCCGCATAATGCGAAATCTGCACTACTCAACGTAGAAAATGCCACACCCTGAAGAAATACACGAAAGGAGACAAAATTTACCACACATGTACACAATCAAGTGGGGAAGAAGTGATTTAAGTTCTGAGGAATTACATGGATGCTATGGGCTAGGAGGCAGTATAATGTGGCTTGTGTCAGTTGTTCGTATGACCGTTATGCTGGGATATACCTACTTTCGGCAACACGGCGTGGCATTGAGTGGAAAAGTCCCCTGTTGGTCTTCTGAGGTATCTCTTACCATGCACCATTGTCACTGTACCCACTGTGCGTACGAGAGGTGAACGGGTGATGAAACTGGCAACACTCTAAACCATGACACCAGTCTGATGAGCCATTTGACGCTCACGAATGACAGAAAGATCAGCTCCGAGAACGAGTCGCCTCCACATTCTCCATCGGCGATCGTCGGCGCTGAGACAGAAGTGACCACACGTCACTGAGTATGACATGGTTTCATTCATATCGCGGCGCATGTCTGGTACCGCACCACTGCAACCTTGTGTGACGATGTGCTACTGTGAGTAGACTCTCAATCGGCGATCGTCCGCGCTCAAACAGAAGCCAGACTCGTCGCTGAATACGACATCGTCCCATTCGTCCTGCCACGCATGTCTAGTACGGTACCACTGCAACCTTGTGTGACGATGTGATACTGTGCGTAGACTCTCAATCGGCGTTCTTAGACACTAAGACTGAAGCTAGACTCGTTGCTGAATACAACATGGTTCCATTCGTTCCGCCACGCATGTTTGGTAAGGCACCAGTGCAACCTTGTGTGACGATGTGATACTGCGCGTAGACTGTCAATCGACGATCTTAGGGCCTCAAACAGAAGCCAGACTCGTCGCTGAATACGACATGGTCCCATTCGTCTCGCCTCGCAGGTCTGGTACGGCACTACTTTAACCTGGTGTGACGATGTGCTACCGTGAGTAGACTCTCAATCGACAATCATCTGCACTTAGGTAGAAGCAAGACTCGTCTCTGAATACGACATGGTTCCATCGGTCACACCATGCATGTCTGGTACGACACCACTGCACCCTTGTGTGACGATGTGCTACTGTGAGTAGACTCTCAATAGGCGATCTTAGGCGCTGAGACAGAAGCGAAACTCGTCGCTGAATACGAAATGGTTCCATTCGTCACGGTTGGCAGCAAGTTCATCTCGGTGACCACGTCTTCTCCAGACTCTCGATCGGCGATCGTTGGCGCTGAGACAGAAGCGAGACTCGTCGCTAAATACGCCATCGTTCCATTGGTCACGACATGCATGTCTCGTACGACACCACTGCAACCTTCTGTAACGATGTGCTACTGTGAGTAGACTCTCAATCGGCAATCCGCTGAATACGACATGGGCGATCGGATGAATACGAACTGAGCGTGACCAACGTTAAGACGTGGCAACCCCTGTGAACTGAGGGGCTGCCACGGCTTAACATTGGTCACCCCATGCATGTCTGGTACGACACCACTGCGACCATGTGTGACGATATGCTACTGTGAGTAGACTCTCAATCGGTGTGTAACGTATACTCTATATTCACTTTCCTTTTGATTTTACTATCTCTGGTTATTTTATTTTACTATGTAAATTATCTTCTTACTGAACGAAATATTATTTCACCCGCTGAATGAGATCTGGCAATGAGTGTAAGTCATGACGTGGTGGTAGCTAGTATATAGGCGCGTTCATCGAGACTTAGGGAGAGCTTTTGTTGTTGTTATGAGAGAGTGTTGTTGTTTACGGAGAGCGTTTATAGTACGAGGAGAGATTCTTCATTATTGTAAAACAAGTTGTGTGTGTGCTTTAGTTGACCAAGAGTCTTAGAATAAAGAAGTTACCGTAAGTTAGTCTTTCTCAATTCATAGTTTTTGTCAGACCTCTGTCTGGCTGTTAGGTTCATAACATTTATTTATTACTATAAATAACCAGCGTTAAGACTTTGTTTACGTTCGTAATTAACTAGTAACAACACCCTTTTGAATTCACTATTTTGAAGCTTAGTACAAGTATATCATTAGCTAGCTGGTAGGAAGAGAATCATTCATATTAATTAGCTTAGCGGAAAGAAAATAAAGCTAATTCATTATAGGTGATCTTAGGCGCTGAGACAGAAGCGAGACTCGTCGCTGAATACGACATGGTTCCATTCGTCCCGCACAGATGTCTGGTGCGGCACCACTACAATCTTGCACGACGATGTGCTGAGGTGAGTGGCAGCCATCGAAATGGCTCGCGAGAGCTCAACCTTGCCTCAGCCCATTTCCGGTTCATAGTCCGTGTTGGTACGAGAATGTCCATAGTTACATGAACACCTCGTCAAATGTCATCTGCTGCGAACTGAGGGGTTGCCACGGCTTAACGTCAAATGCGCTGATCGAGGTGGTCGGATGTTCGGCTACGTGCACTAGTCCCACTATGGCGACGCACGTTACCTTCCTCCAACCACTGTCATTACAATTGGCCGACAGGTTTTCCATCAAACAGAGCTTGCGGACATCTGACGTGTGGAAAACCTCCACTATTGCACTAACGTCATGGACGTGGCTTTGTGGTCCTCCAATCCCTTAGAATACAGGCTCCGGTTTACCCTTTCATTCGTGCGACGTTGCATTCCAGACCCCTTCCGTCTATGCGTCGTGTCCTCCTTTTCCCGTCGCCGCCATACTCGCATCATTTATTTCGACACGAGCGGCGATGTCACAAAAAGACAACCCTGCTTCCTGCAGTCTAATAATTCTGCGTAGCCCGAGGTCTGACAGCTGTACATACGACTTTCTTCTTCTGCGGTGTGGAATGGTCACTCGCTATCAATGCTACACTGTCCGTAGTCGTAAAATGCAATCATGGAAACATATTTTCTGCGGCCTGGTATTTTACCTACACTGCATCAGTTGAAAGGGAGTGGCTTGCCACAAGGAATTTATATACGTGCTGCGGCTGTAATAATTTGTATCCCCTACCGAAGCATCATGCAAGGTTTTGTCCGACCTGAGTCGTTGTTCTTGGTGTTGCAATTTCAATAGGCAGCAATGTGTCAGTGGAACAAAGGACTAGTCGTTGTGTTTCAAGGAACTGTAAGTGATGAAAGTTGGTTAGTTAAAATTTTATCACAGAATACTCAAGAGGATCCTCAAACAAGGCAAATAAAAAGATGCAGAAATAGAAGATAAAGTGGTTCTTAATATGATTAACTTGGGAAAACGGTGGGTATTTTCACTACTCGGTGTAAGTAGGTTCAGTAAAAGCCACATTCAAGAAGCAGTGGCGGCGCTCGTGACTAAAGAAACAGGTGAAGTGTTACAAAATGAGATTCCATTGCAAAAATGCATCTATTTCTTATAAAGAAGGTCAATTTTAGGAAGCATAGAGGTCAATGATGTCATCGTAAAACGGCTGTTTAACATGGATCCAGAACATACGGGGAATAATAAAGAAACAGCACTGAAACTGAAGTCCAGACTCACAATTACAAGACAGCAGAAGAAACCAAGGAAACCTCTGAACTCAATGTCGCACTGCGGGGAAGTAGTGGCTACTATTACTTCACCTCGATTATTGACGTCATTGGCTGTCATAGCAAACCCCTTATTCAGTAAAGTCCACGTTCGTACGCTGGCGCTCTTCACGGTCCCGGGGTGAAGGGATTTGGAACTGCTGCTCTTATCTCTTCACATGGCCTACGCGCAGTTATATGGTCGTCTGTTCATCAACTCATAGTGCCATTTGAAACGGCGTGCTCATACGTCTAGCTTGCTTTTAGAAATGGGAAAGCTTTCGTTTCAAATGCACAGAATTTTCCAGAAATCATTCTTGTAAACGAAAAAGTGACTAATTTTAAGAATCCGCTAAATCATTCGAATAATTTTCTATAAATTCTAGGGGAAGTGGCACTTCAGTCACTTCACCCAACAAGCCTCCACTGCAAGGAGTGTGAACGTTTTAAGAAAATAAAGTCAGCTGTAGCGACCGGCACTCACTGGCTATTCGGCGATGGATCAATGATGTCCGAAACTGTCAATAAATCGATAGAATGAGTGCCTGTTTTGTTTAATAAATAACATGAATGAAGTCAGAAGTGAAATGTTGGTCTCCGAGTCACACTTCTATTGCATTTTGGAGAACTAATGAAATGTCCGCTAAGCGGGCATTTTTTTTTTTTTTTTTGGTTGGAGGTTTAACAACCACCGTGAGCAACTCAATGAGCTATAAGCAGTCGCCCGTCCCTAATTTAGGGCCATTGGTTCCAGGGAAGGGAGAGAGCCAGTGCCGTAAGACAAACACAACATCCATGCCTCACCGGGATTCGAGCCCGGACCCCTTTCGAGCGAATGATCAGAGGCCAACGCCTTAGACCACTGCGCCACCGGGGCGGCTACGGGCATTTGGTCACTATAAGAAAAAAAGTCGTGTGATGAGCAATATACAATATGGTACAAACCCGAAAAACTCCATTTAAATTTTTATTGGTTGCTTTTCCAGAAAAACTAAGACAGCCATTTCTCTTTATGGCGAGGGGAACACTTTTGGGGAATAGAACCCGGTGGTCTGATGACCCCGTAGGAGGCGGGTCTGGGGTTACTCGAAATTTTCAAATGGAAAGAGGGGTCGTGTGACATATCGTTGAAAAGATCTCCAAAAATGTAGTAAGTTGGTTTTTTAATTTTTGTTTTATCTTTATTAGGGACCCAGTTATATCCCACAATAGCGACCCTAAAGGGCAATAAGTTAGTGGTAGAAAAAATAGCATTACTTCTGACGCATTTGTATTCCTTCTTTGGTTTGTGTGAATGTACCGAACTTATCGCGTTTTATGGCAAGGAACCACGTTTCCGGCCACGAATCCAGGGGTCCAGTGAACCCATTGGGGGCGGGGAACATGGTCATTCAATAATTGCTGATGGAAAGAGGGCTGAGGGTAGTGCAATACATCATTGCTACGATGACATATTTCGCAAATTTAATTTATTGCTCTTTATAGTTCACAAGGGATGTAAGGTCAGGTGATGCGTAACATCACAGCCTCTCCTTGACAAATGTCAACCCCGCCTTCTCGTGGTGCATCCTGTTTCTACTAAAGGGGCTCTGACGACCGCCAATAGCGGTATAACTATACCATCGGGATTAGAGGAAATTCTATCCCACACTCACCAACCCGCTTGGCCAGCGTGGTGAGTTATGGCCAAACCCCTCCAAAATGACTCCACAACTTAAATCTTGGCCTCAGTCTCCGGCGAAGCTGGAATGTACCTGGCCAAGGCAGCGGCCAGTGCGACATGAAGGCAGAGGGTGCTAAGAATCCCCGGAGGACCGGACTAGGCTGCCATCTGATGCTGACCTTGGCAACATACAATGGACGCTCCCTATCTTCTGATTCAAGGCTTCTTGAATTGGAAGAGGAACTACAAAGGATCAAGTGGGACATCGTGGGGCTAAGTGAGGTAAGGAGAAAAGGAGAAGATCTCATCGAACTGAAAAGTGGACATCTCTTCTACTATCGTGGGACAGATACTGGCAGAACTAGTGGTGTTGGATTTATAATAAACAAGAAACTGAAGGATAAAGTTGTAGAAGTTGAAAGTTCCTCTGACAGAGCTGCACGGCTTGTTATCCAACTCTCGAAAAGATACCAGGCTCAGATTATTCAAACTTATGCACCCACCACAAGTCATCCTGAAGAAGAAATTGAAGAATTTTATGAGGAAATTCGTCATCTAAATAATAAAGGTAAGCAGCACTTGAAAATAATTATGGGAGATTTCAATGCAAAAATAGGGCAACGGCAACAGAATGAAACTTCAGTAGGTAAATTCGGTCACGGCTCCAGAAACCAGCGTGGAAATACTCTCGTTGAGTTTGCAGAGGCAGAAGGGTTTTTCATCTTGAACTCCTTCTTCAAGAAAAAGCCACACAGGAAATGGACATGGAGACATCCAAATGGGACGACAAGTGAAATTGATTTTATTATGTGTAACAAAAAAATTCGTCATAGAAGACTGCAGTGTGCTAAACAAGTTCAACACAGGTAGTGATTATAGATTGGTGAGATGTAAGATGCACCACAACACTAAACTCGAACGTAGCAAGCTCATAAGACAAACAAAATGTATTGACATAACCAACCTTAAAAAACACCATAATACCTTCAAGTTGGAACTGAAGAACAGGTTCTCTGCTTTAGAAGGCCTAACATCGGAAGAAGTGGACATCTCTGAAGTTAACAGAAAAGTAACCAAAGCTCTTATGGAAACAGCAACAAAATTAGCTGGGTCTAAGAACAAGTTGCATGTAAATAAATTATCAGGAAAAACGAAAATGTTGATGCAAAAAAGAAGAGAGATGAGGACAACTAAAGAAGATGTGACTTCCAAAGTGGAATATATAGAGCTATGCAAGACAGTACGAAAAAGTATCACTGAAGACTTAAGAAAATTCAACTGTGAACTAGTGAGGAAAGCAATTGAAAACAACCAAAGCCTAAAGATAGCAAAGGGACATCTCAGTAAGGGAAGAAAACAGATTATGGCACTGAGAAAAGAAGATGGTTCTGTAACAAGAAATAGAGGCGAAATTTTGACAAGAGTGAAAGATTTCTACTCCAAATTATATGAAAGGGATGATACATGCACTCCAGACATCATGAAAGATACCAGTACCAGAGTTCCTCCAGTCCTTCCAGCAGAAGTTGCACATGCAATCAAGAACATGAAGCGGGGAAAAGCTCCAGGAGAAGATGGAATTACTGTAGACATCATACAAGAAGCAAGTGGAGAAATCGAAACAGTACTCTCCCAAATTTTCACTCGATGCCTTAATGAAGGAAAGATTCCTGAGGATTGGAACAACGCTACAATGATCCTGCTACATAAGAAAGGTGACATTGAGGATCTCGGAAACTACAGACCTATCAGCCTCCTATCAGTAGTTTATAAAATCTTCACTAAAGTTCTTTCACACCGCTTGAAGGTAACACTGGACATGGCTCAACCGAGAGAACAAGCTGGATTCAGGAGTGGCTACAGCACAATAGATCATATCCATGTGTTGAGAGAACTAATTGAAAGAGCGAGGAATATGAATTTCCATTGTGCATGGCTTTTATCGATTATGAAAAAGCCTTTGATTCGGTGAAACCATCAGCAGTTACAATGGCTCTGAAAACCTGCGGTATTGAAGATGCATACATTAATATTATTAATAACATCTATGAAAATGCAAGTGCAAAGATTAGGCTGTTTGAAAATACAACACACATAAAAATTGGAAAGGAGTGAGACAAGGTGACACCATATCTCCGAAGCTCTTTAATGCCACATTGGAGGGTGTTTTTTCAGTCACTGAGCTGGGAAAACAAGGGGATAAAGATTAATGGAGATTATCTAACCCACCTTCGTTTTGCTGATGACGTAGTCATTTTTGCAACTAGCCCATCAGAGCTGCAGAGTATGATCCAGGAACTTGCTGACAAGAGTAGAGAAGTGGGATTAAAAATGAACTTTCGGAAGACAAAAGTGATGTTCAATGCTTTTACAAGAAATGAAGATTTATCGATTGATGGAGAAAAGCTGGAGATAACAGACACGTACGTTTATCTTGGACAGCAGATATCAAGTGAGGGTCACATTGGTGAAGAAATTAATCGGCGTACAAAACTTGCCTGGAGAGCTTTTGGAAGAAACAGCATAATTTTCAAGAGCAATATGCCATTATGTCTTAAAAGAAAAGTGTTTGATCAATGCATCCTTCCAGTGCTTACGTATGGTGCAGAGACGTGGACCTTAACTAAAAGAGACATACAAAGGCTGCAGACAACTCAAAGTAGCATGGAGAGGTGCATACTTGGTGTAACCAGGAGAGATAAGAAGAGGAACTCGTGGATCAGAAAAAAAATGACAAGAGTGGAAGACATCATGATCAGAGTTAAATCCCTGAAATGGCAATGGGCTGGACATACTGCCAGAAGGACAGATCATCGATGGACAGCCGAAATTTTTAGATTGGATTCCAAGGGACAGGAAAAGACCCAGAAGAAGACCACATGGGAGATGGGTGGATGAAATTCGAAAGTATGCAGGGGTGACATGGAGGAGACTGGCACAAGACAGACCGTTGTGGAGAAAACTTGGGGAGACCTTCATCCAGCAGTGGATTGATAATGGTTGACAATGATGATGATGATGATGATAGTTCACAAAACATACAATAGTCGCTATGTTTTTCGATGGGGACACCGTATAGCATAAGAACCGACGGGTTTTGCGACCTTGTGAGGGTTCGAGCTGAGAGTTTCACGAAATGTTGCATGGTAAAGTCGGGTCACGCCATGTCACTGGAAAGATGTCAGAAATGGGAACAACTTCTGTTTTTAACATTTGTCATGTCTTTATTTTATCAAATGTGTTATGCCAAACTATTGAGTTAACGTCTAATCGGAGAATATAAAATTCTGCAAAAGATACGTCCAGTTTTACATCTTTGGAGTCTACTGTAAAATGGCACGTTTCCCAAGTCAAATCAATACCTGCAGACATTCCTACATCTGAAGCAACTAACAGTACAAATTAGTCAAGTATCACAATATCAGATAATGTTACACGATACCTACCGATTGCATGTGCTCGATGTGACAACTGCACAGCTCAATCTTGTCACATCATGCGCTTTGTAAAGCACAAAGTGTATCACGTGATATTTCAGTCACATTCCGGCGTATTTTCTCTCGGAGTTCTGCAATGAAATTCGCAGGATAAGCGCTGTTTTTGAGATATCCCCGAAGTAAAAAGTCACACGGTGTGAGATCTGGAGATCGAGCAGGCCATTGGACAGGTCCTTTCCATCTATTTGGAAACTTCTCATTCAGTCATTCTGTTGCTATATGGGAATGATGAGCCGGCGCTCCATCTTGCATGAAGTACGGCTCTAAGTCTGCATCCACATCCACATCCACAAATGGCTCCAGGCGGGGCCATATTTCATTTTCCAACAAATTTCTCTAGGACTCACCATTTAAATGTCGTTCCATAAAAAATGGACCTATAATTACATCGTCCCAGATACCACACCATACGTTAAGTTTTTCTATGTATTGTGAAGGAATACCTCTCAGCCGCCCCGTTGGCGCAGTGGTCTAAACGATGGCTTCTGACCATTAGTCCGAAAGGGGTCCGGGTTCGAATCCGGGTGAGGCATGGATGTTGTGTTTGTCTTACGGCCCTGGCTCTCTCCCTTCCCTGGAACTAATGGCCCTAAATTAGGGATGGGCGACTGCTTATAGCCCATTGAGTTGCTCACGGTGGTCGTTAAACCTCCAATAAACAAAAAAAGGATACCTCTCAGAAAGAACATGCGGATTCGTGGATGACTAGTGGTAAGTCCAATTTCGACTGACTTACCAATGCCTGATGAACGTTCCTTCATCCATGAAGACGAGGCTTCGCTTAAAATTTTCATTGCTTTGCATTTGTTGCCTTACCCATAGACAAACTGTAGTCGCCTATTATAGTCGGTTGTTTGCAGCTGCTGTACGATTTTTTTGTCTTATAAGGACGATATCTCTTTGCCTTCAGTATTCTGTGAACGGAAGTACACTACCGTGCAAAAATTAAGGACGAGACGGGTTTTCGAATGTAACGTCGTGCAGAAGTACTCCACATCGACTCAAACCATACCATAAGATCCCCAAGATGTAAGAATATGGGATAAGTGAGCAAAACCGTCCAAACAAGGAATCCAAAGTATACAAAGGCACTTTATTGAAAAGGTAGCTTCGAGCATAACTGGACAGAAGACAGAAACATCCATGTGACAAGCGGCTGATAAAAAATTCAGTCTTTAGTATCACCCCTGACTGCGTTGCAGTATTTACAACGTCTGTCCATGCTGAGTGAGGACGAGGTTGTCAAGGAGCTGTTGAGGCATCGCGGCCCATTCCTCTTGTAGCGCCAATCGCAGCTGCGGAATCGTTGCTGGCGGCTGGTGACGTGCTGCCAAGCGTCTCCCGAGAAGGACCCACACGCGTTCGATTGGATTCAGGTCCGGGGACCATGTGGGCCAATCCATGCGTTGAATATCTTCACTTTCCAACAGCTCTGCAACAGCTACTGTACGATGAGGTGTAGCGTTGTCGTCCATGAAGAGGAACTCAGGACCCACAGCACCTCTAAACAGACGCACGTCAGGCAGGAGAACCTCGGTACAATAGCGGACACCAGTGACAGAACCTCCTTGGAAGATGTCGAGGTCAGTACGGCTACTAAGCATGATACCGCCCCAAACGAGAACTCCGCCACCTCCAAACCGGTCCCTTTCAATGATGTTGGAGGTGTGATTGCGTGTTCCCTGCTCTCTCCAGATGTGTATACATCCAGAATCGCTCGTCAGACTAAATCGACTCTCATCCGTAAAGAGAACTGGACCCCATCGCTGATGTGTCCAGTTCTTGTGTTCCTGGCACCACAGAAACCGCCGTCTCCGATGAGCAGGCGTTAATGGCACACACCGTACTGGTCGTTGTGCAAATGGACCACCTTTGTGCAGCCTCCTGGCCACGGTAAAACGCGATAACGGACGTCCAGTTGTCTGTTGCATGTGCCTTGCCATTTCTCCTGCTGTCTTCCGTCTGTCTCTTCTCGCCTGTAGGACAATATACCGGTCGTCCGCCGCCATGGTTGCTCGTGGACGACCACTGCTAAACTCTCGGACAGCTGTTCCTGTCGTTTGAAATGCTCTCCAAGCTCGTGAAACGATGCTGTGAGTGATCCCGAACTCCTCGGCCACACTAGTCACACTTCGACCTTCTTCCAACTTCCAACTTCCCAATGACGCGACCTCGGGTAAAATCATCCAGATGTCGTCTACTGGATTGCCTGTTGGACATATCACACGGTGGCAGCAACTCGACGTCGTTCAAACCGATGTACACCGTGCAATAGCTTTCACCGAATTGCTGAGCGTACACCGCCCGTGTGCTTTATACCCTTCCGACACTCCCCCTACGTCATACTGCATATATGCTCATATCCTACCGTACCGGACCCTAGTCTATCTCCGGAGCGGTTTTTCAGTCCGTTCTGCCTGCTCGTTCCACTGTTATGCTAATTTCTCTTCTTCGTCCTTAATTTTTGCACACCAGTGTATGAGGCATTCCAGCCCCTTGAGCACAATGCCGTCGTGATAATGTCGGGTTTGTTTCGACGCTAGCTAAAACGTCGATTCCCTTGTCCGTATTGGTAACTTATTTTGATCTTCTCGTTCTGTTTCGCTCTACGACGCTTCCAGTTTCCATGAAACGGTGTATTAAATTACAGATTGCTTTAGCAGTAGGTTTTGTCCTATCAACATTTTGCTGCTGAAATTGCAGAGCTACTTGAGGAGCATTCTCACCATTCCTGAAGTACAAAACCAATAGGTGAACGTAATCCTGAGTGGAATATGTGTGGGTCATCTTCACAAACTAACATAGAACATAAGTTTTACGGACCTTCGAATGCCAGCGGAAACTTTAAATGCCACTAACATTTCGCAACTGTCCGAAGACAAAAACACAGCTGGCAGAAATCTGCATAATTGACCCATCGCGCTATTTGCATAATGTCACAACGCAATGCTGACTGATGGCCTGCAACGACGATAGCAGACTTTATTACAGACTATCAAAGCAACATCACATTTTTCAAACATATGCAAATTTGGTTTTATTCCCACAGAGTGTTACCTTAACCATAAGACGACTATGGTAAGTTTTCAGAACTAAAAGGCGCATAAAAATAAATTTGCGAAATATTTCGTAGTAAAATAATTTAACGACCTTGGCCTACAACATTTCACCTAATAAAGATATGGAAAAACGTAATAACCATGTAACGTCAAATACAAAGTTCTTTCCAGTGATGTGTTACACTACTCCCCCCCCCACCCCTTTCCATCAGCAATTATTGAATGACCCCGTTCCCCACCCCGACGGGGTCACCGGACCTCTCGATTCCTGGCCGCAAACGTGGTTCCTTGCCATCATCATCATCATCATTGTCAACCATTATCAATCCACTGCTGGACGAAGGTCTCCCCAAGTTTCCTCCACAACGGTCTGTCTTGTGCCAGTCTCCTCCATGTCCCTCCCGCATACTTTCGAATTTCATCCACCCATCTTCCATGTGGTCTTCTTCTGGGTCTTTTCCTGTCCCTTGGAATCCAATCAAAAATTTCGGCTGTCCATCGATGGTCTGTTCTTCTGGCAGTATGTCCAGCCCATTGCCATTTCAGGGATTTAACTCTGATCATGATGTCTTCCACTCTTGTCATTTTTCGGATCCACGAGTTCCTCTTCTTATCTCTCCTGGTTACACCAAGTATGCACCTCTCCATGCTACTTTGAGTTGTCTGCAGCCTTTGTATGTCTCTTTTAGCTAAGGTCCACGTCTCTGCACCATACGTAAGCACTGGAAGGATGCATTGATCAAACACTTTTCTTTTAAGACATAATGGCATATTGCTCTTGAAAATTATGCTGTTTCTTCCAAAAGCTCTCCAGGCAAGTTTTGTACGCCGATTAATTTCTTCACCAATGTGACCCTCACTTGATATCTGCTGTCCAAGATAAACGTACGTGTCTGTTATCTCCAGCTTTTCTCCATCAATCGATAAATCTTCATTTCTTGTAAAAGCATTGTACATCACTTTTGTCTTCTGAAAGTTCATTTTTAATCCCACTTCTTTACTCTTGTCAGCAAGTTCCTGGATCATACTCTGTAGCTCTGATGGGGTAGTTGCAAAAATGACTATGTCATCAGCAAAACGAAGGTGGGTTAGATAATCTCCATTAATCTTTATCCCTTTGTTTTCCCAGTTCAGTGATTGAAAGACATTTTCCAATGTGGCATTGAAGAGCTTCGGAGATATGGTGTCCCCTTGTCTCACTCCTTTTCCAATTTTTATGTGTGTTGTATTTTCAAACAGCCGAATCTTTGCACTTGCATTTTCATAGATGTTATTAATAATATTAATGTATTATAAAACACAATAAGTACGGTACCATTCACACAAATCAAAGAAAGAATATAAATGTGTCAGAAGCAATGCAATTTTTCCTACCACTCATAGTGCTTTTTAGTGTCACTATTGTGGGTTATAACTTTGAACCTAATAAAGATAAAACAAGCATTTAAAAACCAACTTACTACATTTTCGGAGATCTTTTCAACGAGATATGTCACACGACCCCTCTTTCCATTTGAAAATTTCGGGTAACCCCCAGACCCTCCCCTACGGGGTCATCAGAACCCCGGTTCTATGCCCCAAAAGTGTCCCTCTTACCATAAAATGAAATGGCTGTCTTGGTTTTTCTGGAAAAGCAACCAATAAAAATTTAAATGGAGTTTTTCGGGACTTCTGGGCCATACTGTATGACCTCTGCTAGACAAATGTCAACCCCGCCTTCTTGTGGTGCATCCTTTTCCCATTGGAGGCTCTCACACGACTGACCAACAGCGGTCTAGCTGTACCATGAGGATTAGAGGAAATGCTATCGCACACTCATCAACCCGCTTGGCCAGCGTGTTGAACTTTGGCTAGAGACCGAATGATATGCATTAAAAAGCAGCAAAATGTGGACTTAAAATGCACGAAATAAGCACTTACAATGTAAAATAATGGTTTTATGATTTTTTTCTCATTTATCTTCAAATAAATGCTGTTGACCCAAAAATTACTTTTTGAGTATAAATTGATGAACCGTACACAAATTAATGCATTATTCTTAAATGCAATAACTAATATAATTAATAAACTAAAAGCTCTTTTAATAATATAGTTTCATACACCATAATATTTGTTGCCAGGGATGTATTCAGGCATCTTCTCGGGGGTGCTTAGCCATCCCGAAAAACCATGAAAGCCCCCTCCTCCTGTAGGTTTTTGGGCGATCTCCCCTTGTATTTAGTCTAATTGTGTTCGTTTATAGCTGAATATTTGGAGAAATTAATCTTAAAAAATAAGAAAATGAAAGAAAATATTATAATAGTAAAAAAAACAACATCCACATGGACTTCAATCTGAAATTTCTATCATCCTTCAACAAAATATTAAACAGTCCTCTCTGAAGGGCCAATTTTTCAAGCACTGACAACTCGGACTACTTCCGCAATAAAAACCTAATTCCACAGAGTAGAGATGTTTGTACTGCAAAACATCATCATATTGTTACTACTTTTGGGCTTTAGATATTAGGATGCCAAATTATTTCCGGACTGCGATCCGATCACTGGATCCGCAAATATACCTCGTTAGCCAATTAGCCTACACAGTACACCAATAAACCAGTGGAGGCACAGTATAACAATTAAAACAGGGATTTAATGGATATATGCATAATTTATACCGGATACTTCATGTAATAGTAAAAGCTATAATTTCCGGCCAGCTTTGGCCCTCTTCGGTGTTTCAGAAAATATGTCTTAACGAAAAGTCTGTTCGTTCACAATGGGCCGCAAAGAAAATACTTTTTAAAGTACTTACGTAGTTTCTAGTATCCCAAGTACTGATGACACCGACAAACACAAACACTCCCACGGGTAGTTTGATCTTAACTTCCATCACTGCCCTTTCCATGCTTTGGCCAAAACGACGTCATTCCTCGTCACTGGAGGTGCGCACTCAGACACACACACAAGATATTTCTCCCCTACTTGAACACGAAGAGGCTAGCGGTTACCTCAGACGCTCTCTCTCCCTCTCTCTCTGCAGGGGGCTCCTCCGTGGTTCCTGAAGCCAGGCGTTTCTCCTCTCTCTCTCTCTCTCTGCAGGGGGATCCTCCGTGGTTCCTGAAGCCAGGCGTTTCTCCTCTCTCTCTCTCTGCAGGGGGCTCCTCCGTGGTTCCTGAAGCCAGGCGTTTCTCCTCTCTCTCTCTCTGCAGGGGGCTCCTCCGTGGTTCCTGAAGCCAGGCGTTTCTCCTCTCTCTCTCTCTGCAGGGGGCTCCTCCGTGGTTCCTGAAGCCAGGCGTTTCTCCTCTCTCTCTCTCTGCAGGGGGCTCCTCCGTGGTTCCTGAAGCCAGGCGTTTCTCCTCTCTCTCTCTCTCTCTCTGGATGAGCGAGTCGATTCCGTGATTATATTCTCTCTCTCTCTCTCTCTCTCTCTCTCTCTGCAGGTCACCTGAAATGGCTCCTTTTCCGCCAAGTATCGGTGGTGTGGATGAAAATTTCCAGGCAAATCTGGTGCTGGTTATTTCTCAGCTTATTTTTTTAGCTGGCTTTCCTTCTTATGCTGAAAATTGCAAAAGCGGCAGCAGACGGCAACAATTTCTAGCGCGAGGAACATTCCCTTCCTATTTCTCTCGGCTATCAAACGGATTCTGCTACTCAACAACAATCTCCCGTCTCCAAGAGGTGGTAAGCGGTGAATTCCACCACTTAAAATCTGTCGCATATTTATTAGTAAACGCTCTTCAAGTCCAAAAGCTTTCCCATCGTTTCGCGCGCGGCACAGACAAAAGCTTCAAAAGCGCTTGCCGTTTAAACAACTTTTGAGCTATGGGAAAAAGCTTTTAAACTCTAACCTGCCCCATTTCCGTTTATGGGCTCTTTGTTCTCGTGGCAAACACCTGCAACTCGCCACTTGAATTCAAAGTGCTAGCAGATCTTTTCTTTATATACCGCCCCTCGCAAGTGTTTAAATTATAACTCTCTGTTAATTAAAACCCCCAATCAAGTTTCAATTACCGTTAATTCGTCACGCCTCTCGCCAATTAATTATGCGGGGGGGGTCGTCACAATATTTTGGAAGCTGGCATTCAGCTTTATTTCAGTCTTCTGGATGCCGACTTTTCATGTATACGGTTAAGCCACTGTGTAGTTAACATGACGTTAGTGCTTCCAATACAGCAAAATATTTCCTACCTATTTTTTAAACAATAGCAAATTATTAGAAATTGTTCCCATAATAAGATTTCTTTTTTTTTTCTTTGGCCGTGGTGATTTACAATCTGTGACAAGAAAAAATCCAGGCACGTCAGACTGGCATCCAAACGGTTAGTTAGTTTTGGGTTTGTTTTTTTATTACTATTTCTAATCTAAATAACCTAAAAGGGATGAAACCAAATGGCAGGAGAATGACTTTCACCATACGTTTTCAGGTAACACTGTAATGATTCCTTAATAATCAGAAACACTCTTGTTAAATAAGGAGAGAACATTTTTACCACTCCAGTCTTGACACCACCCCAGGGTAACATCCGTACTACATTACTGCAAAGGCATAACATTTTTAGTCACCTGTAAGTGGTAGATTTCTCGGAATGTTTTATTTTTTATTTTTTTATGGGAGGTTTCACGTCACCGTGAGCAACTCAACAGGCTATGAGCAGTCTCCCGTACCTAATTTAAGGCCACTGGTTCCAGGGAAGGGAGAGGCCCAGTGTCGTAGGACAAACACAACATTCAATGCCTCACGGGATTCGAGCCCGGACCCCGTCTCAGATGAATGATCAGAAGCCATCGCTTAGACTACTGCGTCTAGAAATTTGCATTTGCGATATAAGAGCATAAGAAAATTGTTGTACCGCATTTAAAAATTTTATATATATTAATAAAAAAATTGTGTTTATATGTACAATATATATACAGTCAACAAGTTTTAACCCCTCTAAACTTGTAATTGCCCCCCCCTTTCCCGGAAAATACTCTCTGAACGCAACACTGTTTGTTGCAATAGACCACAATATGTTTTTTCAAGTGTTCTACTGTTAGGTTTTGTCGTTTGTCATCTGAAAAATTTTTGACTGCACAAAATATCCTTTCTCCTTCTACAGGCGTTATTTGGTAGTATTTATAGTGTTTTGCTTTGAAAGACATGTGAGCGAGATGGTTCTATGTCCAGTTTTTCACAAATTAAATATCCAATATAACGAACAGTCTTTTGTTTTACTGGTGCATATCCAAATGCAGTTGGTTGTCCCGGTGGCGAAGTGGTCTAAACGCTGGATTATAACCATTTGTCCGAGATGGATTCGAATCCTGGTGAGGCATGGATGTTGTGTTTGTCTTACGCCACTGGCTCTATCCCATCCCTGGAAACAGTGGCCCAAAATTGGCGACGGGCGACTGCTTATAACTAGGGATACGTGATTTTCGTATTTACGAAATAGATGCGAATCAATGCGAAATTTGCCAATATAAGCGAATAAATGCGAAAATTTGATTTTAACTACTTTTCCACGACATCTCGATAATTAACATTTTTGAAAGCGAAAATAGGACGTAATTTCGCGCAGCATTTGCGCCGTGCGTGTCCTACTCAGCGTTCGTCACCCGGGAATCCCAGGCCACGCCTCTTTCCCTCTCGGCGAGTCAGCCAGCGCCGCTCAGTCGCACTGGCTGGCTGGCCTTGAAAGAATACGAATGAGCACATCTTTTTTTTTTTGCATTTCGCTAGTAGACTACAAACTAAAACGCTCGCGATCCGTTTGATACACGTATATCAATATGGGCCGCCCTAAGAAGGAATTAGTTGATAAAGTGAAAGTTTGACTCCGAGTGTTTGTATTTAAGCGATACAAATATCGTGATGTACAAATTTTGTAATGTTAGTCTAGAAGGGCAAATTGACTCTCCACATGACATCCAACGCAACAAATGAAGCCTACCAGCATATTGGTAGATTATTTTGTCCATCTGTAGCCGCGACCACACCCACATCATCTTTAAACACAAATTTATTATTGGAAAGCTTCTCTAAAATATCATTTTTTAAAGGCATACCACGGGATAAGCTCATCGATGGATACAATCATTTTCACAGACAGCTACTTACTAAGGACAGTTTCTTGACAGTTGATTGATCTGGCACAGTTTGATTTACACAGTTTGATTTACAACCAAGAGACTCCTGTTGATGTCGTACAGATTTTAAAAGCAACAAAATGCTGCTACCTAAACTATGCAAAGGTAGCTATTCAAAGCCTCCATAATTCTGTTAACAGCGTGGATGCTGAGAGATATTTCAGCATGTACATCATTATTACTGACAGAAGGCAAAGGCTAAAAGAAGGGAATATAGAGACTACTACAATGTTGTTAGCTTTTAACTAAGTATTTTGGTACTTAGCCTACCAGTAAGTAACCCCGGTGGCGCAGTAGTCTAAGCGATGGCTTCTGATCATTCGTTCGAACGAGGTCCGGGTTCGAATCCCGGTGAGGCATTAATGTTGTGTTTGTCTTACGGCACTGGTTCTCCCCCTTCCCTGGAACCAGTGACCCTAAATTAGGGACGGGCGACTGCTTATAGCCCATTGAGTTGCTCACGGTGGTCGTTAAACCTCCAACCAAAAAAAAAAAAAGTAAACTTTGAAAAAAAATTGTATGTGTGTGTCTTCAGTTTTTGTGAATAAATTCGAAATTTTTGATTTTAAAATATATTTTTTCTGCGAAATTTCGATATTTTTTATTTTTTTATTTTGCGAAATTTACGTATCCCTACTTATAACCCATCGAGGCGCTCACGGTGGTCGTTAAACGCCCCCCCCCCTCCCGAAATGGAATGCAGTTTTGTCTGATATCTTGTAGAATTTTATTTAGGACCTTGTTGAAAGTGATATCAAAATAACTTTTCTTGACAGTTGATTGATCTGGCACAGTTTGATGTACATAGCGTTTCTTCACTAAGTTTTTAAAGTTTTCGTAGTTAAATTTATTGACAGGAATAGTGTTACTTACCGAAGCATTGCATACAACGGTCATAACAAAAATTATGCGCATGTTAATCTAAAACGGAAGCGGATGATGCAATCGAGAAAAGGGCTGCCTCATGTCAAGGTCAGACTCTCAGCAACGCAGTTGTGTCAGAACAAAGCTCTATCATTTGCTGTGTGGACGTGGGACGGGGGTTGGAAATGGAAGCGTGCAGCTCCTCAGGTCGAGTCGCGACGTTACACCAGCGCTCGTATGTTAAAATAGAAACTCTGCGGGGGAAAACTCCGACACAGATCCACATTGCCTTGCAAGAAGTTTGTGGAGAAGGAACTATTGATCGATGCACAATTTCTCGCTGGGTATCGCGCTTTCGGGTGGGCCGAAGAAGCATCGAAGATGATCACCGCTCAGGCCTACCTCAAACGGCGACAGATGTTTTGCTGCAACGCTTCTGGAAGAGAATCGCCGTTTGACAGTCGAGGAGATTGCTCATCAAGCAAATTTGTCCACCATGTCTGTTCAACGGATTTTGACCAACTCACTAGGAAAAAGAAGAATCGCCGCGCGCTTGGATCCTCATCAGCTCACCCCCGAGCAGAAGGCAGCCAAAGTGAACATCGCACATGATCACCTCCACAGTTTCGAAAGGTAGGGCGATACCTTCCTGAACAGAGTTGTCGCAATTGACGAGACTTGTACCCGTGATTTTGAGCCGGAGCTGAAGTCACAATCAGCGAAATGGAGTCATCCAAGATCCCCACGCCTTTCAAAGTGTCGACGGCAACAATCCAAAGTAAAGCAAATGATGATTTTTGCGTACGATGCTCATGGTGTTTGTGGTCTCTGGTCGAGTGCCGGTAGGGCAAAATGTCAACGCACAATATTATCGTGACTTTCTGAAGACAAAGTTGAGAAGGAAAATTCGTCCTAGTCGCCCCACCTTGTTGAAAGCGGGAGCGGTCTTGCTGCATGACAACACATCCTGTCATTATGAAGCGTCGGTGTGGGGACTTTTGTCGAAATATGGCTGGGAAACTTTATCCCACCCACCATACAGCCCTGATCTCAGTCCACCCGACTTTGATATTTTCCCAAAGTTAAAAATTCGGCTCCGTGGCATCCGCTGCGAATCGCTGGACGAACTGTCACTGGACGTGACCCGAGTAACACTACAGCTGAACAAAGATGGCGTACTACGGGGCATCCAGGACCTACCCCACCGCTGGTAGCTGCCATTAGCAGCGGAGGGGAGTACATTGAACGGCAATAAGAAAGTTTTCTCTGTTACTTTACACTTTTCTAAAAATGGACAGCGTGCAAAACTTTTGTTAGGATTCTCGTATATCCATCGGAAAATCATTTCTGCCGCACCGGTGGCGCAGTGGTCTAAGCGATGGCCTCTGATCTTTCGTCCAAAAGGGGTCCGGGTACGAAACCCGGGAGGCATGGATGCTGTGTTTGTTTTACGGCACTGGTTCTTTCCCTTCCCTGGTACCAGTGACCCTAAATTATGGATGGGCGACTGCTTACAGCCCATTGAGTTGCTCACGGTGGTCGTTAAAACTCCAATAAAAAAAATCATTTCTGCCTTTGTACGACGAAAACGATGGGTTTCTTTTTTTATTGGAGGTTTAACGACCACCGTGAGCAACTCAATGGGCTATAAGCATTCCCCCATCGGTAATTTAGGGTCACTGGTTCCATTGAAGGGACAGAGCCAGTGCCGTAAGACAAACACAACATCCGTGCCTTACCGGGATTCGAACCCGCACTCCTTTCGGACGAATTTTCATGAGCCATCGCTTAGACCACTGCGCCAGGTGTTGTTAACAACGCTTGTCCTGGGGTTGATTCTTATTTGTCTTCAATTTTCTAGCAGTCTGAAAGACGGTGTTGCATATTGATCGATTTGATACTTTTTCTCGCAATCGATATTTTTGCACAAATTGCAAAATATTTTATGAAATACACGAGCCACTTTCCGTCATTTCTTTCGTGAATTAACGAAGCATATTTTTGATACAACTTTCCGTCATTTCACGGATTTTTTCGTGTACGCCAGAAAATTTTTTGAATTTTCAGAAACCTTTCCGCAATTCCTTTCTTATATTGACAATAAATTACCGTTTTCAAGATGTGTTAACGGAAAATTCTGAATTTTCAGAAACCTTTTAGCAATTCCTTTTTTATGTTAATGGGAAAAATCCGTTCTCACTTTTTTCGTATCCGCACGACGAAAAATTTCCAGTAATAGGAGAGATTCACGGGAATACTTGGGGGTTTGATTTACTGTTAAATTTTAGTAGTCTGTTGAAGTATTTCATTTTGAAGTTCTGTAGCGAGATCGGATATTGTGCGCAGTATGTCGCATGAATTTTGGGTACTCTGGCAAAGGATATTTCTTCTCCTCTTCCCCGTTTTGTGCAACAGCTATTATACATTGTGTTACCGTAAGAAATGGGGTACTTAATTTATTGTACAGGTGACTGTTCGTTGTCTATGTAACAGTCTGTGGAGTCCTTCAGGGAAAAGCTATATTGCTATCAAGAGTAAATTATGTATTTAGAAGTTTTGTGAAACAATATAAAGCAGTGCATTGTACCTTCTCTTAAGGTGGTTTCACCTAAAGACTCTGCCTTATGTTTCCAATGGCAAAACGTTTTTACATATTTTATTCGCAATTAATGTATTCCCAAAGATGAAAATTTGCACATCGACAAAACTAACTTTAAGTTACAGCCTGGAGTACTTAATACTTGCTAAAACATAACCATATTTATATTAAAAAACAATTATTTTTCTTTGAGTAATGTTCAAACCTGTTAATAGATGGCGCGACCTGTACATTGATGACGTCAGTTGACAAACAAATGTTGGAATGCTTAGTTATGGTTATGTTTTAGCAAGTATTAAGTATCCCATGCGATAACTTAAAGTTAGTTTTATCGATGTGCAAATTTTCATCCTTGGGAATACATTAACTGCGAAGAAAATATGTAAAGAAGTTTTACCATTGGAAACATAAGGCAGAGATTTTAGGTGGGACCACCTTAAAGATAATTGAAAGTTATTGTCAATTGAAAAAAAGATATCAAACTATAAATTATTCTGTTGCTTCGAAAAATCACGATAAAAAAATACGTAATTTGTAATAAGACCTCCTACAGAAAAAATAAAATCATTACAAACGTATTCAAAAATATAATAAGCTCCAAAAGATAATGAAATGACTAAATCACTTGCATTAATGGAAAAAAATTACTCATCACCACAATTAGTTTTACTTTGAACGCGAGTCTGGTCCCTGTGAATTCCTGGCTCAGTTATCAAGACGCGCGGCAGCAACTCAAACGGCCGGGGCTCGGTCACCGGCGCAAATGGATTCTCTCGCGCAAGTTCTGAAATATTCAGCCTGTTGGATTTTGCGAAATTTCTGACTAAATACGGAAAAACTTGAGACGGACTTTTCTGAAATAAACGGAATTACTCACAACGGAAAATCTGTGAAAATACTGAAATTAAAAAAAAAAAAATCGGGCACTTTTAAAAACGGAAATTCTGCTGAAAGATGAACACTTACCGGCAACTTTGCTGCACATTATTTTCAGAAATTTTCCGTTAATTCACACCACTTATTTTTTACAGAACATAGAGATGCAAAGTACGGTCCAGAAAATTGCTGACGTCTCCCCGGTGGCGCAGTGGTCTAAGAGCTGTCTGCTCACCATTCTTCTGTGGTGGACCCGGGTTCAAGTCCTGCATATGGCATGGATGGTGTGTTTATCTTACAGCACTGACTCTCTCTCCCTTCGCTAGAACCAGTTGCTGTAAATTAGGACTGCCTATATAGGTCACAGCGTTGCTCACGGTGATCGTTAACCCTCTTTCCCCGTAAAAAGAGAGAGAGTAAAGAAATTGGCTTACAATGAACTTACAAAAAGCAGAATTGGTTTAAAATACTTTTGCAGGAACTAAAGATTTAGTGATTGTTGGGGCACACCTAGAAGTAATCTATGCCTACATTTACGTTGGGCAATAGATATCAAGCGAGGGGCCGCTTAGAAGAAGAAATCAATGAGTGCATAAAATTTGGCTGGAGAGAATTTGGAAGAAACAATATAATTTTCAATAGAAATGTTCCATTATGTCTTAAAAGAAAAGTTCTTAACCAATGCATCCCTCCAGTTCTTACTTATGGGTCAGAGACATGGACATCATCTATTACAACAAGTTAATAAAATCATGCAATGCATTCATTATGATACGCTTTCCAACATACCAGAAATCATTACTCAAGCTATTACTCAAGTTATTAGGATAATGGCTGTAGAATAAATCTCGCTCCTGTGCCCTGACCTTTGACCCCATTTCGATGATATTAAACACAATTGGTTCAGTGTACCTCCGAAACAACATACTAAAGTTTTGTCGCAATCGAAGCATTTTTACAAAAGTTATGACGCATAAGTGCAATGGAATGCATCCGGCTCCTATGTTCTGCCCTTTGACCCCATTTCGCCCATTTTCAATAGGGTTCGTCACCATGTGGTCCCCTACCACATACTAACATTTCATCGAAATCGAACCATTTTTACGCGAGTTATGACGCATAAGGTCAATGGAAGGGATTCCTCTCCTATAGCCTGACCTTTAACCCATTTCGCCCATTTTCAACAGGGTTGGTCCCCAGTGATCCCCTACCACATACTAATATTTCATCGAAATCGAACCATTTTTACGCGAGTTATCGTGCCGACGGACGGACAGACAGACAGACGGACAAAGCTGGAGCATATACGCTTCTACAACCTAGGGTTGGAAATGGTAAAAAACACATCTAGAGGCTGCAAACTACTGAAAGAAGCATGGAGAGATGCGTGCTTGGTGTAACCAGTAAAGAGAGAAAAAGGAATTCATGGATTAGAAAAATGACTGGAGTTGATGGCATCGTGATCAAGGTAAAGTCCCTCAAATGGCAATCGGCTGGACATATTGCTAGAAGAATTGACCCCAGCTGAGAGACTGAAATACTAGATTCAATTTCTAGGGACATGAAAAGACCCAGAAAAAGGCCACGTAGCAGATGGGGGGATGGAATTTGAAAACATGCAGGTGTAACATGGAGAAGACTGGCACAAGACAGAAAGTTAAGAAAGACGTTTGGCGAGACCTTTTTTTTTTTTTTTATTATTGGAGGTTTAACGACCACCGTGAGCAACTCAGTGGGCTATAAGCAGTCGCCCGTCCTTAATGTAGGGTCACTGGTTCCAGGGAAGGGAGAGAGCCAGTGCCTTAAGACAAACACAACATTCATGCCTCACCGGGATTCGAACCCGGGCCCATCTCGGACGAATGATCAGAAGCCATTGCTTAGACCACTGCGCCACCGGGGGGGGGGGGGACCTTCACCCAGCAATAGATTGATAATGGTTTATGATGATGATACAAAAATATATTGCAAAGTTTTAAAAGCAACTCTTTAGTGAAGATATGATTGTTAAAAAAGATGAGTGAGTTTTATGCTGATATTCCAGGTTATAAGGACCACTCTCATATTATGCCTTTTGAAATGGAATGCTCGTGGTAAGTGTAACATTATAGTTACGAGTTTTGAAAGAAAAATGCATTGGAGACAAGTTAAATTTGATATGCATACTAAGTCACAGAATCATGGCATCAGTCATTCATAACCTTCAAGAATATGGAAGCTCAAACTTCTGAGAATATTCTGGTTAAGGAGTATTTATTCCCCTGAAGTTTGAAAAAATTTAAAAGATGCCCACCCACTCGTAATAACATGCTGGATTTATAAAGAAAATGACTTTGCTGTATTTCCTTTATTTGAATCAAATTTAGGAACCGAATGACTGATTTAGTGCATTTTCACATTTTTGAAATGTGAAAATGAATTTGAGTATTTTACATTTTTTTCCCTAGTTCAACACCCCTTAAGTGCAGTTGTTACCTACAGCCGTATTTTCAAAAGTTACACCAGCCGTGAGTGCGCCTTTCCGTATATGAAATATTAAGGGGGGGGGGGGTCCTAATATAGGGTGTGTGCGTAAGTTCTACCCGTTTTTGTAGGCTATACAAAGAAAGGAATAGAACACAACAAATAACGTACCTAGGATTTCATATAATTGCCATCATTCTGTAAGTCCTCTTGCCATCTGTCTACGAGTAGGTGAATCCCACGCCGGAAAAACTGCTGTGTTTGAAAGTCAAAAAGTCATGCAATGCCGTTTTCACATCGTTTACATCATCGAAGGTTTGGAGAGCGAAGGCGTTCTGTAATGATCGAAAAAGGTGGTAGTCCGTAGGTGCCAGGTCAGGGGAATACGCCGGGAGAGGTAACACTTCCCAACCAAAGTCCAGTAATTTTTGCCGAGTGATTAAAGCAGCATGAGGTCTGGCGTTATCATGATGAAAGATCGAATTGACCCCGAGTGCTTGCCGCTTCGATGTCAGTTGTTCTCGCAATCTGTCCAACTGTTGGCAGTAGAGGTCAGCATTTATCGTTCGGTTAGGCAGAGGCGGAGCTAAGGGAAAGGAGGGGGGCAGCGGGGGCACGTGCCCCGGGCGCCGGTGATAGGGAGACGCCGAGCATGGCGACATGAAGAGATGGAACGCAGACGCTCATAAACCCCTTACGTGTTTTCGAATTACATCTCAAATTCCATAATGTATAAAAAATTGTGTCAAAAGCGAGTAATGGCTCGAGCGCAGTAGTCGTAAACTTTGGTAAAATATACAGCCTTCACAACGATACGAATAAGATCACTGAGCTTATTCGTATAGTAAAGTAAAGGCTGCTCAGTTTACGATGCTGTAACTCTCATACTCCACTCTGTGGATGGGGCAGCTCGAAGACGATTGTTCTGTCAGTGACGTCACGCGTGTCTCCCTCATTGCTCCAAAATTCTCGGCTATCACCTACTGGCTGCCACCGTTGGTGAGGATGGGTACTGTCATGTATGCTGTTGTTAATGTCCTCTTGTACTTGGCACTACCTACGTGGATCAGACGAAGGAAGATTTATGCTAGGTCTTCGAAGTAAAAAATGTTTGTACACCATTGAACTTGCTTTTCACTATCATTCTCCACTTAAGGACCATTTGGAGCGCTACAAAAGAGGCCAAGTTGGTTACTTTTCTCATGAAGTTCAGGATGAGTTCTTGGAAATCATTGCTGGTAAGATAAAGCAACAAATTCTAGATGATGTCTGAGAAACAAAACTCTAGATGACATCCGACACCCCATGCTAGTCATACTCATAAAGATCAGTTATTTCAGGTCATAAGTTATGTGAAAATGGGGGAAGAAGGTCCTTAGGTCACAGAGAGTTTCATTGAGTTTTTTAGTCAGTGGAAAAACACGTGACACTTTTGTTGAAGCAATAGTCAGAAAATTGCAAAACGATGGTTTAGTTCTCGCAAACTGCAGAGGACAGTTGTACGACAATTGAGCTCACATGGCAGGATTGTGCAAGGGGATTCAAGCACTCATCCTTAAACAATATGTTCTTGCATTTTTCTTGACATGTGCAGCTCACTCTCTTAATCAAAGGGGAGTTCAAGCTGCTAGTGTAAATCCAGACGCAGATATTTAATTTCGAGTTCTCCACTGTTTCTACTTATTGTTTGTGTCTTCAACAGCTAGGTGGGAAATATTACAGAAACGTGTTAAAATGTCTCTCGATTCCCGATCTAAGACAAGGTGATCCACAAAGATAGAAGCTGTTCCAATGGAAGTTTTAGTAAGCTGAAGCTTATCAAAACATATCGCTGGCCAACAGAGATTAACAAATTTAAGTGTGATATCCATAGAACATGAGTTTGTATCAAAACTTTCTTAAGATGATATCATAAAGGCTCTTGCTGCCAGAAAAGTCAAGCTGTAGACAAATGCCTATCCCTGGAAATTTTTCTCGAAGTTTAAAAACCTGGGCTTCCCCTTAAATTGTAATGCACAGATGTATTCAAACGTTTATGTCATACAAATGTTTAAAACGCAAAACTCAAAGGTTTGTGTATTGAATAAAAAATAGTTTGTATGTTGAATTAAGTGTTATTTTAGTGAACAGTGTATTAATGTTACAGTTATTTATTTAAAGGCAAAGTGATAGAACAGTGTGGTGAAAGACCAGTTGACCAGTTTTTGAACACGGGAAACTTATTAACTGGTTAAGACTAAAATATTGAATTAATTATTGTTTTTACTGTAAAATAACTCTTGATATTATTAACTGTTAAGATTCATTCAAAGAAATTAGTGGTTTAAGAATAAACTGGTTGCCTCGGTGGCGCAGTAGTCTAAGCGCTGACTTATGATCATTCGTTCTCGTGAGTCCGGGTTCCAGTCCCGGTGAGGCATGGATGTTGTGCTTGTCTTACGGCATTGGCTCCCTCCCTTCCCTGGAACCAGTTGTCCTAAATTAGGGACGGGCGACTGCTTATAGCCCATTGAGTTGCTTACGGTGGTCGTTAAACTTCCAAGCAAAATAATAATAATAAACTGATAATTTCTTTAATAAGTCCTTTGTGCTCAATATCACAAAAACCCATGATTGTTACGATATTAATAAACGAGTTTTATTTATTTTGAACCTCGAAAAAACAAAACCGCAAATCAGGTGCAATTGTAAAATTTAACGAAATGCTAGCATATGTAATCTCAAAAATTTAAAAATAAACTTTAGTTAATATGTTGTTGAAGGAGGAAGGGTGAGGGGCGCCAAACTCTGATTTGCCCCTGGTGAAAGAAATCCTAGCTCCGCCTCTGGGTTAGGTGCCAACATCTCCCAGTGGATTATTCCCTGGGCATCCCACCAAACACTCAACAAAACCTTTTTGGGATGCAGTCCTCCTTTTGAGGTCAATGGAGAAGGCTCCGCACCTTGACTCACAGTCCGTCAACGCTTTACGTTATGGTACAGTACCCATTTCTCATCACCCGTTACAATTCGTCCCCAAAACGTTTCATTTCTGTGACGAGAAAGCAAAGAAACACAGGTACGGATTCTCTCCTCTCGTTGCTTTGCAGAAAGCTGGTGCGTAACCTAGTTATCGAACTTGGTGATTAACCCAAGCGCATGCATCCGTCTTTCGATTGTTGTTCTGTGTACCGACAACGTTTCCGCTAATACCTGAACGGTTGGATGTGAGTCATTTATTATGGAATGGTGCACATCCTCGTCAGAAACCACGGATGGACGTCCAGGACGTGGTTGATTTTACAGCTTTTGTCTCCGTTCCGGAATTTCCGAAACCAACGACGACATGTGCGGTCATCAGCTGCATCCTCCCCATACACTTGACAGATGTTGCGGAAAGCCGCGACTACAGCGCTGCCTTTATCGAACTCGTACAGTAAACAATGTCTACTGTGCTCTTCATCGCATGCCATGTTACACCGTCCGTGATTTCCGTTACGAATGACTTACTCGGACAAACCTAGTGCCTCTATATGCTCTACTGCTCCATGCTTTATTGGCCGAAAATTCGGCATCGCAGCGTCATCTGTGACGTAACTACTCCGATCGCAATTTGCATCTATTACAACAAGTTAATAAAATCATGCAATGCATTGATTATGATACGCTTTCCAACATGCCAGAAATTATTACTCAAACTATTACTAAAGTTATGAGGATAATGGCTGTGGAATAAATCTCGCTCCTGTGTCCTGTCCTTTGACCCCATTTCGATGATATTAAACAGAATTGGTTCAGTATACCTCCGGAACAACATACTAAAGTTTTGTCGCAATAGAAACATTTTTAGTCAAGTTATAAGGATAATGGCTGTGGAATAAATATCGCTCCAGTGTCCTAATCTTTGACTCCATTTCGATTATATTAAACAGAACCGGTTCAGTGTACCTCCGAAACAACATGATAAAGTTTCGTCGCAATCGAAGCATTTTTACGTAAGTTATGACGCATAAGGACAATGGAATGGACCCCGCTCCTACGCCCTAACCTTTGACCCCATTTCGTCCATTTTTAATAGAGGTTCGTTCCCAGTAGTACCCTACCACATACTAAAATTGCATCGAAATCGAACTATTTTTACGCGAGTTATCGTGCGGACGGACGGACAAAGCTGGAGCATATACGCTTCTTCAACCCACGGTTGGAAAGCGTCAAAAACGGATAGAACTTTTGCACACACCCAATAAATTGGACAATCTGTGTATTAACAGCATTTTTACATGGGTTTAAAAAAACATTCTTTGATGACGCGTTTGGAAAAAAGTTTACATGGAAGCAGTAAAACACCAAAAGTTGTTTTGTTACAGAACTTTATTCATCTAGTACTAAAGATTATGTTTTATTATAAACTTAAGTTTGGTAAAGCTTCTGTAGTTAGATTTTTTTATTTATTAATTGTTTTACACAGTGAGCTCATTAAGTACTGCATCTTTAACTACGGAACTGAGGTCTTTGGTTGCAATGTTTTCTTTTATTGTGCCGTAAAATTATTTTCGATGTATTGAAAAAGAGAAGTGAAGCATCTGTCTGACTCACACGAAAAAGAAACAACCAAGAAAGATGACACCGAATTTTCGGGTGTCATAAGCACGTCTTTTGAATCCGTTCTGACGCAAATTAAATTTATCAAAGCTATTCAAATTCAATGGAACCGGTATGGAAAACAATATTATCTGACGGAAGAAATAAGTTTTCCAGTTGGGTTTTTAATCCCTCAGATATTGCTGTAAACGGAATCGTGAGCTTATGCCCTCTGGTTGCAGACTTGTGCGTTAAGAAAAACATGAATTTATATGAGAAACATTTCGCACCGGAAACGCTCTCCAACACAGAAATAATTTTTCAAATCGGACTCTTAGAAACAGAGATATCGACAAAAATAAGATGTGACTTTACGTCCCCTGGTGGGAAAACCATGCATTATTTTAGGAAGAAAGTATTCTCAAAAGGTTTTTCCGTATGAGCGGTATCGGTACAAGAAAAAAAAATTTGTCGAGTTTTCAAGAGCCCAGATTTTGCTACAAATACATCAGAAGCAGAAATTAACTCTTATGCCCCCTGGTGCCCAAACCAGTCAAGAGAATAACAGATTGAAGAGATTTTTTTACTATGTGCAAAATATTGTGGAATTATGTTAAGTGCGGTTTTCATATTCAAGAGTTAATAATTTAAGTACTTTCACTGTTTTTTAAACCACAATTCCTTATAGTTACTTATTTGCTTACTTATGTTCTGTATTTTAAAAATTGGAAAAGATCATCAGACGCTATCATACGACAGCTGAGTGTGTGTGTGATCGTGATGCATTTCAAAGAGATGGCTAGTCCTCAAAAAGAATGAAATTTTCAAGATATGCTTAACTTTTGCAGGTGTTTTGTAATACTTTGTATTTGCATAAAACTAGGGCAATAATTTTAACTACACCGGAAACGTTTGTGTTACACAAAATAAAATGCAACCATATTGATTTTACGAAAATTACCTGTAGGTTCCAAAGAACTTGCATTATTAAAACGCCCATAAAACCTATTAATAATATCAAATTTAAAATTTTCAATAATTGAAATAATAACATGGAATTAAAATTTCTCCAAATAAATAATAATGATAATTAATAACATGAATTTAAAATTTTCAATAATTGAAACCTAATCGATTTTCACAAAAAGGCCTGGAAGATATTTTTTTGCGAGGGGCCCCAAGTTTTTACGGTACGCCACTGATTATTATTATTATTATTGCACATTATTATGATTTAGACGAACGTAAGAAACGACCCCTGACACCGATGAAATGTGATGCAGTTACGAAAGTCCATCTGCGCATGCGCAAGATAAAATCCGACCTTAAGATATATAACGAAGTAAATTTCTCCGTCATTTTTGGTCTACGCCGGGATTCGAACCCGAGGCCGCTTATTCCGGAACAAGTCGCTCTACCAACGGAGCTACGCAGACTGAGTATTCGAGTTTTTTTCCCTGTTGATACGGCCTTTACAGATAAGTGGTTGAATGGCCATAGTTTATTAAATACCACTTAATCCATATGTAATTGCGGAAGTGTTATTTTGGGCCATGCGCACACCAAGTAACAAACGGGAAACTAATTTCTCCGATTACTATTCATTGTTACCTCGCACATAGGTTTGCATATACTTCGTTATAATGGCGCCCGAACTATCCGGATGACCCGGCCGTTCAAAATCTCGCATTGGTGTGATGTTATTTCCACACCGCGAGACAGGAAAAATCAGAGAATTCCTTCTCCAGCGCTTCGAAAAATAAAAATGTGTGATGCTGCATTCCACACAGCAGATTGACTGGGAGTTCTCAAGTGCACGTTCTACAGTGGATGGCTGCCTGCAACGATTCATGGTCACGGCTGACCCGTGGGCCATGCCCCCGGCCCTCTTTCGGGGGGGGAGATGTGACGTACCTGCCAGCAGGACGCACACGACATAAAGGCAGATAGGAATCAGAATAAATGTCTGCGTAGCTCAGTTGGTAGAGCGACTTGTTCCGGAATAAGCGGCCTCGGGTTCGATTCCCGGCGTAGACCGAAAATGACGGAGAAATTTACTTCGTTATAGATAGAAAGAAAAGCAAGTGTGTTAGTGGAGGGTATTGGTAACTTTTGGTCTAGGATATATGCAGATTACACCCATCGCGTTATACATCATTTCAGAGCTCCCGTCAGTAGCAGGTAACCCGAAGTGAAAGTCCTCCAAATAGGCGTCAGTGAATAAACAAAGACAACGCTCTTTCCATGTTCAACCGAAAAATTGTTATTCGGTCACCCCTGGGGATCCGAATCCCAAGTCTCTCGATACATCACAAATCCGTAAGATGGGCTCAGCTACTGAGACGTCTCCATCTGGTGGCTCTTGATGTCAGAAGCTGACAGAAGAACACACATAGCGCCGTGGATTGTTGGCCACCGTGGTGTAAGGTTAACGCGCTCGGCTATATATCTAGAGATCTGGGATTCGGATCCCCAGCGGTGACCGAATAACAATTTTCCGGTCGCTATAACGTGGAAAGAGCGAATGTCTTTGTTTATTAAGCAGGTAACCCTTCCCCCCACGTGGGGGTCGTGAGAAAGTCAAACTTCGCTGCGGTGCACTGTTTTCATCGCATCAAAATGCATTTTTGTAATGGCTTTTATCGCATTTAGCATGAGGTTCTTGTAATTTACGAAGATTGCAATGAGATATCGTTATGTTTATGTAAAACGTGATGAAATAATGTTATATTGCTGAGTAACAATGAAATTAACTACTGTTGCGACACTTCATGGGACAACATTCAAAAATCATATTTCAGCAATAGTTTTAACTACTTCCGTTACCCATTTTCATTACACAGAATTTTTTCTTTGGGATTTGCTTTTCGATCAAAAGTCGGATGTACAAAGTAGAAGTAGAATCCCCTTTGGTACTCAACTGAAACCGAAGTAGTAGAAAAGGACGGATCCGAGCTTAAACCGGAGCCATAGACTTAACATTAGGTGACGGCCGGAGCAGCCGGAGCCAGCCGGAGCAAGCTGCAGCCGAGCGAACGGAGGGGGCGTGGCCTGACGCAGACATCAGGAGGATGCGGGGGTGTGGCATGGGTGAGGATGTAGGTGGCGCTAGTGTGTTGTGACGATGCTGATGTGCTGCTCCCTAGCGATGCTTCTTGGAACTTTATTATTTTCTTGGGAGATTTATTGGACTTTGTCAAATTTTTTGAGAAAAAGGAAGCGAAGTCTTTCGTCCTTCAAAGTTCCTTTTCCCTCGAATTTATTTTTTTAAAACTTTCCTTTTAGAAATTCCCTGAGGTGTTAGGAATTTGTATAGACGTTGTTTCTCTCGAAATGTTTTACTCCGGAGTACATAAAAAAATGCTCTGATGGTCCCAGCGAGATTCGTTCCCGTATCAGCTAGTTTGCTAGCTTTCCCACTAGACCACCCGACCATTGGAAAAAGATGCTTGTTAGACGAAGGCTTGCGTAGTCTTTTTAAAAAAGGGGTGGGGTCCTACTTGATGTCATTTGTTTTCTGCAAGTGATGGTGTGAACATGAGTTTTTCTGTTACGGTGGATCGTATCTCGTTGAACTGTTGTAATGGAGGAAATGATGAAACAGACTTATCACACAGCTCAGAAAATAGGAAGCTTCGGTGGTATCAATGCTTTATTCCGTGCTGTGGAGAAAGAGGGCATCAAGAAAAAAGATGTGAAGAAATGGTTGAAGGGAGAGAAAACGTACACTCTTCACAAACCGGTGAGACGACATTTTCGGAGAAATAGAGTTATGGTTAATAAATTAAATCAACAGTTTCAGGCAGACCTAGCCGATGTCTCCAGTTTGAGTCAACATAACGATGGATTTCGTTACTTGTTGACATGTATTGACATTTTTTCCAAATATGCATGGGTGATTCCTTTAAAGCAAAAGTCAGGTTCTCATATCGTCCAAGCCTTTTCCCAGATATTCAAAGAAAGAAAGCCAGTAAAACTTCAAACAGATAAAGGAACTGAATTTAAGAACAAAGAGTTTCAAAAGTTTTTAAAACAGCATGAGGTGCATTTCTTTACGACAAACAACGAGACGAAAGCAAGTGTAGTGGAGAGATTCAATCGTACGCTCAAAACTCGAATGTGGCGATACTTTACAAGTCAAAATTCGTTCAGATTTATGGACGTACTCAACGATTTAGTTCACAGTTACAATCATTCCCCCCATCGAAGTATAAAAATGAAGCCTGTAGATGTAAACGAAGATAATGAAAAACAAGTGTTTGACAATCTGTATGGTGACCTCAAGAGGGAAAACCCTCCTATAAATTTCAGGTGGGTGAACACGTGAGGATTAGTAAAGCGAAATTGACATTTGAGAAAGGATACGAATCAAATTGGACGGAAGAAGTTTTTGTTGTGAGCGGTCTTGTTCCCAGATCCCCACCCGTCTATAAAGTTAAAGATTTATTGAACGAAGAGCTGGAAGGAACTTTTACGCCGAAGAGCTTCAAAAAGTGTCTCTCTCCGATTCCTTTACTGTCGAACGTGTTCTAAAGAAACGTAAAAGAAAAGGAAAAATGGAATTCTTTGTCAAATTTAAAGGGTATCTTGATAAATTTAATGCTTGGATCCCCGCGGAAGACTTGACCTCTCTATAAAACTGATCTTTTTTTAGAGGAAACATCATTCGTCAACATGACTTTCTATCTAACGTTACCTAGCGACAGCTCTCTCCGTTACTTTTCAGACAATAAAATTTCTCATTTCATCACGCATCTTCCTTCCCCGATCGAACTCAATGGTGACTGGGAAGTGGGACTCGTCGAACTCATCTACCCTCATTCCTGGTTTAATGTGAATGTAAATTCAAATTCCTTTGCTTACGGTCTCGGTCCAACTCAACTGAAAGCGGCAAAAATCCCTGCTGGATATTATGATTCTGTGGGAGACGTGGTAAAAGCCATGTCCCAGCATTGGTCGAAAAAAATTACGATGTTTTTTAATAAAACCACGAGACGTGTCAAAGCAGCTTTAACTCTTGGTTCTCAGCTGGAGTTATTTCCAGGAATTGCAGAAATTCTAGGTTTTCAACCTGGAGTGTATTCGGCCTCGGGAGGAAGCGATGCTACCATTCATGGAAATTTCGTAGCCGATCTGAACACATCGCTTTCCCTGTTATACGTGTACAGCGATATTGTGGAACCTCAGCCTGTAGGAGACATGGTTGCTCCTCTCCTTCGCATCGTGAAAGTGAGCGGAGAAGACGGAGATGTGGTGAGCGCCTTGTACGACCGTCCCCATTATTTGCCTCTCGCAAGAAAACATTTTCAATCCGTCGAAATCGTTATAAGGAATCACTCAGGTCAATTAGTGCCATTTGAACGTGGGAGAGCGATCGTGAAACTTCATTTTCGTCTCAAACAACTGTAGTCATGTATGAACCATACCGATGTTGTACAAAATCCTTCGAGGATTATTACGTCAAACAAACTGGAAAAGGTTTAGACTACTATCAAGGAGTGCCCCTTCAAAAAGGGTATGGACTTGGAGGACTTTTTCGTTCGTTATTTAGAGCGGCGGTACCCTTATTTAAACAAGGAGCAAAAACGCTTGGAAAACAAGTCTTTCGAACGGGTGTGGACCTGGCCAATGACGTTATTCTAGGCAAGGATGTGAAAACAGCAGCCAAACAACGAGCTAAAGAAGCGGGACAAATCCTCACTGACAAAGCAGCTAATAAAGTGAAGAAAATGTTGGGAGGAAGCGTTAAAAGGAAGAGAAAAATGAAGAAACGAATCATTCATTCAAAGAAAGCCAAGGGAACCGCACACGATATTTTTGATCCGTAAACCATGGCCCTGATACATAGTCATTCTTCCGTATGTTTAAAATCCGAACTTGATTTATTTGCTTTACCACCTACCCAAACGAGCATAGAAAAAGGACAATGGATCGAATATCACCCTTTAGCCAACATTCGAGATGGAGGACCTCTAGAATTTAATATTTCTGGGAGTGGAGAAGAATACATGGACTTGTCTTCCAGCCAACTGTACGTGAAAATTAAAATTGTGAAAGCCGACAGTTCTACACTAGCTGACAAAGAGCCCGTGGGCCCCATTAACTGTTTTCTTCATTCTCTGTTTTCTCAAGTCGACATCAGTTTAAACGAAAGAGTGATTTCGTCCTCAAGCAACACATATCCCTACAGAGCTTATATTGAAACTCTTCTGAATTATGGAGAAGAAGCAAAGAAAACCTATTTAGCATGTGAAGGGTTTTTCAAGGATACAGCCGGACATCTACACGAAATTAATCCCACGAATGCTGCAACGAACAAGGGATTACATCAGCGTTATGAGCTCATGAAAGACAGCAAAACGTTTGATATGATTGGAACCTTGCACTGTGATTTATTTTTTCAAAACAGGCTGCTTCTCAATTTAGTGGATGTGAAAATTAAACTTGTTCGGAGTAAACCTGATTTCTGCCTCGTTTCCTCTTCCGAGGCCCCCAATTACAGAGTTCTCATCGAACATGCATCCATTTTTGTGAGAAAAGTGAAAGTCAACCCTGGAGTTGCCATCGGTCATGCAAAAGCTCTAGAAAAATCTCCTGCCAAGTATCCCATTGATCGAGTTTTATGTAAAGTGTATTCCATCTCTCAAGGAAGTATGTCCTTCGTGCAAGACAATGTATTCCTAGGACAAATGCCTAAAAGACTGGTTATTGGATGTGTAGATAACGATGCTTTTAATGGTTCATATAAATCAAACCCCTTTGAATTCAAGCATTATGATGTTAACTTTATCGCGGTGTATGTTGACGGACAGCCAGTTCCTCACAAACCTCTAGAACCCAATTTCGAAAAGGGAAGCACAATTCGTTCCTTCCATAGTCTATTTCAAGGAACCGAGAAACTGGGTCAGGACCGTGGAATATATATCGATCGAGAAGAATTTTCCAAGGGATACACTCTTTATGCATTCGATCTCAGCCCGGACCTGTGTGATGGGGGACATATGAACTTGATACAACAAGGAAATTTAAGAGTGGAAATCAAATTTGGAAAAGCTTTGTTAAAAACTATTTCTGTACTAATCTACGCCGAGTTCCAGAATATTATTGAAATTTCCAAGTCCAGAAACATTCTTTGTGATTTCTCCCATTAAAGAAAAATGAACAGTATTCAATTAACGAAGGCTTTAAGGAAAGATCTTGTGACCCGACGTTCATTCCTCGGAGTGTTCGCTTGCGACCGACTTCCCAAGAGAATTTTCAAGTTCCCAGCATGCCTTATTGTGAATACGGATCGGTATGGAAATCCTGGGAAACACTGGCTAGCTGTGTATATGTCAAACCCAAATTCCATGGAATTTTTTGATTCTTTTGGACATTCTCCAGAATATTTTCAAGGACCTATTGCCCGATTTGCTTCCAAGTTTGACTATGTGAATTTTAATGATGTACCTCTTCAAAGTTCGTTTACGGCTGTTTGCGGTCAATATTGTATTTTTTTCCTTTATTCTAGGTGTCGTGGAAAAAGTTTGTTCTCTATTGTAAGAAATTTTCGATCGAATTCTGAAACAAACGACCTGCGTGTCTTTCTTTTTGTTCGAAAGAAATTTCAAATTGTATCAAAATTTAGAATGTAAAATAAAAATGGATTGAATTTTATTTCTTGTGTCTTGTCTTTAAATTGTTATGTAAGCTTTTTATGAGTCTCAGTTGACCTCATGGAAGTGCCGAGACTACAACACCCTTTCACGGCTCTGATAGCAGGTCCTACGGGCTGTGGGAAAACACAGTTTGTAAAACGCTTACTTCTGCATCAAGGGGAAGTCGTTTCCCCTCTCGAACATGTGGTGTGGTTCTATGGTGTTCATCAAACGTTGTATGATGAAATAGAAAACGTGACATTTGTGGAAGGCCTCCCTTCTAATTTCCGCGACTATGTGAAAGGTAGAACGCTTTTTGTTATTGACGATCTCATGACTGAATGTGGAAGCGAAAAGAAAATCACTCACTTGTTCACTCGAGGGAGCCATCATTTCAATGTGTCTGTGATATTCATTACACAAAATTTTTTTTCATAAAGGTAAAGAAATGCGAGAAATTTCCCTGAATGCTCATTACCTGTTTCTGTTCAAATCACGAAGAGACGTGAATCAAATCACTCATTTAGGGAGGCAGTTGTACCCTAGCAAACTGAAATTTTTTCAAGAAGTGTATACGGATGCCACAAAGTCTCCTTACAGCTATTTATTGATCGATTTAAAACCTGAGACGAAGGAAGAATTAAGATTACGCACTCAGATACTTCCGGGAGACGTTCAAGTCATATATCAACCTAGGTGAAATGAAATAATTCTCAGTTTTCAACATGACGTTGTCTAAGTCACAACTCCAACTTTTACGCATAATTCAGCATTGTCCAAAAAAAGTATTAAAAGAGCTTTTAACGAAATGTAGGAAAAATGGAATTAAAGCTATTTGTGAAGTTTGTAAGAATACCTTAAAAGGAAATGTTCCGCTTACTCCAGCCCAGAAACATTCATTACAACGTCATAAACACACCTTGCGAGCCCTCTCTCAGAAAAAGACACCTCTATATAAAAAGAGGAAACTCCTAATTCAAAAAGGGGGATTTTTAGGTGTGTTGGTTCCTGCTGCTCTCAGTGTGCTAACGACTCTTCTTACGAAATAATGGAATTTGCAAAGAAAATGATTCTGATTCCCGAAGAACGGATTTCCCGTCATATGCCAACCGAAGAAACGTTAACTGACTTGGACAAAGAAATGAAAAAAATTATTCTAAGTAAAGAGTCTGACGAAGTGAAAGTTAAATTATACAACCAAGTCTTGAATAAACGCATTCATGTTTCAAGCTTTAATCCCCCAGTTTCTTCCCATGAATCCCCACCACGAACTGAAGAACCAGCAAAAGAAGAACTTGTCAAGAAAGAAAAAGATGTTGTAGAAGACCTTGTCATACAGTCTGTTCCAGCTAATATGAAACGCTATGCAAGAAATGTTTTAGACGTCTTTAAAACAAACTCAGATATTATAGGATGGGGCCCCAAAGCAGAATTTAAATATAAGGGTCACATTGTGAAAAATACGAATATTATTGATTTAGTAGATTCAATGTTTAAAAGTAAAGGATCCAAATTAGTAATTCCCCACGAATTTGTAAAAGCATTAAATGACATTAATTTACCTTCAAAGTATATTAAAAATAAACAAATGTTAAAAGTTCCTGTACAACAAGGAAATTATGTTTCAACTTCTAAACGAAAAAAGACGAATGCCAAAATTATTTATAAAAAACCAAACTCTGTATCATTTCGTTGGATTCCTTATTAAAATTAGATTGAATGAAAATAAAGTCTCTTTCTTTTTGAGTTGAATCATTTCTGTTTTTTTTTTTTATTTTCAATAAGCTGTTTCCATATTTTTACAACTGAATAGAATTATTTATTGAAAAATTCTAAGTAAGACGAAAAATGGTTTTGTTGATTTCCTAAGAGGATGATTTTGGAAATTTTCGTTTTCTGGTAATTGTAAAAATCTCATAGAATAACATGGGAAAACTAGCATGCATAAAAGACTGTTTTGGATCGAGTAAATTGAAAGAATTTTACAAAGTACATTCCTTCCTAGTGTCAAAAACGAATCACTTCGTTTTTTCTAAGATACACTTTGGAATCTTATAAAAGTGCATAGGGTCAAAAACGATTTTGATGATTTTACTAAGATGACAGATTTCGGATTTCTTATGATAGAAAATACAGTGAATTTCCCATTGAATAACATGGGAAACTGCGAAATTTAAGAAGCACGTTTTCGTTCAAGTAAAATATTTTTAAAAGTCTTTTTTCGAATCAGTTGAAAACAGGCAGGGTGTGTTTCTGAACAGTTCATTATTTCCTAAAATCAAAACGAATCACTTCGTTTATTTTTTTTTCCTAATGTGCGTTTCTGAAAGAAGTAAAAATAGTTTAGGTAGAAAATTGGAAATATATTTTTATGAATCCTAGACTGTTTATTTACGTATAGCTAGAGGGGTCTTCAGTGAGAGCACTTATTCTCTTTTCAAACTAAGAGAATGAAGTGTAGTCAGTTTGAAAAAAATTTTCAAACTCCCCTAAATTTAGCCTTTTGTCCTGGTTTCGACTCAATACTGTAAAGCATTGCTCTCAGACCAGTTGAATTCCTGGCCCTTAATGAAATACATTAAGCCTTTCCCTTAAAAATAAGCAATCTCTTCTTCAATTCCAGATCCCCAATAAATTTCTTTAAGAGTTATTCATTCACCCTTTTACTTTTAAAACTTGAAGTTCATTATTATTTAACTTCTTACAAAAATGAAACACATTCACTCTTTTACTTTTAGAACTTGAAATTCATTATTATTTAACTCCTTACAAAAATGAAACCCATTCACACTTTTACTTTTAAAATTATAGAAAAATAGATGCATTCTCACACTATAAATTTTTTCCCTACCTCCTTCCCCATTCCTTAAACCAACAATTTAAGATAGTTCTAAAAAGAACTTTTTTTAGTTCTAAAAAGAACTTTTTTAGTTCTAAAAAGAACTTTTTTTTCTCTGCTGTCTCCTCAATACATGTTTTTCACAGAACGCAACAAGTCCTTTCCATATATTCCTTCCAAGAAGGCTTTGGATGGGATATTCTCCCCAACGGTTTCAGCGAAGGAATCCGCTAAAGTCTTGGGGTCTAGCATTGCTACGGCCTCCTTGAAGTGTTCTTTAAACTTCGATTGGGGGGTGGCATCAGTACATCTGTGGCCCATGAGGCTTTCAAGCATGCGATCCGGATTAAGGTGGCACTGAACACAATAGAATAATTTTTCAGCATGCCCCTGAACGAGATCCGACACCACTTCAATAAGCATGAAGTAATACTCTTCGTTCGTTAGTGGAGAGGAAGGAACGGGGGTGGAATCCTCTGATGAAGCAAAACACCCTTTGCAAAAACTGGACCAAATAGTAGAATAGTAATGCTGGTCCATATCTTCTCACATTGATCAGCGAGAGCTTCAAATTGTTCCCCATTCAGTTTAATGGAATTAGGGTTCAGTCGACGAAATCCATTGATCCGAGGGGAAAGCACCTCAAATATATAAGTGTGAGGTCCGTCCAAAGAAGGAGAGGCAGAAATAATTAGTTCTCTGTTGATTAGCATATCTTCATTTTCTCCATGCAACCAACGGACTTTTCTCATAAACTGAAGGAAGGTCAGAGCTGTCATGGTGATTCCATTCTTGGTGGGGAAAAAAGATTCCTGTTCATTCCTGTATCTTCTTACATGAACTCTGATTGTATTATGGAAATCAGACACTTTCACGAATGCGTTACCCCTAAATGGAAATGATGAGGGGGGATATCATTCAAAGAAATTCCCAATTCAACACATGACTTGGAAGCTTCAGAACATACCTTCTTTGCTACAGCATCGGAAACTTTAGTAGAGGAAGATGATCGCTTCATGTTGAAAGCTGGAGGAAGAGAATCGGAGGAAATTGCTGGAAGCGTTGAGGTCGGGAGCGAAGGGTGCTGACGGTTCGAAGACAGAGAACAGAATGAGTTAGCTTTGAATTGTTCAGACAAAACTGATAAGAGGTTGGAGTTCGTCACTTGTTTACTGCTTGAGAGGGAAAGAGCAGAGTCATGGGGTAAAGAACACTCGGTTATCATCTTTCTAAAGGTCAAATTCAATCTAATGTTTGGAGCATTCTTTTGTCGAGGCAGACCATGACTCCAATACGAATTAGTTGGAGGCAGGATCTGTAGTAAAGTTCCAGATCTCAAAGATAAGGAAACTGGTTTAAACCCGTTTCGCTTGAAAGCAAAGTCTCTTTCTTGTCCGAGAGATACTGATGCAATACAAGACAAAGGATCTAATTCAGCTTCGTCATCACGATGATCATTGATTCTATCATCTCCATTTCGATATTTATTAATTAAAACAAAGTTGAAGGATTCACCACATTCTTTCTCAACATAAAGCTTGATTTCCTGAAGTAACGGCGTCCAAGGGTTAGGTTCTAAGCACAAACCACTAAAAGTGTATTTCAGATTGGGGTCCCCGAAGGCAGCATGTTGTCTGGGAATGGAATATGATTTTCCATAAATTTTGATTTTTGAGAATTCTCTACTTAAATATTCCACTTCTTCTTCCAAGCGGGAAAAGTAATGAATAGCTTGAGTTGAGGAGAACAGCTGAGAGTAATGGAAATGAAGTCTTTCCTTGTTATGTTGAAGAGGCAGCATTTTTTTTCTCAGGAAGGGAAACAACTGAAGTCCGTCCACTAAATTAACTGAATTGAGAATGAAGAAGGAGAGCTTGAGATAGGCTGACGAGTGACCTCATGACTCTCAAGGGGAAATTCATTATAGTTCTGATAAGAACTTTTTTTTTTCCCCATGAGCTAAGAGATCCGTCAGAAGAATCTTCTCTTTGGGAAAACTAAGAAATCCCCCCTCCCCCTAACTAACATGAAAAAAAAAAAAACCAAAAAAAAACCAAGGTTTTCTCTAGACATTCGTACATGAAGAAATTTAGAAAGCTTATGTTCCTAATAGTCAATCTATAAAGTTAGAAGACAAAACATTTACTAGGTAGAATTAAATAATTCCCCACAGAAATGGAGTTGGCAACACTTGACTTTAAAAAAAAATCTCACTGAATGCATCTCCGACAGGTCCTCGAAAAGTACTTTAAAAAACAGAGGAAATATTGAGGGCAAATGTAGATTTTCATAGCAACGTGATCACCTGAATTCACTAGAAATTCAGACAGCTCAAGACGTAGGTAGCATCTAATTCAACTCTGAATCTAAAACAATGGACTGGCTCCACACATTTTTAAGATGAGGTATATTTGAGAGGAGGATTTTCATGTAAACAAATCTTTTTCCTGCATTAAATGATTTCAGGAGTGCAATAACTTGGGAAGCAACTTGAAAATCTTGATGAGAGTAAAATCTTGAACATACGTATTCACGAATTCCAAGTGAATAAAAAATCACAACTTGTTCATGAGAGTAAAATCTTGAACATGCGTATTCACGAATTCCAACAGGAAAAGATTTCATGAATAAAAATCTTGGGAAGCATCCTGAAATTCTTCATGAGAGAAAATTAAAAATTTTGAGACGGTGCATTCTTCACGTGAGCAAAACAATAATTTTGATTAAATTTTCTTCGAAAAGTTTTTCTAGAAATCCAAGCGAGCAGCAACAAAATGACGGAGACATAGCATAGAGCAGAGAATTTTTTTTCTTGAGTGAAATCTTCTCGAACAATGAGTTAAAGACTTGAAACATTCTGTAATTCTTCCTGAACAATCTATGCCGTGTGGACCCCTTCATGCCAAGCAGTTTATTAGCATGGAGTGGTTCGAATACAGGCAGCTATTTTGTTTTTATTTTTTTTCTTGGAGGTTCTCCAGAATTTAATGAAAAATGACCGTAGGGGAGGGTATGTATATTGTCCGAGGATACGACTCGCTTGTTGTCATATGGGGAAAGAGATGTTTTGTTTATGACAACAGTAAAAACAGAATGTTTCAAGCTTCGAATGCTATAACTCATGTTCTTTTTTCTTGCTTGTGAAAGAGTGAAGACTTGAAGTCGTTGAGGCGAAGTTGCTGTGAAACGACGGTTTTGCTCACGCCTTTGGCTTTCTTAACTTCTTCTTCATCTGTAGCATACGCATACATTTTTGGTCTAAGACCAACAAATTCTTTTATGGCAGTTCCATGGGTCTCATCTTTAAATTTCCCAATCACTTTTTTGTTTTTAAGACAAAATAGAGGGTGCGATGGGGGTAGGAACTGGTGTCTAATTCATCTTTAATGTTTTCCATATCTTTATATAGATCTTCTGTTTTTATGTGATAGAAGAAACTATCAGTATCCATATAAAGAATGGAAATGTTTTCTTGAAATAAAGGTTTCATCACCTCATAATGGAAGTCGTACATCCTAGTTTTAGAGATGTCTAGAATGGCGACTCCCAAATAAATGGGTTTGTTGAAGGTGAGGTGGGTGACATTAAAATGCATAGACACCAGAAATTTTCCTTCTGCTTCATTTTTTAGTATGGTGCGGTCTTTAAAATTGGGCTTATTGAGCAACTTTTCCAGTCTATTGTCTTCGCATACCAACTCAACTTGGGTACGGTTGCGAATATTTTCCATCGTTTTGCCAAAGACAGAATTGTTCATGAGTTTGAAAAAATCTTTCTCAAACTCATTTTTAGCCCGCTTTCTCATCTCGGTATTCAATTGAATATAGGGCTGCAACCACTTGCTCTGATCAAAGCTTAACCCCCGATGCACTTTTGTTATGATGAGACCCGCTTTGACTGCCTGCTTCAGAAGCTGATAATGAGCCACGTACCTGGATTTTTTATTTAACGTAGTCAATAATTTGACCTGCCTGGTTCCAGGTACAACTTCCGTTTCCGCACAAAACGGTAAATCCGAATGAAGATTGTGAAGGGAGTCCGGATAGCTGATGTCAACATCGAGAAAGTATCCCGTGCTGGCATCATCCGCTATGTTCATAACATCCAAATACTTCAATTCTTCATCGGAAATCCACCGGAAATTTTTGTGAGGAAGACGAAAATTATCCATTGCAAATCCATAAAGATTACACACGTCAAGATAAATGATGAAACTGGCATCTTTGGAGACATCAAATTTTTTAAATACTTATTATTTGCCTCAGCATACCGTTTCACACACATGCACAAGCCACCCCGCTTTCCACTCTCCAGAAAAAGTAGCATATCATAGTCACTTAAAAGCTGGAGAGAGACTTTTGTGCATTTGAGCATGGCGGACCAACTTAAACCAGGACAACTAAAAACCAGGCAGGATCTAACGTATAAGTGTCCTGACAAATATTTCTAAAATTTTCAAAAACATCGGCCAAAATGAGCACATCTGTTTTTAAGTACACATCTGCATACTGGCCTAAATTCTCAATCTTCAAGACCGCCCATACTTTTTTGGCATGCTCATAGTCTTCTTCGGAAATGTGTGAATCTGTTAATTTATTGAAGAAGGCTGAAGCTGGAGGGAGAGACGTTTCTTCTAACTTGCTGTATGAGGAAAGGTAATCATAGGGGAAGATACCTTTCTGCGTTAGGAGGAAAAATTCTTCATCATTAGGAATAAGCTGCCGTGTAATTTTAAAATGCGTTCTCGGAAGATTATTTGCTAATTTTGATAAACTGCTTGGCATGAATCTAAAACTGTCCAGGAAACGAACTTCAAGCCCACCCATCTTTTTTTGAAAATGAAATAAATTTTTCGGTCGACTCGGGGATGACAGTGATTTCTCCAGGAAGGCAATCTAGTTCTTTAATGATGAAATGCGAGTCGTATCCTGAAAGGTTATGCATCAACACAGGAACAAAGGAAGGTTTTTTAAAGTTGATGTTGCATGAAGAATGAGCGGGTCCTCTGAAATTTCCAGTACGATGATCGTGGTCCGCCACTTTCTTTTTTGATTTGCTGCAGGAATTAAATCCACCTTCACCACAAATATGACATATGCTTGCTTTCCGAAAAGATTCTTTTTCTGCCTCCGTCAAAGGATTCATGGGAATAATCATTTTATAATTTTTTTCCATGACTTCAACATCTTCTTTGAGAGTGTGAAGGAAATGACTCACAACTCCCTGCTCTGCTCTATGCGATCGGAAAACATCATAACGACCTTCCACATCTTTTATGTAATAAGCATATGACATAACCTCATGGGACTGAGTGGGAGTGGTGAAGGACTCGCTTGGATTTGGGATCGGACCTTGAACTGGTTTTAACACGCTTTCAAAATCAGCGTAAACAACAAAAGGAACCCGCTGACTGAACTTGAAGTCTTTAAACTGCAATTCTTTATCTTCAGGCATCTTGATCAGGACAGATTTGTTTTTATTACATAATTTTTTGTGCTCATTTAATTTTTCCTCTCCATTGTAACGAGTGTCATAAGTTTTAAAACACTTTTTGCAGATGTGTACTTTGTTTCCTATTTTTGACAATTGACTGGAAATAAGTCGCTCAAAATTTGTAATGTAAGCAAAGTGGTTGCAACCTCCGTTTTCTAAATATATTAAATCTCTATGGTCCGCCAGCTCTTCTTCACATACTTTGATTGGGAAAATTTTTCCAGCTTCATCGATGCCATAAATGTTAATGCTGATGTTATTACCCTTTTCAAATTTTGGAACGTCAGAAATCTTTACGGGATATTCTACACAATCCCACTTGTATCCGCCTTCGAAAAGAGGATCGTTGAGATAGGAGGCTACCTTTTCTCGATTTCTTTGATCTTGAAGGCGTGGGGTCCACACGGCATATTTAAAGCAGAAGGTATCTAAATTTTGAACGTTCACGACCGCATATTTCTTCTGAATATGGCTGGGAAGCACAATAAATGAAGCTCCTTTCAATGGTTTAAACCGATTTACCCGGAGTTCGAACCACTCCACGTGTGAAAACATCCAGCCTGAACCTTTCAATTCACATTCGGAACATTCAGTGAGTAGTTTCCTGGACATGATATCAAAAAATTCCCCGAGATTTGTCGACCGATACACTGGCTTATTAGTTGTTTTTAAATTCCGAGAACAATGATCAAATTCCTCCGGGTCATCGGATTTAGGCTTTTTAAAGGCTGCCTGCATAAATGCATTCACTTTAATGGATGGGTGGGCTGCCAGTGCATGTTCTACAATGCTAATTGAAGAATGAATGAGCTCATTCAAAAATGTGGAGAGACAGTCCGCTGTTTCCCTTTCGGGAACGATTTTAAAGGTTTGCAGGCGGTTCTGAGCCACCGACTGCACTTGTATGAATCTTCCCAAATTTAAAGGGGGAAGAATGGGAGCTTCGGGGCTGGGGTCTACGACCTCCCGACTAGGGTCGACAACAACGGGGCCTACAGCATTGGAGGGGCCCGCGGCAGCAAGATCCTGGAGACTGGGCCCCACGAAATTTGAGGGGCTCGCTTGAAGGTTGGGGTCTGCAGCATTGGAGGGGCCAGCCGAAGACGCATTCGTCGAGTTCCCACCCTCCTGAATTCCCGAATGTAATCTAGAAATGTGTTTCTTCATGTCCGATTTCCTAGAGAAACCCTTGTTGCAAATAATACAAGAAAAAGGTTTTATCCCCGAATGAATTCTTTTGTGACGGTAAAAATTCCTCTTCAAAGTGAAGACCTTCTGACAGATCTCACAAGAAAAATGTCGAGGAGGAACATCATCAGGAACGAAGGAGGAAAGCAGGTCTTGGCTCAAGGGAAATTCCTCCAAGGCCTGCAGGATGTCGGAATTTTGAAGAAAGAGTTGTTCATCAGCAAGCCACCAAGCATCCTGAGAAAGAACAAAAAAAAAAAAAAAAAAAAAAAATTAGCCCTCTCCCTAACAATTCATTTTCATGAAATAAAATTGAGTTGGGAAATTACTGAATTCTCACATAGGGAATAAACTTTTTAATTGTTTTTAAAGCTAAGGGGAGTTAACGCAAAAGAATGAATTTCTAAATTTCTTTAAAAAAAAATAACTAACACGTTTTTCCTCAAGAGAATAAACGATTCTACTAACTTGTTTTTCCTTAAGGGAAAAATATAAAATCATTTTTGTCTGAGAATAACACACATCTAAATTCTAGAAATCACGTTGGGGGACCTAACAATGACTGAAAAATAGCATACAAAGAAACGAGCTCTTACCTCTTCCATTGCTGAGACTGCGTGGGATCCACTTTCGTTAGAAATATCCATGTTACAGAAGTTTAACTATTCTGAGGTCGGTACAATCGTACTTATCTGAATAAGAAAACTGAGAAAGAGGAATGACGAAGCTGAATTTTATAGTAAACGCGAATACCCTTTGACCCCTAACTTCCGCGAATCACCACAAGAGAACATAACATTTATAGAGGGGACATGGAACCGGAAAAATCTAGTTTTCTCACATGACACTCACGATGGAATATCCGACCGATGTGTTTATCAGCAGTTCAAGCTTAGAATAGTACTTTGAAACAAAGAAGACAGCGGAAGGAGAATTTATCTTATCTAAACAGACCCTGAGAGTCAGCAGCAAAAGGTTATCTGACGACGAAAAACAAAAATGGTTCTTCGTAGATATTTGTATCATTGAAGAAACAGGAAGGTCAATTATCTAAAGTCAATACCGCAACACGTTAGGACGTAAATAGCATACTTTTAATCATAGACTACTTTAAACTTTGTAATCTTTCTAACTATTCACAACAACGAACAAAGGAAATCCTTCAGCATCTGACAGAGATTAGGTTAATGAGTTAACACGCGTGACTAACCCATGCTTTCCTTCATTGATATCAAGAATGAATATTCTGGGAGAAATCAAACACCGCAACGGAAGGTCGATTTATCTAAAGTCAATACAAGAACACACAGGATACAAAATACTCCCGTACATTTTACTTCACCTTTCTCAGAAGGACGCTTCAAGAACATTAGTGAAGGAAGGCTAATCTTATGTCAATAGCCTCCGTGCCTTTCTACACTAGAAACAAAGGAAAAGATAACGAGCATGCATAACAGCGAAAAAATAAATTCGAAATGACAGAAAAGATCCATTTATGAACAAAAATAAGATAATAACATTTCTTGAGATGAGGACATGACCGTATTATTCGAGAAAAAAAAAGAGAAATAATACTTACCCTACATAATTTTCATTAGGGAAGACACATGAGGAATTCATGAAAATTAATTGAAAAATCAACAAATTACGAGGGAAAAAACGTTTTACATAACAATAACCTAAGGGGATGGGTCGAGAGAGGGAAAAATAAATAATGAATAAACCTTCATTAAATTTAAAAAAAAAAGGAATAAACCTTCATTGATTTCACCCCAAAATTCGACAAAGTCCAATAAATACTACTATCTTCGGAGATAAGCACACACTTCGGTCGAGGGGGAAAAATTGCAGCGGGGAATTGGAGGCTGCTACTAACCACGCCCCCTCCATCCGCCCGGCTGCAGCTTGCTCCGGCTGGCTCCGGCTGCTCCGGCCGTCACCTAATGTTAAGTCTATGGCTCCGGTTTAAGCTCGGATCCGTCCTTTTCTACTACTAACCGATGCATCTTTAAATCAGAAATTAACGAGATTTCTGATACAAAGGAGATGAATAACTAATTATTCTTAGCCGTTCTTGTACTTCAGAATTTCCAGATACCTCGTTTATTATTATGTTTAACAATGCCAGTGACCGAGGTAACATCAGAATTGTGTTTTAAAGGTTGAACATAATAAAATTATGAATGAAATACGGGAATACACCATATAATACAAATTTTGAAGATGGCAATCCGTTTTTTATGTAAATATGACAAGGATGGTAAGTAAGATAATATCCGAAAACAAAATTTTTATTATATGGTGTAATAAATGTGTTTTATATGGTGTTGTAATATTTGAAAATTTCGTCGCTCCAGGATGACGAAATTTTCAAGTTTTCGGATATTATCTGACTTACCATCCTTGTCATATTTGCACCAAAAAACGGACTGTCATCTTCAAAATTTGTATAATAAAATCAATCTGAAAAAGGGAATGTCTAACGAAAGGTTATTTGGAATTTTGTCAATAAAAGAAAGGTTAGCGGGCTTCTAGTTTTGTCATGAAAGTTTGCTATTGAAAATTTTGCGGTAACTGAAAGCTAGAAAAATCAAGACACAAGCAGCAGGATAAATTAAAGTCCCGGAGAATAGCAAAGAAACTTGGACAACTTAAATAATTTAATTATTAAATAAGTAATTAGAAATCACCCTTTTTGATTAGAGAATGTTTTCCAAACTCCATCCAACTCAATGCACGGTTTATTAAAGACATGAAACATTTGTATGAGTGGGTTGTAAGAAAAGGTGCCAGAGGAACGAAACTTATGATGATACTATACTGGGTGCTCAGCAGCAGGAATCGATAATGGACAATGAGCACTTATTTGTCTAGTCAAGCCATAGCCTTAAAGTTTTTCTTTTTCCGAGGATCGGCCAGTGACGCAGAGACACCGAGGAAGCAGCAACTGCCTATATTGTGTTTCGTACCCAATGTCAGAGTACTTCTGTTCTGAGAAGGCCACCGAATCGATCTTTGTGAACTGTGGCACCGGCGGCAGCCGAACTGTCTGCTCATCGCAAACACTTTAGCGTTATTATACTCCGATGCAAGCATTCACACCACATTATATGCATCCCCAAAAGGACTTTTCATTTTTCTCAAACTTTTAGGAGGGAAATAAAGCATCCCAAGTCTGGCGCGCGAGCGATTTTTATTTCACTGAGACGGATTTTCTTTGAACGAAATTCAATTAAATCCTCCTTATTCTGTAGCTGTCTCATCCCAGCTACTTTATGTACAGATCTGAATCAGATAAAAGAACATCTCCTTAGTGAAGGAAAACTTAAAATCGTTTCGCTTCGAAAACCCGAAGGTTGAACAGGACCTGGTTTGTTTAAAATCAGGGAACGGTATAACGCTACTGAACACTTAAGTCGATGGAAATTAAGAATGTTTAAGACATTTTTTCACATACAAGTGCATTTCAAGAAAATGATGCGCTTTCAATTCTTATGGACGGAACATATCCACTTTTAGGAGTTACTTCCTGTCGCGCAGAACTGGAGTAAGCTTGAAGCACGATCACAATTTTCCGATTTGGTTGCGTGAATGCACATTTGTATTCTTTACGATATCTCTACTTCCAAAACACTCACTGAAAAATGCTTTCTAAATTACATAGAATAAAGCATGGTCAATATTTTTTTTATTTTTTTTTTATCTTGAAATAAAGTTTTCCCCGCTTTTCAAAGCAAATACATGCTTTTGTTTGTCTCAATATTCTGTGTTGTTACGTATATTCTAAATTAACTTTCCTTTTTAGTTTCTTTCCCTATGCAAATCTTGAGTTTATTCTGTTATTCTTCACTCTTAACGTAATATCTTTTCTCTCAAACGAATACGTTTGGCAACACACTTGAGGTTGAATGCACGTGACGTATGCCTGATATTGATAAGAATAAAAGATAAAAGCGACGACTAAATTGTTGCTTGGCGAGCATTGGGTTGTAAACTGATTATTGAAAGGAGCGTTGTAAGAGAGCGATTGTTGAGAGCGTTGGGTTGTAAACTGATTATTTATTGAAAGGAGCGTTGTGAAAAGAGCGTTGTGTTAAGAGTTGTGTGGTGTGTGGAGAGTTTAGTGCAATGTGCTATGCTACGATGTGTTTGCTACATCCTGAATAAAGCATCTTTTCCGTAAGTTTGACTTCTGTTGTTTACATGTTTCGTCTGGCCGTTAAGGTTTAATTTTAGGAACTATTTCTTCATATAGTTATGTTTTAAATTAACGTAGAAGTACGAGAAGACTTCTACATCATAGTGTCTAAGAGGTGAACTAAAATATTCTTGTTTTAGACAGAGTATACATAAATTTGACAAAATTTTTCCACGCAACATTTGCTTTCCCTAGCTCTCAGTTTCTTCAATAGGAGTACATGCGTATCTCTGTTTACCACAATATCTCTTCCTGTAAACAACAGATCGGAAAAACCCTTTTTAGATTATTCAAAGTAGAGCATGCCTCCATTTTTAGAACGTCTTTTGTAAAAAAAAGATCGTGTTTATGTTATCGGTTTGTCCATCTGTAGACACCATATCTCTGCAACTATCAGTCCGATTTGAAAAATACATTTTGCATTAGGAAGCTTGAAATATGCGAATGATGATCCTTCATTTCGTTTTTTTTTTTTTTTTACGATGTACAATTTCGCCGCTAGGGCGCAAGTGCAGATGATGTCCAATTCAAAATACATTTTATTCCATATATTTGCTTCTAAACATCCGATTGAAAAAATTCTTTTAGCTTCCGATTCCATTTATGTCGAAAAGTATTTCAAGTATAGATACTTTTTCAAGTTACGCATAGATTTTCCGCTAGGGGGCGTAAAAGTAAATTACCTTTTCCTTGATAACTATTCTTCTAAAACTCCGCCTGCAAAAAATATTTTCTTCGGAGAATACAGCTCCCAATGTAAAATCTTTTGCATACAATTTTTAATTTTTGGTAAAAAATACTTTGGCCACCATGGGGCGTAAGTGTTAATTTTTGTTTCTGATGTATTTGCCATAACATCTGAGCTCCTAAAATCTCGATTGAAACACTTCTTTCGTAGACCGATGCCACTCACGTCGATAAACCTTTTCGGAATATTTTCTTTTTAAAATATTGCATGGTTTCTCCGCCAGGGAGCGTAGATGTACATCGTATTTTTGTCAATATCTCTGCTTCTAATAGTCCGATTTGAAAAATTATTTCTGTATTGGATAGAGTTCCAGGTGTGACATGTTTTTAACACAATTTCAAAATTTTCAAGAAATTCATTTTTCAAGGGGGCGTAAAGGTAAATTGCGTTTCACCCTATATCTCTGCTTCTAAAACTCCGATTTGAAAAATTCTTTCGGCACCGATACAGCTCCTGATGGGAAATCCTTTGCATATAATTTCTAATTTTGGTAAAAAATGATTTGGCCACCAGGGGGCGTAAGTCTTAATTTCTGCTTCTGATGTATTTGCAGCAAAATCTGAGCTCCTGAAAACTCGACTAAATTTTTTTTTTCTTGGACCGATACCGCTCACATCGAAAAACCTTTTGCGAATACTTTCTTCCTAAAATAATGCATGGTTTTCCCGCCATTGGCGTAGATGTATATCTTATATTTGTCCATATCTCTGCTTCGAAGAGTCCGATTTGAAAAATTCTTTCTTTGTTGGAGAACGTTTCTGGTGCAAAATGTTTCTCATATAAATTCATGTTTTTCTTAACGCACAAGTCTGTAACCAAAGGGCGCAAGCTCACGATTCCGTTTACAGCAATATCTGAGGGATTAAAAACCCTATTGAAAAACTTCTTTCTTCCGTCAAATACTATTGTTTTCCATACCGGTTCCATTGAATTTGAATAGCTTTGATAAATTTAATTTGCGTCAGAACGGATTCAAAAGACGTGCTCATTACACCCGAACCCGAAAATTCGGTGTCATCTTTCTTGTTTTACCGTTTACTTTCAGCTTTTCCAAGGGCACAATTTTTTCCTTATGTAATGCAAGTGTATATTAGTATTTGTCATGATGTCATTGTTCCCGAAGGATCAATTGGAATGATTCTTCCTGTACTAGATAATCAGAACCAAAATTACCTAGTTTTTCTTAGGACGGAATGTTTCTGTCAGGTGCAGTATTGTACACACAACGGCCACTGAATTTGAAACCTTTATACATACCAGAGGATGCTGATAGGTTCTCGGCCTCACCAAGAAGGAAATAGGCTAGAGCCATGAAACAAACTATTCCACATATTCACCCCGAAGTTCAACACACTTGGCACAGCGTTTCTGGAGTTTCTTTAATCCTTCCAAAAAGAATTCTGAAGTCTGATCACTCAAATACTGCTCTGCTGCTGATATCACCACCGAATCATTCGAAAAATGCTTCCCTTTCAAACATTTTTTAAGGTTTGGGAACTGAAAATAATCCGATGGCGCAAGATCTGATAAGTTGGGTGGATGGTCTGTGCACTTAAACCCCAGATCCCTCAAAACATCCATTGTCTTGCTGGCCTTGTCAGCCGGCGCATTGTCCTGCAAAAAGAGAACACCTTTCCGCAGTTTTCCTCGCCATTTTTCCTTCAATGTCTCCTTTAATCGGCACAGCAAGTTGGAATAGTATTCAGCATTTATTGTTTGGCCCTTCGGGAGATAGTCAGTTAGTAAAAGGCCTTCCGAATCCCCCCCCCCCAAAAAAAAATCGTTGCCATGACCTTTAATACAGACCTTTGAGTCTTGAATTTCTTTGGCCGTGGAGAACCCGAGTGCTACCTCTGCAGGTACTGTTTCGTCTCTGGATCGTAGTGATGTAACCACGTTTCAACAACGGGGCAAGTCGCTGCAATGAATTATAACCAGATTGCTCAAAATGCTGCAAAACAGATTTGAAAATGTCCACTCGTTTTCGTTTCTCATCGGCGTTCAAACATTTGGGCACCCACTTCGCTGACATCTTCTGCATATCGAAGAGCTCATGAATTAAATATGAATCCAACTCGTTCTTTGGATATCTCCAGTGTCTCAGCTATTGTTTGAGCCAAGATGCGCCGATCTGACAAAATCAAGACATGAACACGATCAACAATTTCGGGTGTTGTCACTGTTAAAGGCCTCCCAGATCTCGCTCCATCTTCGGTCTCAGTCTCCACGCTGAAAGTTGGCACACCATTTCTTCACAGTAGAATACGAAGGGTACTTGTCATTTAATGTTTGCGTCATACACTCGTTGATTTCCTTTGTAGTTTTCTTCTGCAGGAACAGAAATTCCATGACAGCCCGGAATTCCACATTCGAAAATTCAACACTTTACATTGACATGATTCAGTTCAGGACGTCAGACATTTGCAAAATAAAAGAGCTATTAGTCTGAAAAAAGGCACTTAACAATACAAAAGAATGCTCTTTCAAGCTGCAGTGACAAAATAATGCTACAATTACAGGAAGTGGGTAAGGCCGAGAACTTTTCAGCATCTCCTAGTATGTACGTTAACGTAATTTACGCTGCCTATGTGTGAAATACGTGGTCACGTGCGTCACCACGAAATCTAGACAAATATTTAAGACTGCTGCTCGTTAGTAATGGTCAGTAGTGTTGATCGCAACAGGAAAAAGAGGTCTTTCGGAGTTCGATAAAGGGCTTATTGTATGTAAACGTCGAGCTGGAGCGACGAATTTGAAAACAACAGAGCTGGCTGGTTTTCCAAAAGGTGAGATATCCCGGGTCTTTAATCAGTGGAAAAATAACCGACATTGCTTGTCTAAGAGGCGTAAGTGTGGCGCGACTACAATCTGTCAGAAACGTGATCACCGTCGTCTGAGAAGCTTTGTACGGAGAAACTGAAATTCCTGTGTGCAGCAATTGACCTAAACATTTAACGAAGACTGTTCCCGATCCATATCTTAGCGAACTGTGAGCAGAGAATCGAAGAGGATCGGTATTGGCAGTCGTTTGCCTATACGGAAACCACTAGTTTCTGCGAAGAACCGGAAAGTTCTTCTACAGTGGCGTCAGGAATACCATGACTGGACATTGGAGGACTGGAAAAAGTCATGTGGTCCGACGAGTCGTGATGGTACACCTTGTTCCATACTGACAGTAGGCAGGGAATTTGGCGGGAGCTCCATAATTGTGTACAAAGCATTTCTCATAAGGGGCTGTCCATAAAGTACGTCCGAGATTACAGGGGGAGGGGGGGCTCCTGACAACCGGATCAAATGTAACATGGGAGTAGGGGGAGGTTTAGTAATTCGGACGTCCAGCGGCAAAAATATATTCCTTCGTTTTGTTTTGTGTTTTTTAGCACGTCTTTTGTAAAAAAAAAAAAAAAAAAATGATCGCGCTTACGCTATCGGTTTGTCTTTGTCCGCCCGTCTGTAGACACGATATCTCTACAACTAATAGTCTGATTTGAAAAATTCTTTCTGCATTAGGAAGCTTGAAATGTGCGAATGATGATCCTTTATTTTGTTTTTTGATTCCAAATTTTGCCGCTAGATGGCGTAAAGGTAGATGATATCGAATTCAAAACCCATTCTATTCCATATATTTGCTTCTAAACATCCAATTCAAAAAATTCCTTTACTTTGCGATTCCATTCGTGTCGAAGATTATTTTAGCATAGTCACTTTTCCAAGTTACGCATAAATTCCCCGCTAGGGGGCGTAAAAGTATATTACTTTTCCCCGGATGTATCTGATTCTAAAACTCCCATTTGAAAAATGTTTCCTTCGGCAGAAACTGCTCGTGATGGGAAATATTTTGCATATCATTTCTAATTGTTGGTATAAAATGGCTTGACCACGAAAGGGCGTGAGCGTTAATTTCTGCTTCTGATGTATTTGCAGCAAAATTTGAGCTTCTAAAATCTCGACTGAAGAAATTCCTTCGTGAACCTATTCTACTCAGGTACACAAACCTTTTCGGAATGTTTTCTTCTTAAAATAATGTATGGTTTTCCCTCCAGGGGGCGTAGACATATATCCTGTTTTTGTCAATATCTCTGCTTCAAATGGTCTGATTTGAAAATTTTCTCCTTTGTTGGACAAAGTTTCCGGTGCTACATGTTTCGAAAAAAATTTCAAAATTTTCAAGTAATTCATTGACTTTCCGCTATGGAGAGTAAAGCTAAATTGCGCTTTCCCCGATATCTCTGCTTCTAAAACTCCGATTTGAAAATTTCTTCCAGCACCGGATACAGCTGCTGACTGAATTTTTTTTTTTAATTTCTAATATTTTATAAAATATGGTTTGGCCACCAGGGGACGTAAGCCTTAAATTTTTGCTTCGTAGATATTTGCAGCCAAATCTCAGATTTTAAAACACCGATTTAAAAAATCTTTGGTGGGCCGTTACCTCTAATGTCGATAAACATTTGAGAATATTTTCTTCTTAAAATAATGCATGGTTTCTTCACCAGAGAGCGAAGACTTCTATCTTGTTTCTGTCAATATCTCTGCCTCTAAAAGTCGGATTAGAAAAAAATCCTTCTTTGTTAGACAGCTTTTTCCGGTGTAAAATGTTCCTCATATAATTTCAAAATTTTCAAGTAATGTATAGACTTTTCGCTAGGGGGCGTAAACATATATTGCGTTTTTCTCAAATATCTCTGCTTCTAAAACTCTGATTTGAAAAAATTTTCTGCACCGGATACAGTTCCTGATACGAAATGTTTTGAATATAATTTGTAATATTTGATAAAGAACGGTTTGGCCACCAGGTGGCGTAAGCGTTAATTTCTGCGTCTGACATATTTGCAGTAAAATCTGAGATCCTGAAAACTCGATTGAAAAAATTCTTTGGTGGACCGATACCTCTCACATCGAAAAACCTTTTGAAAATACTTCCTTCTTAAAATAATGTATGGTTTTCCCGCCAGGGGCTTAGACGCATATCTTGGATTTGTCGATATCTTTGCTTCTAAGAGCCCGATTTGAAAAAATATTTCTTTGTTTGAGAGCGTTTCCTCTGCGAAATGTTTCGGACATAATTAAAAATTTTTCTTAACGCACAAGTCTGCCAGCAGAGGGTGTCAGCTGACGTTTCCGTTTACAGCAATATCTGCGGGATTAAAAACCCGACTGAAAAACTTTTTCTTCGGTCAGATACTACTGTTTTCCATACAGGTTACATTGATTTTGAATAGCTTTGGTAAATTTAATTTGCATCAGAACGGATTCAAAAGACATGCTCATTACACCCGAAAATTCTGTGTCATCTTTCTTGTTTCTTCGTTGAATAGTTAAAAAAAGGTATGAAATATTTCAGATTTCTGATGATATTTAGCTAAATCACAATATTAAGTTCTCGTATTTGTACTACCAAATCTATCGTGTTCTGTTGATGGTATGATCGGGAGTGTTAGATTTTTATTTCAGAGTGATTAAGTTCGGGTAGCAATTTGAAATAAACTAATGCCTAAATAATAATTTTTTCTGAAGAAAAAGTGTAAATATATGGAAGATTCCTTTAAATAATTACATGTTTTCTTTCTGTTTCTCGACGGACTTCTAAAAGCAGTCGTCAAAAAAAGGGGGTTGCGGGATTTAGGACGTAGGGTACTATTTAGGTGGGGGGGAGATGTCAACAATCGGACAAAATGTGAGATGGGGAAGGGGGATTCTAAAAATAGTAAAAAAATCACGGACGTGCTTTATGGACGGCCCCTAACGGAGGATATACAAGGCAAAGGGGATTTTTCAAATCGGATTCTTAGGAACGAAGATACAGTTCTAAGTATAGCGCAAATAGATATCAATACTTACACCTCCTAGTGGCAAAACTGTGTGGTACAAAAATTGGCAAATACATGAAAAGTATTCCTTACCACCAACGCTATCAGTAGCAAAAAGAGTATTTTAAAGCGGGCTTTTACAAGCAGAGATATCATCATCACAATGATTTACATCAACGCCCTCTAGTGGGAAAATTATACCGCATTTTGAGAAAAAACGCACACATGTTTTCCGCGGTGTTAGTGGCGTCTGAAAAGTACTTTTTCAGTTAGGTTTTTTGAAGCGAAGATAGGCGATTGCATACACGTAAAAAACAGAAACACGCGTTTACACCCCCTAGTGTGAAAGCATTTTGCAAAAAAAAAAATAGTGTAAAATTCATGTAAAGCATTCACCGTTGCGACTTCTATCTAACGTAAAACTAATTTTTAAAATCCGACTTTTAGAAGCAGTGATTTCGAGAAAAAGAAAATATACGTTTACGCCCCCTATCAGTGGTAGCATGCATTATTTCAAATAGAAACGGTACGCAAAATGGCCTCCGTGGTAAAAGATATTGGAAGGTAAAAAAAATTTTTGAAGCAATTGTATTTGTTTTTTAAGCAATTGTAATTGTTTTTTGAAGTCAAGTATATTTTGAATTTAATAGTATGTGTGTTTAGGCCCACAGAGGCGAAGTTCTAAGCATCGGGAAAAAAGCAAAACGTATAGATCATTGTTCTTACTATTCGGGCTTCCGACTACAAAAAGAATTTTACAAATCGGATTAATAGTTGCAGATATATGGTGTCCACAGAAGGAGGACAAACGTAGTGATACTATTAGCACGTGCATTTTCTCAAAAGACGTGCTAAGAAAATCGAAACCTAAATAATAATGTAAAATTTTACAATCAATTTTACCTTAGCCATTACGAAGTTACAAGAATACTGCAACTCTAACTACTGAGACCAGTTTTTCAATGATACAGACATTTTTTTACTGATTTTGGATGAAACAAAAAAGGAAGACTTGTCCCCCCATGCTTTCGTGTTTACTGAAGGCATGCACACAATTGTTTTTTTTATCCCCCGTTTTAATGAAATCCAGGACAAGAATTCGTGAACAGAGAACTGATATATAATACACTTAAGTTCTCATAGTTTCTGGTATGTGATACATACTGTACATTTCAGTGCTTTACGAAGGATTTTTCTGATTCCACGCTCAAGCATGGATGCTACCTGCAAGGCTGAAACTAGGAGTATATTTCTACGCAAACATAATGAGGAGCAAATAATGCTCCCAGGCAGTGTAGATACTCATGCGTAAATAACGGATTGAACTTTTGTCAACTATGCTTTTGCCGCCCCGGTGGCGCAGTGGTCTAAGCGATGGCCTCTGATCATTCGTCCGAAAGGGGTCCGGGTTCGAATCCCGTGAGGCATGGATGTTGTGTTTGTTTTACGGCACTGGCTCTCTCCCTTCCCTGGAACCAGTGACCCTAAATTAGGGACGGGCGACTGCTTATAGCCCATTGAGTTGCTCACGGTGGTCGTTAAACCTTCAATCAAAAAAAAAAAAAACTATGCTTTACAAAGTTGGGCTTTCTACTTATCTCTATGCCACCAACAAATTATTAATTCTTCAAAACTACATCCTAAGACACATTTTTGTGGTGCCATGATTCACGAACATCAGAAACATATGTAAAGATCTACACAGAAACACTGTCACAACACGCATTCAAAAATTTAAACACACAGATACGCATGTTTCACACACTGTCGTGCACATTAAAAATTTCCGGTTGTATGCAGATTAATTTGGAGCATGTCGCCTCAAAGAGCACCGGAAAAAAATGTTAGACGAAAATGAACCCGAAATATCAAAAACACAACCGAACGAATTACAAGCCTAGAGTGCATCTCCTTCCCAAGCAAACTAATACGCACGCAGTCTGCAACAATTATATTGCTTACCGTATAGTGCATTCATCTAAATAAGAACAACAGGTTTCGTCTATTTTTCCCGTTCCGAAGGGTGAGATCGTTCTACGAGCTAATGAACGGGATTTTTCAACTGCTTCCCACCTTTCGATGGAAAGAGAAGTAAGGGACAGCATTTTTCCTTCCGCTATAATTCGGGCAAAACTAACCTGGTTACAGAGTAGGAGCTAGCAAAGCCCCTTCACCCAAAATATATATCATGTTTTTCAGTATTTCTGTGTACTAATGGGATGCAATGTGTCGGAGACCGTCTCACAGACTTTGAAGGTGGGCCACCGTGACAAGAGGCAGAACATAAAACTTTCCGCTGACCCTTCTATCAGCATTTTCTCCCCTCAGGGTTCAAGGAACAAGGCTTTGTGTCTCCACAACCACTTGACATCAGTTTACACTCCTGCCCGCACAAAATATCCTCCAGATGTAGCCTCTCTAACGCGCACGACCGACCGACAGAAGTGTCAATGATGTCGCCAAGATGCGAATATCTGTATTTTTTTAGACACGCGACCGGAAGTGAGATCATTTTTTGATGTACGCACGCACAACAGTAGGAGCATTAATGTACTTTTTAAATTCCAGTTCAAGTTCGAGAACGGCTTTTAGATTGAAAATATATTATGAAGTGGAAGTACACACTTAGTACCCAGAGCCGGCTTTAGGACGGTGCGAGCAGTTCCGCCTCACTGGGCGCCAAGCTCAGGGGAACACCAAGGGGGACTGGTTGTCGATGGAACAGTCCAAGTCGTCACAACAGAGTATCGTTACAACTAAGATAAAAAAAATAGGAGCGTTGTTCGTGGCGTTGACCTTGGAATCAGCGTACATCTTCGCGCACTTCTGCCACCCTTTCAGAAGTTTCATCTCACGCGTCCCATGATGCGAACTTCAGCCAATAGAACGCTGTCTAGCTTATGACTTGGCATTGGCGCTGGGCTTCTCGAAAGTTCTACGGAAATCTAGGGACGCTGACAAATGATACGAAAGACTGCCATCTTCTCACGAGAGTGGAGAATCGCGAGTGACCTAGTAGTTAGAGCTACCTCTCTCCAAGAACATTACCCCTGATCGATCCCAGCAGGGTCAGCTGCTCCGAACCACCAAGCACTGGCCCCGAACATTGTAATTCTTGCTATAAGAAAGGCCATCCGCCCCCAATCTCGGAATTGCCCGCCGCGACACCACAGCCCGGAATCCTCAATAAGACAATAAGACACTCCCTCCGAACCCGAGACCCCTAGGTTCAATCCAATGCAATTTTGCTCTGATTAGCTGCACAAAAATCCTACGGAACACAGGTAGGTGAGTATAAATCCCACAAGAAATTACTGAGTGCCACCTTGAGAGTCACAAGAGTGGAGACAGTTCGTGAGTCATCTTGACATGTTTCGCACTTTATATTGGAATCACCAGTTTGAAGAAGGGAATAAGCGACAAAATATGGAAAATTGAGTTTTGGGCAGAAAAGGTATTTCGAAACGTCGACTCATGTGGCAGCATTGAGAGAGAAGTGAAAACCATAATCGTTATGAAGTTACGGACTCGAGTAGCATGCGTACGTTTGAAGAAAGGAATAATTTCTGGACTTATTCCCTTCTGCAAACTATTTTGTTTATGTAGTACTAGATGGCAGCACAGTCATGTACTTCACCCATTTCTTGTTCACTTAGCTAGTTTCTAGAGAGGTCGGAAATCACGTAACTGTTACTTTGTCACCGTTACTGAAAAATCGCTGTCACCGTTACGATCAGTGACAAACAATAACAGTTCCAAAATCCCTGATAAGAATGTCACCCTTAGCCGTGTCCGAGAAATGCTTGGGGTCCAAGGTTATCATGTCACCATGTCGTTTCTGTTGAAACATCACAGAAGTTGCTAGTGACGCCAGCTTTCTTCAGAAGAAGCCAGTTTTTCGTGCTCCTCTCTTCACAAGAGGTACATTTCGCCAGCCACACCCCCCCCCCTACCCGGCAAATTCAAATTCAACAGTGCCATTCATTTGTGCTACGTTTGTGCTGGTTTGCGCCGCAAACCGTGTCGTTTGTGCTAGCATAGTTTTTGAGATAATCAAAATATAAATTGGGGAGGCTGGGGAAATGGTCAGCCCCCCACCCCGGCAAATTCAAAATTCAACAATGCCATTCGTTTGTGCTACGTTTGTGCTGGTTTGTGCCGCAAACCGTGTCGTTTGTGCTAGCATAGTTTTTGAGATATTCAAAATATAAATTGGGGGGGGGGATTTGTGAGGCCCCCACCCCGGCAAATTCGAAATCCAACAGTGCCATTCGTTTGTGCTACGTTTGTGCTGGTTTGTGCCGCAAACGTGTCGTTTGTGCTAGCTTAGTTTTTGACATATTAAAAATATAAATCGGGGGGGGGGATGCTCAGCCCCCACTCCCGCAAATTCAAATTTCAACAGTGTCATTCGTTTGTGCTACGTTTGTGCTGGTTTGTGCCACAAACCGTGTCGTTTGTGCTAGCTTAGTTTTCGAGATATTAAGTACCTAAATTTTGTTGTCAACCATTTCCTCTGCCCCGCCCTCCCCCCACCCTACTCGCAAATTCAAAATTTAGCATAGCCATTCGTTTGTGCTGGTTTGTGCCGGAAAATCTGTCGTTTGTGCTAGCTTAGCTTCCGAGTTATTAAATACCCAAATTTCGGTGTGGACCATTTCCCCAGCCTGTTATGAATATAACATAAATTTGGCGGGTTGGGGGAATGCCCCCCCTTCCCGTACCACAAGTTTAAAATTCAACACAGCCATTCGTTTGCGCTGGTTTGTGCCACAAAACGTGTCGTTTGTGGTAGCTTAGTCTTCGAGATATTTCTGCGAACAAGCCTTTCTTGAATAACAAACAGATCATGATCCTACAGTGAGCACGAGGTCATAAATGATGCACTGTGGATCAATAGCATTAGATCATCTGGAGTGACGAAAGAATTTGATTCATAACAAAAGGAGGACATTTGTACGTATGACGCTGACAACATGATCCGAACACCCTACTGTACCTACATTCAAACAGTAAAGCATCCTACTGCCGTTATGATGTGGGGTTGCATCTCAGCTCATGGAGTGGGTAGACTGCGTAACATTGAAGGTAACATGAATGCTGCTCATTATATACAAGTACTGGAGAGGGACAATGCTTCCTACATCTGTTAACACGTTTCCAAATAGTGATATCATCTTTCAGGACGACAACGTGCCCTGCCATCGGACACGAGTAGTGGACAGGTGGTTGGTTTCTAAATCTGTCGGGAGGTTGCAATGTCCTACACAATAGCCGAATCTTAATCCGATCGAATACTTTGGATGAAACTGAAACAGGTGAGTGCGAGAAATCCTACAAATTAAGTAAAGTTACTTGAAGCTATGATTTCATGTTGGTATCATCTAACATCAAAGGATGAACTTGAACACCTTTTGAGTAGTATGCCCAGGAGATGTGTCTTAGCAATTAAAAACAAAGGCAACCCCAATAATTATTAGACAATTTTATGTATGTGTACATACAAACAATTGTCTTATAATAATTATGCATAAAAATTATTGATACATTATGTATGTATACATCATCATCATCATCATTGTCAACCATTATCAATCCACTGCTGGATGAAGGTCTCCCCAAGTTTCCTCCACAACGGTCTGTCTTGTGCCAGTCTCCTCCGTGTCACCCCTGCATACTTTCGAATTTCATCCACCCATCTCCCATGTGGTCTTCTTCTGGGTCTTTTCCTGTCCCTTGGAATCCAATCTAAAATTTCGGCTGTCCATCGATGGTCTGTCCTTCTGGCAGTATGTCCAGCCCATTGCCATTTCAGGGATTTAACTCTGATCATGATGTCCTCCACTCTTGTCATTTTTCGGATCCACGTGTTCCTCTTCTTATCTCTCCTGGTTACACCAAGCATGCACCTCTCCATGCTACTTTGAGTTGTCAGCAGCCTTTGTATGTCTCTTTTAGTTAAGGTCCACGTCTCTGCACCATACGTAAGCACTGGAAGGATGCACTGATCAAACACTTTTCTTTTAAGACATAATGGCATATTGCTCTTGAAAATTATGCTGTTTCTTCCAAAAGCTCTCCAGGCAAGTTTTGTACGCCGATTAATTTCTTCATCAATGTGACCCTCACTTGATATCTGCTGTCCAAGATAAACGTACGTGTCTGTTATCTCCAGCTTTTCTCCATCAATCGATAAATCTTCATTTCTTGTAAAAGCATTGAACATCACTTTTGTCTTCTGAAAGTTCATTTTTAATCCCACTTCTTTACTCTTGTCAGCAAGTTCCTGGATCATACTCTGCAGCTCTGATGGGCTAGTTGCAAAAATGACTACGTCATCAGCAAAACGAAGGTTGGTTAGATAATCTCCATTAATCTTTATCCCCTTGTTTTCCCAGCTCAGTGACTGAAAAACACCCTCCAATGTGGCATTAAAGAGCTTCGGAGATATGGTGTCACCTTGTCTCACTCCCTTTCCAATTTTTATGTGTGTTGTATTTTCAAACAGCCTAATCTTTGCACTTGCATTTTCATAGATGTTATTAATAATATTAATGTATGCATCTTCAATACCGCAGGTTTTCAGAGCCATTGTAACTGCTGATGGTTTCACCGAATCAAAGGCTTTTTCATAATCGATAAAAGCCATGCACAATGGAAGTTCATATTCCCTCGCTCTTTCAATTAGTTCTCTCAGCACATGGATATGATCTATTGTGCTGTAGCCACTCCTGAATCCAGCTTGTTCTCCCGGTTGAGCCATGTCCAGTGTTACCTTCAAGCGGTGTGAAAGAACTTTAGTGAAGATTTTATAAACTACTGATAGAAGGCTGATAGGTCTGTAGTTTCCGAGATCCTCAATGTCACTTTTCTTATGTAGCAGGATCATTGTAGCGGTGTTCCAATCCTCAGGAATCTTTCCTTCATTAAGGCATCGAGTGAAAATTTGGGCGAGTACTGTTTTGATTTCTCCACTTGCTTCTTGTATGATGTCTACAGTAATTCCATCTTCTCCTGGAGCTTTTCCCCGCTTCATGTTCTTGATTGCATGTGCAACTTCTGCTGGAAGGACTGGAGGAACTCTGGTACTGGTATCTTTCATGATGTCTGGAGTGCATGTATCATCCCTTTCATATAATTTGGAGTAGAAATCTTTCACTCTTGTCAAAATTTCACCTCTATTTCTTGTTACAGAACCATCTTCTTTTCTCAGTGCCATAATCTGTTTTCTTCCCTTACTGAGATGTCCCTTTGCTATCTTTAGGCTTTGGTTGTTTTCAATTGCTTTCCTCACTAGTTCACAGTTGAATTTTCTTACGTCTTCAGTGATACTTTTTCGTACTGTCTTGCATAGCTCTATATATTCCACTTTGGAAGTCACATCTTCTTTAGTTGTCCTCATCTCTCTTCTTTTTTGCATCAACATTTTCGTTTTTCCTGATAATTTATTTACATGCAACTTGTTCTTAGACCCAGCTAATTTTGTTGCTGTTTCCATAAGAGCTTTCGTTACTTTTCTGTTAACTTCAGAGATGTCCACTTCTTCCGATGTTAGGCCTTCTAAAGCAGAGAACCTGTTCTTCAGTTCCAACTTGAAGGTATTATGGTGTTTTTTAAGGTTGGTCATGTCAATAGATTTTGTTTGTCTTATGAGCTTGCCACGTTCAAGTTTAGTGTTGAGGTGCATCTTACATCTCACCAATCTATGGTCACTACCTGTGTTGAACTTGTTTAGCACACTGCAGTCTTCTATGACGAATTTTTTGTTACACATAATAAAATCAATTTCACTTGTCGTCCCATTTGGATGTCTCCATGTCCATTTCCTGTGTGGCTTTTTCTTGAAGAAGGAGTTCAAGATGAAAAACCCTTCTGCCTCTGCAAACTCAGCGAGAGTATTTCCACGCTGGTTTCTGTTGCCGTGACCGAATTTACCTACTGAAGTTTCATTCTGTTGCTGTTGCCCTATTTTTGCATTGAAATCTCCCATAATTATTTTCAAGTGCTGCTTACCTTTATTATTTAGATGACAAATTTCCTCATAAAATTCTTCAATTTCTTCTTCAGGATGACTTGTGGTGGGTGCATAAGTTTGAATAATCTGAGCCTGGTATCTTCTCGATAGTTGGATAACGAGTCGTGCAGCTCTGTCAGAGGAACTTTCAACTTCTATCACTTTATCCTTCAGTTTCTTGTTTATTATAAATCCAACACCACTAGTTCTGCCAGTATCTGTCCCACGATAGTAGAAGAGATGTCCACTTTACAGTTCGATGAGATCTTCTCCTTTTCTCCTTACCTCACTTAGCCCCACGATGTACCCACTTGATCCTTTGTAGTTCCTCTTCCAATTCAAGAAGCCTTGAATCAGAAGATAGGGAGCGTCCATTGTACGTTGCCAAGGTCAGCATCAGATGGCAGCCTAGTCCGGTCCTCCGGGGATTCTTAGCACCCTCTGCCTTCATGTCGCACTGGCCGCTGCCTTGGCCAGGTACATTCCAGCTGCCGGAGACTGAGGGCCAAGATTTAAGTTGTGGAGTCATTTTGGAGGGGTTTGGCCATAATTCACCACGCTGGCCAAGCGGGTTGGTGAGTGTGGGATAGATATTCCTCTAATCCCGATGGTATAGTTATACCGCTATTGGCGGTCGTCAGAGCCCCTTTAGTGGGAACAGGATGCACCACGAGAAGGCGGGGTTGACATTTGTCAAGGAGAGGCTGTGATGTTACGCATCACCTGACCTTACATCCCATGTATACATACAGAGAAGTATGTCTTGAAACATATTTGACATTCATTGACTAAATGAACAAGTTTAACGAGTACTATTTTTTTTTATTTCTCGTAACTTAAACAGTTTGTACTTAACCAGAAAAAAAAAAGAAGTTTTTGTTAGCTGTACAATTTCCTTCTGTCTTCTCATCCACTTCATGTACAACAATGAAGATATGTTAGATCTGTAAAACGTTTTGAATTCCTTACGAAATTATTTTTAAAATGATGTACAGCCGTCGGTGGCGCAGTGGTCTAAGCGATGGCTTCTGATCATTCGTCCGAAAGGGGTCCGGGTTTGAATCCCGTCAGGAATGAATGCTGTGTTTGTCTTACGGCACTGGCTCTCTCCCTTTCCTGGAACCAGTTACCCTAAATTAGGGATGGGTCACTGCTTATAGCTTATTCAGTTGCTCACGGTGGTCGTTAAACCTTCAATCAAAAAAAAAAAAAAAAAAAAAAAAAAAGAGGTGTTGCAGGACTTTTGCTCCAAGTTGTATGATCGTGACTTTCGTTTATATTGTTATGACTTGGCCCTCATTATTTTGAATATAATGGGCGTAGCTAATCAGGCCGATTAATTAGTTGATTAATTAATTCCCGGGAGCTGATTGGGTTTTTTGAACAAAGGAAAGAGAAGCCCCCAAAATGAAGCAGAGACCACCCAAGATGCATTTGTCATTGAAAACAGTCGTAATTCAGCCGATTTTGTCTGGTTCCTATACTAACCAAAGGGTCGGGAACGTTCCTTCAAAGCAGCCTGCTGAGATAACGATTGACAAATTCAATGCATCCCCACATCATATCGTAACGGTGTGAAAATTGGGCCCCTGATTAATTACTTAGCTTAGAGGGCGAAACAGAAATAATTCAGAAAAAAATGTGGATAAATTACGAAAATTGTCGTGGATAATTCAGAGAATAATTATGGGCATAATTAAGATTTAAATGGGAAAGAATTAAGAGTTAGTGAGTGAAAGCACAAAGAGGGGAAAAAGAAGAGATAAGGTTAGAAGGGATTAGAAGTCGTTCACACCCCCCCCCTCCCTCCCTTGTTCTCAAACGCTCTTTGTGTACCACGCAGGTCCCAAGCGATGGTTGACAATGATGAAAGGCCAGACGAACGGCAAGGAATTGCGGGCGAGAGATAAATAAACCCATAATTTGTCTCATACCATGAGACATAGGCTTCAGAATCTGACTGTTAGAACGGCAACTTACGATAATGGTGGGTGAAGAGGTCATCCGAGAAGAACAGTTTTAGCATATAATCTGTCCTGAATGAGATTCCACTCAGCCAGTTGACATAAACCAGACGCGAAGAAGGTTCTCAGAAACGCAAACCAAGCCCACACAAAGCAAGAGTTCCAATCGCATTCGAAATTTCGAACGATGAGGTCTTACCGGAGATCCTCCCGGGGCTGTCAGTTTGATGAAAAAGTTGCATGTTAATCCCGAAAATGTGAATATCTCTGGATTCAAACCAAGTCCATGAAACTACTTCTGTGAGGTACATTTAATCGAAGAGTTGTTGGTCAGTCTTCGTAAAAGATTGTACAAAAATGCCGAAGGTGTCAGTAGTAGATATACCTCTACTACTTGAGTTGTTATTGAAATTTAGAGACAGCATTGTAGATTGTAATGGAGTTATTCAGCCTCCATCTAGTGATATTTGGGGAAAACTGTGCGGACTTTTAGATCACAAGTGCTCCAAAACATATTTGTATACTATTGTGAAGTTAAATAGATTTGGAAGTTGGAATATTCTCGGGCTGACTATGAAACAGTCTGTTGCTGAAGAAATAGCTCCTACGAATGAGCCTGCTGAAGAAATAGCTCCTACGAATGAGCCTGCTGAAGGGGAATCGGAATATTCTTCAAACGATGAAGAAGCCCCTCTCGGAAACAACAGTTCATATAAAAGTTTGCAATTTACCATAACCCTTACCCCAGAAGAGTGGCATATTATATGTCCGAAGGAAGTTGTGTACAAGTGCCAGGATAGATCTTATCCTGCAAGAACATCACGTGCTTACCAAATACTTAGCCCAAATGTATGGTCACACATCGTAAATGATCATTTTTCCGAAATAACAGTCGCGCCTTGTACTTTGTCTTTCAAACGAGCTAAAGTATTTAAGGACTCGGATAATTTTGTCAAAATCTCGGGTGAATGTGTGGAATGCAAGTCAAAATTAACTGGTAGCATGGATGCAGCCCCATCTGAAGTATCGGTTGCTGTATTTCATTGTACATATCAAGGACATTTTAAGAGCTGTCGGTCGGTCCGCCGACGAAGAATTTCCGGCACAATCAGAAGTTTAATCTTCCGCACGTTAATAGAAAAAAAAAATGTTTCTCCTGACTTATTTCGGAGAATGGAAGCACAAAAATGTATGACGTTTGGTGACTTGGAGCCAAAAAGTTTACCGTCTGCAAACGCACTTCGAGTTATGAAGTGTAAGGAAATAAAAAAGGAAGAGAACAGGAAAATCCTATTTTAAGCATAAGCGAAATGAAGTACAACATTGAATATCAAGGAGTTGTAAAGGCCATTGGACAAGATCCATTTTTTGTTTACTACTGGATGCCGTCGCAACTTCACGTATACCGCTCTTTCTGCTGTGATGCTAAATGCTCTAAAATTTCCTTAGATGCTACTGGCGGCATTATAAGACGTTTGGTCAGACCCTACGGAAACAAATCGGCTCATATATATCTTTACGAAATTACAGTTAATGACATAACAAGTGGAATGCAATATTCCGTGTGCAATATGATCTCGGAGAAGCATGAAAGCAATAGCATTTATCATTGGCTTGCTGAATGGAAGAAAGACGGTGCTCCTTCGCCAAAGGAAGTTGTAAGTGACCATTCAGTGGCGCTTCTTTCGGCAATTGTAAGAGCCTTCACACAGTTCTCCAGTTTGTGGGATTATTTGCGTTCTTGCTCGTCCCTTCTTTTAGGACATGGAAAGGTCCCCATTCCAAACTCCTTCATTCGCTGTGATGTGGCTCACACAATTAAACTCATTGCATCCTGGAAAGTTTTATTCGGGCAGAACAATCGAACGCGTCAGCTATACATTCGCAGCCTCGCACAAATAGTGCAGTCAACAGATATGACAGATGTCAAAGATTTATTCCGTGCAATATTCACCGTCGCTCTAAGCGAAACAAAAGGAATAGATGTTCACACTGGAGATGTAACTTCCTGTGAAATTGAAAAGAGTAAACTGAAACGCCGAATAGCGACAGGTCATTCTGAAACTGACGAATATGCAAGTGATAACAGGAATACAAGACGTTATGAAGAAAATGAATCTTTTGAACTAGGAACACATAAGGAATTTTATACGTGGATTCAAAATTTAGTTGAAGAAGTGAAAAAAGAAATTGCTGGTCAAGAAGGAGACCATGATAACTTGCAATACTTGCCCGACATAGTCGATTACTGCTCGCGATTAGCAAAAACTTGCCACTTTGGTCTGCTGTTATGGTACCGATATTCTGCTACGGGAAAACTACAGCAAGCAGTGCTCCAGTGGAAAGTAGTTTCAATGATCTGAAACACCGAGTGCTTTGTGGAAAAAAGATCCCATTGAGAGCCGACGATTTTCTAAAGTTGCATATAAAATCCGTAGAGGGCACCATGAATTTGGTTGCATCCGAAAAAGAAAGCAAATTTTACCTAGCGCTGAAGCAGACATTACCGCTTCTGCTGAAACTGATGAAGTATCTCAACAGTATAGTGCAATAAGGCAGCATGATGATGCGATGCCAAATACCTCAGTTTCCAGTGAGACTCATATTTCAACGGAGTGCATCTCTTGTTCAAGAGGAGACTTCCCGAGTGGTGCACATACGTGTGTAGTATGCCACATTCCTGTCCACATCATTTTTGAATGCTCCCTTCCTATTTCTGATAACTCCGAAGAAGGTTACGGAGTAAAGCGCATGAGCTTTAAGTGTGCCGCCAAAGACAAAGAAAGAAGACACAGCCTGGAATTTAATGCTCAAGAAAACTGGAGAGGCCTTGCTTTCTCTTAAAAAAAGGGCGAGACATTCCTATCTAGAGCCACAGTCTGAGGTTTTTAAATGGGATTTTTCTAGAAAATCAAATGCAAAACCTTTAGCTATCTTAAAAAACGGAAATAGAAATCTAGATTTGAAAGCAATCAAAGCGGGGAGCGCACTTTTCATATTACCAAATACATGCGCTTTTGATTCTTTCGTACAGGTTTTGGCTTGTGCAATGTGTGACAGCGCACAATACGAAACATTTCTCAAATCAATGACTGATTGCGAATTATTAGAAATTGTAAAAAATATAGCCACTTCTCGAATTACTTCGAAAACGTATCAGAAACGAGCTTCATTGCTCTTGGAGTTCTGAGAGATCGTTGATCTACCTAGTGGCGTAAAAGATATTTCTGCTGAATGCACAGCGACAAAAATAGTCGAAAACCTATTTCGACTGCATCCATCTGTAATAGAAAACACAAATTGTTCAGAAGAGAAGTGCTCTTCAAAAAAGCAATTTAATAGGACAGTGGTATTGTTTGCAATAAAGGTGCCTCGTGTTTGAGTTGTATGGAAGACGATTTAGTCAAAAACTTCGGCAACACGGAGCGGATATGTGATCAGAAAAATCCTGAAGGATCTTTGTGTCCAGGAATCTAGAGGAGGAACTGCAAAATTTCTAATAATCACATTATCGTAGAGCTGCTAAACAGTTCCATTGGAAGGGAATGTGAAAGTGACTTAAGTATACCTCTATTAGAAATTCCACGAACACTCTGTTTGGATCAGAGAACATTTTACCTCAGGAGTGCAATAGCATTTTCTGGCGGCCATAAAACGAAAAAATGTCGTAGGACATTATGTGGCTGTGTGCTATAGGGCAGACGGCTACTGGGAAATATACAATGATCTGGTAGACAAGAAAGTAAGTTGCTCTGGAAATGCGAAAATGAAATGCCAGCTGCTAATATATACGATTTAACACTATATTATATCTATTGTATATGTACTTAAAAGCACAAAAATGAACTTACAAAAACACATTTTTGAAGATGAAAATCCGATTTTTGATGTAAATGTGACAAGGATAGTAAGTCAGATAATATCCGAAAACTTGAAAATTCCATCGTCCTGGAGCGGGACTCGAATCCGGGTCTCCCAGATAGCGCCCGGGTATGCTAACCACTACACCACCCAGAACGACCAAGTCTCAAGTTTCCGATTAATTTGAATATAACCATCACAGGATTCGCTAGTCGAAACAACCGGCATTTATGTTTAGCGAATCTGGAGGTTAAGAACAATATCCTGTGATTGCCCGGAAGAGCAGATAAATCATGAAATAAATACGGGATTACACCATATAATACAAATTTTTGAAGATGACAATCCGATTTTTGGTGTAAATGTGACAAGGATAGTAAGTCAGATAATATCCGAAAACTTGAAATTTCATCGTCCTGGAGCGGGACTCGAAACCGCGTCTCCCAGATAGCACTCGGGTGTGCTAACCACTACACCACCCAGAACGACCAAGTCTCAAGTTTCCGATTAATTTAAGACTTGTCACATATACACCAAAAATTGGAATGTCATCTTCAAAAATTTGTATTATATGGTGTAATCCCGTATTTATTTCATGATTTATCTGCTCCTCCTGGCAATCACGGGATATAATTCTTAACCTCCAGATTCGCTAAACATGAATGCCGGTTGCTTCGACTGGCGAATCCTGTGATAGTTATATTCAAATTAATCGGAAACTTGAGACTTGATCGTTCTGGGTGGTATAGGGGTTAGCATACCCGGGGGCTATCGGGGAGACGCGGATTCGAGTCCCGCTCCATGAGGATGAAATTTTCAAGTTTTCGGATATTATCTGACTTACCATCCTTGTCACATTTACATCAAAAATCGGATTGTCATCTTCAAAAATTTGTATTATATATTGTAATCCCGTATTTCTTTCATGATTTACCAAAACAAGTTAACTTTTCTGTAAAATTCTGTTTGATGAGTTTGTTGAATATATTTATCAAACAGTAATACTTTCTGGAGAACAATCTCTTATCCTCAGCTGTTCAAATGATCCTTCTCCGGATTCTTCCGAAAGTATTACTGTTGTAAAAAAAATTTCAATAAACTCATGAAACATAGTTTTACAGAAAAAATATTTATTTTTCTGGTAGGTTTATTTTTAGTATCATTTCATGAATATATATGTACATATATATTCTATATCTCTATTTTTGGATGTGCAATTTTGCTACAATTCCGTTGGCGTGTAACGTTGAACAACGAACGCGAAAGATAACTACCAGCTACCAGAAGAAAGAAGTACGCAATATCGGTATCGAAACAAAAGTACCAGTAGTGTGTTTTTGCCTATATATGTTATTGTTTCTGTTACGCGTATGTACAATATCTACAGTTAATTAATTTGTCTAGATATGTAGTGTTTATGTTCTAAATAATGACTTGAATGATACTAAGCAATGGGCATCATATAAACCATGGCATATACACATGTGTAGATGGTAAATTACTAATTACTGGCTTGCTTCAAATGTGGGAAAATTTATGATGGCAGGAAAGGGAACACACTGGTTTAAATATTAATAACAGTGTATCACAATTACAGAAAGTTTTCGTAATGATGATTATTTGTTTTAGCTTTCTTTAATGCAGAAATCATGGTTATAGTATTTTCACATTTATATTTTATGAAGACATAACAGCTATATTTAAGTAATGTAGATGTAAGGTCAGGTGATACGTAACATCACAGCCTCTCCTTGACAAATGTCAACCCCGCCTTCTCGTGGTACATCCTGTTCCCACTAAAGGGGCTCTGACGACCGCCAATAGCGGTATAACTATACCATCGGGATTAGAGGAAATGCTATCCCACACTCACCAACCCGCTTGGCCAGCGTGGTGAGTTATGGCCAAACCCCTCCAAAATGACTCCACAACTTAAATCTTGGCCCTCAGTCTCCGGCAGCTGGAATGTACCTGGCCAAGGCAGCGGCCAGTGCGACATGAAGGCAGAGGGTGCTAAGAATCCCCGGAGGACCGGACCAGGCTGCCATCTGATGCTGACCTTGGCTACATATAACGGACGCTCCCTATCTTCTGATTCAAGGCTTCTTGAATTGGAAGAGGAACTACAAGGGATCAAGTGGGACATCGTCGGGCTAAGTGAGGTAAGGAGAAAAGGAGATCTCATTGAACTGAAAAGTGGACATCTCTTCTACTATCGTGGGACAGATACTGGCAGAACTAGTGGTGTTGGATTTATAATAAAGAAGAAACTGAAGGATAAAGTTGTAGAAGTTGAAAGTTCCTCTGACAGAGCTGCACGACTCGTTATCCAACTCTCGAGAAGATACCAGGCTCAGATTATTCAAACTTATGCACCCACCACAAGCCATGCTGAAGAAGAAATTGAAGAATTTTATGAGGAAATTCGTGATCTAAATAATAAAGGTAAGCAGCACTTGAAAATAATTATGGGAGATTTCAATGCAAAAATAGGGCAACGGCAACAGAATGAAACTTCAGTAGGTAAATTCGGTCACGGCAACAGAAACCAACGTGGAATTACTCTCGTAGAGTTTGCAGAGGCAGAAGGGTTTTTCATCTTGAACTCCTTTTTCAAGAAAAAGCCACACAGGAAATGGACATGGAGACATCCAAATGGGACTACAAGTGAAATTGATTTTATTATGTGTAACAAAAAATTCGTCATAGAAGACTGCAGTGTGCTAAACAAGTTCAACACAGGCAGTGACCATAGATTGGTGAGATGTAAGATGCACCTCAACACTAAACTCGAACGTAGCAAGCTCATAAGACAAACAAAATGTATTGACATAACCAACCTTAAAAAACACCATAATACCTTCAAGTTGGAACTGAAGAACAGGTTCTCTGCTTTAGAAGGCCTAACAGAAAAGTAACGAAAGCTCTTATGGAAACAGCAACAAAATTAGCTGGGTCTAAGAACAAATTGCATGTGAACAAATTATCAGGAAAAACCAAAATGTTGATGCAAAAAAGAAGAGTGATGAGGACAACTAAAGAAGATGTGACTTCCAAAGTGGAATATATAGAGCTATGCAAGACAGTACGAAAAAGTATCACTGAAGACGTAAGGAAATTCAACTGTGAACTAGTAAGGAAAGCAATTGAAAACAACCAAAGCCTAAAGATAGCAAAGGGACATCTCAGTAAGGGAAAAAAACAGATTATGGCACTGAGAAAAGAAGATGGTTCTGTAACAAGAAATAGAGGCGAAATTTTGACAAGAGTGAAAGATTTCTACTCCAAATTATATGAAAGGGATGATACATGTACTCCAGGCATCATGAAAGGTACCAGAGTTCTTCCAGTCCTTCCAGCAGAAGTTGCACATGCAATCAAGAACATGAAGCGGGGAAAAGCTCCAGGAGAAGATGGAATTACTGTAGACATCATACAAGAAGCAAGTGGAGAAATCGAAACAGTACTCGCCCAAATTTTCACTCGATGCCTTAATGAAGGGAAAATTCCTGAGGATTGGAACAACGCTACAATGATCTTGCTACATAAAATAGGTGACATTGAGGATCTCAGGAACTACAGACCTATCAGCCTCCTATCAGTGGTTTATAAAATCTTCACTAAAGTTCTTTCACACCGCTTGAAGGTGACACTGGACATGGCTCAACCGAGAGAACAAGCTGGATGATTCAGGAGTGGCTACAGCACAATAGATCATATCCACGTACTGAGAGAACTAATTGAAAGAGCGAGGGAATATGAACTTCCATTGTGCATGGCTTTTATCGATTATGAAAAAGCCTTTGATTCGGTGAAACCATCAGCAGTTACAATGGCTCTGAAAACCTGCGGTATTGAAGATGCATACATTAATATTATTAATAACATCTATGAAAATGCAAGTGCAAAGATTCTGCTATTTGAAAATACAACACACATAAAAATTGGAAAAGGAGTGATACAAGGTGACACCATATCTCCGAAGCTCTTTAATGCCACATTGGAAAATGTCTTTCAATCACTGAACTGGGAAAACTAAGGCATAAAGATTAATGGAGATTATTTAACCCACCTTCGTTTTGCTGATGACATAGTCATTTTTGCAACTACCCCATCAGAGCTACAGAGTATGATGCAGGAACTTGCTGACAAGAGTAAAGAAGTGGGATTAAAAATGAACTTTCAGAAGACAAAAGTGATGCACAATGCTTTTACAAGAAATGAAGATTTATCGATTGATGGAGAAAAGCTGGAGATAACAGACACGTACGTTTATCTTGGACAGCAGATATCAAGTGAGGGTCACATTGATGAAGAAATTAATCGGCGTACAAAACTTGCCTGGAGAGCTTTTGGAAGAAACAGCATAATTTTCAAGAGCAATATGCCATTATGCCTTAAAAGAAAAGTGTCTGATCAATGCATCCTTCCAGTGCTTACTTATGGTGCAGAGACGTGGACCTTAGCTAAAAGAGACATACAAAGGCTGCAGACAACTCAAAGTAGCATGGAGAGGTGCATGCTTGGTGTAACCAGGAGAGATAAGAAGAGGAACAAGTGGATCCGAAAAATGACAAGAGTGGAAGACATCATGATCAGAGTTAAATCCCTGAAATGGCAATGGGCTGGACATACTGCCAGAAGGACAGACCATCGATGGACAGCCGAAATTTTAGATTGGATTCCAAGGGACAGGAAAAGACCCAGAAGAAGACCACATGGAAGATGGGTGGATGAAATTCGAAAGTATGCGGGAGTGACATGGAGGAGACTGGCACAAGACAGACCGTTGTGGAAGAAACTTGGGGAGACCTTCGTCCAGCAGTGGATTGATAATGGTTGACAATGATGATGATGATGATGATATAAGAATCATGTCCTGTGTAGGTAAATGTATGCTCACTTGGAATTTGTGGGTTTGCTCTTGTGTGTGATGATATATATATTATAATATTTCTTCTATGTATAAATTATGCAATCCTGATAGCAAATTTTAAAATGGCAACACTGTTTATGTATACATTGATGAAAGTCAGATGATGTTTTGTCAGATGACTTACCTCTTAGTATTGTATATTCATTACATTTTATTAATTTAGAGGTTGTAAGCTACTCAAAAGGGTCAAGAGGGTGTTATGTATGTGAGAATAATAATTTTGGTATTTCAGATTTTTTAGCAGAATTGATTTGGTGTCTATTTGTTTCAATTGTTGAACTAGTACAGAATGTTGTACAATTTTATACCTTCACATGTGGTATTGAAAAAAGATTTTTTTCTTAATACTGATTTATATGAAATGTGTGAAACATTATGTGAGAAAAATTATTATATTGGATCAAATATTCACATGTCAATGTATATACGTATGTTCTCGCTGGTGAGTTTCCAGCTGGCTGAACCAAGACATGGTGGCCGGCACTGTTTGCCACCATTTTTATGATGTTGAATGAATCGGTGTGGAATTGTTCCTCTATATATTTTACCCTTTTCCTTCTCTCTAAGTCTCTTCCACATTTATCCGTCTTGGGTCAGCGTCCATGTCACTCCGGTCATTCATCCACCCATCTTCCATATGGATTTCTGTCTTTTGACGTCCAGTCTAATAATTCAGTTGCTTATCGGTGGTCAGTTTTGTAATATATGTACGTATGTGTAATATATACGGTATTTACCAAATTTCATTAGAGAGATCTGAATAAATGGTATTTGGTAAGGAATATCTGAATTGCAGTTCTAAGTTAGAAATATTTCACTACTTTCTTGAAAAAGTGGAGTTGCTTTGTGTATAAAGGAGAAAAGTTTTTTGTTTCTTTCTTAAAGAGACTGCAAAAGTGTCCACGAGTATTAACTCGTGGACACTTTTGCAGTCTCTTTAAGAAAGAAACAAAAAAACTTTGATAATGCTGTTTTTGAAAGATCTCCTGACACATCGAGTTTGTATTCACCCAGTTTTGTGCTGATGTTTTGGTATGTGCCTGCGGTGTATCCGCCCCATTACTCAAAATTTGCTGCTTAAAAAACTTTTAATAATTGTGCCAGAATTATTTGCAATAGTGAATCATCCTTCGAACAAAAAGCGCTGCAATGAAGAAAATTGCTGAAATACATCAGTTCCCATCATCTACAATAAACAAAATTATCCAGGATTTCCATATTAAAAACTGACAACTCTTACACCAACACTTACATAGAAACCCAATTCATTGGTCCAGTCCCTTAACATGGTTCCTTTTCTTATAAGATTTTTAAACTCTTCAGAACTATGGGCTACACCCTCACTGTCAGACCTAACTTTCCTATAATAAAGTGTCCGCTAAAAGACAAAGATCCTGTCCTACCCCTAGACACCCATAGAGTTTATGCCATACCTATTTCATCCTCCTTAGGATTCTCGGTATACCTTGGGAGCTTTCACTGAAGCATAGCCACCCGGGTGGCGCAGCGCTGGCTTCTGACTGTTCGCCCGTTACGGGTCCGGATTCGAATCCCGGTGAGACATGGATGTCGTGTTTGTCTTACGGTACTGTCGCTTTCTTTTCTCTATAGTCAATGTCCCAAAATTGGGAACGGGCGACTGCTTTATAGCCCAATGAGTTGCTCACGGTAGTCGTAAAAGCTACTAGGAAAGAAGAACTACCGAATCATCAACACTAACAGGCTGTGCCAAATGGTCTTCCAAACACAGCATTATATCAGCACTAACCCTTGAAAGCAGTCACTTTCATGTCAATGTTGAATCTCAAAACAGTTGATTAGATAGAGAAGGCCTACACAGAAAATGTGTGGCCTTGAAGAAGTTACCCTTTATTTCGTGAATTTAGTAACTCATATTTGGCATCACATTACCATGGTTCGTAATTTGGTGTCTTGGCTATATCTTTTTGGTCAAGACACCAAACTACATAGTTTCATAAGCATTAAAATTAATAAGAATGAAAAAAATGAGCATTCCAAATTTTCACAGAAAATTTGGAATTATATTTTATACAAACCATTGAGTTTATATTTTTATACTAACCATTGAATTTATATTTTTATACTACCCATTTTCTGCGGAGAACATATAATGTTAATGCAGTTAGATGCACTGTAAATAAAATTCTATTAATTAAAAGCGATTTGTTTTTTTTTCATGTCATTTCCAATGTATGCCTTTTGCGTTGTAATTGAAAATATTGTACAAATCTTTGCACATTGCAGTTTGAAATTAGATGTTTATTTATACATATCTTTTGTTTGGTACAATCACCCAAACTGTAAATAATTTTTTTGAAATTGAATATGATTTTCTTATTTTTCATGTAATTTGCAACGTATGTCATTTATTGTTACAAGTAAAAATATCATATAAATTACCACACTTACAGTGTTGTGATGAAATTTGTTTTTTTTATCTCACTATTAAATTTTGATTTCTTGATATTAAAGTTTAACTCAATTTATAATAAAACAGATTGAGCATTTAAATTTTCTTACGTTTTGTATTTTTTGTATTATGTTTTCTACTAAGAATACGAAATTTGAAGTTCATTTTAAATATATGTGTTATTTGATATTGACAGCCAGACTGTAAATGAAATTTTAATAGTTAAATAGAATTTCCATATTTTTTATCACATTTGCAAAGTATGCCGTTTGCGTCGTAACAAAATTTATAAAAAAATATCACATTTCAGTGTTGCAATGGAATGTGTGACTTTAATCTCTTGTTTTCACATTCAAAAGTTTAATGTTCTCAATGAAGTTTTGTTCCGTACGTTTTTAAACAGACAGAGCATTTGAATTTTCTTTATGTATTAAAGTGTCATTCCTTAATACTGTATCAAAATGTGCAATTGCAGTGCTATGATTTATAGAACGAGTAAAAAGACATATTACCGTTTCTTAGGACACGATATATAGTCACTGAAAATAATGTACAGAGCAACTGGAACCTATCCCTTATTATTAAAGCAAACTGAGCATTTCAACTTCTCCAAAATGTTTTGTGTTTTTATAGTGTTACATTTTCCGCTGAGGAGGAGAACATTGAAGTTTCTTTTAAGTAATAGTGTTGTTTGGTACAGTCGTCTACATTGAAAATAAAACTTTAATAGTTCAATACAAATTTCTTTTTTTATATTTTCGTGTAATTTGCAGTGCATGTCTTTTGTGTTGGCGTTTAAAATGTCATATAAATCATCACAATTTGTAGTGTTGTGCAGAAATCTGGGTGTTCTATATCTCACTATCACATCGAAAGTTTGATGTCTTGATATTAAAGTGTCATTCCTTATGTATTAAAAGAAAATTGAGCATTAGAATTTTGTCCTAATGTTTTGTATTTGTGAGACAGATATTTTTATTTCCACCAAAAAAGCATTTCTCTTTTTAAAGAGCAGCTTCCAGCAATTTTGGTCCATACTGAAAACAATGTAATGCCTGACACAAGTGGAGGACTGATCCAGAGCAACACAAAATCTTAGGATACTAAGTAATTCATAATATAGATTTAAGCTACTGCAAGCAGGGATGAGCAAAGTTCCGGGGGCGGCAGGACCCCCTAATCCAATTTTATGGTTGAAAAATTAATATCAATCACATGAACAAAGTTAAGAAAACGTTTTGCTGTGGGAAATCGTACTGCTACGTGTGGCACGTTTATTTTTTTAGTAAAAATAATTCCCTATATAATTCATTGGAAAACAACTTGAAATCAGAATAATTTTCGTTTTGTTCAGTAACGGATACCGCGAGCAAAAACTAACATTTTTTTTTCTAATTTCTTTTACAATTTTGAAAATTGCAGCATTCATGATATGCATCGCCAGCACTACGACAACGGGCCAATATGAAGGAAAAACACGATGGACTTCAAAATACATAATTTTTTGATCTAAAACTCTTGTACATTTTATGTACTTTGAGCGGCTGATACTTTAAATGTGGTCGTAAATAACGACGAAAAATATCCCTAAAAATTGTGAACATTTTTAGAATTGTTCAAGAAATATATGATTTTTCTGAATTACGTTGGCAAATTTTAACGAAGCGTTCAACCGTGATGTGAAACAGGTGAGAAAACATTATCGATGCAATAAGAGTAAGAGAGATCAGTGGCGTGCAGGGGGTGTTAACACCCCACCAAGTTTTAGAACCTTTCGAAATTTCAAAAACGCGATTTTAAAAGGCACAGGTTTTGTTAGTATTTCAGATTGTTTTTATCTCTCATGGTAGCAACTGAACGTGTTTTCTCCATGAAGACAAGGAAACTGCAAAGAGTCGAAGACTAGAATGTCCCATTGCAATGAAAAGCTAATGCATGGGTAAACAAAGTTTCTGGGGCGACGAGACATTGCCACATTTAAGTTCTTTGACTTATTCCAGATTACTCTAAAGCCCGCTGTAAAGCAAGGAGTTTTGATACAAATACTAACAATCACATCAAAGCAAAACCTACGCTATAACATAAACACAGAAACCCCAGAAGACTACTACGGGATTTTAATTTATGTACGATTTTTAGACATGTTAATTAGTGCTTTTGAAAATAGATTTCTCGCACACAAATCGGTCTTATCAGGATTCAAGTCATTTTTCCCAACTTGTTTTCTGCATAGATAAATTGCACAATATAAGTGGCCAACCATTATGTGGTGATAAGAATATCATTAATTTTCAGCAATATTTATTTGAATATTTTTGCGGGGATGTTGGATACATTTCAAAAATGCACTCATAACGCATTTAGTTCTATGAAAAAAATTTCGTAACCTCCCAGAAAAAAACTTATGGGGCCGTCACTAAGAAGGACTGGGGTACAATTTAGATGTAATCCACGATGTATTATTTTTGAGATTTAATGAATCTTTTAGAGACCGTGATACATGAAATTTAACAAATCTGCCTTAGAAAAAATAATAAAAACAAGAAAACGTACACGTTTATTTGTTCCAGAAAAATTTTGGTACACTCTTTCTTCAAAAATTAATGTTATTAGCAAATTAAAGCTCAATTGTGTTGCAGTTATACCAACCATAACAGAAATATTAAAACAAGTAAATGGCTGTTTAAATTAATGTAGAGCATGTGGGAGTTTTAAAAGCATGTTAGCTGAAGATAAAACAATTGCAGAGGAAATAGACTGCGAAACAGAATTTCCAGCTGTTGAGTTGGTTAGACCACGTAAGAAAAAAAGCAATTTTTTGGTACCAAAATACGGATGAGATATTGATCTGTCAAAGAGAAACAAACAAATAAGAAACTGTCAAATTTGTGATACAACTGTAAGAACGGTTCGAACACCTGAACACGCATAACGAGACTTTTCAATTTTTTAAATGACCTTTATTCTTCACTGACACTAAGCAGTGATATGAAAATAAAATATCATACGGACTTACAAATAGAATTGTCAGGGTTTGCAAAAAAGAATATAATTGCTCAAGAATTTCAGTTAGTGTGACTTAATTGAAAAATTCTTTGGACTTACGTTAAGCATCGCATGAACCCATAAAGTGCTTTAGAATACCTATTTTCAAATGACTGATTAATGTTTTCCAAACAATTCAGTAGCTTTAATAATATTTTGTTGTCTTTAGCAAAATACGGTGGGAGGGGGAAAGGGGAGCATACGTGTCTCATGTTAAGTTAAACGAAATTCTTTTTCGATTTGTGGATTCTTACACTGCCTAAAAATAAACATCTTTCTTTTTCTTACTGTTAAGCTTGAAATATAAAAGATCTTCAAAATTTCAATGCCTCCTTTTCCATTCCATGGAATTAACAGCGGTAATAAGGTGCACAAAACCCTCTTTTCAAAGTTTTACTGTCTGTAACACTGGATTATGAGAAAAGATCGTTATCCAAGCTTAAAATCATAAAACGTTACTTTCGATTACATATGAAACAGGAACGGCTTCCAAATATAGGTATCGTTAGTATTGAAAACAAAATTGCTACTTACTTAGACAATGTGGACATAGTTAAAAAGTTTGTAAAAGGGAGAAAAAAAGCTACAAAAGTTAATTTTAGCTGAAACTACGCATGTTTGAGTGCATTCTTGAAGTTTCAGCTTTAGTTTATAGGAAAAAATCTTTTTATTTAATACGAAAACCACTTATTTCGAATATTGCTTTTAGTTCTATACAACTTATTTGCATATATGAGAGAGTCTTTAACTTTTCGAACCCTATGTGAGATTTTCGTTCGAATAGTTAGAGATGCCGTCATGTTCACTGTTATATATTATGACGAAGTAATTTTCTCCAACATCTTTGTCCACGCCGACATCGATATCGGGTCCCCTCACTCTGGAGTACGTCGCTCTCCCAACTGAGCTCGCGGACATATGCTCTCGCTGCTACCTGCCTTTATCTCATGTGCGCCCTGCGGTGCAGGCACGTCACAATATACACAGTCGAGTCGCATTATTGTGACCACCTACTACTGTTGACATCAACAGCGCGTAGCCAATGACAGAAGACACGTGTCGTGAGCTGGTTTGGAGGGTATATAAGGTGTGCTGTTAGCATTCTGAAAATATATAACCTATTGCTGTCATGGATAAAAAGAGCGATTTATCACATTTGCAAAATGGGATGATTATCGGCATTTCGGCCAAGCATGGCAGTATTTTTGAAAAAGCGCAGTTTGTGAACTGTTCGCGTGCTGCTTCGGTTAAAGTGTATCGTGATTGGAGACAGCACCATTGCGAATAAACGAAGTGGAAACTGCGGAGCACCACGTGCCATTGGTGTGATAGGTGAACGTCGGCTTCGAAGGTGAGTGAGGGCCGATCGACAAGCTACAGTGGAGCAACTCACTAGCCGAATGAACCAGGGGGCTACCGGAAGTGGGTCTAAAACTACAGTTCAGCGAACCCTGCTGCGTTTGGGGCTCCGATGTAGACGGATGGTCACTGCAATTATGCTAACGAAGGTCCATCGGCAGAAAAGGCTTACATTTGCACGGCAGTATCGGAATTGGACCTTTTCTGATTGGCAGAGGATTACCTTCTCCGATGAGTCAAGTTTTCGCCTACATCGAACGAATGGATGTTGGCATATAAGGCGGGAAACATCGGAGAACAAACACTCTTCAACCTCTGCTGGAAGAACCCATGCTGGTGGGTGCAGCGTTATGGTCTGGGGAATGTTTTCCTGGCATTCTCTGGATCCATTCATACGTTTGGAAGGCGTCATCATTTCATACTACCGAATTCGTTATGAATCCGTACTTGCAGACCACGTACACCCATACATGCTGATTGTCTTCCCTGGGGCAGATGGGATCTTCCCGAATGACAATGCGACGTGTCACGAAGCTAGAAATGTCCGCGAGTGGTAAAAAGACAAAGCACTTCCCTGGTCCCCTAATTTACCAGACTTAAAACCAATTGAGTATCTGTGAGACTACCTCGATCGTGTTGTTCGCTCTATGGATCCTCCACCAAGCACCCTCCATCAGCTGTCAGATGCACTGCAGTCAGCATGGCTCCACATACCAGTGAACACCATTTTTCTTTCTTTTTTGATTGAAGGTTTAACGACCACCGTGAGCAACTCAATGGGCTATAAGCAGTCGCCCGTCCCTGACTTAGGGTCACTGGTTCCAGGGAAGGTAGAGAGCCAGTGCCGTAAGACAAACACAACATTCATGCCTCACCGGGATTCGAACCCGGACCGGCCGCCCCGGTGGCGCAGTGGTGGCTAAGCGATGGCTTCTGATCATTCGTCCGGAAGGGGTCCGGGTTGAGGGAAAACGGTCTCCAAGAAAGAAATAATTTTTCAAATCGGACTCTTAGAAACTTAGCTACGGACAAAAATGAGCTATGCATCTACGACCCCAAGCGGAAACAACATGCATTATTTTAAGAAAAATGTATTCTCGAAAGGTTTTTCGATGTGAGCGGCTTCGGTCCACAAAAGTAATTTTGCAAACGAGTTTTCAGGAGCTCAGATTTTGCTGCAAATGCATTAGAAACAGAAATACATACTTACGCCGCCTGGTGGTCAAACAGTTTTTCACCAAATATTAGAAATTATATACAAAATATTTCTGAACAGGAGCTATATCTGACATGGAAAGAATTTTTCAAATCGGAGATTTAGGAGCAGAATATCGGGGAAAACGTAATATATCATTACGCCCCCTAGCGGAAAGTTTATGAATTGCTTGAAAATTTTGAAATTTTATGAAAAACATTTTCCACCGGAAACTCTATCAAACAAAGAATGAACTTTTTAAATTGGACTCATAGAAGCAGAAATTTGACAAAAATAAGATATGCATCTACGCCCCTGGCGCAGAAACCATGCATTTTTTTAAGAAGGAAATATTCCTAAAAGGTTTATCGACATGAATGGTATCGGTTCACGAAAGAAAATTTTCAATCGAGATTTTAGAAGTTCAGAGTTTGCTACAAATGCATCAGAAGCAGATATTAACACTTGTGCCCTTTGTTAGTCAAACCATTTTTTACCAGAAATCTGAAATATATGCAAACGATGTTCCATCATACCCGCTGCAGAAAGAATTTTTCAAATCCGAATTTCAGGAGCAAAGATATCGGAAAAAATGCAATTTACTTTACTCCTTCCTTTGTAAATCTATAAACAACTTGAAAAAATGACTATACCTAAAATAGTACTAGACATAAATGGAATCGAAAGATAAAAGAAATTTTTCAATCGGATGTTTAGAAGCAAATATATTGAATAAAATGTATTTCAAATTCAGCATCATCTGCGTTTACGCCCTCTAGCGGCTAAATTGTGTATCATATGAGAAAACGAAATGAAGAATCATCATTCGCACATTTCAGGCTTCCCAATGCAAAAATAATTTTTGAAATCTGATTAGTAGTTGAAGAGATATGGTGTCAACAGACGGACGGACGGACAAACCGATAACGTAAGCACGATCTGTTTGACAAAAGACTCGCTAAAAATTTAAAAAATATCTCGTACAAGGAGCGGCAAATCTGGGCTTGCACTCGGACGGCAAATGCCCTTTGCGCGGCCCTGACTGCATGATACATTACTTTGCTATCATTGATCAAACAGAAAAATTCACATGAAGACGGTTATGGCAATTTTTTTTTAATTTACTAAACAAACTATCAGTACGGAATCCAGTTGCTAGAAGCCCTACTATTCTGCGCATAGTAACAAAAAAAACATTAGCATAAGTAGAAACAACTTCACCGCCCCAGTGGCGCAGTGGTCTATGCATTGGCTCGGGATCTTTTGCCTAAGACATGCGGGGGTTCGAATCATGGTGAAGCATGAAAGCTCTGTTTGTCTTACAACATTGGTTCTCTCTCTTACCTGGAAAAAGTTGCCCTAAATTAGGAACACACAACTGCTCCATTGGGTTGCTCACGGTGGTCGACGAAAAAAAAAATACTGTTTGTGACAACTGTAAAACAGCCGCCACGGTAGCGCAGTGGTCTAAGCGCTGGCTTAGAATCATTCGTCCCTGATGGGTCCGGGTTCAAATCCCGTGAGGCATGGATGTTGTGTTTGTCTAACGGCGCTGGCTGTCTCCCTTCCCTGGAACCAGTGGCCCTAAATTAGGGAAGGGCGACTGATTATAACCAAATTAACTACTCACGGTGGTCGCTAAACCATCAATAAAAAAAAACAAAAACATCTAAAATATCTGTGGTCAAATTTTTTTTGATTGAAGGTTTAACGACCACTGTTAGCAACTCGATAGGCTGTAAGTAGTCACCCCCCCCCCGACTTTACGGCTACTCGTTCGAGAAAGGGAGAGAGCCATTGCAGTGAGACATGCACACTCAATCCATGGCCCATCCGGGATTCGAACCCAGTCCCATGTGGGAGTAATGGTTAGAAGCGAGCGCATCGCATAGATCAATAATCCACTTGAGCGGGCATAGGTATCCATTGCCTACAGATCGGTCGGAAATGACGTCACTGTTACTTTGTCACCGTTACTGAAAACATACTGTCACCACTACGACGAACAGTGACAAAAAAGTAATACTTCCAAATTCACTGATAAGAATGCCCCCGTTAGACGTGACCCAGCAATGCTTGGAGTCGAAAATCACTGTTACGTCAGAGTTTCGGATACCATGTCACTTTATCTAAAGAATTTGCCATATTTTCTGTTGAAATATGATAGAGGTCGCTGGTGATCCCCGCTTTCTTTCAGCTTTCCCTTTCCCCCGCTTAAGGTATTTGTTTTGGATTTCGTTGTGCGTTTGCTCCTAAACAAAGAATTCGAAGCGATCGGATTGTAACAGGGATTTTGTCACTATTATAAATTAGACAGTGATCCGCAGTTCCATGCTTCTTTCCAATTCCGTTACAGCTGTTAATCGGTGATTTTGACACCGTCTGAAGTGACTGTTACTTTCACGCAACTGTTACCGTTGACACTATGAAAGGAAAATCACTGTTAAGCTCACCTCTACAACTGACTATGATTACTACTATCAATGATCGATAATCCTGAACTTTACCTGTACATTTGGCCCTCATTCATCAAACGATATGCTGCTTCACTAATTCACCAACCGTTGTTCTTCGAATATTTGATCATTATAAACCACCGTTACTATCCTATTCGTTTTTTGCGGGTGATGGGGGTTAAGGACCACCTTCAGCAACTCGATGGCAATAAACAGTTCGTCGCCCACCTCTAATTTAACACCACTTGTTCCAGGGAAGCGAGAGAGTTTGTCCCGTAAGAGATAAACACAACATCCATGCCTCACCAGAATTCGAATCCAGACTCTTCTCGGACAAATGGTCATAAGCAGTAACCGCAAATCAATTAATTTATTCCACATAACTGAAAACAACATGACTGACCTCTCAGTGACGTACTAAAGAAATTAATAATTACTATATAGATATACGGTCGAGTCACATAATTGTGACCACCAGCTAAAATCAAAAGTTACCGCCGTGTGCAGCGAGGACAACAGCTAGTGGGGCTGGGAGTGACTCAATAAGGTGCTGGAAAGTGTTCACAGGTATGTTGAGCCTTGCTAACTGCAGTGCATCTGACAGCTGCTGGAGGGTGCGTGGTGGAAGATCCATAGAGTGAACAACACGATCGAGTTGGTCCCACAGATGCTCAATTGGGCTGGTGAATTAGGGGACCAGGGAAGTAATTTAAAATCTTCATTGTGTTCTCTCAATCCACCCCAGGGAAGACAATCAGCATGTATTGGTGTACGTATCCTGCAAGGATGGATTCATAAAGATTTCGGTGCACAGTGCCTACCACAGGCATGAGTGAACCCAGGGAATGCCACGAAAACATTCCCCAGACCATAACACTGCCCCACCAGCTTGAGTTCTTCCTGCAGTGGGTGTAGAGTGTTTGCTCTCCGATGTTTCTCGTCTTATACGCCAACGTCCATCTGTTCAATGAAGCAGAAAACGTGACTCATCGGAGAAGGCAATCCTTTGCCAATCAGCAGAGGTCCAATTCCAATACTGCCGTGCAAATATAAGCCTTTTCTGCCGAGGAACCTTCGTTAGCATAGGTGCAGTGACCATCCGTCTACATCGGAGCCCCAAACGCAGCAGGGTTCACTGAACTGTAGTTTTAGGCGCACTTCCGGTAGCCCCCCTGGTTCATTCACCTAGTGAGTTGCTCCATTCTAGGGTGTCGATCGGCCCTCACTCACCTTCGAAGCCGACGTTCACCTCTCACATCAATGGCACGTGGTGCTCCACAGTTTCCACGTCGTTTATTCTTAATGGTGCCATGTCTCCAAACACGATACACTTTAACCACTGCAGCACGCGAACAGTTCACAAACTGCGCTGTTTCAGAAATAATGCCACCCAAACTGCGCTGTTTCAGAAATACTGCCACCCTTGCCCCGAAAGCCGATAATCATCCCTATTTGCAAATCTGAGAAATCGCTCCTTTTATCCATGACAGCAACGAGTGATATGTTTTCAGAATGCCTACCCACACCTTCAATACCCTTCAAATCACCTCAGGACACGTCACTTTTTTCATTGGCTACGCGCTGTTGACGTCAAAAGTAGGAGGCGGTCCCAATTATGTGACTCGACTGTGTGTGTGTATATATACGCATGCACCCTACGGACAATGAAATTTGCGCACCAAGAAGGAAGCATCGGATTAAACTAAAATTTTACAGACGTAATGATACATATGAATGATACACATGATGGCAAAAACAGACTGCAGGATAGTTACAGAGATCTTTGGCACGCAGTCCGGTGATCTTCAATAGCGCGCCGCACCGCCTCATGCGGCGATACATGCTGGTTGGTTGGTTGGTTGGTTGATTTTTATGGCGCAAGGGCCATGTTTGGCCAAAGAGCGCCAGACACAGAACTATCAGTGTGAGATTTTTACGATACATGCTGCAATACGGTCCCGCTTGGAGGTGAACAGACACCTGATTTTGTCCTGCGGCAGACTGGCCCACACGTGTTGGGCGGCTCTCACCCTTTCTCGAACGAGTAGCCGAAAAATCGGGGAGGGGGTGACTACTTACAGCCTATCGAGTTGCTAACAGTGGTCGTTAAACCTTCAATCAAAAAATTTGCCCACAGATATTTTAGATGGTTTTTTTTTATTGATGGTTTAGCGACCACCGTGAGTAGTTAATTTGGTTATAATCAGTCGCCCTTCCCTAATTTAGGGCCACTGGTTCCAGGGAAGGGAGACAGCCAGCGCCGTTAGACAAACACAACATCCATGCCTCACGGGATTTGAACCCGGACCCATCAGGGACGAATGATTATAAGCCAGCGCTTAGACCACTGCGCTACTGTGGCGGCTGTTTTACAGTTGTCACAAACAGACTGGCCCACTCATGCTCGATAAGGGGCATGTCGGGGGAGCGGGAAGGCCATGGAATTGTCTTGACATGACGTAGGCAGTCCTAGGCAACCCGAGCCGTGTGTGGGCGGGCATTATCTTGCTGGTATAGCGCATTTGGAATCCCGGTTAGGAACGGGAACACACATGGAGCTGTAGGATCTCATCCACATACCGCTGGCCCGTCAATAATCCACATATCACTACTAGAGCTGATCGGCTATCGTAGGCTATGGCTCCCCAGACAATAATACCTGCAGTGGGGGAGGTGTGGCGCTCGATAGCAAGGTTGGGATTGGGCCGTTGACCAGGGGACCTCTACACCCGGACACGATGATCATGTGTCCCCAAAATGGAGTGGCACTCATCTCTATACACCACACGTTGCCAATCTGTGGCGATCCACGTCGCTCTGGTCTGGCACCACTGCAAACGTAGCCGGCGATGTTCCGGTGTGAATCTGCGATCCCAGCGTGCCTTGCCAGCACACGCAAGGCACGCTGGGATCGCAGATTCACTTCTGCGCGGCGTTGGGAAATGATTCGTGGGCACACAGGAGCCGCTACATCTGCCTGTATAGTGGACCTGGTCCCCGTGGGATCCGTTCGTGCCTGGCGCACGATCCGTCGATCCTCTCTATCGGTCGTCCTGCTGGTCCGTCAAGAGCCACTCCGCCGTGTGGCAGTGCCGTCACGTGTCCGCTGCTCCTAAAATAAGTGGGATGGTAAGGTCAGAACGATCAACGTGGCGAGCTACACGGCACGCCAACCACCCTGCGGTTTTCAGCCCGATGATCAGGCCTCTCTCCAAGTCCGTACGTTGCGTAAATCGACGTATCTGGAGTCTACCCTGCATTCTTGCCACTCTGCACTCTTGCTTGCGTCGGCCGGTGTTTTTCGTTTACATGGGGCCTTGACTACACGCCGGTTGCGGATTCGTTTTTGCAGCGCCACCACAATGTGTGTGGTCATGCTCAATCGCACCAAACGTGGACCGTTTGCATACCAGTACGTACTCTAGCTATTTGCAAAGTTTCACGGTTGTATCATGTTTTCTTCTAGGTGTGCAAATTTCATTGTCTCTGATAGTATATATTGCTCAGCATGTAATCATATGATCAGCTACAAATTACTTTTTATTTGCAAACACGTTAATATCGCCATAGCATGTAAGCGTAAATAAATCAACAGGTATGTTTTCAGCTCGTCTTTTGTAAAAAAGATCCTGCTTATGTTTCCGGTTTGCCCGTCCGTCTGTGGACACCCTATCTCTGCAACTATTAGTCCGATTTTTAAAATTATTTTTTCTTTTTTGCGTTGGAAAGCTTGAAATGTGTGAATGATGATCCTTCATTTTTTTCCTTTACGATGCACAATTTTGCAGTGTGAGATTTTTACGTAAATGCAGATGATATCGAATTTTAAATATCTTTTACTTCATATATTTGCTTCTAAACTTTCGATTGAAAATAAGGTTTTACCTTTCGATTCCATTTATGTTAAAAACTATTTTAAGTATAGCCACTTTTTACACGTTACGTATAGATTTTACGCTACGGGCGTAAAACTAAACTTCGTTTTTCCCGATATCTCTGCTTCTAAAACTCACATTCGAAAAATTCTTTCGACAGGGATATAGCTCCTGATGAGAAATCTTTTGCATGTCATTTCTGATTTTTGGGAAGAATAGTTTGGCCACCAGGGGCGGTAGCGCTAATTTCTACTTCTGACGAATTTACAGCAAATCTGAGCTTCTAAAATCTCGATTGAAAAAAGTCGTTCGTGAACCAATACTACTCACGTAGGTAAACATTTTAGGGATATTTTCTTCATAGAATAATGCATTGTTTCTCCGCCAGGGGGTGTAGATATATATCTTATTTTTGTCAACATACCTGCTTTTAGGAGTCCCATTTAAAAAGTTTTCTTTGTTTCATATCGTTTCTAGGGCAAAATGTTTTTCATACATTTCAAAATTTTCAAGAAATTCATAGACTTTCCGTTAGGGGTCGTTCAGGTAAACTACGTTTTTCCCTACATCTCTGCTTCAAACACTCCGATTTCAAAAATTCTTCCTGTATCGCATACAGCTCCTCATGGGGAATGTTTTAAACATAATATCTAATATTTGGCAAAGAATGTTTTGGCCACTATGGAGCGTAAGGGCAAATTTCTGCTTCTGATGTATTTGCAGCAAAATCTGAGCTCCTGAAAACCTGACTGAAAAAATTATTTCGTGAACCGATACCTCTCACATCAAAACACTTTTTGAGAATACTTTCTTCTTAAAATAATGCATGGTTTTCCCGGGGGGTGGCGTAATTTCGTATCTTATATTGGTCAATGTCTCTGCTTCTAAAAGTCCGATTTTAAATATTTTTTCTTTGTTGAAGAGCGCTTCTGCTGCTAACTGTTTCTCATATAATTTTTCCGAACGCACCAGTTAGCCACCAGAGGGCGTAATTTCACGTTTCCGTTTACAGCAATATCTGCGGGATTAAATACCCCATTGAAAAACTTCTTTCTTCGGTCAGATACTACTGTTTTTCATACCGGTTCCATTGACTTAAATACCGGTTCCATTGAATAGCTTTGATAAATTTAATTCGTGTCAGAACGGTTTCAAAAGATGCGCTCATTAAAACCAAAAGTTGTGTCATCTTTCTTGCTTTAATCTCAGTGTAAAAGGATGTAAATTTGAGCATGAATTTTCTCAATTACGCATCTCAGTGGCTTCCAAAGAAATGTTATACCAAACAGTAATTTTTCATCAGTTATATGTCATTAGATGCAAAATTCAATGGACATTTCAAAAATGTCCTAGTTTATCCTGTAGCTACTTCTGTTCTTAAGATATGACATAAAATATGGGGTCTGCAAAATACATTGAAATTCATGTTAGCTGCGTATCAGTTGTTACTGCCAATCATAGACATTATTTTACCTGTTTGACTGCTTCCTAATGCTCTCCTAATCCTACATCAGCCTTTATAAGGGTTGACGCAGAGGTACTAGATCATTTCCCGGGTACTGGCCCCCCGGTAATAAATAAGAGCGTCTTTCTCCCCTTTTCTTCCTCACTTCCGTGTCACTTTCCTACCGGGCACTCTAGCCCAAATCTCCAAGCTTCCTGTTTCTAAGGGTTGTTTAAGACCTGGGATCAGACACTCCCTTCGTGAAATACTCTACATATGATCTGATTTGATCTACTAGATCATTGACAGCTTCCACACGAAAAGGGTTGACGCAGAACTGCTAGATCATTTCCAGCTACCACACGAATGAAGCTAGACAATGCCTTAAGCAGCTAGCTCCACTACTCCACCGGAGAAGCTTCCTTATATCACGGCACAAAGCACTGCTCTACAAGACGGTCGTCAGGTCGGTGCTTACCTACGCCTCCCCCATCTGGTTAGGTATTAGTATTAATCAGCGAGAGAGAATCGAGAGGGTGAAGAGCCGATCACTTCGTATGACCACTGGGGCTCCCCTTTGGACCCCACTTCGGAACGTGAGGAACACACTTGGAATTGGGAAGGTACATGAGTTTTCCACCAGACTCTCCAAGAAGTTCTTCAAGAAAGCGGAAACCCACCCTAATGAACTTATTAGGGACGCCGTTGATTACAATCCAAGCGTATTCCTTAGGTATCCCAGAACTAAGGTGATGATTTTTGACCCCCTTGACAGAGAGAGAGTAAGTATGTGATCAATGGTGAGTGTTAGACAACTTCCTCACCCTTCTTTTTCATATTGGCATCGAGATGATGAGAATTCATTGCTGCCCGGCACTTGGATTTGGTCTTGGTAAGTTTCACTCACTCCCTGGTGCGCCGGCGGCCGGTTGGAGTTGTGGTTCTCTGTGATGTTGTACGGAGCTTGGTTTTCCTTCCACTTCCCCTTGCCCCCTTCCCCCGGACTGCTGTCACGGTTAACTGTTTGAAAGATATGTCACCCTGTACTTTTTACTCAATTTTCTGTTTATTTTTCCTATTGAGTTCACTTACTCAGATCTTCTGGCTTCCTATTTCTAAATGTAGTTTTAGACCTGGGGTGAGACACTCCCTTCCTAAAACTTCTTGAAATATCGTATCGTAGCGTACTACATCCTTTTCAGTGCCGCGGATGGCCTGGTGGTCAACTTTCGTGTCTGCCACGGAGGAACCTCAGGTTCGATCATGGGCAGGTATGAACGCTCGAACTACTAAATATCCGCCGTGCGTATGATGGGCATGTTAAGTCGTCGGACCCCGAGGGATACTGGTCCCCCGGCAATAAATAAGAGCATCTCTCTCCCCCTTTCTACCTCGCTTTTATGTCACTTCCCCATCGGGCACTCCAGCCCAAATCTCCTAGCTTCCTATTTCTAAGGGTTGTTAAGACCTGGAGTCAGACTTCCCCTTCCGAAAATTCTCTACATCTACGCGAGTTTTATAATAGTCGCTTCTTGTTGTTATTAGGGTAGAATTTGTGTACATTCTAAATAACGGTTAAAACTGCGAAATTGTCATCAGAGGACAGAGCAAAAGTAGTTGTTCTGCATGCAGAGGAGTATTCTTCGAGACAAATCGCTGAAAGAGTAGGCTGTAATTAATCTACAGTTATTAGGCTACTGAAGAAAGTAAAATACACTGCTGATATTAAAAATATGCATCGCAGTGGAAGTCCCAGATTCACTACTATAACCAGGCAGGACAGTGGGCTCAGAAAGCTAAGTTTGCCAGACAGGAAGCTCAATTCACCTGAATTACTTTAAAGATGGTATGAGCCACCCCGGTGGCGTAGTGGTCTAAGCAATGGCCTCTGATCATTCGTCCAAAAGGGGTCCGGGTTCGAATCCCGGTGAGGCATGGATGTTGTGTTTGTCTTAAGGCACTGGAATCTCTCCCATCCCTGGAACCAGTGACCCTAAATTAGGGACGGGCGACTGCTTATAGCCCATTGAGTTGCTCACGGTGGTCGTTAAACCTCCAATCAAAAGAAAAAAAGATGGTATGAAGGGACTGATGTTGCTGTTAGTACATCTACTGGTAGGTGGAGTCTACCTCATTATCGCTTACGTGGCTGTAAAAGCAGGCGTAAACCACTGTTAACTGCAAACCAAAGACAACATAGACTTCAGTGGGCAAAATAGCATGTATCATGAACAACTAAGCCATATGAAAATGCTCTTTTCAATGATGAATCAGAATTTTGTCTTAATGGGAATCCGAGTAGTGCCTATGTAAGGAGATTCAAGCAGGAAGAATTCCATCCAAGTTGCTTAGTGAGGCCAGTGTTAAGCATCCGGTGAAGGTCATGGTTTGGAGCTGCATGTGAGAACATTGCGATGCGAACCTCCATATTGTCGATGGTACACCAAATGCCCAGAAATACATCTGGATATTAGAAAACAAGATGCTGTCATCACCTAAAAGACTTTATGATAGTAATTTTATTTTTCAAGAGGACAATGCACCCTGTCATCGTGCAAAACTAGTGAAAAACTGGTTTCAGGAAAAAAATGCTCAGCATCTTGATTGGTCACCACACTAACCGGACTTAAACCCGATTGAAAATGTTTGGTTCAAAGTGCCGTATGAACTATCAAAAAAGAAGCCAACAACCAAAATTCATTCAATATGTAATTCAAATATGGAATCGCATTGTTCAACCCAATCTTTTACAAAAACCTTGTTCACAGTATGCAATCAAGATGCAAATATGTGATTAAAGCTAAAGTTTGGGCAACAAAATATTAGGTACACTTTATCATTTTGCTGCATTATATGTATTTCTGTATTTAAATGTCATTTCCTTCCTTATGAATTACAAAAACAATTTTTTGCTGTATACCTAAGTATTGGATAAACGATTCAATTTTTTAAATAATTTCGACTCGGTCATGTTTTTTTGAAATGTATCTTAAAAACAGAAGTAGCTACAGGAAAAGCAAACACATTTTTTTTTAAATCTCCGCTAAATTTTCCACCTAATGACATATAAATGATGAAATTGCAATAAAAATTAGATAGTTAGAAAAAAGGCAAACTTAAAAATTCACTGCCTTTGCAGGTGATGCAATACTTTTCACACCACTGAAAAAGGATTAAATTAACATTTCTGAGCTTACCCAAATTAAAAGATTTAAAACGGCCATTCAGCAGTAGTTGAAGGTTTTTCCAAGGGCAGGAAGAAAGTTTTAGCTGCTTAAAGAAGTATCTGTACATTTACATATTTACGAAGACATACTTACAACTTTTCAAAATAATCTCCATGAACATCTATACAATTTTGTGTTCCATTTTACCAAAATCGCAAAATAATCCCTAGCCCTTCAAATTATATTTTGAATATCTCAAAAACTAAGCCATCACAAACGACACGGTTTGCCTCACAAAACAACACAAACGTAGCAAAAACGAATGGCACTGCTGATTTTAAATTTGCGGGGGTGGGGAGCCGAGCGTTTCCCCAACTTCCCAAAATTATATTTTGAATATCTCAAAAACTATGCTAGCACAAACGACACGATTTGCGGCACAAAACAGCACAAACGTAGCACAAACGAACGGCACTGTTGAATTTTGAATTTCCCGGGGAGGGGGAGGCTAGGCAAATGGTTCACCCCCAAATTTGGGTGTTTAATATCTCGAAAACTAAGCTAGCATAAACGTCACGGTTTGTGGCACAAACGTAGCACAAACGAATGACACTGTTGAGTTTTGAATTTGCGGGAGTGGGGGGCTGAGCATTTCCCCATCGCCACAAAATTAAATTTTAAATATCTCCAAAGCTATGCTAGCACAAACGTGGCACAAGCGAATGGCACTGTTGAATTTTGAGTGTGCAGGGGTGGGGGGCTGGGCAAATGGTCCACCCTCAAATTTGGATATTTAATATCTCGGAAAAATAAGCTAGCACAAACGACACGGTTTGCGACACAAACCAGCATAAACGAAGCGCAAACGAATGGCAATGTAGCACAAACGACACGGTTTGTGGCACCAACGAATGGCACTGTTGAATTTTGAATTTGCCAGCGTGGGGGGCTGACAATTTCCCCTGCCCCCTCCCCCCAATATATATTTCGAATATCTCAAAAACTATGCTAGTAAAAACGACACGGTTTGCGGCACAAACCAGCACAAAGGTAGCACAAACGAATGGCATTGTTGAATTTTGAATTTGCTGGGGTGAGGGCTGACAATCCCCCCCAAATTTATATTTTGAATATCTCAAAAACTAAGCTTGCACAAACCAGCACAAACGTAGCACAAACGAATGGCACTGTTGAATTTTGAATTTGCTGGTGTGGGGGCCTGACCCCCCCAATTTTTGTTTTGAATATCTCAAAAACTATACTACCACAAACGACACGGTTTGCGGCACAAACCAGCACAAACGTAGCACAAACGGATGGCACTGTTGGATTTTGAATTTGCCGGGGTGGAGGCCTCACAAATCCCCCCCCACCCCAATTTATATTTTGAATACCTCAAAAACTATGCAAGTAAAAACGACACGGTTTGCGGCACAAACCAGCACAAAGGTAGCACAAGCGAATGGCATTGTTGAATTTTGAATTTGCTGGGGTGGGGGGCTGACAATCCCCCCGCCCCCATTTATATTTTGAATATCTCAAAAACTAAGCTAGCACAAACGACACGGTTTGCGGCACAAACCAGCACAAACGTAAGACAAACTAATGACACTGTTGAATTTTGAATTTACCGGCGTGGGGGCTAAGCATCCCCCCCAAATTTATATTTTTAATATCTCAAAAACTGAGCTAGCACAAACGACACGGTTTGCGGCACAAACCAGCTCAAACGTAGCACAAACGAATGGCACTGTTGAATTTTGAATTTACCGGCGTGGGGGGCTAAGCATCCCCCCAAATTTATATTTTTAATATCTCAAAAACTGAGCTAGCACAAACGACACGGTTTGCGGCACAAACCAGCTCAAACGTAGCACAAACGAATGGCACTGTTGAATTTTGAATTTGCCGGGGTGGCGGGGCTGGCGAAATGTACCTCTTCACAAGGAGCCTTTAGGATTGGATGTGAACGATAATAAAGTTTAATGCTGTTCAGCCTTGAACATAATAGAATGTCTGACGCTAAGCGTATAAAAACCAGTGTGATGTGGAATTATTTCACCATCGTTGATGAAAAGTTTGCTTCGTGTGGTATTTGTAAGCAAAACCCCACACAACACAGTCACATCTAATAGACGTCCACCGTGTTAGTATAGAACCCAAATGGACGTCCATGGAAGTCCATATTACGTTTAATCTATGCAATGGGGACATTTAATGGCTGTCCAATGTCCTTCCAGATTACTTTTAATCTACGTTTACTACATGTTACGTATAGCGCTAAATAGACGCTAACTGAACGTGAGTCTATATTCGTCCATCACATGTCATGTGTGCTACACTGTAAGAAAAAATTATTTAAGTGTCGTGAATTCACGGGAAATTCCCCTTTCCAGCGTACCAGTTTGACACAAGGAAACCTTCGGCACTCGCTCCTGCGGTATTTGAACTAGCAACCTTGGGATTGTGAAGCGGATGTCTTACCACGGAGCCACAAATCCTGTTAACACCTCTCGCGTACAAGGTACAACACTTATTGCACGATGCTTTATTTGTTTGTTTGTTTGTTATTAATGTGCGTGAGTTAGTCATTTTATTTTCTGTTGGACATTATTATTATTCTGAATACGTTTGTAATAATTTTATTTTTTCTGTAGGAGGATTTATTACAAATTACGTATTTTTTCATCGTGATTTTTTTTATTTCGAAATAACAGAATGCTTTGGAACTCGAGATATTTTCAAACTGACGATGACTTTCATTATCTTTAAGAAAAGGGCGAATGAACTGATTTGTATTAGGTCTGCAACTTAATTCTCGGCCACAGGCACGATACGTTTATAACAAATCGAATACGTACCTAATCAGGGAAATAATCCCCGTCGTGTTGGATACATTTGAGCCATCGGTCAGGGAGCTGTCAAATGCCACTGTGGAAAAAAAGGGCTGTTTCGAGTCGATAAAGTCATCAATACTTGTGTGGACCTCCTCGACAGAAGTGAAGTGCGTATCACTCAGGTGATGTTGCAGGGAGCGAAAGAAGTGGTAATCCGACGGGGCGAAGTCTGGAGAATACGCCGGGTGGGACAAAATCTCCCATCACAGGTCGGTGATCGTGTTTAACGTCGTTTTCGCGGTGTGAGGACGTGCGTTATCCTGAAACAACAGGACCAACCATCTGCCCTTGCCAGTGTATGGCCTTTTCGCCTCCATTGCGTCACTCACACGAATGAGTTGCTGACAATAACGCTCAGCATTGGCCGTTTCACCAGGTTTAAGCAACTCATAGTGTGCGACACCGCGCTCATCCCACCATATGCACAGCAACAACTTCCTGGCATGGATATTCGGTTTGGCGGTACTGGTGGTAGGCTGACCTGGATAAACCCACGATTTGCGCCGCTTAGGATTATCGTAGAGTGTCAAAATCTTGTGGAGGAAATCCTTCTTCTTGAATCTGGAGAGCAAGGATACAGCAACATCGTAGCGCCTAGACTTGTTCGCAGCTGTGAGTTGATGGGGCACCCAACGGCCCTCCTTGTGAATACGTCCAAGCTTGTGCAGGCGCATTGCAATATCTTGCCGTGTTACTCCGAGTTCCCGAGCGAGCTCTGACTGTGTGCGACAGGGATCCGCGTCCAACAGTTGTTCCAGTTCCTCATCGTCAACTTTCTGTGGCTCTCGCGGACGTTCTGCATCACGGAGAGCGAAATTTCCCTGCTTAAACCGTTGGAACCACTTCTTACACGTACTGTAGGACACAGCAGCCTCACCCAAAGCAACACAGATCATTTGCTGGGCTTTCGCAACACTTTCTTTCAGCTGAAACGCGAACAGGAGGCAGTGCCTCAAATGTTGCTTTCCGAAAGACATTGCTTTCACCGTCAACTTTCGTCGCTTCTGTCAATACAGCTGTGAGCGGTTACGGTTGCCTGGAAAGCTGTTGGATGGCGCTGCAATCAGCCATTATTGCACACAGCTATTTGCATTTGCCGACGTTCTATGATTGCTTGCGGTTAGGGGCCGAGAATTAATTTGCGCACTTAATAGTATTTCATAGAACTCCTAAGTATAAAATTTACTCTTGATAGCTATAACTTTCGTCTTAAGGGACCTACAGACTGATACATAAACATCATACAACTAATATAGTAGTTAATCAAACCTCAAGTATTCCCGCGAATCGTTCCTATTACGGGAATTTTTTACATCATGTGGATACGGAAAAAGTTATAACAGAATTTTCCGACAATATACGAAAGGAATTACTGAAAAGTTTCTGAATTTTCAGAATTGTCCACAAACACCTCTTAGAAACGGCAGTTTATTGTAAATATAAGGAAGGAATTGCACAAAGTTTTCTGAAAGTTCAGAATTTTCCTGGAATACGAAAAACCCGTGAAATTCAGGTCACCCTCATTTCACGGAAAAGGTTTCATCAGAAATATGCTTCGTTAATTTAAGAAAGGAATCACAAAAAAATGGTTCGTGAATTTCAGAAATTTTTTTACAGTGTAACATACATGAGTACTAAAAAACTTGACATTTATAGATTACACCACCAAGACTGCAACCAACTGTATCACCTTGATAATGTATGAAATTCTTATAAGATTTGAATTCGTTAGAAGTCTATAATCAGAGCACTTGACAGGTTTTTTTGTTTTTTTTTTTATTGGAGGTTTAACGACCACCGTGAGCAACTCAATGGGCTACAAGCAGTCGCCCGTCCCTAATTTAGGGCCACTGGTTCCAGGGAAGGGAGAGAGCCAGTGCCGTAAGACAAACACAACATCCATGCCTCACCGGGATTCGAATCCGGACCCCTTCCGTGCGAATGATCAGAAGCCATCGCTTAGACCACTGCGCCACCGGGGCGGCCCTTGACAGGTTGCACAGAACTGCTTCTTGCCAACTTTAAACACGACCACAAATACACTTATGAAAAAAAATGACACTTGAGTTAGTGCTAAAAAGTGAACATCTTCAAACTATTATTAACTTTTTTTATTGAAGATTTAACAACCACCATGAGCAATTCAACGGTCTATAAGCAGTAGCCCGTCCCTAATTTAGGGCCACTGGTTCCAGGGAAGGGAGAGAGCCAGTGCCGTAAGACAAACACAACATCCATGCCTCACCGGGATTCGAACCTGGACCCCTTCCGTGCGAATGATCAGAAGCCATCGCTTAGACCACTGCGCCACCGGGGCGGCCCTTGACAGGTTGCACAGAACTGCTTCTTGCCAACTTTAAACACGACCACAAATACACTTATAATTAAAAAAAAAAAAAAAAAAAAGATAACACTTGAGTTAGTGCTAAAAAGTGAACATCTTCAAACTATTATTAACTTTTTTTTTTATTGAAGATTTAACGACCACCGTGATCAACTCAGTGGGATATAAGCAGTCGTCCGTCCCTAATTTAGGGTAGCTGCATCCAGCGAAGGGAGAGAGCCAGTGCCGTAAGACAAACACAACATCCATGTCTCATCGGGATTCGAACCCGGACCCTTCTCGACCGAATCGTCATAAGCCAGCGCTTAGACCACAGTACTACCGGGGCGGCATTAGTAACTTCAAACTTCTATTCGGCTTGGTTCAGTTGTCTCGTACTTTATTGATATTTAAGATGCGCATGCGCGGATAGCTACACTATTCATCCACAAAGGGCGTCCATTAGATGTCCTATGGATGACATCCGATGGACGTCCAGATGTGGTAGCTCCAGAATTCGTCTATTATGAGGACGTCCATTGTACATCTATACGTGATATCTAATGAATGTTTATACATAGACGTCCACTGGGCGCCTATATTTCCCCCATGTCGTCTACTGGACCAGACGTGCATTAGACATCGCTGGTTGTGTGGGAGCTTTCTTACAAAAGTTGGACTCGCCGTTCCGTTACTGCTCCATCACTCCTGTCGTAAACAGTGATTTTGTCACTGATACTAGTAAGACGGTGACTTGCCATTCCGTTACAGCTCCATCACTCCTGTCGTAAACAGTGATTTTGTCACTGATACTAGTAAGACGGTGACTCGCCATTCCGTTACAGCTTCGTCATCCCTGTCGTAAACGGTGATTTTGTCACTACTTAAAGTGGACGTCAAGTAATTTTGCTTCCTATACTTCCAATGGCAAAACTTCTGTACACATTTTCTTCACAATTAATGCGTTCCCAAGGATGAAAATTTGAACATCGATTAAAACAACTTCATTGTATAACTTATTATATTACAAATCAATAACTTTTCCTTTGGTGGTGTTGAAACCAGAAAAAAGATGGCGCGACCTGTACTTTGATGGCGTCAGTAGACAAACAAATGTTGGATTGCATAATTATGGTTATGTTTTAGAAAATGGGAACGCATTAATTGTGAAGAAAATGTGAACAGAAGTTTTCCCATTGGAAGTATAGGAAGCAAAATTACTTAAGGTCCACCTTAAAGTCACCGTTACTTCCATGGAACTGTCACCGTGACAGGAAAATCACTGTTAAGCCCACCTCCACCAGTTTCGGCTCTGGCGCCATAACGACGTTGTGTTTTTTCATTCAAGTAAGTCTGTTTATTGTGATTTCATGTCAATAAGATTGTTATGTTGTGTAAAGTTCTCAAAGCATGTTTAGCGGAAGTTGTGATGACAGTGAAAATCAAGGAGAAATCCCCCACAACAGAAAAAGGGGAGTTTGAAATGTACATATGTATAAACATGAGGTTCAAAAAAAGACTCCATCTTCACGAAGAGGGTTATGTAGGCGTTACAACTGGACGCAGTGTGTCGGCTAAATCAAACACAGTGTTCGTGTAAACGTATTTGCACGCAGAACTTTACTTTGGAACAAAAGAAGCTTTTCATACAGATTTTACACTGAAGAGCAATTGAATTAGAGATACCTGTCTAGTAACGTGTAGCACCAGCTTTCGCCCTGATGACGGCGGCGATTCGTCTCGGCATGGGCTCGACAAGACACTGGAAGCGTTGGGAAGCCATACGGATCCACGACCTCTGAACAAGCTCCCACAGTTCACGAAGATTTGATGGAGGGGATCAGAGCCTCGAACATCTCTCTCGACGGCATCCCAGATTGTGCTCGATCGGATCGAGGTCAGGTGACCTAGCTAGCCAAGGAAGCGAAGTGACGTCGGCGGAGTGTTCATCCAACCATTCGGATACAATTCGGGAGCGATGGCACGGTGCATTGTTTGTTGCAGGATGAGGTCCCCAGTGGGATGCTGAAGACGCACAAACGGAAGCAAATGGTCGTTCAGGATATCCCGGTAACGTTGATCTGTGAGGGACGATGTCACGCGTACCAGGAGTCCCATTTCAGCCCACATAGACAGTCCCCAGACGAGAATGCCACCCCCACCAGCTTGAAGAGTACCCTGCTGGCAAGAAGGATCCATCGCTTCATGTGGTTTTCGCCGTACTCGTATCCTGCATCCGCATGTACCAACGTGAATCTCGACTCATCAATCCAGGCAACATTTTTCCACATGCCTAGGGTCCAGTGGCGATGGTCCCGCGCCCATGCTAATCTTTGCACCCTGGTATGTGCGGTCAGCAGCGGTACCCTCGTGGGACGATGGCTTCTGTACCCCATAGCGAGGAGATGGTTCTGGATGGTGTGGCTGTTACACGTTTTTGTGCACCAGCGTTAAATTGCCGAGTGATTTCTTGCACTTTGGCTCGTCTATCCGCTGTTACAACGCGAGCTAGCCGACGATGACCTCGCTCATCCACACGCTGTTGTCCACGGCAGTTGGCACTTGCAGGGATGGTTTTACCGGATTCGATGTACTCATGGTGCACCCGTGACATAGTGGATCGCAAAAATCCCAGTGCCTGCACGACTTCCGAGATGGAGTGACCCATTCGTCGGGCCCCGATAATTTGCCCACGATCAAATGCGCTCAGATCCTTCGTCTTACCCATACTGCGTCCGACTCTTACTGATTCCCGTCGCATCACTCCTTATATTGTCGGATCGCAGCATACGTCATGTCGTTTCCGTTTACAGTGCCACCCACAGTGCCACATTTGCATAACGCCAGCTGTCTCTAATTCAATTGCTCTTCAGTGTATATATAATGGACGACCATAAAAGAGCAAGATACATTTCTCATGGGATTGATACATTGCTCAAAGACGTTCTACAAAAAAAACGAAACGGCGCTGCGGGACAGTACTTTAATTTATTTTGTATTGAAGGGTACAGTACAAATACAGGTACGTAAAAAGGCTTTTTCAATTTTATATGCAGTAAAATTAAGGCCCTCTTTCGGATTTTTATTTTTTCGATTGGAGGTTTCCCTAATTAAGGGTCACTGGTACCAGGGAAGGGAGAGGGCCGTAATACAAACACAACATCCATGCCTCACCGGGATTCGAACCCGGACACCTTACGGACGAACGATCAGAGGCCATCGCTTATACCACTGCGCCACCGGGGCAGCCTCGTTCATCTTACGTCTCTCAGTACTGCCGGAAAGTCGCCTATAGACTTGCGTGGTAAGCATCAAAACCGAGCAAAAGCCATACCAAACGGAGTACTTAATACGTCGTAGTATTGATGAACATATGCGAGAATTTCCTCTAAAGGAATCTCACTACAGTAATAAAGTGATCAAATATTTGAGTGCTGACCTTAATGTAAAAACAATGTATGAGCTGTTTTTGCACCAAATACCTTGCTCATACAATTAAATACGATTTCTACAGTAAATACTCTAATGATAATCATGGGTATAGATTTGGAAGGCCTCGGGAGGACGACCTGCGTCGGGCTAAAAAGTTTTTCACGAAGCAACAGGAAATATTGAATTTATGTAAGGAAAAAGATGCAGTATTCGATTATATGCAGAACCTGCCAATGCCAAAAATTCCGATGCAGGAAATGTTCTACTAAGAAAACTATGGTTGTATGTCTTTTGAGTGCATGACATGAAAACGAATTCTGCTAAGTTTTACACTTACCATGAAAGAGAGGCAAAACGGGAACCAGATGTGGTTTGCAGTTTCCTATGGATGACTATTCAGAAGATGTATCCAGCTATAAAAGAATTCCATGTTTTCAGTAACGCCTGTGAAGGGCAGAACAGAAACAATACATTGGTAAGGTTTTTCTTTACTTTGGTGTCGATAGGTCGTTTCACAAAAATCTACCATTATTTTCCTATACGTGGTCACTCACTTCTTCAATGTGATTGGAACTTAGGAACAGCCAAACGAAAAATCAGAAGGAGAGACAGCATTTACATGCTAAAGGAGTATTATACATTGAGATTATAGCTACTTCCAAAAAAAAAGGGGGATTTTCAGTGAAACGTATCACGTCAGAGGATGTATTTGATTTCAAAAACTAATGGCTCAGCTACTTCAAAAAAACCACAAAATCAATAGATAAAGCTGCGAATTTTCAAAGTTCAAAAAATAAGCAGCTAGAATACACATCATCTCCTAAAGGTTATCTAACAGCTTCACAGTACATAGATGGATTGGTAAAGCACAGTTTTTTGCTTCGGAAACCGGGTATGAATCCTGTGCTACCTACAACAAAATCATATAAACAAAAGCTACCTATAAACGAAAAGAAAATGCGTGACATAAAAGAAGTCCTTGCATACTCTTCAGATGACAAAAAAGCATTTTATGAAGATATTTTGAATTGGCCAACTGCAGGAACTGAAAGAGAAGGTGAAGAAGATTGAAAAGACCTTAGCGAAGATTTTTGTTTTGCTTTCTTTAGTGCCAGGGTTTTTTTTCATCGTATACTGAATATTTGTATTGTATTTGTTAATCCGTGCATTAATAAAATATTTTTACACTCTTCTATTTTGATTGGTTATTATTGCACCTATCTTTGATATGATTGTCATTTATTGCAGTTCAATAGATTGAAGAAGGGAATAAATCCACCAACTTCTAACGCTGTTAACTGGTTAAATAATGTATCAAAAACAGCTCTGATAGTTATAGGATATTGGATATCATGAGTTTAATTTTATATCTCAAACCGAAATCAATAAAAATAAAAATTAAAATAAAAAAAGTTACGAAGTTTTTTATTACTTTCCCAACAATCTATCTATTGGAATAGTCCCTTTCTTCAAACTGAAGGTTCTCGATAATGTGAGAAATTTTGTGCCAGGCTGCTGTTACTGATTTTCACATAATAATAAAACACACTCTTTGCAAAAAAAGAAAAAAAAAACCCACCAATTACCCCGAGAAAGTCGTTCGATCCTGATGAAACTCTACCACACGCAAGTACATCAGGGACGAATATGCAAATGATTAAAAAATAACGACCAATAACTAAATTTTGGCCCGTCACAGCGCATGGGAGCCGTGCATCGAGGAGGGTATATCAAGAGCAAAGCTCGGACGCAGGAATAGTTGTGATAGCAGATTGTGCGGTTGCGTTAATCTGCACTAACTGTGATGATGCCTCGACATCGGATCTGTGTACACTACGAGCAGTTGAGCGAGTTTGAGAAAGAATGTACAATTGGGCTGAGAGAGGCCGGTTGGTCAAGTCGCCGTATCACCAGGCATTTGGATCGGAACGAAGCGGCAATCGGACGATGTTGACGCCAATGGGTCGAGGAGGGTACAACCCAGCGACACGCCGTCAGTGAATGGCCGAAGGCAACGGCAGAAAGCGAGGATAGAGCGATTGTGAGAGCCGCACGAACAGAACCGAATTCGTCGCTGTCAACCATCCGTGGACATGTTGCGTCGTCTACAGGTACGGAAGTGGACATTCGGACCGCTGCCAGACGACTTGAGGCACGGGGATTACATTCGAGGGGGCTACTCTGTCACCTACCACTGGCCATCGAGCGTCGCTGGCACCGGTTGCAGTGGTGTCGGGATGGATCTACGTGGGATTGTGTCCCGTGGTGTCATGTTGTCTTCAGTGATGTGTCACGGTTTGCACTTGGGGCTGATGACCAGCGCATACGTGTCTGGAGACAAGCCGGCAAGAGTACGGATCCTGCCTTTAGCGCGGAACGGTACCGGCTTGCACACTGTGAGTGACTGTCTGGGGAGCCATTTCTTCCGATAGCCGAACACCCTTGGTAATCTTCCATACTACCCTCGCGGCTCAACGGTACATGGACAACATTCTACGACATGTTGCGTTTCTATTCCTGTCGCAGAATCTCCTAGCAATTCCCAGGCCTGCCTCCGTAATGCTGACACTCTTCCATGGCCAGCCCGATGGCCCGAGCTTTCACCGATCGAATATGTTTGGGACATGATGGGACGCCACCTACGCCCATCCCGGAATTTCGGCGAACTGACACGTAATTTGGACAGTTTTTGGCATGCTGTACCCCAGGACAGTATTGGTGAACTGTATGCGTCTATGTCACACCGGTAACCGCTTGTATCCGACCCACAGGTGGCGATACAGCGTACTGATTTGTTCCACTCGTGTAGCTGTTTTATCCGAATAAATGACACAACTGCTCTGGAATTGCAATCATTTCCTTTTCTGTACATACATTTTCTTGTTGTACATACCAATTTTCATTTCGATTGGATGATTCGTACAGGCTGCTTCGTTTTTGGTTTTTCTGGCGAAGAATGTATGCCACCCCGGTGGCGCAGTGGTCGAAGAAATGGGTCCAGGTTCGAATCCCGGTGAGGCATGGATGTTGTTTTTGTCTCACGGCACTGGAACCAGTGGCCCTAAATTAGGGAAGGTCGACACTGCTTATAGCTCACTGAGTTGTTCACGGCGGTCGTTAAAACCCCAATAAAAAAAAAGTATATAAGGAAACAAATATTTATTTCATGACTGAGAGCGTGAGTGTGTAGTAAGGTTTCATGACACAACGAAACAAGAAAGATGACACCAAATTTTTGAGTGTAATGATCACGTCTTTTGAATCCGTTCTGACGCGAATTAAATTTATCAAAGCTATTCAAAGTCAATGGAACCGTTACGGAAAACAGTAGCATCTGACCGAAGGAAGATGGTTTTCAAGCGTATTTTTAATCCCGCAGATATTGCTGTGAACGGAATCCTGAACTTACGCCCTCTGGTTGCACACTGGGCCATAAGAAATATTTGAAAATATATGAGAAACATTTCGCAGCGAAAACGCTCTCCAATAAAGTAATAATTCTTCAAATCGGACTCTTAGACGCAGTGATATCGAAAAATACACTATCTACCAACAAGTAATTGGACACCCCTGCAATCGACGATATCTGCGGTCCTGATACACGTCACGGCCGCCGCCGTTAAATATCGTGTGGGAAACAACAACGCAACTAAATGCATGCAAGATGCCACGCAGTTCAGAGCTCTCTGATTTCGAGAAAGGTGTAATCGTCGGGTATCACAGAAATGGCCGATCCATACGTGACATATCCAGTCAGTTGAAATACCCAAAATCGACAGTGGCCTACGTGATTGGCAAGTGGAAGATGAGAGGTGACTGTCGGAATGTGCCCCGATCCGGCAGACCCACAAAACTGGGAGTTAGAGACCGACGGGTGCTGGCTAGAGAAATTCGGAAGAACCGCACCAAATCGATGGGCCACATCCGCGAGGAGTTTCAACAGGCATCCTGGAGTGTTCTTTCGATGAATACTATCAGTAAGGAAGCCCATCTGCTCGATTATCATGGACGTGCTGCCGCCCACAAGCCTCTGATCACCAAGTCCAATAGCGCTGCTCGGCTAACGTGGTACAAATAACGTCGACAGTGGACCGTTGAACAGTGGAAACAGGTTTCTACAGTGACGAATCAAGGTTCACCCTCTACCGTTTGGATGGTAGGATCTGGGTTTGACGTCTGCCTGGAGAACGCCTCCTGCCGGAATGTGTTGTGCCAACTGTGAAGTTCGGTGGCGGTGGAATTATGCTATGGGGGTGTTTCTCCTGGTATGACACGGGACCCTCGGTCGCAATTCCTGGTAGACTCAATGCCGAGACCTACTGCACCATTTTGGATGACCATGCGCTTCCTACGTTGTGGCAGTTTTACGGGGTGGACTCGTGTTACTTTCAGGATGACAATGCCACCTGCCATGTTGCGAGGTCCAACATGGCTTGGTATTGTGACAATGGGGTTAATCGAATGGACTGGCCTGCGCAGGGCCCGGACCTTAACCCTATCGATCACCTCTGGGAGGAGTTGGAGCGTCGGCTTAAGGGGTGCCCCTACCGTCCGAAATCGGTGAAGGAACTGACCTGTCTTCTCCAAGCCGAGTGGAAGAAAATACCGCTAGCCGTCGTACAACGCCTGGTTGAGAGTATGCCCCGAAGGGTCGCAGCTGTAATCGCCGCTCGTGGAGGCTCCACCAACTATATTGAAGGTGAATAAACTTCGTTTTCCTTTGCTATCACAGGTGTCCAATTACTTGTTGGTAGATAATGTATAAGATATGCATGTACGCCCCCGTGGCGGGGAAAACCATGCATTATTTTAAGAAGAAAGTATTCTCAAAAAACTTTTCGATGAAAGCGGTATCGGCCCAGGAAATAATTTTTTCAGTCGAGTTTTCAGGAGTTCAGATTTTGCTGCAAATACATCAGAAGCAGAAATTAACACTTACGCCCCCTGACGGCCAAACCATTCTTTACCAAATATTAGAAATTATATGAAAAGCATATCCCATCAGGAGCTGTGTGCGATACAGGAAGAATTTTTCAAATCGGAGTTTTAGAAGCAGAAATATCGGGGGAAACGCAATTTACCTTAACACCCGCTAGCGGAAAGTCCATGAGTTACTTGAAAATTTTTAAGTTATATGAAAAACATTTCGCACCAGAAACGCTATCCAACAAAGAAGGAATTTTTCAAAACAGACTCTTAGAAGTAGAGATATTGAAAAAAAATAAGATATACATCTACGCCCACTGGCGGAAAAACCATGCATGATTTGAAGAAGGAAATATTCCGAAAAGGTTTATCAGCCTGAGTGGAATCGGTTCACGAATTAGTTTTTCCAATCGAGATTTTAGAAGCTCAGAATTTGTGGCAAATACATCATAAGAAGAAATTAACACTTACGCCCCCTGGTGGCCAAGCTGTTCTTTACCAAAAATTACAAATTATATGCAAAAGATTTCTCATCAGGAGCTGTATCAGCTGAAGAAAAAAATTCCAATCGGAGTTTCAGAAGTAGAGATATCGGGCAAAACGCAATTTACTTTTGCACCCCCTAGCGAAAAATCTATGCGTAACTACAAGACGTTACTATACCCAAAATACTCCTCGACTTAAATGGAATTGAATGGTAAAATAATTTGTTCAATCGGATGTTTAGGAGCAAATTTATGGAATAAAATGTATTTTGAATTCGATATCATCTGCATTTACGCCCTCTGGCGGCGAAAATGCACATCATAAAAAAACGAAATGAAGGATCATCATTCGCATATCTTAGGCTTCCCAATGCAAAAGGAATTTTTCAAATCGGACGAACAGTTGCAGAGACATGGTGTCCACAGACGGACGGACAAACCGATAAGAGAGGTTCAGTCACTGGTGTTCGCTATTGTACCAAGGTTCTCCTGCCTCACGTGCGTCTGTTTAGAGGTACTGTAGGTCCTGAGTTCCTCTTCATGGACGACAACGCTTCACCTCATCGTACAGTGGCTGTCGCAGAGCTGTTGGAGAGTGAAGATATTCAACGCATGGATTGGCCCGCAAGGTCCCTGGATCTTAATCCAATCGTCTCGGGAGACGCTTGGCAGCACGTCACCAGCCGCCAGAAACGATTCTGCAGCTGCGATTGGCGCAACAAGAGGAATGGGTCACGATGCCTCAACAGCTCCTTGACAACCTCGTCCTCAGCATGGACAGACGTTTTAAATCCTGCAACGCAGTCAGGGGTGATCATATCCGCTACTAAAGACTGTATTTTTCTTGGCAGCCGCCTGTCACATGGACGTTTCTGTCTCCTGTCCAGTTGCGCTCGAAGCTACCTTTTCAATAAAGTGCCTTTGTGTCCTTTGGATTCCTTGTTTGGACGGTTTTTGCTCACTTGTCCCATATTTTTACATCTTGGGGATCTTATGGTATGATTTGAGTCGATCTGGAGCACTTCTGCACGACGTTGCATTCGAAACACCATCTCGTCCTTAATATTCTCACGCCAGTGTATTAACAGAATAGCAGATCTTATGAGAAACAAAAATAAAAAAACTCTACTGCTGCTTTATTGACTTCCAACAAGCTTTCCACTGAATAAACAGAAGTAAACTCTTTGAAATTTTACACAATCGAGTCACATTATTGTGACCACTTCCTACTTTTGACGTCAACAGCGCGTAGCCGATGAAAGAAGGCACGTGTCGTGAGCTGGCTTAGAGGGTTGCTGGCTTGGCAATTTGAAAACATATCACTCGTTGCTGTCATGGATACAAGGAGCTATTTATCAGATTTGCATAAAGGGTTGATTATCAGCTTTCAGGCCAAGGGTGGCAGTATTTCTGAAACAGCGCAGTTTGTGAACTGTTCGCGTGATGCTGTGGTTAAAGTGTATCGTTATTGGAGATATGCCACCATTGCAAATAAGCGATGTGGAAACTGCGGAGCACCACGTGCCATTGATGTGGGAGGTGAATGTCGGCTTCGAAGATGCGTGAGGGCTGATCGACACGCTACAGTGGAGCAACACACTGGCCGAATGAATTACCGGAAGTGTGTCTAAAACGACAGTTCAGAGAACCCTGCTGCTTATTGGGCTCCGATGCAGACAGATGGTCACTGCACCTATGGTACCGAAGATGCATCGGCAGAAAACGCTTACATTTGCAAGGCAGTATCGGAATCGGACCTCCGGTGATTGGCAAAGGATTGCCTTCTCCGATGAGTCACGTTTTCTGCTTCATGGAACGGATGGACGTTGGCGTATAAGGTGAGAAACATCGGAGAACAAACACTCTTCAACCATTTCTGGAAGAACACGAGCTGGTGGGGGCAGCGTTATGATCTGGGGAATGTTTTCGTGGCATTCTCTGGGTCCACTCATACCTGTGAAAGGCACAATGGACCGAATTCTTTATGAATCCATCCTTTCAGACCACATACCCCCATACATGCTGCTGGTCTTCCCTGGAGCAGATGGGATCTTTCCGCATGACAATGTGATGTGTCACACAGCTAGAAATGTCCGAGAGTAGTTGGAAGAGCACGATGAAGACTTCAAAGTACTTCCCTGCCCTCCTAATTCCCCAGACTTAAACCCAATTAAGCATCTGTGGGACTACCTCGATCGTGTTGTTCGCTCTATGGATCCTCCACCAGACACCCTCCAGCAGCTATCAGATGCACTGCAGTCAGCACGGCTCCGCATACCTGTGAACACCTTCCAGCACCTTATTGAGTCACTCCCAGCCCGTCTAGCTGCTGTCCGCGCTGCACACGGCGGTTACTCTGGATATTAGCTGGTGGTCACAATAATGTGACTCGACCGTGTAGAAAACAGAGGGTTCGACAAATACCTATTAAATTGTGTTAAGAATTACTATTCAAAAACACAAGCAGTAGTGAAATACAAAAATATAGAAACAGACCAAATAGCAATTAGAAAAGGACTTATGCAAGGTTGCCCATTGTCACCATATTTACTTAACCTGTAGCTAAAAGAAGTAGTAGACGAAGGACTGCAGATGTGTGAAGGCATAACTGTAAATGGAAGAAATCTATCACATTTAAAGTATCACTACAGACAGTCAAGAAAAATTAGAAATTGTCCTGACCAAATTGCATCAGACAAGCAAAAAATATGATATGAAAATCAATTTCAGTAAAACAAAACTAATGGTAATAGGAAGAACAAGAAAGATGACACCGAATTTTCGGGTGTAATAAGCACGTCTTTTGAATCCGTTCTGACGCAAATTAAATTTATCAAAGCTATTCAAAGTCAATGGAACCGGTATGGAAAACATTAGATCTGACGAAAGAAAGAAGATTTTCAATCGGGTTTTTAATCCCTCAGATATTGCTGTAAACGGATTCGTGAGCTTACGAACTCTTAGAAACAGAGATATCGACAAAAATAAGATGTGACTTTACGTCCCCTGCTGGGAAAACCATGCATTATTTTAGGAAGAAAGTATTCTCAAAAGGTTTATCCATATAAGCGGTATCGGTCCAAGAAAAAAAAATTAGTCGAGTTTTCAGGAGCCCAGATTTTGCTACAAATACTTCAGAGGCAGAAATTTACACTTATGACCCCTGGTGGCTAAACTATTCTTTACCAAACATTAGAAATTATGTGAAAAATATTTTCCCTTAGGTTTTGTATGCGATACAGGAAGAATTTTTCAAATCGGAGCTTTAGAAGCAGAAACAACGCAGAAAACGCAATTTACCTTTGTGCCCCCTAGCTTCGGAAAGTCTATGATTTACTTGAAAATTTTGAATTTATATGAAAACCATTTCGTATCGGAAACACTATCCAACAAAGAAGGAATTTTTCAAATCGGACTTTTAGAAGTAGAGATATTGACAAAAATAAGATATACATCTACGCCCCCTGGTGTAGAAACCATGCATTTTTTCAAGAAGAAAATTTTCCTAAAAGGTTTGTTGACATGAGTAGTATCGGTCAACAAACGACTTTCTTTTCAATCGAGATTTTAGAAGCTCATATTTTGCTGCAAATACATCAGAAGCGGAAATTTAGACTTTCGCCACCTGGTGGCCAAACCATTTTTTACAAAAATTATAAATTATGTGCAAACGATTTCCCATCAGGAGCTATATACGGTGCAGAAAGAATTTTTCAAATCGGACGTTTAGAAGCAGAGATATAAGGGAAAACGCAATTTACATTTACGCCCCCTAGCGGAAAGTGTATGAATTACTTGAAAATTTTGAAATTATATGAACCACATGTCACACTAGAAACACTATCCAACAAAGAAGGAATTTTTCAAATTGGACTGCTAGAAGTGGAGATATTGACAAAAATGAGATATACATCTGCACCCCTGGCATATAAACCATGCATTATTTCAAGAAGAAAATGTTTCTAAAAGGTTTGTCGACATAAGTAGTATCGGTCAACAAACGACTTTTTTTTCAATCGAGATTTTAGAAGCTCATATTTTGCTGCAATGATCAGAAGCGGAAACTAAGACTTGCGCCACCTGGTGGCCAAACCATGTTTTTACAAAAATTAGAAATTATCTGAAAACCATTTCCCATCAGGAGCTGTATGCGGTGCAGAAAGAATTTTTCAAATCGGCGATTTAGAAGCAGAGATATAGGGGAAAACGCAATTTACGTTTACGCCCCCTAGCGGAAAGTCTATGAATTAATTGAAAATTTTGAAATTATACGAAACACATATCGCACTGGAAACACTACCCAACAAAGAAGGATTTTTTCAAATCGGACTCTTAGAAGTAGAGATATTGACAAAAATAAGATATACATCTACGCCCCCTGGCGTAGAAACCCTGCACTGTTTTAAGAACAAAAGGTTTCTAAAAGGTTTGTCGACATGAGTAGTATCGGTCAACAAACGACGTTTTTTTCAATCGAGTATTTAGAAGCTCATATTTTGTTGCAAATACATCAGAAACGGAAATTAAGATTTACGCCCCCTTGTGGCAAAACTATTTTTCTACAAAAATTAGAAATTATGTGCAAATGATTTCTCATGAGGAGCTGTATCCGGTGCAGAACAAATTTTCAAATCGGAGATTTAGAAGCAGAGATATAGGAAAAAACGCAATTTACCTCTACGCCCCCTAGCGGAAAGTCTATGAATTACTTGATAATTTTGAAATTATATGAAAAACATGTCACAGGGAAAGCACTATCTAACAAAGAAGGAATTTTTCAAATCGGACTCCTAGAAGTAAAGATATTGACAAAAATAAGATGTACATCTACGCCCCCTGGCGGAGAAAGTGTCGAATATTTTAAAAAGAAAATATTCCGAAATGGTTAATCGATGTGAGTGGCATCAGTCCACGAAAGAATTTTTTCAATCGATATTATTGAAGCTCAGATTTTATGGCAAATACATCAGAAGCAAAAATTAACACTTACGCCCCCTGGTGGCCAAAGTATTCTTTACCAATAATTTGAAATTATATGCAAAAGATTTTTCATCAGGAGATGTATCCGCTGAAAAAAAACATTTTTCAAATCGGAATTTTAGAAGAAGAGTTATCTGGGAAAATGTAATTTACTTTTACGCCCCCTAGCGGAAAATCTATGCGTAATTTGAAAAAGTAACTATATCTAAAATACTCCTCGACATAAATGGAATCGAAAGATAAAAGAATTTTTTCAAGCGGATGTTTAGAAGCAAATATGTGGAATAAAACGTGTTTTTGAATTCGACATCATCTGCATTTACGCCCTCTAGCGGCGAAATTGTGCATCGTAAAAAAACATGAAATAGAGGATCATCATTTGCATATTTCAAGCTTCCCAATGCAAAAAGAATTTTTCAAATCGGACTAATAGTTGCAGAGATATCGTGGGTACAGACGGACGGGCGGATGGACGTACGAACAAACCGATAACATAAGCACGATCTTTTTTTACAAAAGACGTGCTAAAAAAGAGAAACAATCCTTGAAGATCTTGACTATTTTGAAACCATAAAACACAGAATCAATAATGGATGGATAACAATGGGCAGAATAGAAGAAATATGGAACAATAAAAGATTAAGCAAAGAACTCAAACTAAAGATATATAAAACAATGATAATTCCTACAGGCTCAGAATGCTGGATCTTAAGAAAAAAGGAAATTGATGAACTCAATGCTTTTGAAGCAAAATGCCTAAAACTAGGGCCACACGAGCGATAATTACTGCCGGATTTCTTCAGTAAATGAAGCTGTTACAAAAGTCGCAAATAAATGGCTAGACGGTAGCCGTTAAATGTTGGTCTCATCACAAGTGCTGCCCGGCCAGATGAGCAGTATGTGAATTACCCAGATTGTGTATTGAGTTGGTTGGTGGTAGTGTGATGAAACATGAATTTCCAGCGTAATAATAAAAATAAAGCTATTTTATTATTATTATTATGTTTAGCAATAATTCGTCGTCTACGTCGGCGAACATAGCATAGGTAGTCGTGGATTTATCCTATTATCAGTGAAAGATCACACAAAGGAAAGTTCTCACTTCTTCACAGAAATTTCTACAGTTCCCAAATAAGTTTTTTGAATATTATAGTTAATGAATGTCTATAAAGTCTTTTGACTTTCACCTCTTCGTTGTGAGTGATAGCCTTAAAAAATCTGATACTGTTATGCGGCATTGTGTATACGTGGAAGAAAAAGTAGCAGTTACATTACGGTAAGTTTATTTGAATAACCTTGATTAATAAGAACTCAGACAAAGTAAAAAGGGAATAGATGTCAAAGTGAGTGTACAAGCCAAAATTATAAAAGAACAGACACCAATATCCAGTGGCGATCCAGCTGGGGGCGACTGGGGAGATCCCCCTTAAACCCTAACGAAGTTTTTACGTTTAAAGTAGCGAAGATCGTAAAAGATTAACTTTGCATATTTTGTTTTCAGTTTTTCTAAAAAAAATTTTCAATTAAACTTAGTACGGCGGATTTAAAATACTTACTACATTGATTTAGGTTCAGTAAATAAAGAAAGAGAAGTGAATAGAATAAAAAGAGAGAGAGCGCAAAAGATAATGGGAAAACAGGGACAGCGGGGGTAAAAAACATGAGGATATTCTTTGTTAGTTCAATGCTATTATTATATTGTCTAGCATCTGTAACGTCTCGAAACAGGGTAAGGCAGAGCTTGGTACTAAAATCAGAGTAGGTGAGAGAAACTGCGAATAACAATCTGATCTACGTACTTATCTTAATTGGGTCATAAAGAAAATTCGCAAAAATGTCCCCACCGCTTCCTCCCAGATGGTCTTTTTAGGACCTGTAGCGTAAAAGTCTTTTCTACTTCTACGCTGTTTTAACACACCAACATACTAAGAAATAGTTCCTAAATGAAAGAAACCTTAACGGCCAGACGAAACATGTAAATAACAGAAGTCAACTTACGGAATTCATAGCTTTATTCAGGCTGTAGTAGCACTTCCATAGCTGAACGTTAACATCACAATGTACTCCACACACCACACATTAATCACTCTCTTACAACGCTCTCGAGCAACCCCTCGACGGTACAACGCTCTCTCTTACAACGCTCTCTTGCAATAGATCAGTCGTCGTTTTTATCTCTTGTTCTTTTCAAGATCAGGCATACGTCACGTGCATTCAACCTCAATTGTGTTGCCAAACGTATTCGTTTGGGAGAAAAGATATTTCGTTAAGCGTGAAGAATACTGAGAATAAACTCAAGATTTACATAGGGAAAGAAACCAAAAAAGGAAAGTTAATCTAGAATATACGTCACAGACCTCTCTTTTTTCTTATTTTTCCTGCTCCCTCACGCCTCACGGGCGCTTCCCGTTGTTCCACCCACTCCGAAGTCACACACACACACACACACACACACACACACACGCTGGAGTAACATGGAGGAGACTGGCACAAAACAGACCGTTCTGGAAAAAAACTTGGGGAGACCTTCATCCAGCAGTAGATGGATACTGGTTGACAATGATGATATATATATACAGTATATATATTAACGTTATATAAAAAAACATTTCATAATGGCTTCTTCCCCCTTTTTGTACCCGAGCCCCCCAAGGAGTAAACTTCTGGATCCGCCCCTGCCAATATCCATTATACAGTACTTCTTAACACATCTTTTTTAAAATATTCCATAGTCTTGAATATTGCTGTACAATATGAAGTGATGACGATAGAAATACATAAAGAAAATGTTTTGTACCATTCACAATTGAAAGAAAGGTAACACCGACTCTGATCAACATCTGATTCAACGTTAGTTATAATATTTTTTTTATTATATGTTCGCTGTCAATGTAATCCATCGCGATTAATATCAAAAAGCAGAATAGAAACAAATCCCACCACTCACTCGCTTCAAACGTCGCATTTTGTGGTCAGCGTTCCGACTACAAACGAAGTGCGTAAAATGGGTCTGTGCGCATTCTTCTGCGACATGACCTTGATGTCACACTCCTCACTACCTGATTGGCGACATTTACTGCAGCGTCTAGTCACTATCGTTGCAGGCCTTTGAGAGCATTCCTTGCGCTACAAAAGTTGCAGAAATTTGGCAGTAATTATCGCTTGTGTGGCCCTAGCCTAAGGAAAATCAATAGAACAAACTGGAGAGAAAGAAAAACAAATGAAAAAGTCAGAGAAGAACTTAATTTTTAGGAAACAATACTTACAGCACTAAAATAGAACCAACTAAGCTGGTTCGGACATGTTTCAAGAATGAACCCAGAAAGACTACTAAACACAGTGCTTTTTTTCTGGCAGTACGCAACGGTACGCAGTACCGGCACCTTTTTTCATAAGGTGTTAAAAAATTGCGATTTATTAACAGCAAAACGTATTATAAATATCCCGGCAGATGGTACTGTGTTCACGAATGTACTGTGCACATGCTGTGATGGTACTGTGTAAAGCAAGACAGAGTGGTCACGAATTGAGGCAAGACAAGTTTCCTAGTGTTATTTTCTGGCATTGTGCTAGCCATCGCCTTGAATTGTCTGTTAGTGACACAGCAGTGAACAATGTGGCAGGACTGAATCGCTCTAAGAGTTTCATGGACAAACTTTATGTGACTTATCATGCTTCACCTAAGAATACTAGGGAACAACAGGAATGTGCAACGACTCTATAACTTCTTAAATTTGGCAGAATTTTAAGCAGTCGCTGGGTTGCATCTAACTTTCGCACTGTTTCTGCCGTGTGGCAAGACTTCGAAGCCCCCGTTCATCAGTTTCAGGAGGCCAAAGAAGACAGCAGAAGAAGCAAAACAGATCGCTGTCTTTATGAGGGCCTTTTAAGAAAAATAACGTCATGCGAGTTTGTTCTTGATTTGGGCCTTATGTGTGAAACTATGTCTAGATTTACAAGAGAGAAATATTGACTTGTACAAAGCAGACAGGAAGATAAAGAATACAGTTCAACTTTTTTAGGAAAGAATTGAAAATCCTGGTCCGTACTACAGTATGTCTCTTCAAAGTCAGAAGAACATGAAGCTCAAAAGAATTGAGTTCCACACAAATGAAAGACACAGTCCTGCAATAAGTTCATCGGCTTTTTATAAAAGTCTGAAAGTGGCTGTTGGAAAGTGTTTGCTTGAAGAAGATGATGTTGATTTGCCTGAATGTGCCAATATTTTAGATTCCAAGTATTGGCCAGAAAATTCTGGGAAACATCTGACATTTGGTGAAGCTGAAATCAGAATGTTAGCACGCAAATTTCGCTTAATTGAAAGAGAAGCAGTTCGTGATTTCCGTGAATATCTTCAAGTAAATAAAGTCCCAGACATACTATTTCATCTAAAGCACACTTTGAGCACAATTGCAATACCTTCCAGTGAATGTGAAGGGGGTTTGTTTCTCTCAGATGAATCTTATAGTAACTTCATCTAAGTCCTCTCTGCTTGACGGACAACTTCTGCACTGATGTTCATCAGGATAGTAGGACCTCCTCTCACTCATTTCAACCCTAGCAAATATGTAGACTCATGGCTGCTCCGAGGTCGTCATTCTGCAGTTGATACCAAAAGCAAGAAGCAATCTAGAGACGACGAGGGTGTATCGAAGGATATGTTGAAAGTGTGGAAGTTGCTGTAATAACATCTTCATGGTGAGTACCGGCACCTTTTTTTTTCCAGAAAAAAAAGCACTGACTAAACATATTATTAAATGGTAGAATTGAAGGACAGCAAAGTGGAGGAAGACCAAGTAAGAAATGGATTGACAACATTAAATAAAGTACCCACTTAAACTCTGTAACAGAACTACACAAAAGAACAGCAGACAGAAAGAAATGGCGAAAATTCGTCTTTGAGGAACTCAACCCGCCATGAGCGGAAGAGGAAGAAGAAGAAGAAGAAGAAGGAGAAGAAGACTAATATATGATAGAGTATATAAAGGGAGTGAGACAAGGCGACACGATATTTCCCAAACTCTTTAATGCCACTTTGGAAAATGTCTTTCAATCATTGAACTGGGAAAACAAAAGGATAAAAATTAATGGAGATTATCTAACTCACCTTCGTTTTGCTGATGACGTAGTCATTTTTGCAACTACCCCATCAGAGCTGCAGAGTATGATCCAGGAACTTGCTGACAAGAGTAAAGAAGTGGGATTAAAAATGAACTTTCAGAAGACAAAAGTGATGCACAATGCTTTTACAAGAAATGAAGATTTATCGATTGATGGGGAAAAGCTGGAGATAACCAATACCTACATTTATCTTGGACAGCAGATATCAACTGAGGGTCACATTGATGAAGAAATTAATCGGCGTATAAAACTTGCCTGGAGAGCTTTTGGAAGAAACAATATAATTTTCAAGAGCAATAGGCCATTATGTTTTAAAAGAAAAGTGTTTGATCAATGCATCCTTCCACTGCATGCGTATGGTGCAGAGACGTGATCCTTAACTAAAAGAGACATACAAAGACTGCAGACAACTTAAATAAGCATGGAGAGGTGCATGCTTGATGTAACCAGGAGAGATAAGAAGAGGAACTCGTGGATCCGAAAAATGACAAGAGTGGAAAACATCATGACCAGAGTAAAATCCCTGAAATGGCAATTGGCTGGACATATTGCCAGAAGGACAGACCACTGATGGACAGCTGAAACTTCAGACTGGATTCCAAGGGACAAGAAAATACCCAGAAGAAGACCACAGGGAGATGGGTGGATGAAATTCGAAAGTATGCGGGAGTAACATGGAGGATTCAAGACAGACCGTTGTGGAAGAAACTTGGGGAGACCTTCGTCCAGCAGTGGATTGATAATGATTGACAATGATGATGTTGATGATAATATTCATGAGCATTGGCCCAAATTTCGGAGAAGCGTTTTCAGCAGTGCAAGTACTTGGTAAATATGTGAAAATTAATGCAGTGAATTCCAACCTCTTCTATTACCGACAATAAGAACCTTCAAAGCAGAGAATAGCAAAAAGTCAACTACATACACTGTAAAAAAAAATAAGTGGTGTGAATTCACGGAAAATTTCTGAAAATAACGTGTAGCAAAGTTGCCGGTAAATGTCCGTCTTTTAACGAAATTTCCATTTTGAAAAGTGTCCAGTTTTTTCAAATCATATTTTCACAGATTTTCCGTAGTCAGTAATTCCATTTATTTCAGAAAAGTCAATTGTAAGTTTTACCGTACTTATAAGGAAATTTCGCGAAATCGGAGACTCTGAATTATTTAGCCCTTACGCCAGAAAATCCTTTCGTATCGCTGGCGAGGATCGAATCCTTGTCGATTTGGTTAGGGCTATACAGGCCGCGCGTCTTAACCACTGAGCCAGAAAGTCTTAGGAACTGCACTCAAGTTTAAGGTAAAACTAACCTCGCGATGATGAATTTTTTTTTTTTCATTAACGCGAGTGATTCAGTCATTTTATTTTCTGTTGGAGCTTATTATTTTTTTTTACTACATTTGTAATAATTTATTTTTTCTGTAGGAAGACAACACAAATTAAGTTGGTTTTTTTTCAACGTGATATTTCGGAGCAACAGAATGCTTTGGAACTTTAGATACTTTTTTTAACTGACAATAACTTTCAATTCTCTTTAACCCTTTAAGCGGCCGAGGTATCTGAACCAAATGGAGCCCAAAATTTTCTTCCCTCCTCAAACAGAACTGTTGACATAATGGCCGGGTTATACGAGAGCGATGACAAAACTATTCCTTTTCCTCTCTCATCTCAGAAGAATCGACTATATGTCTTTCGCTGGTAGTAAGTGCTCCCTCATGGTCCTATGACGTAGAAGTCTTGTCTTACTTCAACGTTAAATTAAAACATCAACAAACTAAGAAATAGTTCCTAAATGAAAGAAACCTTAACGGCCAGACGAAACATGTAAACAACGGAAGTCAAACTTACGGAAAATATGCTTTATTCAAGGTTGTAGCACGTCCATAACAGAACGATATCAATATTTAAAAAAACCACACAGCTTCACAGCTCTTAACACAACGCTCGCTTTACAACGCACTCTTTCAACGCTCTCAATAATCGCTCTTAATACTCGCTTCCTTACAAAAGTTTAGTCGTCGCTTTTATCTCTCGTTCTTATCAAAACAGGCATACGTCACGTTCATTCAACCTCAATTGTGTTGCCAACAGTATTCGCTTGAGAGAAAAGATATCACGTTAAGAGTGAAGTATAACAGAATGAACTCAAGATTTACATAGGGAAAGAAACTAAAAAGGAAAGTTAATTTAGAATATACGTCACAGTCCTTAGTCTTATAGTCTATAACCTGATTCTCTTATAGTGCTTTATTCTCTGCGCCATGACCCAAGGAGTGATTGGGAAAGGTTGGTCTCACTGACACGGACATCATGCCACGGGGTAGAAGCAAGTTACTCTAATATCTTTTCTCTCCTTTCTTAGGTTCTTCGCCATTTTGCAGTATTTTCGGAAGAAAGGGTAATATGATAGGAAGGATTAAGGAAAATCATTCCCCGTAAATGACCACTTTGAAGGATAAGCCTAAGAGAAAAGCAACGCTTTCTGATGTGCACATTCACTCGTTCCTGTCGAGTTGGGCCCATTTCTTAGACAGGGAATATATATATATTCGTTCGAGCTGATTTCAAACCTATTTGCTAACCCCGAGTAATTTTGTTCCAGTCGGTTAAAGGGTTAAGAAATGTACTGTTTTATAGAATTATTTTACAAACTTTCTAAACATAAAATTTACTCTTGAGAGCTATAATAGCTGCTGTTTAAGCACTCAACAGGCTGGTACATAGACATCGTACAATCACACCTGTACACTAATTTAAATACCCGGTTTCTTACGGTAACACAATATGTATAATAGCTGGTGCACAAAATGGGGGAGAGGAAAAGAAATATCCTGAGCCACAATAACCAAAATTCACGCCATATGCTATCCATAATAAGCACACCGAACAAAACAATTAGTCACCCCTAACAGAAATGACAGTAGGAAGTTACCGGTTGCACAGAGGGCGCCGTGATAGCATTGTTGGGAGATAAATAGCACTGACGTAGTCTACGGGATTATTTCTGTCTCGTGCAGTGGTAAGAGCAACATGCGTGTTAAATTTAGTCTGCAATATGGGTCGTAAGACAGACGTTACTGAGTGGCAAAAAGGAGCCATCGTGTTCGGCCGTACCCACGGATACAAAGGGAATGAAGTTGCCCAATTTGTTGGTGTGTCGAAGCGTACTGTCTGGCGGGTTTACAAGCAGCGGTGTACTTCGCAATCAACTGAAAATCGGTGACGTAACTGTGGCCGGAAAAAGATTCTCACCGACAAGGGCCGCCGCCATGTTTCACGCCTAGTAACTGCAAATCGGTTTCAAACCAGGCAACAATTGCTCCAAACAGTCAATGAAAGTCCACTCCAACCAATTTCCGAAAGGACATTGAGACGAGAACTGCATGCGATGGACATCTGGAGCAGAGTACCACGAAAGAGGCCTCTTTTAACAGCAAGTCACAAAGTCGAAAGTTATCAATGGGCAAAAAAAACTTTGGCACCAAAACTTTGCTGTGGAGGATTGGAAACGAGTAATTTGATCTCATGAGTCTCGTTTTCGTTTATACTGCAATGATGGGAGGCGACAAGTGCATCGTAGGCCCAATGAAGCCTTTAATCCTGATTGTGTCGAAGGTGTTCAAGCTAGAGGGAGATCGGTGATGTTTTGGGGTTGTTTTTCGTACCACGAAATGGGCCCTCTCGTTGCAGTGATGATGAATTTGAACCAGCATGCGTACCTCCGCATTCTGAATGACGAAGTGTTGCCCTTTGCCCTACATCTCCAGGAGCAGCATCACATTGCCACTCCTGTCTTTCAAGACGGCAATTGCCGTGTGCACAGGGCTAAAACTGTGTTTGAGTGGCACGACGAACAATCAGCAACATTGTCTCACCTCGACTGGCCCGCCAAATTCCCAGATTTAAATCCTATTGAAAATCTGTGTCATCCTTTGGAACAGAAGGTGAAACGCCAGAATAGACACCCACGCACTCCGGCGAAACTTCGGGACCAATTGACGTACGAGTGGCTGCAAATCGATGTTCAATACATCCACAACCTCCGTGAGTCTCTACCACACCGGAATGATGCTGTTATCAAGGCAAGAGGCGCCGTGACCTGTTATCAGGTAAGTTTTTCCAGGGGTGGCTAATTTTTTTGTACGGTGTGCTTATCCAATCTCGCTACAGAGCTTCAAAATCAGCACCTTTGACAGGCGATTGAACTTTAATAGTTAATCAAACCTCAAGTATTCCCGTGAATCTCTCCTATTACCCGAATGCTTTCGTCATATGCATGCGGAAAAAGTAAGAACGGAGTTTTCCGTTAATATATAAAAGGAATTGCGAAAAGGTTTCTGAAATTTCAGAATTTTCCGTTAATATATAAAAGGAATTGCGAAAAGGTTTCTGAAATTTCAGAATTTTCCGTTAACACATCCTAAAAATGGCAATTTACCGTCAATATAAGAAAGAAATTGCGGAAAGGTGTCTGAAAATTCAAAATTTTCCTGGGGTACGAAAAGCCCTTGAAATTCAAGTTTCTTTCCGTCATTTCCCGGAAAAGGTTGTATCAGAAATATGTTTCGTTAATTTACGAAAGAAATCAAGGAAAGTGGCTCGTAAATTTCAGAATTTTTTTACCGTGTACCTTTCCTTGATGAAACAAAAAAGAATGATTTCATCGTTTGGAGAGAATAAACAAATATTATGTTGTTAAATTTATTAATAGATGGAAATTTTCACACGGCATTTCATTATCAAAAATGACCAGTACGAACTTGAGTTCCTCGAATGTCACTGTTCCAATAGCAAGTTCCACAAGAAGCTATGCAGCAAATGAACACTTAGCACTTGGTAACGGATATATTTTTGAAAAACACATTATACTGGAAAATACTGCTCCTTGCACATGCTATAATTATAATAAATTACATACACTTCACAGTTGAGTTTGGTTCACTATTGAACTTGGTACAAACAACGTCTACTTCGGACCGGAGAAAACAGTCGATCACTTATCTATTGATAGTACACACACATCATCATCATCATTGTCAACCATTATCAATCCACTGCTGGACGAAGGTCTCCCCAAGTTTCCTCCACAACGGTCTGTCTTGTGCCAGTCTCCTTCATCCATCACACAGATAATTATGAGAACTTTTCTGGTTTAGAAAGTTTCCAAAGAAACAAGGGTTACAATTGATTTTCCACCGCACATAAAGTCAGTCGCTTAGCTTGCCTTTTGTTGTCTTTGGTAAACAGAAAAGGGCAGGATATAAACTCATCAATGTTTAACATTCTTTTCTTTGCACTGACGTTTTCTGTAAGTTGAAGTGCGCCTCGATGTTTTACAAAAGCTGGTTGTGGCGGAGGTTTCGTAAATCTGTTGGCTGGCATATGATACATTGAGCAGTAAATTGCCTCTATGATACCACCACTTCGTAAACTTTGTATGTCATCATGTTTAGCATCAACATGTTTGACCTTTTACCTGAAGAACTAAAACAAATTAATAATTATAACTTGTTTAAAAAAAGACTAAAAACATACTTGCTTAATTTATCAAAAAAAAAACACACTCAAATTATTATATAACATTTCAATCCCTTTCTAATTGCTACTAATATCTACTAACAGCTGCTGGTCTACTGCATGACCTGCCTATTATTTACCTTAACTCTTTGACAACTTTTACATAACTTGTATCTATCAATTAGGGAGATCAGGGCTTCAGTCAGGTCATCAAAGATCTTTTGCCTGATTTCCCTGTCTGTTATAATAATTACTTTTGTTACACTCAAATGTAAATATAAACTTGATGTAAGGTATGATGGAACAGCTAAAACAATAAAATCATTACAAATTTTGAAGATGACAATCCGTTTTTTTGGTGTAAATATGACAAGGATGGTAAGTCAGATAATATCCAAAACCTTGAAAATTTCGTCGTCCTGGTTCGATTCCCGCTTCAAGACGACGAAATTTTCAAGGTTTTGGATATTATCTGACTTACCATCCTTGTCATATTTACACCAAAAAACGGATTATCATCTTCAAAATTTGTATTATATGGTGTAATCCCGTATTTCATTCGCAATAAAATTATTATTACTAAAAAAGCTTTTCTTGTATTGGAAAAGTTTGCTTGTGACTTATTATATTCATAGATGATCACTGGTAATTTCTGTGGCAAATCAAGTCTTTTAAGAGGTTTAGTATCCTTTACTTTTCAGATAGAGACATATATTCTACTTCAGTGGACGAGAGTGAAATACAGTTTTGTTTAGTAGATTTCCATATAATTGAGATGTTGCTGGGCAAGAATAAATAACCTGTTGACTTTATCTTGTGCCCAGTCAGCATCAAAGTAAATTTTAATACAAGTTTCACTTCTGAAGAAATTTTCAATTTTAATGATTTTGTAGTATCCAAATCGTGATTATTCTTTTAGCTCCATTCCAATCCAGTTATAAAGGATTACGACATCACTTGCTGAATATATGCAGCTATGTCAGGGCTTGAAACTTTTAATTTATACAACAACAGCAACAAAAAAAGAAAAAAAGAAAAAAAACCCGATAGCTTGACGATATAGCTAAATAACCATTCAGCAAATCCTCCGCTCCTAGTTATATATACACTGAAGGAAAAAAAATCCCAACACCACGAAAAAATAGTTGTAGAGGAATGAAATGGCGGCAATACATTTGTATAGGTAACATATTTAATCGATTAAGGTTTTAAGATCACAGCTTATTGTAAGCGCGAGAAGAGCCATTTTAAATGTGAAATGCTGGTACATTAATAACCGGTGTAACCGCTAGAATGTTGAATGCGAGCACGCAAACGTTCATGCATTGTGTCGTACAGGTGCTGGATGTCAGTTTGTGGGATGGAGTTCCATGCCTGTTGCACTTGGTCGGTCAATACAGGGACGGTTAATGCTGGTTGGGGTTGACGCTGGAGTTGTCGTCCAATGATGTCCCATACGTGCTCGATTGGTGAAAGATCTGGTGATCTAGCAGGCCACGGCAACATGTCGACACTCTGTAGAGCATGTTGGGTTACAACGGCGGTATGCGGGCGAGCGTTATCCTGTTGGAAAACACCCCCTGGAATGCTGTTCATGAATGGCAGCACAACAGGTTGAATCAGCAGACCGACGTACAACTGTGCCGTCAGGGTGCGTGGGATAACCACGAGAGTGCTCCTGCTGTCATAGGAAATTGCTCCCCAGACCACAACTCCAGGTGTAGGTCCAGTGTGTCTCGGCCGCAGACAGGTTGGTTGCAGGCGCTCACCTGGCCTCCTTCTAACCAACACACGGCCATCACTGGTACCCAGGCAGAACCGGCTTTCATCAGAAAACACAACAGATCTCCACTCCGTCCTCCAATGAGCTTTAGCTTGACACCACTGACGTCGCAAACGGCAGTGGTTTGGAGTAAGTGGAATGCACGCTACAGGGCGTCTGGCTCGGAGCTGTCCTTCAAGTAACCGATTTGTAACAGTTCGTTGTGTCACTGTGGTGGCAACTGCAGCCCGAATTGCTGCCGCAGACGCGGTACGATGCGCCACGGCCAAACGCCGTACACGGCGGTCTTCCCTCTCAGTAGTGCCACGTGGCTGGCTGGAACCCGGTCTTCTTGAGACAGAACCTTCCCTTGACCACCGCTGCCAACAATCATGCACAGTGGCCACATTCCTGCCAAGTCGTTCTGCAATATTGCGGAAAGAAAATCCACCTTCTCGTAGCCCTATTACACGACCTCGTTCAAACTCCGTGAGCTGTTGATAATGGCTTTTTCGTCTTCTTAAAGGCATTCTTGACTAACATCAACACCCTACGTCGAATCTCAACGATAACTAACGCTCACGAACGTTACAGCGCGTATTTACAGCAAACCTGCTTTGCATGTTCCGAGGGTCGCTACTAGCGCCACACGTGTGCGCCGAGCGCGAAATTTGCATAGACGTCATCTTACAGATGTACTCTCACCGCCTACCAACTGTCGTTTATCTAACACAACCCCTTCTTGGTGTTGGGATTTTTTTTTTCCGTCAGTGTAGTTTGTTTCAAGTTCCGTTAAAGTTGTTTTGGCTCCCTTGAGACCATATTTCTGTACCATTTCTTCAATTATATTTTCTTGGCTAACATAATAATTGCCCTGAATGTCTCTGTTAAACTTCATTCCTAAATAATATTTTACTTCGCCAAAATTTCCCAAAACATTTTCTTGCAATGATTAACTGAATCATTTTCTTCTGACATATCCTTAGCGCACTGATTAGAATGCCATACATATAAAAATAAGATATATTTTACAATTTTTGTTAGACTTTGTAAACAAACAGTTAACTGCTTCACTCTGAACAAATCCAGTTTGTTTCAGTTTTTTTTCTAACGTTTGGTTCCAGTTTTTGGCAGATTGATTTAATCCATAAATTCATTTTTTTAACTTGCAAAATTTGTGTTGATTTTCAGCATCTTCAAAACCATCAGGTTGATACACGTAAATTCCTTCCTCAAGTTTACCCTGCAGAAATGCAGATTTTAAATCTGTGTGATAAATTGGTAATTTTTCATGTGTTGCAACAGCGAATGAAGTTCTCCTAGATGCATGTTTTGTTACGGGTGCAAATACTTCGTCATATTCTCTCCATATCATTTAGGGGGAGGGGGTTATCGATCACCGTGAGCAACTCAATGGGTTATAAGCAATCGCCCTTCCTTAATTTAAGGCCATAGGTTCCAGGAAAGCGAGAGAACCAGTTCCGTAAGTCAATCACAACATCCATGCCTCATCGGGATTCAAACCAGGACTCATCTTGGAATAGGGGTCAGAAGCCAGCGCTTAGATCACAACGGCACCGAGGTGGTCTCCATCACTTTGATAAAGACCTTGGGCAACAAGCTAAGCATTATATTTAGTTACTTCTCCGTTACTGTTGAATTTTGTTTCGCAAATCTATTTAATTTTATAGCGTAGTAACTCAGTTGTGCCCATGTTTGTTAGGTTTCAGTGAATTCATTTATTCATCCATGACTCTTTCCCAATTTTCTTTTTCAGTTTTTGAAGATCGCACCTCCTGATCAGATCTTGGATCATTGCATCGCATGATTTGTTCATCATTTTCATCTTTTAAAGATAACCTTGGTGCTGGTATTCTTTTTGTAGTTTCCTGTGAACTTAACATCTGAGTTTTGAGAGCTCGAGCTGTCTTTTCTTGCTTTTCATCAATATTTTGAATAGCTTGGTCATAAACTTCTTCATCTGCAATGCTTCTTCCAACCTGTATGTAATTAAAATTAATTCCTTGGGTTTCTTTACATGTACAAGATCATTTGCTTTATCAGCATCATTTAACCCTTTCAAGGGTGGTGGTACACTTTTGGAACCACCATTTTTAGAAAAACGACCTACAAATTTCATGATCTGTTAAATAGCTGTAGTCGGGTGGTGGTTTCAATATGTAACAATCTAATTATGCAAGTTTGGGTGACACTAATTTTATTTTTTTGGTAAATTCTGTTTATATGGTACTAAACCACTCTACAACTCATTTGTTAAATAATAAGATCGTTTATTTTCGTCACTGCCCCTGAAAAGGGCAGTAACGAAAGTTAGAAATATAATTTCTGTCACTTGTCTGACTGATCTGTCTTTATTTGTATATTTTTCAAAGAATTTCACGACCTTGAAACTATCAGTCCATTTCCTTTTATGTATATTCTGCATCCTTTCGATTTAGGTTCATAACCAACTAAAGTTCCTTCGAGAGTTCTGCTATCAAAGTATTGCCTCCTTTGCTTATGCCCATATCCTAATGCTTTACATCAAGCACCTTTAAATAACTTATGTTTGGCCTCACACTATTCTAAATATATACGTGATGCACCAGGAATCTTGATTTGCCAGAACAGGCCGCTTTCGTCCAATCATCCACGGTCCAATTTCGATGATCTTGGGCCCATTTCATGCGTTGTTGGCGGTGACGTGACGCAGTGAGCATGGGGACCCGACTGAGTCAGAGGTTACGCAGGTCCCTGCGCAAAAGCCTGTGATGAACTGTGTGCTGTGACACATTGCCCTGATCATCACTGTTGTATCTGCGGGTTATTTGACGCACTGTGTCCCTGCGGTCGCTGTGAACAATGCGCGACAGTCTCCGCTCCCCTCTGGCATTAGTGAGCTGCGGACGACACGCTACTGGACGTCGGTTCGTTATTTGACCATCTGTGCATCACTTTTGACACGTACTTACTACAGCGGCACGTGAACAACACACAAGCCGCGCCGTTTCCGAGACTGTAGTTCCGAGACGCCGTGCCATCACAATTTGTCCTTTATTGAACTCCGATAAATCGGCAGCTTTTCCCATTCTGACTCCGAACACTCTACTAACCGAAAGCCGGTCCTCGTGTTGTATATATACACTGGTCTGTGAACTTCACCTGCGCCACCGTTCGGTCTCCAGGCGCGCTCATTTCTCTAGGCTGGGGGTGGTTATAATGTATTGGCTCATCAGTGTTTACAAATGCATGTTCTAAAATGTTCCTTAAGTAATGTGTCCCCACACGAAAGAGAAATGAATCTCTCAAGTTTCCAGTCATCTGTTTTGCCTCTTAATGGTACATCGTGTGTAGCACTGTATACAGTCGTTGGAATAATTGAAAATACTTTTGTTATGTTCAATCACATGGCGCACAGCATCTTGAAGTTGCTCTTCCTTTTTTTTTTTTTTTTTTTTTATTTGAGAGTTTTTTTTTTTTTTTTTTATTGGAAGTTCAACGACCACCGTGAGCAACTCAATGGGCTATAAGCAGTCACCCGTTCCTAATTTAGGGTCACTGGTTCCAGGGAAGGAAAGAGAATCCCGGTGAGGCATGGATGTTGAGTTTGCCGTAAGACAAACTCAACATCCATGCCTCACCGGGATTCGAACCCGGACCCCTTACGGACGAATGATCAGAGGTCATCGCTTAGACCACTGCGCCACCGGGGGCGGCTTATTGAGAGTGTAACGACCACCGTGAGCAACTTAATGGGATTTAAGCAGTCATCCATTCCTGATTTAGGGCCATTGGTTCCAGGGAAGGGAGAGAGCCAGTGCCGTAAGACAAACACAACATCCATTTCTCACCGGGATTCGAACCTCGGACCCGGTGAGGAATGGGTTTTGTTTTTGATAACATCTCGGACGAATGATCAAAAGCCAGCGCTTAGACCAGTGCGCCACCGGGACCACACTTCAATACCTTTCTTGGCTATCCCGGTGGCGCAGTGGTCTAAGCGATGGCCTCTGATCATTCGTCCGAAAGGGGTCCGGGTTCGAATCCCGTGAGGCATGGATGTTGTGTTTGTCTTACGGCACTGGCTCTCTCCCTTCCCTGGAACTAGTGACCCTAAATTAGGGATGGGCAACTGCTTATAGCCCATTGAGTTGCTCACAGTGGTCGTTAAACCTCCAAATCAAAAAAAACAAAACAAAAAATACCTTTCTTTTTATTTGGAAGAATATCTGCAAAATTTTTCGAGGATAGAACAGCTTTATAATGCCGCTAAGATTTCACATAATTTTTCGCGCACGCATGAAAATCTTTGTACTTCGTGAAAGCACAAATAATGAGGGGTCCTTGGAAACCACGATGCACACACACTTTGGAAAGAAACAAGGCATCTTTCCGTTTCTGAGAATATACCAACCAAGGTGAACATTGTTCCTACCATACGTAGAGAAAAGACATTTGAACCACACTTAAGTTTGGTATAATATGATTTAAATATATTCGATAGATTTTTTTTCTTTTTTTTGGGGGGGGGGGGGTTCAATGACCACCGCTAGCACTTGATGGGCTATAAGCAGCTGCCCATCCCTAATCCAGGGCCACTGGCTCCAGCGGAAGAAGGGTGCCAGTGTCGTAAGACAAACACAACATCCGTAGCTCACAGGGCTTCGAACCCGGAGCCATTTTGAACGAATGGTCAGAAGCCATCGCTTAGACCATTGCGTAAGCGATATTTTGAAGAATCGCTTATATTTTCAAGCACCTTGCTGGGTATGCCCAGATGAGTGGGATGACAACTGACCTGATTATTTTTCGATAATTTCGTTTCAGATTTATTCGAAACGAAAATTATCGTTTCGAATAAATCTTTTTTTTTTTTTTTTTTTTTTTTTATATGAGCTAGTTCCTCTTTCTCCCTCTGTTTTGTTCTGTTATTGGTAGTAAGAATCTTCTAATCAAAGAATGGCAAATGCTAATCAACAGCTTCCTTTTATGAGAACAAATTTATTATGAACTCCAAATGGACAAACAAATATCTTAATGATAAGCATAGTCACAAGAGTAATATGTCAGCCATGACTATTAATGATTAGTAATAAAAAATAAGCTTATATGGTTCGAAGTTGCTGTTCCAGTGGACCTTATTCATGTGACGTCAGAAGTGCATTTCTGCGAATCAACGTGGCTGCTGATCCAATGTTCTCTCTACTAGATTACCTCTTACTGTTGGGCAATTTTTTTAAATTTTAACTTCTTGGAGTATGTCAACGAATTAATAGAGCTACAGGGCAAAGGAAGAGAAATTAATTTCTTTAAAGAACAAATCAAGGTTGCAAAGATATGCCAAGACAATTTTGTGTTCGATGTTTATTTCAGAGATGCAGGACAAAATCGCCGTTAGTCATGGGGAAATTTTCAATAAAGCATTTCTCATACATGGTACACTGCCGGACAATTGCTAAGGACGGATGACAATAGCAACGATAGCAACTATAAAATGGAAGGCAGGGAAATGTGGAAATTAGCATAAGTGCGGGATACAGTAAGACGTGTTGTGCGTATGTAAATTTTGGATTGCCGAACTTGTTCGTGACGTCATAGCGCTGATAAGAGATATAAAGGATTTGACGCGTATTGACCGTTGTTGTTCAAACGCAAAGTTGAAAGGGAAAGAATCAATTGACGAACTTGCAAGTTTCAGTATGTCTTCCCGACATCACCTAGACGATTTTACGCGTAGCCGTATTATTGGCAAGATTGAAGAAGGGCGAAAAATAACAGATGTTGCCAGGGAGTTCGACGTCAGCCACAGTGTTGTTTCAAGGCTTTGGAACTCATTTCAAACAAATGGAGAGTGTAGCAAACGTCACGGTGGAGGTCGTGTTCGCAGTACGACACCTGCAGAAGATCGGTACATAGTGCTATCAACAAAAAAGACACCGGCGCGGCACAGCTAGTGAGGTAGCAAATCAGTTTATGGCTGCTACTGGCAAGCGGATCTCCCGAAAAACTGTCTCCAGACGTTTGCATGAAGGAGGACTATACGCCCGCCGTCCTGTTGTGTGCATCCCATTGTCCAGACGTCACCGTACCGCCCGTTTGCAATGGTGCCATCAACATCGCAATTGGACTGATAACGACTGGTCTGCTGTCCTCTTCTCAGATGAGAGTAGATACAGTCTATTGTCTGATTGTCGACGACAACTGATCTGGCGTGATAGTGGTACTGCATATTGTCCAGCAAACATACAGGAAAGGGACCGATATCCGACATGTAGTGTCATGGTATGGGCTGGCATCATGATCAATGCCTGTACGTCCCTCTATGTGCTTTCAACTGGGACTATGACTGGCCAACGATACATTAATGATGTTCTGCTACCTCATGTTCGCATGTTCCGTGGTGCTGTCGGTGATAGATTCATTTTCATGGACGACAACGCAACATGTCATCGAACAGTCGCTGTCCAGGAGTGTCTTGAGAGCGAGGATATTCAACGCCTCGTATGGCCAGCACGTTCTCCAGATCTGAATCCTATTGCAAATGTGTGGGATGCTTTGGGGAGGAGTCTTGCTGGTCGCCAATGCCCTCCAATAAACAAGGACACCCTCATCCGTGCACTGACAGAGGAATGGGATAAATTACCCCAACAGCTGCTTGATAATGTTGTGCAAAGCATGACACGACGTGTGGAATTTTGCATCGCCCTCCATGGTGGCCATATCCCGTATTGACATCTTACGCCGGAACGCCTGCGGACGGTAATTGCATTTTTTTCACGTTTACGTATTCTGCATAAAATGGCCTGTTTGTCCCTTGAACACGTTCCAAAGCCTTCTGGATTTCAAAGCACAATAAATTGTCTTTCTTGTAATGTCCTGGCATTCTGACATTATTTTATTTCACTTGGCATCCAACCACACTTACTTTTTTATGCGCTATATAGCCGTTTATGATCCGTCCTTAGCAATTGTCCAGCAGTGTATTAGGGGCGGTTTGGCCCACCGGGATACCGGTGGGCCAAACTATTCTACAACTATGAATAACTATTTTACAACTTATGAATAAAAATCGATAACTTCATTTATGCGTTGTATCCGTCTGAAAAGTTATTTCCCTAAGAAAAAACAAGCATTTCTTTATATCTATATTTTGGGTGTTTGCTGTAAAAAGACATAGCAAAATTCTCTGCAATTATGCGAGAAAAGTGCAGCCGGATCAAGCACACTGTTATAAATTAAGAAAAAAAAAACTGCAGTTAGACGTAACACAAGTTTGTCAGGGCCCCTCACTCCGGAATAAGTTGCTCTCCCAACTAAGCTACACGGACGGAATTACCGTTTCAGATTTGTCGTCTTGACATGTGATTCACCACTGCAGTACGTTACATCGTCCCCATCTTAATTTTTTTTTTTTTTGAAGCGAAGGAGGAATTTTTTATTAATTCCAGACAATGCGTAGAACAAACATCACACATTTTTCGAAGAACCCAAAGACCAGTAAATCCATTTTTACGTTCTGGCGCCAGTGTGAAAACACGAGTTTGTCCGTGATGGGGATCGAAGTGCGCCCTCTCACTGCAGAGTAAATTTCTCTCCCAACTAAGCTACACGGGCGGAATGTACCGCTACGGATTCTTGACACGCAATTATCATCTGTAGTACGTCTGTTACCTGATCTTCTCTCCACACTCCGTACAGAGCTGTCATGCATCCCACCGTCTGAATATATTCTCATCGGCGGAGATTTCAATTGTACGTTGTTGCCGGCCCTTGACCGCAATTCTATGGTTGGAGAATACCGCAGACAACGTGTATTACAGATTTCCCAGCTAGTTGATGATTTTCAATTGGTTGATGCGTTCCGGCATCTACACCCGTCGGAAATCTCTTTTACCTGGCGCTCTTCCATCCATGGCAGCACTACGGCAGCACGGTTGGATAAATTTTATGTTTCGACTGCTCTTCTCCCGTCGATCGCAGCTGCTGCCCATCATCCTTCCGCCGCTTCAGACCACAGTATTGTCAGTCTGTCGGTGTGTGTTTCGCCTTCACCTTCAAGGACTCAACGAGTATGGACTTTTCCGGACTCGCTCCTGGATGATCAACAATTTTGTGTTGCTGTGCGTGAGTTCCTCCGAAGTCGTCAGCTCCTTCTTGATACTACGTCCGACGCGATGCAACTGTGGCTCAGTGTCAAACATGACTTGGTCCTTTTTGTACGGCGCTACTCCCATGCCTCTCGGAATGAGAGCGATATGAAAATTGCGAATCTACGTGCTCTATTGTCGATGCTCTCTCTTGATGATCCGCAATACCCCGGCTATCTGGCAGATCTCCACGCTTTGCTTCTTCCTCGCGCATCCGATGCAGCCTGCAGGATGCATTTCTTGCATCTCTCCCCTACAGCTGATTCTCACGATTACTTAACCGCCTTGGAATCTCAACATCGTTCTGCTACATCTTTGCGTCATCTTCGCCTCCAGGATGGTTCCATCACTTCGAACCCATCGAAGCTATGCACTTTCACCAGACAGTATTTCATCGCCAAGTACAGTGCGGTAACGCAGTCTTCATCCTCATTAGCTTCTCCTCTTCTCTCCTCTCTTCCTCAGGTCCCCTCTACTTTATCCACTTCTTTACTCTCTCCTTTTTCTCTTCGCGAACTCCGCGAGGCGTTCGCTACTCTCAATCCTCATGCCGCTCCTGGACCTGACGGCCTTCCTCTGTCCTTTTATCGTGCTTTTCTACCGTGCCTTCTGCCTTTTCTGTCTGCGTGTTTCTCGTCTGCTTTTTCCTCTCCTGCGTTACCGCCCGACTTTACTTTGGCAAACATCATCCTCCTTCCTAAGAAGGGTGACCTCTTGGATCTTGGAAACTGGCGCCCTATCTCCATCCTAAACACTGACTATAAGTTCTATACAAAACTCTTATCCCGTCGTCTTAATTCTGTTCTCTCTTTCGTTATTTCTCCTGACCAGACATACACTGTGCCTGGTCGGACTATTTCCACTAACGTTTCTCTTCTCCTTCATCTTCACTTCCTCGCTCGCTCTTTTTCTGAACCTCTTGCCTTTCTCAATCTGGATCAAAAGTCCGCTTTTGATAACGTTTCTCATTTTTATCTCTCTGCTGTCCTTTCACAATTTGGCTTTCCTCCTACCTTTTCTTCCGCACTCTTGGCCCTTTATCAGGGCGCCAGTTTCCATGTTCGAGCGGCCACATTTCTAACCGCTCCAATTCCGTTTAAGCGAGGCATCCGGCAAGGATGTCCGCTCTCCGGCCAGCTATTCGCTCTCGCTTTTGAGCCTTTCCTGTTAGCAGCCCGAAGATCACTCCTGGATGTCCTACCGCCGACAGTGGCTAGTACTCGTCATCATCGAATAATTTTCACCGCCTATGCTGATGATGTGACCTTTTGCGTCCGGGATGAATCTCAATTTGATCGCCTGTATTCTGTATATCAACAGTATGTTGCATTATCTGGAGCAGCGCTGAATGCCACTAAAAGTACTGGCTTATGGTGCGGGGCATGGGCTGCCCGCACCGATGCTCCTTGGAGTGCGCAGTGGACAGCCACTACACAGAAGATCCTCGGTGCGTATGTCGGATTGCCCTTGGCTTCTGCATCTGCCACCTGGACTGCTCTTCTTCCCCGGATACAACGGACTGCTGCCTACTGGAGTAAGGCCCGCCCTTTCACATCGTTCCGTCAACGAGCAGCCGTTGTTCGTCGTCAACTTATCTCTCTATGCGAATACTCTTGGATGTCGACGGTTGTGCCCGTGTCACAAATGATGACCATCACTCGCCTCTCAACTTCCGTCATCTGGTCTTCACATCACTGGGTTAAACCTGCCACGCTTCATCTGCCAGCCTCTTTGGGTGGCATCCAGCTTCCTGATCCAGCTTTCCTTTATAAAACACATCGCATTATTCATTTCATTCGCCTTGCCACTTCAACTGTTCCGTCCCTTACCACTACCTTGAATGTTCTAGCTTCTTCCCGTGACCCATCTTTCACCTTCCTACTGTTTCTGAAGATGGATGCATACTCTCTTCTCCCGTCCCACCTCCCTCCTGTCCTGCGAGAGGGCCTTTCTCTCTTTCGTTCGCTTCCTCTTCTCCGTTCATTTCCTTCTTCAACTCTTGATCTCCTAGATGAACCTCTCTTCTTCTCTTCTCTTATTCACCCTCCTAACCTCCCTTACTTTTACTTTCCTCATTGGATCCGCTCTGGTGTGATAACTGTCCGTTCTCTCGTAACTTCTGATCTAACCTGGAGACCTCTTTCTTCCCTGTTTCTATCTCCAACCATTACTCTTGCTAACGAATATCTTCTTCTTCGCACAGCGCTTTGGAGCCTCTTTCCACTCCTCGCTTCACCTGATGGTCTCTTCTCGGTCCCCTCTGCTCCTCTTTCCCTACCGTTCTTTCTCCTCATTCGTATCTCCCCGGTTCTAGTTACTTCTCTCTCCTCCTCTTCTCTTTATTGGCTTCTTCTTTCCCCTCCCGCACTTCCACTTTCTGTTCATTCTGCTCCTCCTTCTCTTCTCCCCGCCATCTGGACAGCATCTACCTCTGCCCTTTCCTCCCCTCTTGAACTCAATGTCCATTGGCAATTTCTTCACCTTCGTCTCCCCGCCCCATCAGTACTGTTTCGCATGACCCTTCTCACCTCTCCGCAGTGCTCCTTTTGCCCTGAAGTCAGCGACGTCCAACATCAATACCTATTCTGCCCCGTTCTCCTGCCAGTCCTAAACACAGCATTTCGTCTTGCTGATCGAATTTGTGCTCGATCGTTACCATTTCTTGCATATGCTTGGCTACTCCAAACAAAGCATCCACCTACTCACTTGCCTCCTGTGTGCCGTTATATTTTTCTTCTTGTGAAGTTCACTGTCTATGCTTTCCATCTTCAACAACGCTTCCCTGCTCTTATTCCACCTCCTCAGGAGGCAAGTGCTATCATTCGGAGACGCTTCCTAGCACGGTTAACCACTCGCCTCCAAATGGAGCACTCTCGTGCTGCCTCAACAAACACCGATAGCGTTTTTCAATCCACTTGGGCCCAATCGGCTGGGTGGTTCCATATCCACAATTTGCAGTTACATCTCAACCTATAAGTGGGATTTTTGTTGTCGCCCACGTTCACTGTAACAAATCATGTTTTTACGTATTAATTTTGGTGCTTCGCTATTTGTGATTTTTCTGTTTTAATGTGCCATTGAAGATAGCTCACCATGTTTCCCATGTTCTCTTCGATAATGTTGGGTTTTATGTTGTTGTATATAATTCATCCTTCTGCACAGTTTACTGCCCACGCAATGTCCCCTTCATTTTGTTGAATATTTTTTTAAATTTTAGTCACTGTGTGTATAATTTAATGTAACAAGATGCCCTTCTGAGTACATTTAGCGTTATTTCCCCTTGTCACTGAATACTTCTGTACATATGTTGTAAATTTTGAATGTAGCATCACTGTTGCATTTCTGTGAATTAGTACCTAATGTTTAATCTTTAGTATGGTAGTAATGCTTAATTGGAATTTGTGCATAGTATAGAATCATGTCTTGCCCTGTCTACAATACTGTAGGTAAACATTTTCGTTTGTATCGCTCGTGCTTTATTGTCTGCCTCTCCTTCGCCCTACGTGGCGAAATAAGTTTTTTTTATGATTTTAACAATATTTTGTTTTACGTTTCACTGGAACTTTCCAGCTGATGTATATACCGCTGTATTTATTGGCAGAATTCCATTGTCATGTACATAGAAATGTTATTTTACAGAAGAATAAAGGCAATTTTGAAATGTAGTACGTCACAGTAGGTCACTGTAGTAGCAGCTCAGAGTAATTGGTAGGTAGGCCCTACCATCCTTTTCTAATTTTGACGGCAACACTTGCACCCGTTGTGATGGCCCATCATCCCCACACTCTATTTACATACAAACAAAGCGATTCTTGGGCAGAGATATTCCAAAATTCGTGTCCTTCCCTCATTTACCTTAAAAGCCATGATTTACCATAGAACAGGTTCATATTGACCAAACTACTGAAGGAGGAGGTACCGATATAATAAATACCAATATAGTAATATAATAATATGTGTTTATTTGGTAACTGATCACGCAGTAGGTTATCAGTGACCAAATAAATCTAAAAATTAATTGCTTAGGAAAATTGTTATGTGGCATGAGTCCATATTTCAACTCCGAGAATAACCTTCATGATGATTAAGTTAGAACAGGGATTTTCGAGAGACTCATGATTTTGTCAAAACCAAATTTTTCAAAGGAACAAGTTAGTAAAATCATGCAATGCATTGATTATAATACGTTTTCCAACATACCAGAAATTATTACTCAAGTTATTACTCAAGTTATGAGGATAATGGCTGTGGAATAAATCTCGCTTCTGTGGCCTGACCTTTGATCCCATTTCTATGATATTCAGCAGAACCGGTTCAGTATACCTCCGAAATAACATGATAAAGTTTTGTCGTAATAGAAGTATTTTTACGTAAGTTATGATGCATAAGGGCTATGGAATAGATCCCGCTCCTGTGTCCTAACCTTTGACCCCATTTCGCCCATTTTCAACAGGATTTGTTCCCAGGAAGACCCCTACAACATACTAACATTTCACCCAAATCGAAGCATTTTTACATAAGTTATGACGCATAATGGCGATGGAAGTAATTCCACTCCTATATCCTGACCTTTGACCCCATTTCGCTCATTTTCAATAGGGTTTGTCTCCAGATGGTCCCCTACCAACTTACTAAAATTTCATTGAAATCGAACTTTTTTTACGTTAGTTATGACGAATAAGAGCAGTGGAATGGATCCCGCTCCTATGTCCCGACCTTTGACCCCATTTCGTTCACTTTCAACAGGGTTCCTTCCCAGGTGGTCCCCTACCACATACTAAAATTTCATCGAAATCGAACGATTGTTAGGCGAGTTATCGTGCGGACGGGCATACGCACACAACGCGTGACGTAATGAGGCAGATGGGAACCGCAACCATCTGCTCAAAAGAGTGTGACGTCATAAAACTTTAATAGAATTCACACACAACGCATGACGTAATGCGACAGATGGCGTGACCGCGCACCAACATCTCAATCGCGAGCTTCTGACGTCATAAGATTTCTAAGCATGGGTAACATTAATGGAACGACGCCATGACACTGAAAACGTAGTAATTCGGGGTGGTTATTTAACCCACTAAACAATATTTCCTAAAGTCGAGATCAAGCTAAATCGATTTCTAGTACCAGAAAACGCTAGGTAAACTACTTTCATCAAAATCCTTAGAGCCGTTTTCAAAATAAAATTTTATAGATACAAGAATTGCTCCTTTAAGGTGGACGTCAAGTAATTTTGCTTCCTATATACTTCCAATGGAAAAACTTCTGTACACATTTTCTTCACAATTTCGTCACAAGGATGAAAGTTTGAACACCGATTAAAATAGCTTCATTTTATAACTTGGGATACCTAATATTTTCTAAAACATAACCATAATTATGCAATCCAACATTTATTTGTCTACTGACGTCATCAAAGTACAAGTCGCGCCATCTTTTTTCTGGTTTCAACACCACTAAAGGAAACGTTATTGTTTTTTAATATAATTATGGTTATGTTTTAGAAAATGTTAAGTATTCCAAGTTTTAATATGAAGTTATTTTAATCGATGTTCAAATTTCCATCCTTGGGAACACACTAATTGTGAAGGAAATGTGTAGAAAAGTTTTTCAATTGGAAATATATGAAGCAAAATTACTTGACATCCACCTTTATAGTATGGGATAAGGGCGATGGAATGGATACCGATCCTATGTCCTGACCTTTGACCACATTTGTACCATTTTCAATAGGGTTCTTCTCCAGGTGGTCCCCTACCACATACTAAAGTTTCATCGAAATCGAACCATTTTTACGCACGTTAAGATGCATAAGGGCAATGGAATGCATCCCACTCCTATGTCCTGACCTTTGACCCTACTTCACCCATTTTCAACAGGGTTCATTCCCAGGTGGTTCCCTACAATATACTAAACTTTCATTGATATCGAACCATATTTACGCAAGTTATGATGCATAAGGGCAATGGAATGGATCCCGCTCCTATGCCGTGACCTTTGATCCCATTTCGTCCATTTTCAATAGGATTCTTCCCCAGGTGGTTCCCTACCACATACTAAAATTTCATCGAAATCGAACCATTTTTACGCGAGTTATCGTGCCGACAGACGGACGGACAAAGCTGGAGCATATACGCTTCTTCAACCTACGGTTGGAAAGCGTAAAAAAGTTGTCGTACATAAACGGGAAACGAAGTTCCCCGGCGTTTTCCAGAAGAAATAATTCTTCTCAAATACATGGAAGGGGATACAAATGTAATCAATGTCACTGATGTGCCTTATTTTCACTGTTGTTAATGTAGCCACTCTTTCAGAAAACTTGCAAATTAGAAAGTTGTGCTGTAAATCACTGCAGTTGAGCGTGGTTTGATGCTACATTCAATCATGGACGGACTCACGAAATTCTTTTACCGTTAAATTCTTAAAATTTGTTTACGACTAAATTCGTTTTAAAATGCATTTTTCGACATCTCTATTTCATCCAGGATCTAATAGAACTTTTTTACATAAGGGAATTTATGAGGTATTCCCTGTGGATATGTGTGTTTTTGTGATGCAAGACTGAAATTCCCGGCCTAGTTTGGTGGTCTCGATCCGCCCCTGCATGGTATATTAAATTTTCACGTTCTTCTTGTCACACATGGGCGAAAAATCTGGACCATAAACCTGGGAAACGTAATGCTAGCAGTTCTGAAACAACAGGGAACAATTGAACGTGCAGCGCTATCTATGAATGGGGGTGAACAGATGCCTGTTGGAAAGCTAAAATGTTTGCTTTAATTCATAAGACTGATCGCTTACAATCAGGGACGGTGATAGGGTGCTTGGCGCTGCAGGCAAGCCATTAGCCTTGCGCCCCCCCCCCAATTTGTTATTCATTTGTGTGGCTAAATATAGTGCATTAATTCAACATTTCCAAAATGCAAAAATACAATACAAACTAAATAGAAAGACGCTAATGAAAACTAGAAAACTATATCTATTTACTTACTGGTCCAACGTAAATTAAAATTGCATTTTGCGTGCTTCCTTGTTCGCAAAATTAGCAATAAGTGTTTTCAAATCTTTGTTCCGGGCGATTTCTTGTTCGATCGATAACGTAGCTAATACACTGTCGGACAATTGCTAAGGATGGATGACAATAGCAACGATAGCAACCATAAAATGGAAGGCAGGAAAATGTGGAAATTAGCATAAGTGCGGGATACAGTAAGACTTGTTGTGCGTATGCAAATTTTGGATTGCCGAACTTGTTCGTGACGTCATAGCGCTGATAAGAGATATGAAGGATTTGACGCGTATTGACCGTTGTTGTTCAAACGCAAAGTTGAAATGGAAAGAATCAATTGACGAACTTGCAACTTTCAGTATGTCTTCCCGACATCACCTAGATGATTTTACGCGTGGCCGTATTATTGGCAAGATTGAAGAAGGGCGAAAAATAACAGATGTTGCCAGGGAGTTCGACGTCAGCCACAGTGTTGTTTCAAGGCTTTGGAAATCATTTCAAACAAATGGAGAGTGTAGCAAACGTCACGGGGGAGGTCGTGTTCGCAGTGCGACACCTGCAGAAGATCGGTACATAGTGCTATCAACAAAAAGACACCGGCGCAGCACAGCTAGTGAGGTAGCAAATCAGTTTATGGCTGCTACTGGGAAGCGGATCTCCCGAAAAACTGTCGCCAGACTTTTGCATGAAGGAGGACTATACGCCCGCCGTCCTGTTGTGTGCATCCCATTGTCCAGACGTCACCGTAGCGCCCGTTTGCAATGGTGCCATCAACATCGCAATTGGACTGATAGCGACTGGTCGGCTGTCCTCTTCTCAGATGAGAGTAGATACAGTCTATCGTCTGATTGTCGACGACAACTGATCTGGCGTGATAGTGGTACTGCATATTGTCCAGCAAACATACAGGAAAGGGACCGATATCTGACATGTAGTGTCATGGTATGGGCTGGCATCATGATCAATGGCCGTACTTCCCTCTATGTGCTTCCAACTGGGACTATGACTGGCCAACGATACATTAATGATGTTCTGCTACCTCATGTTCGCATGTTCCGTGGTGCTGTCGGTGATAGATTCATTTTCATGGACGACAATGCAACATGTCATCGAACAGTCGCTGTCCAGGAGTGTCTTGAGAGCGAGGATATTCAACGCCTCGTATGGCCAGCACGTTCTCCAGATCTGAATCCCATTGGAAATGTGTGGGAAGCTTTGGGGAGGAGTCTTGCGGGTCGCCAATGCCCTCCAATAAACAAGGACACCGACATCCGTGCACTGACAGAGGAATGGGATAAATTACCCCAACAGCTGCTTGATAATGTTGTGCAAAGCATGACACGACGTGTGGAATCTTGCATCTCCCTCCATGGTGGCCATATCCCGTATTGACATCTTACGCCGGAACGCCTGCGGACGGTAATTGCATTTTTTTCACGTTTACGTATTCTGCACAAAATGGCCTGTTTGTCCCTTGAACACGTTCCAAAGCCTTCTGGATTTCAGAGCACAATAAATTGTCTTTCTTGTAATGTCCTGGCATTCTGACATTATTTTATTTCACTTGGCATCCAACCACACTTACTTTTTTATGCGCTATATAGCCGTTTATGATCCGTCCTTAGCAGTTGTCCAGCAGTGTAACTCAACAAGGTTCTTTCCTGGATCCTCAGATAAACAACAGCAACAACAAATAAAAAACAACAACATGAATTTTAGGGGAATGAATAAAGCGGTAGGGCCTCTTTTACTATTGTCCCTGTTCTCAGAAAATAGTCTGAGTGTCACAGTTGCTGACCTTTAGGCGTTGAGCATTGCTATTACTTGTGATAGAAGTAGATAATCGTGATATTTCCGTTGAAAGCCGGATAATACAGAATCCATACAAATTTTGAAGATGACAATCCAATTTTTGGTGCAATTGTGACTAGGACGGTAAGTCAGATAATATCCGAAAACTTGAAAATTTCATCGTCCTGGAGCGGGTCTCGAATCCGCGTCTCCCAGATAGCGCCCGGGTATGCTAAGCACTACACCACCCAGAACAACCAAGTCTCAAGTCACCAAGTCCAAGTCCCAAGTCTCAAGGAAACTTGAAACTTGGTCATTCTGGGTGGTTTAGTGGTTAGTATACCCGGGCGCTATCTGGGAGACGCGGATTCGAGACCCGCTCCAGGAAGATGAAATTTTCAAGTTTTCTGATATTAACTGACTTACCGTCCTAGTCACATTTACACCAAAAATCAGATTGCCATCTTTAAAATTTGTATTATATGTTGTAATCCCGTATTTCTTTCATGATCCAGAATCCATTTTCATTAAAAGCTTTGTGCCGCTCACAGGAGTTGCCTACTGCATAGGGACGGGCCTGGTGTATAGCAGTGTTTCGATACATGCACGTTTTCACGTCAGATTTATTACACGTTGATTTACCTAGTTCACCAGCGCAGGCCTCCATTTCTCGCTTACTCAAGTTTACAAGCGCAGGCCTCCATTTCTCGATTACTCTTTGTAAGTTATGTCGAACGAACAACAGAAAATAAAACTCTTTGTTTTTATCGTTTTTAGCATTTTTCTTTTCCTATTTATTAACTCATTCGATTTTATCAACTCTAAATCTTGGCGCCTTAAGCAGTTGCCTAGTTTGCCTAGTGGTTGAACTGGCCCTGCGTACGACCCGAGAACCTTCTAGATGCAATTGTTAGTAGCAAGTGCTCATATCCGAGAAAAAACAAACAAGACTAGTACGCAGACTATATCGCTGCCGGCCATATATACACAGAGCAGAGAAAAAAAAAAGAAAGAAAAATAAAACCACGAAGCAGGCAAATTTCGTGTCACATACACTTAAATCTTAAAAATATATCAAAATCCTAAAGATTTAGAATTGAAATACTCGCACAAACACGTCAATCCGCTAGTTACTCCTTACAATGGCACCTTTCTATGTATGCCGGGAATAGCATGCTATTTGCCAGTCTATTCTCCTCCTATGTCTTTGGCCCAGAAAAATACGTAACATGGAAATGACTGGGGTTAAAAAACAACAACAATTAAAAACTTCCCACTGCTGAATGTTAGGCAGCCTACCTAAAAATAAAACGAATGCGTAACATTAAATAAAAGAAAAATTATTGATTGGGGCAAGAACGGAGAACTTAATTCTCAACTAACCGATCTAAACATTCAGTCAGTTTTCTCCTTCTCCCAGCTTTTTGGAAATTAAAATTCGAAGGTACACTACCAGGTTTTAACTTCCTTCGATTCATAGTGTCATAATATTCAAAATCTTTCTCCTTAAAGTGGGCAGAATACAGTACTCAGTCATTCTCAGTCATTCCTTTAACAGGTTCGCCCTTTTCATGGGGAACTTACGAAAAGTTACACTGAACAACAAAAATAAACTTTTTGTCTGTTACAAAAGACTGCATATGCTAAATCATACAGTATTTGTCATGATGATTACAAATCTGCTTGCTAAATTGTGCTATCGGGCATAGTTCTCGAGTAACCTGTTGTTTCAGTGTACAATAAGCCTTCATTTTGACATGTATACAATATTTCGCTACAAGCAATTAATTACACTTACCATAAAAAGTAGTTATTTTAGATTTCCTTCTGTACTTTGGTTGTACTACATCCCTTTTTAGAGTCTAACAGTAATCAGCTACCATTTTAGGGCTCCATTTTCCTTTATAGCGGTTTTCTATGGCACAGACCTAAACAAAAAACAAAACAGAAACGAGCCACCCCCCACCCCTTAACTTTCGAACCGTTCGTCGCATGTAAACAAGTAAGGTATCGTTGGAAAACACTTGAAGGAATCTCTCATGTGATGTGAAGAAACATGCTAATTAGCTCTCTATCTCCGAATTTTTCCATATAAGAGGTGTGTTATTTTACGCACATTCTATTCAGCACATAATAAAACCATTCAGTTCCGAAAAAAGATGCCGCTAAAGTTAAACTGCGAAGATTACTTTTGATTTGTATTATTTGATCGAGAAGAACAGATACAGTAATTCGGTGTTGCAACAGTGAAACACAAAGAGGCCCAGATAATATAAGCTGCTATACAAGAACAGAACTGGTATATTAAGGGAATTATAAATTATGGAATATGATCATAAAAAAATAATGAATTATGAACATATCAGATAAATAGTCCACGGGATGGGAAATATTTTAAAATCTCTAAATCCAAATTTACAGCGGGATAGCATAAAACCTTGCTGAGATATAAGCGAAAACTCAAGCATACATCCATTAAGGGGCCGTGCATAAAAAATAATATTTTCCTCTACTTACTGTAAAACGGTTTACCTCGCAATACTTATAAGCACTTAGGAGAAAGTGTTTCTACGTGACATTGTCTGATACTGAGGCTGTATTAATAAGAGACGGAAACCATGGGATTGAGGAAATCCAATGCGTAATTGCAACTTTTAATGATGAACATTATAAGTTAATAATTTTGCACGAAAATAACTTAACTTACGACGTCGTTCCTGCAGTTACATATTTATCTTTTTCTATTGATTACATAGCTGACCTGTATATTGTTTAATTCGAAAAAGGAAATAAACAGTACGTTCCATAAAACAAAAGTTTCGTATGAATGTGTTTTCTGTATATTTCTTACATAAATACCTTTACAGCTTCGTCAAATTATGAAACTGTGGTCATGCAAATGAAAACTGCAAATTGTTTCCTGCGCGAGTGAATCCGTGTGCCTGATTTTTTTATATTGCAGATTTGCTCTTGTATACATTCTGTCTGAAATTATGGTGTAATCAGCATGTACACCATCTACCAACAAGTAATTGGACACCCCTGCAATCGACGATATCTGCGGGCCTGATACACGTCACGGCCGCCGCCGTTAAATATCGTGTGGGAAACAACAACGCAACCAGTCGCATGCAAGATGCCACGCAGTTCGGAGCTCTCTGATTTCGAGAAAGGTGTGATCGTCGGGTATCACAGAAATGGCCGTTCCATACGTGACATATCCAGCGAGTTGAAGTACCCAAAAACGACAGTGGCCTACGTGATTGGCAAGTGGAAGATGAGAGGTGACTGTCGGAATGTGCCTCGACCCGGCAGAATAACAAAACTGGGAGTTAGAGACCGACGGGTGCTGGCCAGAGAAATTCGGAAGAGCCGCACCAAATCGATGGGCCACATCCGCGAGGAGTTTTAACAGGCATTCGGGAGTGTTCTTTCGATGAATACCATCCGTAACGAAGCCCATCTGCTCGGTTGTCATGAACGTGCTGCCGCCCACAAGCCTTTGATCACCAATTCCAATAGCGCTGCTCGGCTAACGTGGTGCAAAGAACGTCGACAGTGGACCGTTGAACAGTGGAAACAGGTTCTCTGGAGCAACGAATCAAGGTTTACCCTCTACCATTTGGATGGCTGGGTCTGGGTTTGGCGTCTGCCTGGAGAACGCCTCCTGCCGGAATGTATTGTGCCAGCTGTGAAGTTCGGCGGCGGTGGAATTATGCTATGGAGGTGTTTCTCCTGATATAACACGGGACCCTTGGTCGCAATTCATGGTAGACTCAACGCCGAGACCTACTGCACCATTTTGGATGACCATGCGCTTCCTACGTTGTGGCAGTTTTACGGGGTGGACCCATGTTACTTTCAGGATGACAATGCCACCTGTCATGTTGCGAGGTCCACCATGGCTTAGTATGGTGACAATCGGGTTAATCGAATGGACTGGCCTGTGCAGAACCCGGACTTTAACCCTATCGAGCACCTCTGGGACGAGTTGGAGCGTCGACTTAAGGGGTGCCCCCGCCGCCCGAAATTAGTGAAGGAACTGACCTGTCTTCTCCAAGCCGAGTGGAAGAAAATACCGCTAGCCGTCGTACAACGCCTGGTTGAGAGTATGCCCCGGAGGGTCGCAGCTGTAATCGCAGCTCGTGGAGGCTCCACCAACTATTGAAGGTGAATAAACTTCGTTTTCCTTTGCTATCACAGGTGTCCAATTACTTGTTGGTAGATAGTGTATTTTCTTATTGTTCCGATTCATTGATATTTTCATTGTAGTTATACTGCTTAAACTGTCTGCAATATACAAAACGGAACTGCCTTCGCTGCAATACAGAAGCCGAATCTACGTGTGTAGCTTTGATCTGCACGCAAATCGCCTCTTTGGCATTAGACGTTTACGACTACCGGCTAAGAAAATAACCGTAACCAGTAGCGTTTGGAGCATTAAGCTTACTTAGTGTAGTTTAATACGAATCTAATTACATCTTTCTTTTCTTTTTGTTTTCTTTTTCTTTCTTTTTCATTCCTTTTTCAAATATAAATAAATCAGTAACTAGTTATACTCTGCGAAAAAAATTTAGTTATATTCTGAAAATTTCGTTTTAAGGAAAAAGAAAGTTCCCAAATCATGTATTTCAGCATGCGCATGAAATAACAAAAACACACTGCTACCCACTTTATTGGAACTCTCAATTTTTAGACTTAAATGAGAAAAGAAACTGTTTGACAATCTAAAATAATCATTTCAGGTTCGCAAAGGAAATCTTAAAATTAAATTTCATACGACAGAATTCTTGTCGGGTGTTCGAATCTCGGACTTGCCGGCAAACTAGTCTGCGGTTTTTTCGGAGTTTTCCACAGCCTCCCTGGGCTTGGGGACGCCAATGCCTGGATGGTTCCCTGTCAAGTCGGTCTCGGATGCACTTTGTCTGTTTCTCCTCATGCTGGCAGTAGCAGAAAAATGCATTTCCCAAGCCGTCTGGTCAACGTGGGAAATTAGACAATTAACCTCCCGAATAAAGAATTGGGAGATACCTATAGCCAGAAGTGGCTATAAAAAGATTTAACAGACAGGCAGGCAGACGATAGGATTCTAAATGAAAAATTCTAGTGGAACTAAAATTCCTGATGTAACTCTTTCCTGTTTCGAAAGAGTTGATCGTGTGACATTAATCGTGTGAAGTAATGTATCTCTGACATCATGCCAGAATGATTTAGATGAAATGGCGTCACGCCAGCAGCTGTTGAAAATCGGTTCCTGTTACTATAACAACAAAGCAAAGTGGTATACGCGTCCGCTGTGGGCGACCAAATGGGACAAACGTTTATACTTTTAAACAAAGAAAGTTATATTGTTTTCAGTTGACACGTGGAATTAGTATATGAGAGGCCCAAATTTAAATTACAAGACATTGTTGTTCCCATTAATTCGTATGTTAAGTTATGAAAGAAAAGTGAGTTTTTGAGGTGGAAAATAACAAATCATTTGGAATATATCGCACACTCGTAGCATTTTGCGAAATCCATTTCCAAAAATTGGGTGATCATTGCGTTCCTCATATGTTGCCAAAGTGTTCCGAATGTGTACCAACCTGTTCCGCATATGTTATCAAAGTTCTTTCCACCATAAAATGTTTTACGATAGAAGATACTAGTATTTTTACACAACACATTCGGGACACTACGTGGCAAAAGCATGGAACACTGTCGTAGCACACTTTGGATACATTTTCCGGATTTACTTTCTGGATGTGTTCAGAATGAGTTGTCAACCTTTTCTCAATGGGTTCCACTGGGAACACTTTGATGTGCTATATATTCCGAAATGCCGCGGATGACTAGAGAAGAGATTCTTGAAATACTACACTGAAGAGCAATTGAATTAAAAATACCTGTCTAGTAACGTGTAGCACCACCTTTCGCCCTGATGACGGCGGCGATTCGTCTCGGCATGGACTCAACAAGACACCGGAAGCGTTGGGAAGCCATACGGATCCACGACCCCTGAACAAGCTCCCACAGTTCACGAAGATTTGTTGGAGGGGATCAGAGCCTCGAACATCTCTCTCGATGGCATCCATTGGATTGAGGTCAGGTGACCTAGCTGGCCAAGGAACCAAGGTCATGTCGGTGGAGTGTTCATCCAACCATTCGGATACAATTCAGGAGCGATGGCACGGTGCATTGTTTTGTTGCAGGATGAATTTCCCAGTGGGATGTTGAAGACGTACAAACGGGAGCAAATGGTCATCCAGGATATCCCGGTAACATTGACCTGTGAGGGACGATGTCACAAGTACCAGGGGCCCCATTTCAGTCCACGTAAACAGTCTCCAGACGAGAATGCCACCCCCACCAGCTTGAAGAGTACCCTGCTGGCAAGAAGGATCCATCGCTACATGTGGTTTGCGCCGTACTCGTATCCTGCCATCCGCATGTACCAACGAGAATCTCGACTCATCAGTCCAGGCAACATTTTTTCACATGTCTAGGGTCCAGTGGCGATGTGCCCGCACCCATGCTAATCTTTGCACCCTGTGATGCGCGGTCAGCAGCGGTACCCTCGTGGGACGATGGCTTCTGTACCCCATAGCGAGGAGATGGTTCTGGATGGTGTGGCTGCTTACACGTTTTTGTGCACCAGCGTTAAATTGCAGAGTGATTTCTTGCACTGTGGCCCGTCTATCCGCTGTTACAATGCGAGCTAGCCGACAATGACCCCGCTCATCCACACGCTGTTGTCCACGGCAGTTGGCCCTTGCAGGGATGGTTTTACCGGATTCGATGTACTCACGGTGCACCCGTGACACTGTGGCTCCTGAAAATCCCAGTGCCTGCACGACTTCCGAGATGGAGTGACCCATTCGTCGGGCCCCGACAATTTGCCCACGATCAAATGCGCTTAGAACCTTCACCTTACCCATACTGCGTCCGACTCTTACTGATTCCCGTCGCATCACTCCTTGTATTGTCGGATCACTGCATACGTCATGTCGTTTCCGTTTACAGGGCCGCCCACAGCGCCACATTTGCATAACGCCAGCTGTCTCTAATTCAATTGCTCTTCAGTGTATATGGCTCAAGCATCTGCATCAATTTAACTGTACTAATGCCCTAATTTATTTAAATAGTGGGTTTTGGGTAAGTGAAACTTGATTTAAAACATGTCATATGTATTCTGGTGCACATAGACATTAATCTGTATCCATTCAGAAGTGCCAGTCCTTATACACTATCTACCAACAAGTAATTGGACACCTGTGATAGCAAAGGAAAACGAAGTTTATTCACCTTCAATAGTTAGTGGAGCTTCCAGAAGCAGCGATTACAGCTGCGACACTCTGGGGCATACTCTCAACCAGGCGTTGTACGACGGCTAGCGGTATTTTCTTCTACTCGGCTTGGAGAAGACAGTTTAGTTCCTTCACCGATTTCGGACGGTGGGGACATACCTTAAGTCGACGCTCCAACTCGTCCCAGAGGTGCTCGATAGGGTTAAGGTCCCGGCTCTGCGAAGGCCAGTCCATTCGATTAACCCCATTGTCACCGTACTAAGCCATGGTGGACCTTGCAACATGACAGGTGACATTGTCATCCTGAAAGTAACATGGGTCCACCCCGTAAAACTGCCACAACGTAGGAAGCGCATGGTCATCCAAAATGGTGCAGTAGGTCTCGGCGTTGAGTCTACCAGGAATTGCGACCAAGGGTCCCGTGCCATACCAGGAGAAACACCCCCATAGCATAATTCCACCGCCGCCGAACTTCACAGTTGGCACAATACATTCCGGCAGGAGGTGTTCTCCAGGCAGACGCCAAACCCAGACCCTGCCATCCGAACAGTAGAGGGTGAACCTTGATTTGTCGCTCCAGAGAACCTGTTTCCACTGATCAACGGTCCACTGTCCACGTTCTTTGCACCACGTTAGCCGAGCAGCGCTATTGGACTTGGTGATCAAAGGCTTGTGGGCGGCAGCACGTCCATGATAACCGAGCAGATGGGCTTCGTTACGGATGGTATTCATCGAAAGAACACTCCCGGATGCCTGTTGAAACTCCTCGCGGATGTGGCCCATCGATTTGGTGTGGTTCTTCCGAATTTCTCTGGCGAGCACCGGTCGGTCTCTAACTCCAAGTTTTGTTATTCTGCCGGGTCGGGGCACATCCCGACAGTCACCTCTCATCTTCCACTTGCCAATCACGTAGGCCACTGTCGATTTTGGGTACTTCAACTCGCTGGATATGTCACGTATGGATCGGCCATTTCTGTGATACCCGACGATTACATCTTTCTGGAAATCAGAGAGCTCCGAACTGCGTGGTATCTTGCATGCGACTGGTTGCGTTGTTGTTTCCTACACGATACATAACGGCGGCGGCCGTGACGTGCATCAGGACCGCAGATATCGTCGATCGCAGGGGTGTCCAATTACTTGTTGGTAGATAGTGTATATTCCATGGCATATAAATAAGAGTTGACGATTTTAATCATTGTGACCAAGAACCTTTTCACGGTTCGGTATATCAAAGTAGAGCATAAACTATATTTACGGGTTTATCTCATTAGGTCGAAAGGTTCGAAACCTAATTTGGACTATTTGGACTGCATGTTCATGTGTGACTGTGCTCGGCTCGAACGTGAACTTTTCAGATGGTTCTCGTAATACGTGAGCAATGACACGCACCATAGAACTTTATACGTATTTCCAGTTATATTTGATATTTACATCCTCGTTTTCTATATTTGTGCCTTCCAAATATTTGAAATGAAAGGAATGATGACACCGAATTTTCTGTTATAATGAGCACATCTTTTGAACCGTTTCTGACGCGAATTAAAATTTTCAAAGTTATTCAAAGTCAACGCAACCAGTTAGAAAATATGAAGCGGATTTTTACAATCAATAAAAAAACCAGAAATAGAAACAGCTACATTTCTTCCAACACCGTCTAAAACGTACGTTACAAAAATTAACAAATAGCGCACAAAAGTTTTCTCATAGCAGAAAAATATCGGAGAGAAACAGATTTTCAAATAGAACTGTTAAAAAAAAACAAATATAGAAAGAAGCATGATATAACTCTACGGCTTCTAGCTCAAGAATTTTACATAATAGGAAAGTTGAAAGTAGGCTTAAAATATTATTCATGGAAAAAGCTATCGTAAGGAAAAATAATTTTTCAGAGTTTCAAATACGTCTCCCGCAAGCAGAGGTAAAGAAAAAAAAAGCATTGACCTTTACACCACCTAGCGGAAAATCTGTGTATTATTTAAAGAGCATAATGTTTCACATCTCTATTGTCGTGAATGGCCTACAATAAAAAAAGCAATTTCTCAATAGAGTTTTTAGAAGCGAAGATACAGCTGTAAACAGAAGTACACAAGCACCACCTAGCGACAGAACTGTGAACTATAAAACTCCTCAAATACTAACCTAAAGTGTTCCACAAGATAAATGGCATCGATGTTGAACGAATTTTTTAAATCGCACATTTAAAAGCAGAGATATTAAGAAAAACATTGGCGTGCCCTAGCGGAGAAATTTTTCATTATTTTGGTAAGAAAATAAGCTCACAAAGTTTGCACATTTAGTAGTATCTGACCGAAGAAAGAAGTTTTTCAATCAGAGTTTTAAACCCTCAGATATTGCTGTAAACGGAAATGTGATCTTACGCCCTCACGTGGCAGACTTCTGCGTTAAGAAAAATTTGAAATTACATGAGAAACATTTCGCAGCGGACATGATCTCGAACAAAGAAAGAATTTCTAAAATCGGACTCTTGTAACTTTTTAGGAGCAGAGATATAAAAATAATAAGATATGCATCTACGCTCCTTGGAGGAAAAACTATACATTATTGTAATAAGAGAGTATTCTGAAAATGTTTCCAAAAGACAGCGAAATGGGTCCACGAAAGAATTTTTTCAATCGAATTTTTAGGAGATCAGAATTAGATGCAAATGCATCAGAAGCAGAAATAAACACTCACGCCCCCTGGTGGCCAAACTATTCTTTACAAAATATAAGAATTTATGTGCAAAACATTTCTCATCAGTAGCTGTATGTGATACAGGAAGAATTTTTCAAATCGGAGTTTTAGAAGCAGAGATATCTGGGAAAACGCAGTTTACCTTTACACTCCCTAACGGAAAGTCCATGAATTACTTGAAAAATTTGGAATTATATAAAAAACATTTCGCATCAGAAACTATATGCAACAAGAAAGACATTTTTCAATTAGGACTCTTACAAGCTGAGATATTAACAAAAATATGACATACCTCTACGCTTCCTGGCGGAGAAACCATGCATTACTTTAAAAAGAAAAAAATCCGAAAACATTTATCGACGTGAGTAGTATCGGTCCAAGAACGAACTTTTTCAATCCTGATTTCAAAAGCTCAGATTTTGCTAAAAATACACTGAAGAGCAATTGAATTAGAGACAGCTGGAGTTATGCAAATGTGGCGCTGTGGGCGGCTCAGTAAACGGAAACGACATGACGTATGCAGCAATCCGACAATATAAGGAGTGATGCGACAGGACTCTATAAGAGTCGGACGCAGTATGGGCAAGACGAAGGATCTAAGCGCATTTGATCGTGGGAAAATTGTCGGGGCCCGACGAATGGGTCACTCTATCTCGAAAGTCGTGCAGGCACTGGGATTTTCAGGAGCCACTGTGTCACGGGTGCACTGTGAGTACATCGAATCCGGTAAAACCATCCCTGCAACGGGCCAACTGCCGTGGACAACAGCGTGGGTATGAGCCGGGTCACCGTCGGCTAGCTCGCATTGTAACAGCGGATAGACGGGCCACAGTGCAAGAAATTACTCGGCAATTCAACGCTGGTGCACAAAAACGTGTAAGCAGCCACACCATCTACGACCATTTCCTCGCTATGGGGAACAGAAGCTATCGTCCCACGAGGGTACCGCTGCTGACCGCACATCACATTGCATGGGCGGGGGAACATCGCCACTGGACCCTAGGCATGTGGAAAATTTTTGCCTGGACTGATGAGTCGAGATTCACGTTGGTACATGCGGATGGCAGGATACGAGTCCAGCGCAAACCACATGAAGCGATGGATCCTTCTTGCCAGCAGGATACTCTTCAAGCTGGTGGGGGTGGCATTCTCGTCTGGGGACTGTTTACGTGGACTGAATGGGACCCCTGGTACGTGTGACATCGTCCCTCACAAGTCAGCGTTACCGGGATATCCTGGACGACCATTTGCTCCCGTTTGTGCGTCTTCAACATCCCACTGAGGACCTCATCCTGCAACAAAACAATGCGCCGTGCCTTCCCTTCCGAATTGTATCCGAATGGTTGGATGAACACTCCACCGACGTGACCTCGCTTCCTTGGCCAGCTAGGTCACCTGACCTCAATCCCATCGAGCACAATCTGGGATGCCATCGAGAGAGATGTTAGAGGCTCTGACCCCCCCCCCTCCATTAAATCTTCGTGAACTGTGGGAGCTTGTTCAGGGGTCGTAGATCCGTATGGCTTTCCAACGCTTCCGGTGTCTTGTTGAGTCCATGCATCACCCCCTAATAGCTTAACAGGCCAGCGCACCGATTTGTGACGTCACTAGAGTAGTCCGTAGTCGCGGAGAGGAGCATTACGGCGATGTGCGAACGAACGCGTCTTTACGTACACCAACTAACCAGGTCGTGCGTTCTTTTAGAGTTTCACTGCATTTAAATAAGAACTTGTGTGTTAGTTTTCAAAAAACTGCAGAGTTAACAAGTTTGTTTAATAATCTTTTAAAATAAAGAAGAAAAAGAAATTTCAGCGTAAAATTTAGCGTAGCAATAATTTCGACTTGAAAGGGAAAGCAACACAGATTCGTCAACTTAATGAAAGCATCCCTGTCATTTCACTGGAAGTGATAAACCATTCCTATAATCGAAATTATAAACTGTTGTCGTAGTTTCACTTAAAGTTATAGTGTCTTTATAGTTAGCCGAACGATTCCTGTACTTGTGAACAAATCGTTCTTGTACTTGAAAGATTAGTTTGAGGGTCCATTACGAAGTATCGCCGTCGTTTCAAAAGATGTCGATTTACTAATTTAAGGAATCAGATTTTTCATTCATTGCAAACTTATGACTATGAAAATTTTAGTAATGAAATAATTCCTTTAGTGAAAATGTATTTTATATGCAATCCGTGATCACTAATATATAAAAAAAGGTCAAGAAAAACTGAATTTTTTTCTGTGTTTTTTAATTATTACCAAAGGCTCAATAAAACACGTTTTAACGTACATACAGTGAATTGCTGCTTGATCCACTGATTGCATCAAATAAATTAAGATTTCAAGAAAATTATGCAATTGCTACATTATTAAACGTACAATAATGACATAACAAGTTTTCCTAATTTTAGTACCATCTAGTTACGTGTTTGGACAACTTCATTTTGATAAGCAAATATAAAGTTTACAATTTTTGTCTTCCAGAGCACTATTTCAAAAAAGTTACCGTGTCAAAGTTCAACACATCTGTATTAAGTATATTAGTAGCATTAAGCAAAACTATTTGGATCCACAATATAAGCATTTCTTTTTATCTGGAAAAATACAAGTAACTTATTGGCAAAAATTTCCTGAAATTTGATTTTAAAGAAGTATTCAGGAAAACTGCCAATGTACATATAATTATGGTTGTGTAGTTCTTTGTGTATCACAAGCACAATTTGATTATGTGTCCGTTAGCTGTTCCTGGAAGAATTTCAAAGACACGTTTCTAAGAAAATCTGAAATTTGTTCCAATAATTTCTTAAAGTATTTTTTCAGATAATTATTATATTTTTTGAGAACCTGACAAATGCACATGCAGTTATTGTACTGAATAAATCTAAGCGATTGTTTTGGTACTATAGGATGTATTTTAAAAGATGTACATGTTTCATTATAAATTGACTAACTTGATGTACCATTTTCTCTGAAACTATAAAAGGCAATGGTATAAAATTTTGCACAAATGTTTTGTCATTGCTAAAGCTATTGAAAAAGATTGTTTTTTTCCTTTTTTTATGATTTTGGTTTCAAAATAAATTCTATGAAGGATTGTAGAAGTTTTTCCCCATACAAAAATTAACACATACCCTCACGTTTGGAAGCACACTTTCCAGTAGTTATCGGATAATATGAGATATATTAGTTCCAGTTATTATTGCTGTAGCTTGTGAAGACACAGTGCAGGAAGTCTGGAAACAGATAAGTCTAGATAAATGAATAAAAAGTTGATCTCTCATTTTAAGCAAATGTTTTCAAAAAAAAAAAAAAAAAAGCTAGTATATATTTCTACTTGTATTTTAAAAATCTTGTTTATTTAGAACATAGTTTCCACAATATGTGGATTCATGTCGATCCACGTACTTTTTTTCTCTTAAAAATAACAATATCCAAGGCTTAAAAATACCATGCCCGAGATGCCCAGAGCATGTAAATCATTCGTCTGGGCAGGTAAATAAAACATCTAATTGCCTGTGCATGGTAACTAAATTTTAAAATAAAAAAGTTTGTAATAAAATTTCCTACTACACAAGAAAAAAAAAGACAGTCATCACATGTCGTGTTTCATGTCATTGTTAATTAATGGAAGTTGTATTATTGTTACCAAGTACCAAGGAAAGAGTAATATCACATCTTTAATTATGTTATGCTCTACGCCCAGAAATCGGAAACCTAGTTTTGCTCCAAATTTTGTTTATAATCAACAACAAGATGCATGCCTCTGATGTAACTGGTCTCTCATGTTTAGTGACAAAGGGAGAAAACTTTAACAAAAGGAACATGGCATAATCACTAAATTTCCGAAACACCACTTTCATCATCGTACCATTTCATACCAATTTTAGCATCAGCATCTTAAAAATTGATATACACACGTTTGTGCATTGAACATTTGTAATACAGACCCTTAAAATGGAAGTGCAAACATGTTAAAACAGTTCATATTTTTAACTTAAAAAAAAAATAGGGTTCTGGTTTGTTATCTTAAAAGATACATTTTCCTGCGCATCCAGCTTTTACTACCTGGGCAAGTAAATAATTTCTTGCCCAGGTAGTACTGATATATTTCACCTAATTTTTAAGAAATTGAATGGTTCTGATAAATTCCCATCCTACCACAGATAGAGCATACACACTGCTCACACGAGAGTTTTTCAATATGTTGGTTTGTAGAAAAATGCTTCAAAATCTTTAAACGGACATTTTAAAGGCAAACTTACTCCTGAACTATGTGTGAACTTCTGTTTTTGTGCATTCATATCTAATTTTTGCTGTCTATACTTGATTCAGTGTTTGTGTTCCTTTAGTAATAAATATTAAAAATGATAATTCAATGCAATTCTCTGTCTGCAAACACAAAAGATGTATTTCACATGGCAACAAGGCCTTAGCATTTATATAAAGGACATAGGCATGTTAGATGTGTATATGACATACATATATTTCGTATAGGATATAAGTATTTTACAAGCACTTGTGCCCAGAAATAGGGACCCCAAAAAAGTTAATCTGGCGCTGCCTAAACACTTAAATAACTAAGTACGAATGTATCAACATATTACTCTTGGGATCAAAAACATGCAACCCTTATTATTCTGTGTCCATAATAAAAAAAAAAAAAAGTTTAAAATCCCTTCCTAAATATACATATTTTACTTTGAACTTATTTGATACATTGGCAAAAACATGTTATGGGTTACTATAACAACACAAGTAATCTATTCTTTCCATTACAAACATAAATTTCATTTTTTAAAAATCTTTTCAGTGCTTTGACTTCCCGCTGTGAGATGCATTAGATTATAAAATTAGCCAAATTTAAATTTTCTAGTTCAAAATTTTTATTTTACGAGTAGTTTAAAATAAGGTTAACAAAAGGTTTCCACGTACCTTAGAGTTGAAAATTTTCACGCTTTATTGCTGTAATCCATTTTGAAAACCTACCCATTAGTAGGGAATTTGAATACTTTTAATATTCCTCTATGAAAATAAATTTAGTTGACAATTTGACAACAACAATCACGCACATCCGTAGTCACGCTTACACAGAGTGAGCAAGCTCATGCATGCTCGACCACCCACCACGGACGTCAGCCTACTCTCCCCTACGTCACGCAGCTTCCGGCGTTCGGTGCGCGGGCCTGCTAAGCTATTAGGGGGTGATGGTCCATGTCGAGACGAATCGCCGCCGTCAACAATATGAAAGGTGGTGCTACGCGTTACTAGACAGGTATCTCTAATTCAATTGCTCTTCAGTGTACATCAAAAGCAGAAATTAACACTTATTCCCCGTGATGGCCAAACCGTTCTTTACCAAACATTAGAAATTCTATGCAAAAGATTTTCCCATCGGGAGCTGTATCCACTGAAGAAAGAATTTCTCAAATCGGAGTTTTAGAAGTACAGATATCGGGGAAAACGCAATTTACTTTTACGCTCCTTGCGTAAAATCTATGTGTAACTTGAAAGAGTGACTATACCTGAAATATTTTTTGACATAAATGGAATTGAAAGGTAAAAGATTTTTTTCAGTCGGATGTTTAGAAGCAAATATATGTAATAAAATCTGTTTCGATTTCGATATCATCTGCGTTTTCTCCCTCTAGCGGCAAAATTGCTCATCGTAAAAAAAAAAAAAACTAGTAAAGGATCATCATTTGCACATTTTAAGCTCCCCAATGCAAAAATAATTTTTCAAATCGGACTGATAGTTGCAAAGATATGTTGTCCACAGACAGACGTACGGACAAACCAATGACACAAATACGATCTTTTTTTACAAAAACGTTCTAAAAAATCGGATTTCGTGGTTCTGCTTCAATTTTCTATTATGAAACAACCTTTCAGTGATGCGCGAATACTCAGTGCATCGAGAAAGTGTAATGATCGGAAACAAGAATATTCAAAACAAATTTCAGCTTGCATAGATTCGGGTTTTCCATTATTAGAAAAACACATGCTGTTTATTCTAACATTAATTCAAGTCATTAACACGAATAAATGAAATTGTTATAAAGGAAACGGCAAGAGTATATGAACTCCGTCCCTGGGCCTTTTCTCGTCTGTACTCTGCATTCAATTTGTCGGAGGTTCGCGCAAGACGCAGATTTTCCAGCATTATCACTTTTCTTGCAGGGAAGGAAACATTCCAGGTGAGTTTTCCAGATGTAGATATATGGATGCCCCCTCTAACTTTATTTGCAAATATCTTCGCCATTAATCATCCGATTTGGACGATATTTAAGATTTAAGAGTTTTTTCCATGTGATAAATAGAATGCGCATAAAATGACATGCCCAAAAAATTCGGAGATAGTGAGCTAATTAACATGTTAATTAGCTTAATTAGCATTTTCCTTTACATCACGTGATAGTTCCCTTCGAGTGCTTTCCAACGGTACCTTTCTTGTTTATCAGCGGCAGATGGTTTGAAAGTTAAGGGGAGTGGCTCGTTTATATTTTGTTTTGTTTTTTTGAGGTCTGTACATATATCCTGATGAAAAAGTTCTCCGTGCTCATCGCTTACAGTTCCTAAGTTCTGTGAGAAAAAGTCCAGATGTGAGTGAAGGAAATGTATTTTAAGGGACATATTGCACCCCACGGCCTTATAGTTTTCTAGAAGCTCAGCTCAGTGCTCTTTATAATTTTCTGCCTTCCGGTTACCTAAAAAGTTCAGTACTACATCTTTAAAGGACTTCCATGTAGCAGCGTCAGTCTCGTTCAAAGTGCCTTCAAATGCAAGATCACGCATAAGTTCTTTTATTTGTGGACCAATAAAAATTCCTTGTTTAATTTTGGCTTCAGATATTTTGGGGAACTTGTTCTTTAGAAAACGAAAGGCTTCTCCATCTTTATTCAATGCCTTTACAAAAAATTTTATCAAACCCAGTTTGATGCGAAGCGGTGGTATACGTTCTGAGGCTCGGCAACAACATTTTTATTACCTGGAATTGAGGACTTTCTTTTAAGGTGGGCGTCAAGTAATTTTGCTTCCTATACTTCCAGTGGAAAAACTTTTGTACACATTTCCTTCACAATTAGTGTGTTCTCAAGGATGAAAATTTGAACATCGATTAAAATAACTTCACATTATAACTTGGAATACTTAATATATTCTAAAACATAACCATATTTATATTAAAAATCAATAACTTTTCCTTTGGTGGTGTTGAAACCATTGGCGCAGCCACGGGGAGGGACCAAGGGGACCGGTCCCCTCCCAGAGACCCATTGGTCTTTTTTTTCTTTTTTTTTTTTTTTTTTTTCAGCATTAAAGAGCAATTTCTGGTGTGATATTTTTAATAAAATAAGAAAGCAGAAAAGTGTAAATTAGTGTTTTTCATTTTCAGTATTCAGTATTGAGTACTGAATCCAGAACGAATTTTTCTTATTTGTTTTTTTGTTCTTTCTGACTGGCACCTCTTGCAAATCTCTCTCTCTCTCACACACACACACACACAGAGGAGAGGGGGCGATTACCGCTCCCTTTTTATCAGGCCCGCACAGGACAGGAGCTGGTTGTTCTCAAAAAAAAAAAAAAAAAAAAAAACAGAAACGAACGGCTATGTGGGTGGTGATTCTCTAGCCCTGGTGATCACCACCCTTACTCTACATTATGCAACTCGTAGAGGAGGGGCAGCACTGCCTGACCTCTTGATTCCAAGGTCAAATGTCCACATACTTAACCGAGGTTGAGTGTGACCGTTTGTTTATAGCTAAATAAAACAACTGTCCCTTCATCGTCTGGCTCTGGGGAGAACCGGGAGCGGTCGAATAGTCCTTTCAAAACTTGTTTTGTTGGCAGAAAATTGAGACATTGTCAGTTTGCCATTACTGTAGGAAGAAGCGTGATTTCACTTTCTCAGGGCTGCTCGACGCAAAATTGCCATTGTGATAAAAGTCACAAAATGAAAAGGAACTTCATTCAGGAAAAATTAGTGTCATTTTTTAAAAAGGCAAAAATTGACGATACCAACAGGAGTGAGAATAGACAGGATGAGAGAGAAGTAGAACAATGTAGAATACCTACTGATAATGAACATAATGATGAGCCTACTAACAACGCAAGGAGCGAAACCGATTCTTCCGTATCTTATCCTGTGCATCCCAATGATATTGGATTGTACATCAAGAAACAAGTAAGTTACACACGTTTTCATATGTTTTTTAAACTTATTACGTATTGTATATTCACCTTAAGCCGTATGAATGTTCACATTCAGTTTATGTATTTTACAACATTAGGGCCAAGAGAAGGCAATTTAATAACTTATCTAAGAATTGCACTATCGACTGCTCCAGGGTCCGAGTAATTGGGGAAGGGGGGGGATATATAACAACGAATGTGAGGAGAACTTGATAAATTGGGGCCGCGGGTGGCCTAGTGGGCAACGTTCATGACTGCCACGGAAAGGACCTCAGGTCCGATCCCAGCAGGTACGAACACTCGATCCACTAAATATCCGCCGTGCGTCGGATGGGCACGTTAAGCCGTCGGACCCCGAGTACTGCCCCCCCCGGCAATAAATAAGGGCGTCTTCCTCCCCCTTTCTACTTCGCTCCCGTGTCACTTTCCTATCTGGCACTCTAGCCCAAATCTCCTAGCTTCCTATTTCTAAGGGTTGTTTAAGACCTGGGGTCAGACACTCACTTCCTAAAATCCTCTACATATGATCTGATCTGAATTTGATAAATTTATTTGTTTATAAAAAGGCAAAGAAACTGGCAAACTTGTATCATCACATCAGGAAGGGGATCACATGAGAGTATATATGTGTCTAAATGAGAACGATTAAGAGAATTCACCAAAATTTCCATAAATAAATAAAAAAAAATGGTGAAATTTAACAGTATGACGGGGGTTTTGTCTTAAAGATGTCGGTTTGCCTTCTTTAAGATAAAACCCGCGTCGTACGGCTAAATTTTTTGGAGGAGAAAGCGTCTTCCTACTGTTCATGTTCAATAATAATTTTACCTTTATCACTTCATCTTTTTTTTTAAACAAAATAATTTTTGGTATTCTTTCTGAAATCTCTTTGTCACGCTGTGAAACTCATATACAAGTACGGAGTATATATACATTTCAAATAATGTTTCATGAATAAAATCACAATTTTGAAGAATTAAAGGTAAGTTAATTCTGCAAAATTTTATTTACATCGTAAAATGCATTGTCCTGGTACGAAGGTCATGTAGATGTAGTCTGAAAGTGTACAATTAACGAAATTTAGGAAAATTCCAGTAAATATATTATAGAAAGATGTAAATTCATTTATTATTACATCATATACTAATAAATGAAATAAAAAGAACTGAACGGCAAAGCGTTTAAGATGTTTGGCATCGACAATTGTAAGAGAAAAATACTTATTATTGTTCGATAATAAATTTATCTTTATCCTTAAATGTTTTTTTTTTTTTTAAACCGAACAGGCGTTAGGTACCAGAAAAATTCCTTGTAACACTTATGCTATGGGAAATCGGGTATATGTATATGTGCGTGTGTCGTGTGCGTGATTTTTAAATAATATTTCAGCACTCCCCTTGACTAAACGACTTACGTGTCATGAAAAAAATTATTTTTCTGAATCTCTGTAAAAGGTTTTTTCATAGAAAATTCATTATTAGTTAATACAATCACGTTGAGCCCTGTTTCTGTCTCGGTAATTATTTTCGATGGACGTCTCTGTAGGGAGGGAGAGGAATCTAGGGAAAAAATCAAGGAAAAAAGATCCACGGAAAAAAAATCCAGGAAAAAAAAGCCACCAGAAAAAAAAGCCAACGGAAAAAAAAAGCCAGGGAAATAAAATCCAACTCCAACAAAACAGTCATCCATTTACATAATCGACACAGGGCCGGATTAAGGCGGGTGGGGGTTCTAGCCACATGGTTTTCATTAAGGGGCCGGGCTCCAATTGCTGTTCCTCCGAAGAACACTTTGAATGTGACAATTTTTCCAGTAGGGCAGTTTCCAAGGTGCCTAACGAGGGGAAAGAACTCTTTTTGTTTGTCTGAATTTTCATGCCGGTTAATTTGAGTTTAGGGCAACTGGCAACAAAAGTTCAAGGGATTGTGGGGGAGGGCTATAAAGATTGCCGTTTCTGGGTCTATATTGAGAGAACTGAATTGGGAACTCCAAACAAACGAATTTCGAGAAAACGTTCCATGTAAGCCAAGAGAGAATTGTACTTTAATTTGAAGAAATAAATTGACGAGAATCCCAGGTACACTTGGTTGGCGGGGGAGGGAGGGGGGGGTGGGGGTGCTCTACCTCCAACTTCCGTAATATTATATTCTGGGCCGCTGGAGTCTGTCAGTGTATCCAGGATGTTCCCCTTGAAGCGTCCGCGAAGTCCGTGAGCTTGGGAGGGGATTTCTCCCAAAATGTTAAAATGGACGTAGAGCTGTAAACATTAGTACTATGCCTTATATAATGATTCTGTACACAACCACGAATCTTCAGGTGGGTGGGGTGAATTCGCCCCCCCCCCCAACCCATGTTTCTAAGAGCTCTTCAGGGGTAACACCGATAGGTTACACTGGCCGACTCTAGAGGTCCAGATATTCTGGACTCCAGAATATAAAATTACGGAAGTTGGGGGTAGAGCCCTTGAAACCAAACACCTCGTATCCCTTTTACAGACTTCACCAAATTTCTGGGGGACGGGGAAGAGCATGCATAGTCTGTCACTAAACACAACATGAAGCACAGAAATTGTGAGCAAATCTCTTACCTTGAGCACTTGTCTGCGCTCTTAGAAACTTGGGGGAGGTTGAATTCATCCCACCCTCCTGAAAATTCGTGGTCGTGTACAGAATCATTATATAAAGCATGGTTCTAATGTTTACAGCTCTACGTCCATTTTAACATTTTGGGGGAATCCCCCCCCCAAGCTCACAAACCTTGAGGACGCTTCAAGGGGAACATCACTGACAGACTCCAGCGGCTCAGAATATAATATTACGGAAGTTGGAGGTAGAGCCCCCCCCCCTCCCCCGCCAACGAAGTGTACCACGGATCCTCGTCAATTTATTTCTTCAAATTAAAGTACAATTCTCTCTTAGCTTACATGGAACGTTTTCTCGAAATTCGTTTGTTTGGAGTTCCCAATTCAGTTCTCAATATAGACCCAGAAACGGCAATCTTTATAGCCACCCCCCCGAACTTTTGTGGCCAGTTGCCCTAAACTTAAATGAACCGGCATGAAAATTTAGACAAACAAGAGAGTTCCTTCCCCTCGTTAGGCATTTTGGAAAATTGCCATACATAATTCGGTAAACTGCTCCACTGGAAAAATTGTCACACATTCAAAGTGTTCTTCGGAGGAACAGCAATTTGTGCCAGACCCCTTAATGAAAAATGTGTGGCAGTTTTCCGGCAACCGCAGGGCCCGTGCCTCCTTTTTTGAATTTTTTTTTTTTTTTAGAAATGACCTCATCATTATTGAAATTATTTTCATTATTATTATTACTGTGAAGGTATTAATTTATGTTGGGTTTTATTGCACCCTTCTTATTGGCCAATCTGCAATGCATTCATAAAAGGAGCAGTTTCAATATTCACAAAACCCTGTGTTAATCTTTTATTAAATTGCTACCAAACTTCAAAATCGCAATCAGTTTTGCTTTACCAATTGTAAGATTATAAATATTTATTATTATTAATTCGTAGGTTATTAATTAATCAAACTCTGCTGCCCCTGTGGCGTCAATCTAGGAAAAAAGATCCACGGGGAAAAAACAGAGAACCAGGGAAAAAATCCAATGACAATTTTTATACGACCCTCTAGGCTTCTTACACAGAAGTGACGCAAAGAAATCAGAAAAGAATTTTTTATACGATCCCTTAAACTTCCTACATAGAAGTGACACAAAAGAAATCAGAAATGCAATTTCTTATACGCCCCTCAATTGCTCGAACCCCCATGGAAACATTGACTTAATGACTGCCGTTGAACATGCAGAAGATACTGCTCATATTATTCAAGAAATCAGAGACCATGCTGAAGAGGAATTTAACATTCTGTACTTAGAAGCTGAAAAATCTGTGATAGAGTAGGCATACCAGTTACTGTTCCTCGAGTATTAAATCGCCAAACACACCGCAGCAATATTGAACACGATTCGGCTGAAAGTTATTACAGAAGAACGACCTTTATTCCTTTCCTTGATGCGTTTTTAAATGAGATGAAGGAAAGATTTATTGCACATGAGGATACTCTGAGATCGTTCCAAGTGCTTTTGCCTCAACAAGGAGTGGAAACTACTTCTCCAAAAGATGAAGAATTTGTAAAGTCACTATGCGAACAGTACGCATCTGACATTGCATACGCTTCACCTTCTGCAGTATGCGGGGAACTTAGAGTCTGGTACAGAAAAATAGCCAGGATGGAAAAAAAGCCAAAAAACGCCCTTGATGGATTAGCCGAATGTAATGAACTTATGTATCCATCCATTCGAAAACTTTTGCAAATAATGGCGACATTGCCAGTAACAACATGTTCTGCAGAACGTTCCTTCTCCACCCTGAGGTACTTAAAATATTATTTGCGCAGTACAACAGGAGAAACCAGACTGAATGGTTTAGCTTTATTGTACATTCATAAGGATATTTCTGTCTCTCCTGAGGAAGTACTAGATGACTTGGCTAAGAAACCTAGGCGCCTAAATTTCAAACTGTAAATAATTTAAATTAGTAATAGATATATACACTATCTACCAACAAGTAATTGGACACCCCTTCAATCGACGATATCTGCGGTCCTGATACACGTCACGGCAGCCGCCGTTAAATATCGTGTGGGAAACAACAACGCAACCAGTCGCATGCAAGATGCCACGCAGTTCGGAGCTCTCTGATTTCAAGAAAGGTGTAATCGTCGGGTATCGCAGAAATGGCTGATCCATACGTGACATATCCAGCGAGTTGAAGTACCCAAAATCGACAGTGGCCTACGTGATTGGCAAATGGAAGATGAGAGGCCGGCAGACCCACAAAACTGGGAGTTAGAGACCGCAGAGTGCTGGCCAGAGAAATTCGAAAGCACCGCACCAAATCGATGGGCCACATCCGCGAGGAGTTCCAACAGGCATCCGGCAGTGTTCTTTCAATGAATACCATCCGTAAGGAAGCCCATCTGCTCGGTTATCATAGACGTGCTGCCGCCCACAAGCCTTTGATCACCAAGTCCAATAGCGCTGCTCGGCTAACGTGGTGCAAAGAACGTCGACAGCGGACCGTTGAACAGTGGAAACAGGTTCTCTGGAGCAACGAATCATGGTTCATCCTCTACCGTTCAGATGGCAGGGTTTGGGTTTGGCGTCTGCTTGGAGAACGCCTCCTGCCGGAATGTATTGTGCCAACTGTGAAGTTCGGCGGCGGTGGAATTATGCTATGGGAGTGTTTCTCCTTATATGGCACGGGACCCTTGGTCGCAGTTCCTGGTAGACTCAACGCCGAGACCTACTACACCATTTTGGATGACCATGCGCTTCCCTACGTTGTGGCAGTTTTACGGGGTGGACTCATGTTACTTTCAGGATGACAATGCCACCTGTCATGTTGCGAGGTCCAACACGGCTTGGTATGGTGACAATGGGGTTAATCGAATGGACTGGCCTGCGCAGAGCCCGGACCATAACCCTATCGAGCACCTCTGGGACGAGTTGGAGCGTCGACTTAAGGGGTGCCCCCACCGTCCGAAATCGGTGAAGGAACTGACCTGTCTTCTCCAAGCCGAGTGGAAGAAAATACCGCTAGCCGTCGTACAACGCCTGGTTGAGAGTATGCCCCGGTGGGTCGCAGCTCTAATCGCCGCTCGTGGAGGCTCCACTAACTATCGAAGGTGAATAAACTTCGTTTTCCTTTGCTATCACAGGTGTCCAATTACTTGTTGGTAGATAGTGTGTATATATATATTTTAATTTTTTGTATTGTCAATGCAAATGTCTCTTTCACTTTTGTAGACGATTTAACTTCAGTACATGATTTTAAGGTTTCTAATGATAAGTTGAGTATATTTCGGAATAATTACTGTACAGAACTAATGATAAAATATTGATCGAAGTCATTAAAGGCACTTTTTTATTCAAGGGGACTATTTTCTGAAAATGGTAAGAATAAAGGTTTTATTTTTGTGAATAAGAGGCAACACATTCTTTCTTGCTGGAAAAAGAAAGCTGAATTAAATTTAAATTGTACATAGGTGAAGCATTCTATTTGAAGTCACAAAACTCACTACTACTAGGGAAGGCAATAACATGGATTTGACAAAGTTGAATTTCACATGAAAGTTAACTTAAATTTCTTTATATATGGAAATATGAAAATTATTAGAAATTAATCCAAAACTCGTAATGAGATTTATACATTGCATTCATACTGTCTGCTCATCTCTTTCTAGGTAGTCAAAGAAATATTTATAAATAAATTTATTATTTGTTATAATTTTTCAACTCTATGATTCCATATGTATGTATGTGGGGACAGATAGTTGTTTGTGTTAAATATATATATATTCTATTCAATTTATTCATATATATATATATTGTATTCAATATGGCCGGTTGGTGGTCCCCCTCCAAAGCTAAATCCTGGCTGCGCTACTGGTTGAAACCAGGAAAAAGATGGCGCGACCTGTACTTTGATGACGTCAGTAGACAAACAAATGTCGGATTGCACAATTATGGTTATGTTTTAGAAAATATTAAGTATTCCAAGTTACAAAATGAAGTTATTTTAATTTTCATCCTTGGGAACGCATTAATTGTGATGGAAATGTGTACAGAAGTTTTTCCATTGCAAGTATAGGAAGCAAAATTACTTGACGTCCACCTTAAGCCAGGTCTTTTTAATGTAATGAGAATTTCTGTCCCTACTGTTCCATTCACAGAGGAAGCAGCAGTATTTTGTGTATCCAAGTTGTAGACCAAGCAGTAAAGCTATGACTTTAAGACCGCCACAAATATTCCATGAGTGTTTTTTGAATACTATACTTTGAGGCAAAAGTTTCATATTTGCATATGTTTCTTTCATCTATGCAGCATATGCAACAGGTACTGGTGGATACATGCTTCCGTTATGAAGAAGGACAGCTTTTAAGCTAATTTTTTAAGGAATCTATAAAAAGTCTCCATTCCTCAGGTTTGTGTTGCTGTCCTAAGGCTTCAAACAGTAAGTCTACACTTAAGAGCAATTGATTTAGAGACAGCTGGCGTTATGCAAATGTGGCGCTGTGGGCGGCCCTATAAACGGAAACGACATGACGTATGCAGCGATCCGACAATATAAGGAGTGATGCGACGGGAATCAGTAAGAGTCGGACGCAGTATGGGTAAGACGAAGGATCTAAGCGCATTTAATCGTGGGCAAATTGTCGGGGCCCGACGAATGGGTCACTCCATCTCGGAAGTCGTGCAGGCACTGGGATTTTCAGGAGCCACTGTGTCACGGGTGCACCGTGAGTACATCGAATCCGGTAAAACCATCCCTGCAAGGGCCAACTGCCGTGGATAACGGCGTGTGGATGAGCGGGGTCATCGTCGGCTAGCTCGCATTGTTACAGCGGATAGACGGGCCACAGTGCAAGAAATCACTCTGCAATTTAACGCTGGTGCACAAAAACGTGTAAGCAGCCACACCATCCAGAACCATCTCCTCGCTATGGGGTACAGAAGCCATCGTCCCACGAGGGTACCGCTGCTGACCGCACATCACAGGGTGCAAAGATTAGCATGGGCGCGGGAACATCGCCACTGGACCCTAGACATGTGGAAAAATGTTGCCTGGACTGATGAGTCGAGATTCACGTTGGTACATGCGGATGGCAGGATACGAGTACGGCGCAAACCACATGAAGCGATGGATCCTTCTTGCCAGCAGGGTACTCTTCAAGCTGGTGGGGGTGGCATTCTCGTCTGGGACTGTTTACGTGGACTGAAATGGGACCCCTAGTACGTGTGACATCGTCCCTCACAGGTCAACGTTACCGGGATATCCTGGACGACCATTTGCTCCCGTTTGTGCGTCTTCAACATCCCACTGGAGACCTCATCCTGCAACAAGACAATGCACCGTGCCATCGCTCCCGAATTTTATCCGAATGGTTGGATGAACACTCCACCGACGTGACCTCGCTTCCTTGGCCAGCTAGGTCACCTGAACTCAATCCCATCGGGCACATCTGGGATGCCATCGAGAGAGATGTTTGAGGCTCTGACCCCCCTCCATCAAATTTTCGTGAACTGTGGGAGCTTGTTCAGGGGTCGTGGATCCGTATGGCTTCCCAATGCTTCCGGTGTCTTGTCGAGTTCATGCCGAGACGAATCGCCGCCGTCATCAGGGCGAAAGATGGTACTATACGTTACTAGACAGGTATTTCTTGAGACTTTAAAGTAAATTGTCCACAAATGTAGCAGAAACTGTTTGGATGGTTCACACAAGTACGCGGCATTATTTAACGTACACTTTGCACAATCCACACTACTTTTTAAAACCACGAGAAAATGCACGTCCTTCAATACCGATTGAAGGCATTCGAATGACTAAAATTCTGCTTTGTTCCCCCTTCCCAGAAGGAATTGCACAACATGAAGTAATGGCGCCAGTATGTCTACTCTCAGAGGCACTGCTATCCTGACTGCAGACAGATGTATCCATTGGGAAACATAGGGAAATTCTTTAAGTAACACAACATTCACCTCAATAGAGAGTTCCATTACAAGAAATTGGAGCCGAGTGGGCAATTGTGACTTCATATTTGGTTTTAGCACCCGTAAATACATACAAAACCGTTAAAGTTTTCTTTGTAACAGAACCATTGTTGTTCAGTGAATTATATTTTCTTCTACACTGAAGTGCCAAACAAACAAACAAACTGGGATACCTTTCTAAAACCGCATTGGTCCTCCTCGAGATTGGATAACGGCAGCAACGCAGCGAGGCATGGACTCCACGAGTTCTCTGTAGTACTGTGGAGGCAGTGCACACCATGCTTACTGAAGAGCGTTCCACAATTTCGTAATATTCGCCGATGGAGGATTCCTGGCGTTGACTGCATGTTGAACTGCACACCAAATTTGTTCAGTGGCGTGAATCCGGCGAACGAGGGGGCCAAGTCAGGATGCCAAACTCCGTGGAATGTTCGTCCGGCCATAATCGGGCGACTGTGGACCTGTACAGTGGCGCATTGTCGTGTTGAAAGAGGTCGCACACAGTGGCGCATTGTCGTGTTGAAAGAGATCGCACCCAGTGGCGCACTGGCGATTCATAAGTGGCCCTGGAAGCTGTTTTATGCGACTCGCTTTGGGAAAAAATATCGAGGTATCTCATTCTAAAAACACGGTATGTCAGCATCATCGTTTGCTGTTGAAACATCTTTTCAACACAAGTCTATCAATCACTGCGGTTTTATGTACTGAAGAAATAGCTAACAACATTCTACCCATTTTCCTGCACCGCAGATCCCTAGTATAATTTAATGTAAGAACAAAATTACTTCCGTTGCTAAAAAGGAAAAGGCAAGGTACGTTCGCTGAGAGAAACTGTCGAAGACTTTATTCGACTCTTAATACTATCATTTCGTTAACTGGATTAAAATTTGTAATACGTTGTTCACTTTAAGTGAAAACGGAAATCGAAATGCGCCAAAACTTAATTTCTTTTTTAAGACTTATCTATCATTTATAAAATAATTCCGAAAATACCTTTTGAAAAAAAGGAAAATATCCTGAATTGCAAGAATTTCAATGCAAATTTATAGTGAGAGAAATTAAAATATGCGAAAATTAATTTTCTTTCAAATTGAAAAAGTATTTTTGCTTAGCTAAGGCAGACTTTCCAAGACTCCAGTTCAAGAATTCGTGTAGCCGTAAGGGCTAAAAAGCAGTAATTGGTTAAAAACGAAACAAAAACACATTAAAGGCAGCAAGCCGAAAATTTTACGGTAGGTGAGCGTCAATGCATTCAGGCACACAATGAATTTCGAGTTTCTATCCGAGACTACTGACAGCATATTTGATTAGATTGTATTGATTATTCAACTGCAATTGGTAGAAGCGGACTGAAGTAGATGATATCAGCCCAAAGGGATGGCTCTCAAATTTGAAAGTCGAGAAAGGGGAAGTGAAGTAACAAGAATAATGCTTGGCCCAGTTAAACATTTGCTACGTAGTTTTCTTTTCTTTTTTTTTTTTTTTTTTAATTTTCTGAAGCTGTCATAGTGGTAAACAAACTTTGCAGTTTTAGTATAATTTGGTTCTCTTCTATAAGAATACTCAAATACAAGTTTATACATATTTTATTTTTCTTAAGGTAGCACAATGTCTCTCGGCCCAAAATGTGGAGCCCACCGGGAAGCGTATTTCACAAGTGAATATATGGAAATCAAGGCCATTTTTTTTTATTGGAGGTTTAACGACCACCATGAGCAACTCAATGGGCTATAAGCAGTCGCCCGTCCCTAATTTAGGGTCACTGGTTCCAGGGAAGGGAGAGAGCCAGTGCCGTAAGATAAACACAACATCCATGCCTCACCAGGATTCGAACCCGGACCCCTTTCGGAAGAATGATCAGAGGCCATCGCTTAGACCACTGCGCCACCGGGGCGGCTAAGGTCATTTCCGCCACGCGATTGGTGCAGTGCTACTTTGGAGATTGCGAGTGGGCGGGCCCTATGAGAAGAGTCATATGACGGAGACATGTAGGTTTTCTGCACTCGCCATAAACCATTTTAATGTTCGGGTGTTTTCTTTGCGACAATGGTTACCTTCAGTTGTTTTACCCGTACAGTCGGAATGCGAGGTAAATAGAGAGTGTATTTTATTGGTAGGGGAACTTTTGAGTTTTTATATCAACATGACTTCATGAACTTGTCACTTATCTTCCGAAGTACCTTTACTCTAAATAGTTCTCACAGAGCCGAGAGATGTCAGCACGTCGGCGCTCACTCTTTCTTTAGCTCGCGATTAGTACTGATGTGTTTTCTATGGAGAACCCATGAGTTGTTTAACGTTTTTTTTTTTTTTCGGGGAGAAGGGGGTTGAAATGTGGAATTGAATGCATTTTTGATGAAGTTTGGAGGGACAAAAATATGAGGAATTTCCTATACATTAGAAAAATATATACCCTGGCGGAAAGTGAAAAAAGAACACCAAGAACGAGACGTCTGATACCAACGAAATTTATACAGCATAATAACGGAATACAGAGGATAACGTGATCAAAACATTATGGCAAAATACAGCTGTATTTGCTGGTAAACTGAAAAATAACATTTCCATGTAACATGGTTAGTACGAGGTTGAACCGCCAAGAACTGCGTCACACTGTGCAATTCTGGCATGGAGTCTGTCGTACAGATGTTGGATGTAAGTTTGGGGTATTGAGTTCCAAGCATCCTCAACCTGGGCGCGTAAATAGGGGATGGTCGTGGCTGGCCGTGGAAACCGGATAAGTCGTTGTCCCATAAAATCCCACACGTGCTCAATGGGGAACAAATCCGGTGAACGTGCAAGCCATGGAAGTTGTATCACACCCTGAAGTGCATGTTGCGTTGCACGTGCCGTGTGTGGGCGTGCGTTATCTTGCTGGAAAACACCACGATGGACCGACCTTACAAATGGCACAACAACGGGCTGAATGATGTTATTGATGTAGGAGGTGCTGTTTAACGTACCCGGTACAAACACTAGTTGTGTACGGGAGTGATAGCTGATCGCTCCCCACACCAGGAGACCAGGTGTAGGCCCTGTGTGTCGCTGGCGGATGCAAGAAGGGTGGAGACGCTCCCCTGTGCGTCTGCGAACACGCATACGGCCATCGGAGGCTCCCAAGCAGAATCTGCTTTCATCGCTGAACACGACAGATCGCCATTGCGTTCTCCAGTGCAGACGTTGGCGACACCACTGCAACCGTTCCTGACGGTGGGCTGGAGTCAGAGGTACACATGCCAGAGGCACACGTGCACGTAGTCCTGCATCCAATAGATGGTTGCGGATTGTTCGCACAGTCACCTCAGGTGCAACGGCAGCTCGAATTTGCGTCGCAGTGGATGTTCTGCTTGACAACGCCGCTCTTCTTATGCATCGATCGGTCCGCTCATCAGTCCGCCTGTGACTCCCGGTTCCACAGCTTCTCGTGTGGGAATGTTCCTCCGACCATCTACGCCACCATCGTACCACCACCGATACTTCCCGTCCAATTCGCTCCGAAATACGATGATACGACCACCCGGCCTCGCGGAGTTCGACTAGACGACCTCGCTCAAAGTCCGATAACTGCTGAAATCGTACACGTCTTCCATGTCCAGGCATTGCAGCTTCTTCAGGGTCTTCGCACGTGTCCGTACGCCGACGACTGATTACATTCGCTTCGCCGTACTCCTTAAATACCGCCGACGATAATTTGCATATTATGCTGTGCTGTGGCGTAAGCGCTCACCGGTTGGTCCCGAAATTAACATCACACCTACGTAAACTTGACCCCATTAACATATGTAAATTTCATGATCGTCCGCCAATTCCTTCTTGGTGTTCTTTTTTCACTTTCCGCCAGTCTATATGACAGATCACTTACTATTTTATCAGACACAATATATGGCAAACATAATTCTGGAGTATTTATTCCAACGGAACTGTCTTATTTCAACAAAACACTGTTTTGAGGTCTTACTTCGTGTCAGTAGGTAGTTCTTTGCTAATGCAAAATCACTCTATTTGATTTTTTTACTAGCTAGACCTCTTCGCATTCACGAGGAAAAAAACTTGATCATCAGAATAAATATTTCGGTGTGGAGACATACTTTTCATTGTTAAAAGTCCTTTTAAGGGTAATAGAAAGGACCTTTAAAAGGGTACTTTTTGGTATCCTGATATACGCACTTTCACAACAGCACAAATCGTTATGGGTACTAAGTTGACGTGCTGCCATCTATTGGCCGATACCGAGTATGGTATTTAACTAGCTATTTATTGAAGTCGTCCTCAATTTTAATATTAAGATAGATTTCGACTTGTATTCATCTGAGAAACTGCAGATATTCCTTATGATATCGTGCGCAAAATTACTTTACCGTATTATTTAATATGATCATTTGTCACATATGTTAAGTAACCTCACAATGAATTTCTTAGCAAGCAGAACTTGCCCCGATAAAAGACAGTGTTCCTGTTACGTGACTCTCCTCATAGGCCTCGCAATCTCCAAAGTAACTCTGAACCAATTGCGTGGCGGAAATGGCCTTAATCGCAGTTCTGTATATTCACTTGTGAAATAAGCCACCGGGAATTCACTAGCGTCTGTCGGCATTAACAGAATTCCTCTAAGACTGCCGCCAGATGCTGGAACGTCTGGCGGTAGGTTTGGGATGCCAACAACTGGCGTCAGCGTCTCAAATATGGGTGGAGCTACATATTCCCACCAATTAGCGTAGTCCTCTCAAATGCATGTTGAATGTGGTGTGAAGCAGCGTTAAAGTGCAGCACAGCCCATGACATAACACAGAGGTTTGCAGAAATGAATGTTTTTTGGTTTTTTTTTCTTTTTCTTTTTTTTTTTCGTGTATTCTGACTTACTGCAATGAATGAACGTTTTTTGTTTAGAACACTGAACAGTTTTTCTTCAAAACTCATGTTTTTCCCAAGATTTCCTATATAGTTCATTCTAGAAAATCGTATTTTTGATGGGCAGTACAGACGTCACCAAAGGGGTACGAGGGTGGGCTGCATATTCTGTACTTTTTGTAAATAATGATGAGTGTCGTGCTTTTCGTCGTGTAGCCCTACATGTTTTTCCCTAGGAAGTACGTTGTTCACCTTTCCTTAGAGAGGAGATAAAAATTGTATCCTCAGGGTCATGAAAATTCATCTGTTCTCCATTCTTCCAAATTTTGAGTTTAAGCCTTTTTCTCATGTGTAGGGGCCAATGAGGAGGACGGACAGGACTGCTGTGGAAGAGATGAGTGCAAAACAAGATTATTGGCTTGAAGGAAGGGTATTAAGGCGGGAGGATGGTCTTATTTCTCCTGATTCATAATTAACGCAAACATTTACACCGATGGGCCATGATATTATGACCACCTAAATAATAAGCTATAGGACCCCCTTTAGCCCGCAAAACAGCGGATATTCGGCGAGGTTTCGATTCCACGATGTGGCGATAGGAATCCTGGAGTATTAGTACCATAATGTCAACAGCAGATCCTTCAGTTCCCGCACATTTCGGGGTGGTGGTGATTTAGAGCGAACCGTCTTTTTCAAGTCAAACCACATATGTTCGATTGGGTTAATATCAGGTATATTTGGAGACCAAGGCATTAATAGAAAGTCACCATCATGTTCCTCTAACCACTCCCTGAAGATTCTGGCAGTATGGCATGGCGCATTGTCTGTTGGAAATGGCCATAACCAGCAGGAAACAGTCATTCAGTTGCCATGAATGGCTGAACTTGGTCCGCAACGATGTTCAGATAGCTGACAGCTGTCAGAGATTGAGCTATTAGGATAATGAAGCCAAAAATGTCCCAAGAAAACATCACCCACAGCATAAACACCGCCGCCGTGGCCGCCGGCCGGCCTATTTCCGCCCAACAGTGTATCCAGGTTTCATAGCCTCCGTTGGTAATCGGCGTATCCGCGCTCGGCCGTCTACGTAGTGCACCAGGAATCTTGATTCGTCAGACCAGGCCACTTTCTTTCAATCATCCACGGTTCAATCTCGATGATCTTGGGCCCATTTAATGCGTTGTTGGCGATAACGTGCAGTGAGTAAGGGGACCCGGCTGGGTCTTTGGCTACGCAGGCCCATGCGCAGAAGGCTCCGATGAACTGTGTGCTGTGACACATTGCCCTGATCACCAGTTGTAGCTGCGGGTGATTTGTCGCACTGTGGCCCTGAGGTCACTGTGAACAATAAGCAACAGTCTCCGCTCTGGCATCAATGAGCTGCGGACGACGATTCGTCGTTTGGCCCTCTGTGCACCACTTTTGATACGTACTCACAACAGCGGCACGTGAACCCACAAGCAGCGTCATTTCCGAGATTGTAGTTCCAAGGTGCCGTGCCATCACAATTTGTCCTTTATCAAACTCCGATAAATCGGTAATTTTTCTCATTCTGACTCCGAACACTCTACTAACCGAAAGCCGGTCCTAGGGTTGTATCTATACTGCTCTGTGAACTTCACCTGCGCCACCGTTGGGTCTCCAAGCGCGCTAATTTCTCTAGGCTGGGGGTGGTGGTCATAATGTAATGGCTCTTCGGTGTACTTTCATACCCTTCTCCCACTCTTCAAAATCCTTAGTGTTATGAAATAGTTTTTCATAGAATGATAGTACTATGTCTATATGACTAGTACTAATATGGCTTTGCAATTTTTCAATACTACTATAGGCACTCGTGCAAATAGTGCAAGTCACTTTCCGACGATAGTCCTCTTTCTCATCAACATGAAATTTTTTTTCATGCTTCCGTAAATTGCTTTTGGTAGAAAAACTACTTCTGCAGACACGGCAAGAGTTGGTCGAAGACGCCGTATTTTTCCGCGTTTACAAAGAAACATGACTGATGCTTAGATCACACGGCCGTAATTGAGAAGACCACGCTAACTGATGGAAATCTGAATCTCTACCCATATTTCAGACGCTGACGCAAATTGTTGGATCCCAAACCTGTAACCAAACGAGTGTTTGAAACGTCATGATTCCAGCACCTGACGGCATTCTTAGGGGAACCCTGTTACTGCCGACAGACACTAGTCCGGGAATTCTCCTTGTGATATTATTGTATTGTATTTTAATATTAATGTATAAGAAGTTGGCAGCAGTACTCATTGTTTACATCCGCTGTAAGTATGTTACTTGTGTGACTTCCGTCCAAATGAGCGAGAAGTGAAACATACACTGTATTGACAAACGTCACCGGACACCTAGAAGAGAAACACACAACATAGCATTTATTGATATTGTACGGTGTCGGTCCACCTTTGGCCTTAATGCATGCACTGACCCTTCGAGACATGCTTTCGACAAGGTTTTGGAACACAGCGATAGGTATGCGTTTCCCTTCAGTACATAATGCTGCCGCTAACTGTTGCTTTTTTTTTTTTTTTTTTTTTGATTGGAGGTTTAACGACCACCGTGAGCAACTCAAATGGGCTATAAGCAGTCGCCCGTCCCTAATTTAGGGTCACTGGTTCCAGGGAAGGGAGAGAGCCAGTGCCGTAAGACAAACACAACATCCATGCCTGACCGGGATTCGAACCCGGACCCCTTACGGACGAATGATCAGAGGCCAACGCCTTAGACCACTGCGCCACCGGGGCGGCTAACTGTTGCTTAGTAGTAGGCCTTGGTTCCAAACTTCTTATGCGGCGCTCTGGTTCATCCCATAGGTGTTCTATGGGATTGAGATCAGGGCTCTGTGCTGGCCAGTTAACTCACGATACGGAATTATCGTCAAACCACGCCGTAACAGTCCTTCCTTTATGGCTCGGTTCCATAGTATTGCCACAGATTTGGTAGGGCATTATTGTCCAGAATATCAAGGTAGACGTGCTGGTTAACAGGTTTGTCCACGATACCCAATGGGCCGGGACCATACCACGAAAAACGCCCCCACACAAGTACACTGCCAGCTTCAAACTTGACCTTAGGAACAGTACCCTGTGGTAAATAGAGTTCCCCCGGCTGCTGCTATACCAACACACGGCCATCAGACTGATGGATCGTGTATCTGGATTCATCAGTCCATAGGACCCGTTTCCATTGATCTACGGTCCACGATAAATGTTCTTTACACCATGCTAAACGACGAGTAGTATTCCGATTGGAGATGAAAGGCTTATGAGCAGCCGCACGACCACGGTAACCCATGGAATGAAGTTCTCTGCGAATGGTAAGTGTAAATACAGAGGTTCCAGCATTTTTACTCACCTGTACACTGAGGTCTTGCGCAGTACTCCGTCGATTTGCTGTAACGACTCTCCTGAGGCTTTGACGTCCTCTATCACTGATTTTCTTTGGTCTGCCGGTACGTTCGTTTCGCTGCTTCAGGCACGCCATGTGTCTTCCACTTATTCAGTACATCCAAAACAGTTGAGTTGGGTATTTTTAAACGCCTCTCGGTTTCTCTTATGGACAACCCACTAATATAACACTTCACAATCTTTCCTTTCACAAAGTCAGTTTTCTCCCGCTGCGACATTTTCACTCAACCTCACAGTGTGATATGATCGCGGTCAGCTGCAGCCTTGTTTTTATACTGTTTGCAGCTGTACCGCGCATCTTAACAACGCAGTGGGTCCATTCATTTACTTTTGAAGGAGTGTTTGGTGGCATTTGTCAATATAGCTTATATGGGTAAACGACAGCTGTATTTTTTGTTAATCAAAGCTTTATTAAATGAAGGTGAGTTTTTGGTATTTTATTTCTCAACTATTTAACTAACAAAAATAAATAATAATGACAAGTATTTACGACTTGAGAGATTTGGTGTGGAACCATCTGCTGATAGGCAATGGGTGCATTGGAAGCAAACGTTCGAAAACTTCTGTAACGTACCAGGAGATGTGACGTACCTGCCAGAAGGACGCACACGACATAAAGGCAGATAGGAATCAGAATAAATGTCTGCGTAGCTCAGTTGGTAGAGCGACTTGTTCCGGAATAAGCGGCCTCGGGTTCGAATCCCGGCGTAGACCAAAAATGACGGAGAAATTCACTTCGTTATAATGGCGCCCGAACTATCCGGATGACCCGACCGTTCACAATCTCGCAATGGTGTGATGTTATTTACACACCGCGAGATAGGAAAAATAAGAGCAGCACTTCAAAAAAAAAAAAAAAATAAGGGGGAGATGATGTAACGTACCAGGAGATGTGACGTACCTGCCAGAAGGACGCACACGACATAAAGGCAGATAGGAATCAGAATAAAATGTCCGCGTAGCTCAACTGGTAGAGCAACTTATTCCGGAATGAGTGGACCCGGGTTCGAATCCTGGCGCGGATAAAAATGACGGAGAAATTCACTTCGATATACTTCTTAGGCTACATTGATGGAGTATATCTGAAGATAGTAAATTGCAACTATTAACTAATTATGTCGCTCCCAATATTTTTCAGTATATCAGTGAATCTAAAACTTTTACTGATGCTATGGCTATTTTGGAATCCTTATACATTAGGCCTAAAAACGAAATCTACGCCCAACATAGTTTGGCAACACAACGTCAACTAGCCGAAGAGTCTATATCTTCAGGTCTTAAAACAAATGAGTAAAGATTGCAACTTTAATGTGTCTCGCTGAACAGAACAAGAATGAATACATCAGAGATACATTCATTAGCGGATTGAAGTGCACTCGCATACGGCAACGGCTTTTAGAAAACACGTTTCTCTCTCTAGACGCTGCTTTCAATCGGCTTTGGAAATGGCAGAACACTCTGCTTCTTACTCGGGACTGATGGATGCCGCAGCTGCTGCTCACTAGGGTGTGCTGAAAAAAATAATTTCGAAATTGAATTTGGAAGAGGGTAGAAAAGTTGCCTCTTACCTTGAAATGTATGCATATATTTTTTAAATATTTTTTTTGTTCAAGATCTTGAGCCCTCTACCAAGCGTTAAGTTTTCAAATACTATTAAAAATAAAATAGAGTCGTGTTGCCATTTTCGCATTTTTATTATACATATTAATTTTATTATGCATATTAATTGCACAAATATACTACGTTTTCTCAGTTCAACCTTTATTTAATGTTTTATGTCTGAAATGTATCTCTTATCAACTCTGTTAATAGGAGAAAGTGCGAACTACATCGCAATGGCGGAATCATACTGGTCTAGGCGTTCTACCCATTATCAGGTTAAGTGCGCCCGGAGTGTATACTTGACCTTGAAAGATACACGCGCCATATTTCCCTTATAGAAAAGCCAGGTTTATCTTATACAGGGCACATTACCCCACCTTCAGGTACAGCTAAAGGTTCTGCTGAAAGTATTCTGAATTTTTTCAGCGGAAGAAAGTTAAGTCTAGGCCACCTGGTGGCAATAGGTTGTGATGGCATGGCTTTCGATACTGGGAGCAAAAACGGAGTTATAGTTTGTCTTGAAATGAAATGAAATCGTTCAATCCACTGGTTCGAATGCCAATTGCATGCCAATGAATTGCTTCCGAGACACTTATTTCAATATGTAGATGGAGTTACAACAGGTCCAAAATAATATTCGGGAACAATTAGGAAATCATTAGATAAATGCGAAAAGCTGCCAGTTGTAAACTTTATGGCGATTTCTTGTGATTTGCCAAAAGTCGACCTACAGGATTCAGTTCAGATCAAAGATATTTGTATGACATTTGCAAGGCTATTTCTTTAGAACAATGCTCTAGGAATTTAGCTGATCGTCAACCTGGAACGCTATCTCATGCACGTTGGCTGACGACTATAAAACGTGTTCTATGATACTACATCTCGTGTGATAATACGTCAGCGAACTTAAAAATTATTTCAGAATTTATTTTAAGAGTTTACGCCACAATGTGGTTCATGATAAAGTGTCATCCTTCCTGCAAAGATGGAGCTTTGCATGTTTTAAAGACGATAAAGGCAACTCGTTATTTAAGTGACGAATTGAAAGCTGTAATTAACCCAGTTTTTCAAAGGAATGCATACTTTATTTACCCTGAGAATATGCTCTATGCGATGAACGCCGCCCCATTCGTGAGCTGGGACTAAAGAGGATTCTGAGGGCTAGACATAGAATGACTAACACAGAAAGAACATTCAAAATTCCAAACATTAACTTTGAAGCTATTAACTACATCGATTTTATAAACTGGAAAGAGTGTCATTTTGTATCTCCCTATTTTGACAAACGCTACAAATGAAGACCTTGAATCTCATAAATTCTCCAGTCATTCCTTCTTTAGAGTTTCTTCGATACCCTTGCCCCACACAGGCTCTCTGGAAAGGTGCGTAAAATTAGTTTCAGAGGCATCAATGTCTGTCATTGGACCAGAAGCACGTGATGCCTTAATCCGTGCTAAAACTCAATCCCGACAAATTTTGCCAAATTTTGATCATAAAAATCAGTATATATTGGCTGAATGATTTTCATTAACATTTTTATGCTTAGTTGTTATGTATTTATTTTTTATTGTTTAAAAATGCAATTCAATTGATATTTATTTTTCAATGTTTGTTTTATCAACATGTTTCATTCATTTTTGAATTGAAAGTAAATCTGCAAAATTTCACAATATTTGAATTTTTCTTTGGTGTGTTAAAAAAATATTGTATTCTGAAAATGCATTTTCTTATATCAATTAAGTTCTTTGAATATAATTTTTAATAATTATTGAAATAGTTTGTAAATTCTTAGACTTTTAACTTTTTCTTGGAAAGGTTAGGTTTTAGGCTGAAAACTCTAAAATACAAAGCCCGATAGAGGGCTCAAGACTTTGAATAAAAAATCTAAAAAAATTATGGGCATTTATTTGAAGGTAAGAGGCAACTTTTCTTCCCTCTTCCAGATTTAAATTCAAAATTTTTTTCACCTATTTGAACGGTCCATCCTACTGCTCACATAAACGATGATGTTGAGATAAATACTGGTACATCCATTACTACAACTCCTGCTTTGACTAGAACAGAAAAGTGCTATTTTTGTGGAGGAAATCGCCACCCTAGAATGTCCTGCCCTGCCAGAAATGTAGCGTGTCGAACATGTGGGAAGAAATAACACTTTCAGGGAGCTTGTAAATCAAAACCTACTAAATCTACTACTGACATCCCTGCTTCAACTGCCTCAGTTTTGGCTGCTGCACTTACCTGCCTTTCGAAGTCTACAGTAGCAATTAAAATCAACGAAGTCAAGCTGAATGTTCTAATAGGTACTGGAAGTTCATTAAGTTTTATTGATCAAACCCTTATAAATAAATGTCGTACTCATATACAAGTACTACCTTATAGCGGCAAAGTCGCTATGGCCAACTCCTCACTATTCACCGAAGTTATAGGCCGTTGTAGAGTTAATATTGAAATGGAGGGTCATACTTATAAAAACATAGTGATGTTATTTATGAAAGATCTTTGAGCTGATGCCATAATCGGACTAGACGTACTACAGTGTCATACCTCTGTCGAAATTGTCCTCCATGGTTTACAGCCTCCACTCAGGGTTTGTGGCTTGACCGTTGCAAACGCGCCTCCAGTATCTCTGTTTGCTAACCTTACTCCGAATTGTGTGCCTATAGCTACAAAGTCTAGAATACAGTCAAAAGGTGATAGTCAGGTTCTGGCTACAGAAATTGAAAAGCTCCTACATGAAGGTCTGATTGAGCCTAGTAATTATACGTGGCGTACCGAGGCTTTTGTGGTTAGAGGAGAAAATCACAAGGCTAGGATGGTTGTAGATTATTCACAAACCATAAATAAATTTACGATGTTCGATGCGTACCCTCTACAAAGAATAGAAGAGATAATTGCTAAAATTTCGGCAAATGAGGTGTACAGTGTCATAGATCTGAAAAGTGCATATCACCAAATACCCATCCTGAAGTCTGAGAAGCCATATAGGAAGCTTCGAAGCCTGTGGGAAGCTCTATCACTTCCTACGCGTTCCCTTCGGAGTTACAAATGGAGTGGCTTGTTTCAAAGAGTGATCGATAGCATTGTCCTGGACGAGAGCCTGGAAAATGTTTTCCCATAGCTGGTTGACGTTACTGTTTGTGGGAAAAATCAAAAAGATCACGACAGGAATCTGGCGAAGTTCCTAGATGCTGTTGAGAAAAATAATCTCACGTTGAACAGAGAAAAATTTCAGTTTTCTGTTAGGACTGTGAATTTACTTGGCTACCAACAAAACTATCAAGCTAGACCCGAATCGACTGGGATCTCTTCTTGATCTACCTATACCTAAAAATGAAGCTTGTTACGACATGCTCTGGGTACGTTTTCACACTACAGTAAATGGATACCTAGATCCTCTGAAAAGATTCGACCTTTAGTGCAAAAAAAAAAAAAAAAAAAAAATGTTCTCCTCTATCTGAAGAAGCTACTTCAGTATTTTGGGCTTTGAAAAATGACGTGGCTAAAGCGGCACTAGCTGCAATAGATGACGGAGTACCTTTAACGGGTAGAAACTGATGCATCTAATTTTGCTATAGCCGCTTCTCTATAGGCCAAGCAGGAAGACGCGTTGCTTTCTTCTCTAGAACCCTCAGCAGGTCTGAACAGCGACATTCTTCAATAGAAAAAGAAGCTTATGCCATAGTTGAATCGTTACTTTATTGGCGGCATTACTTGATTGGTAGGCATTTTGAAGTAATTACTAGGGATGTCGACCGATCAATATTTTTCAGTGGTTAATACATATTATCATTGATTGATTAATCGACCGATTAACCTTTCAACTTGTCCGTTCCCTTCAATGCTAGAGGGAACGGACAAGTTGAAAGGTACAACTGGATAATATGGAAGACTATAACACTTACCCTTAGGTCTAAGAACATGAAAACTGAGCGGTGGGAGGTACTGGACCATGCTCTGCACTCCATTCGCTCTCTTCTATGCACGTCAACAAATGCACCCCGCACAAGAGGATGTTTAACCATCCTAGAAGATCTAATGGGAGTTCAATTTCAACCTGGTTAACTAAATCTGGTCCTGTTCTTTTAAAAAAGAACGTTTGCTCTAGTAAATACGATCCTCTTGTGGAAGAGGTAGAGCTAATAGAATCTAACCCAGATTATGCCTATGTCAGATTCCTTGATGGGTGAGAAACTGCTGTTTCAACTCGGCATCTTGCTCTTAGAGGAGAACACCCAAGAGAGGTGAATGATTGTCAGAGACACGAAATTCCTCAAACTACTGACTCGGCACCTGCTAGTAATCTTGAATATGGGACTAATGTAGTTGAAACTAACGAACTATCACTGACTGCTACTGAGGACTCTGATGAAGCACTGCGCCCAACACGTTTCAGGCGCCGTCTGTCATACCTGTCTATGTACCTAATTTTTAGAGAGGGGTGAATGTGATATTATTGTATTGTATTTTAATATCAACGTATCCAAATTGGCTGCAGTTCTCATTGTTTACATCCACTGTGAGTATGTCAGTTGTGTGACTTCCGTCCGAATGAGCGATAAGTGAAACATATATTGGTAACACGACAGCTGTATTTTTTGTTAATTAAAGCCTTATTAAAAGAAGGTGAGTTTTTGGTATTTTACTTTCAACACTCCCAGCGACCCAGTCCGCGCCTGTCGAAGTGGTTGCATTACATAAACGGGTGCAAATGGTCCCCAAGGATGGTTACGTAGACTCAACCGGTCCTGCAGACGTATGAGGGCTCCTAATGCGCGCCAGCTGAAAACACACCACACTATAACAGAGCCACCGCCGGCATGCAGGATCCTTTGCTTCGCTGGGTTTTCGCCATACCCGGAGTCGGTTATCTGCCCGAAACAGTTGGTACCGCGATTCGTCGGACCTGACTAAACGTTTCCACTCATCTTGTGTCCGATGGCGGTGTTCCGGAGCACAGCCCTGTGTCATTAGGTCAGCAATCGCACCTGTGTGGGCCGTCAGCTCCGGAACCCCATTGAACACAGGGGACGTTGCACTGTTCAAATGCTGATGCTCCTACTGACCCCAGCATGGAATTGCGCTATGATTTTCGGCAATGTTGCACGTCGGGCAGATGCAGGGGCGGATTGGCCCACCGGGACATTTCCCGGTGGACCACTCAAGAAATGGCCCTCTTCTGAATGCTTGTTTGCCTGGATTTTGGGAAACGGATGCATAATTATTTTGGAAATTATGAAAAATAATCGTTTATTTCATTTTACCTTTATTTCTGCCTGAAAAGTTATTCCCTTGAAAAAAAAATAGAAAAGAAACATTTCCTTCTGTCTTTGTTGAGCATTTGCTCTGACAGGAAGGACGCAAGGGTATCTGACAGTATTTGCTTGAGGAAAGCGCCGCCGAACCAAGCAAGCTGTTATAAATTAATCAAGCTGAAGACATAGGTCATTAGACTTGGAGTCTAGTATGCCCTACCCTTGTGTTATCTTAAATAGGACCCATTGCGATGGCCCATCACCCTCCCTCCTGCCATTATCCACAGACTGACAGAACACAAAGCGATTCTTCCTCAGAGATATTCCGACATCCGAATCCATCGAAGTGCTCCCCTTTTTGCCTTGAGCGAAGAGCAAAACCAATGGTATATTCGGCACAAGAGCATGTAGAAGGCGATAGTGAGGATACCGCGCAATCAGTTCCTTTTGACCCATGATGCGGTATTAGCATTTTAAAAGCCAGCGTGAAGTGAAAGTGTTCAGTGAAGTGTGATAATCAACCTAAATATATTAACAACGAAAAAAAAAATCTAAAAAAAAAAAAAAAAAAAAAAACCCCGTAAAAGTGGGACAGCAAGATCGCGCGAAAATAAAGACGTTTTTTTTTGTTTTTTGATTGGAGGTTTAACGACCACCGTGAGCAACTCAATGGGCTATAAGCAGTCACCCGTCCCTAATTTAGGGCCACTGACTCCAGGGAAGGGAGAGAGTCAGTGCCTTAAGACAAACACAACATCCACGCCTCACACGGGATTCGAACCCGGACCCCTTCTGGACGAATGATCAGAAGCCATCTCTTAGACCACTGCGCCACCTATTCATGTTGAATGACAGAGGAAAATGTGAAAAATCAAGTAAGTTCTGCACCTATTTATACATACCTAATAATTCTTATATATTAAGGACTAGTGTAAGTCAGGTTTCATCACTATTGACTGTTAACAGCTTTCGAGGAGAATATATATTTGGAATTTGTGCAATCACCTCGCATTTACGTTGCCTTTGCAATGTAAATTTTAGATTTTTGAATCTAAAAGGAATGTAAAAAGTTAAAAACATATGCCAATTATTATTAATCAGTTTGCATGGTTAATAATAATTGGCATATGTAAAGAATGAAAATTATTAGTGACGCACTGCAAAAAAAAAATGTATTAATCAACGAGCATGCTGTACGTTTTATCCAGAAATTGATCCGAACGAGAACGGGGCTAAACTCGTAGTACAAAATCTCAAATGAACAAAAGTATAAAATTGTGGGATGTATCTAATCCACCCAGATTACCATATGTAATTACTGAAATAAATATAAGTTTAAACTTACGGGTGGTGAGACAATCTCAGTCGGAGGGATGGTGCGCTTTACCTCTTTTGATGAGAGAAGTGTTTTAAGAAAGTGAAGAGTTGTTGGAGTTCGAATGCCCCCACTCCAATCAGTAAAATGACGACAAAGATTTCTCTTTTGCATACACTATTACATGCCCATATTGATCTTAAAAGAAATAACGATTCACCAGTACTGGTTTACATGAATCAAAAAAGGCGTTTGCTCAGGGAGAAACCAATACGCGCAGTCAGCAAACAGTGGCCAAATAAATATAAAAATTAATTTCATAGAAAAATTGCCATGTGCATGTGTACATTTGGACTTTCAGAATGATTTTTATAATGGTTTAGTTGAAAATGTGGCTTTCAAGAGACTCGTTTTTCTTTCTTTTCTTTTTTTTTTTTTTTTTTTATAAAGAGCAAATTTTTCTGTCAGGTGCGAAACAGCATTTTGAGCGTGACTTGATGCTACATTATATCGGACGGATTTAGAAAATTCTTTCACCGCTAAATTTTAGTAAAATTTGTTCAGGTCTGAATTTGTTTTACTATGCTTAGCACATTTCAACACATTTTCCTTTCATCCAAGATCTAACAAAATGATTTTCATGAAGGAATTTATGAGGCATTAACCGGTAGATACGTATATTCCTACAGTGTAATGGTTTATCTAGGAATATTATATAGGGCTATGAGTTGGATAAAAGGAAATTTTTCGAAGGCTGAAAATTTTTATTGTGACATATTTAAGCTTTAAATCGAGGATTAAAAATTCGAAAAATCTCAGAAATGGATAACTGCTTAATTTTCAATAGATCAGATGGTTATAGCCTACCTAATAATCTTTTTATCAAAAACAACAGGCGGTATTTTGTTTTGGAGTTTTTATTTATATCTCTCTCGTCTAAATGCTTCCCTAACCAAGGCGAAAGCAACCAAGTAGTAACGTCACAAAACTTGCGCATGCCGAAATGATTCAGAGATATATCTGCACAGTCTGTAACAGACTAAAATGAAGCGATGCACCCATGCTTCATGGTTGTAATGACCGACTTTAAACAAATAATTCAAACAAGAAAAACTGAGAAATACATTAGACTGCTATGTACATTGACCTCAAATAAAATATGGTAATAAAGTATGTATATATAGTTCTTTTAGGCATATACATTGTACACTATCTACCAACAAGTAATTGGACACCTGTGATAGCAAAGGAAAACGAAGTTCATTCACCAATAGTTGGTGGAGCCTCCACGAGCGGCGATTACAGCTGCGACCCTCCGGGGTTTACTCTCAACCAGACGTTGTACGACGGCTAGCGGTATTTTCTTCCACTCGGCTCGGAGAAGACAGGTCAGTTCCTTCACGGATTTCGGACGGTAGGGGCACCCCTTAAGTCGACGCTCAAACTCGTCCCAGAGGTGCTCGATAAGGTTAAGGTCCGGGCTCTGCGCACGCCAGTCCATTCGATTAAGCCCATTGTCACCATACCAAGCCATGATCGACCTCGCAACATGACAGGTGGCATTGTCATCCTGAAAGTAACATGGGTCCACCCCGTAAAACTGCCACAACGTAGGAAGCACATGGTCATCCAAAATGGTGCAGTAGGTCTCGGAGTTGAGTCTACCAGGAATTGCGACCAAGGGTCCCGTGCCATACCAGGAGAAACACCCCCATTCCACCGCCGCCGAACTTCACAGCTGGCACAATACATTCCGGCAGGAGGATTTCTCCAGGCAGATGCCAAACCCAGAACCTGCCATCCGAACGGTAGAGGGTGAACCTTGATTTGTCGCTCCAGAACCTGTTTCCACTGTTCAACGGTCCACTGTCGACGTTCTTTGCACCACGTTAGCCGAGCAGCGCTATTGGACTTGGTGATCAAAGGCTTGTGGGCGGCAGCACGTCCATGATAACCGAGCAGATGGGCTTCCTTACGGATGGTATTAATCGAAAGAACACTCCCGGATGCCTGTTAAAACTCCTCGCGGATGTGGCCCATCGATTTGGTGCGGTTCTTCCGAATTTCTCTGGCCAGCACCCGTCGGTCTCTAACTCCCAGTTTTGTGGGTCTGCCGGGTCGTGGCACATTCCGACAGTCACCTCTCATCTTCCACTTGCCAATCACGTAGGCCACTGTCGAATTTGGGTACTTCAACTCGCTGGATATGTCACGTATGGATCTGCCATTTCTGTGATACCCGACGATTACACCTTTCTCGAAATCAGAGAGCTCCGAATTGCGTGGCATCTTGCATGCGACTGGTTGCGTTGTTTCCCACAGGATACTTAACGGCGGCGGCTGTGACGTGTATCAGGACCGCAGGGGTGTCCAATTACTTGTTGGTATATAGTGTATATACAGTATACACATACCTGTGTGTGTTACACGCCTTCAAATGGAGGAATGTTTAGGTTTTTTATGGGGTCTGAAGAAATTGAAAAGGGGGTGGTTTATAATCCTTTGCTGTAGTGGACCACAAATCTAAATTTCCCGGCCTGATTTGGTCCCCCCAATCCGCCCCTGGGTAGATGTTACGATGCATGCGAGATGCCGCTGTCCACGATCGTCTAGGGCCTTTCTACGGCCACAACGGTCTTGCTTTCTGGATGTTTTCCCAGATTTTGTGTTGACCGTGTAAATTCAAATTTCGTGGTAATTTCCGAGATGAGTGACCCATCTTCCGGGCGCCAACTATCATAATACGTTTGAAATCACTTAGATCCCGATCACTGCCATCTAAACTGCGAGTGCTACCACTTGAGCTTGGGAAGATATATGTCTCTATATACACTGAGTGGCCACTTCATTATGACCACCAGACAGTTTTAAGCAAATGAGCTATGGCTGCACGCTGTTGCCGCCAGAGGGCGAGGCTAGTATAAAAAGGGAAAGCTTAGTGCTTGCGACAGTAACAGAAGTGATTTTTGTGTAACGAGATGGGTAAAAAATGTGAGTTGACGGACTTTCAACGTGGGATGAATTATAGGGGCTCGGAACCATGGAGCGAGTATCACAGAAACCGCCGCATTCGTGAAATGTTCCAGCGCAGCTGTTGTTAAAGTGTTTAAAGACTGGACTGTCAGCCAAAAAACTGGGTCTCTACGGGCAACGTGTGATCGTCATCGACTAGTGACTGCTCGGACGTAACGGAAAGTGTCCAGACTGGTAACAGACAACAGAAGGGCAACAGTGCAGCAAATTACAGACCATCTTAATCAAGGATCCCCTCAAATGATCTCTGCACGCACTGTTCGCCGTACACTGCATCGGATGGGATATGGCAGCCGAAGGCCTGTTTGAACACCTTTGCTGTCTGCAGTTAAAAAGAGATAACGTCTCCAGTTCGCACAAGAATTGGACAGTCTATAATTGGAAACAAATTATGTGGTCCGATGAATCACGTTTTCAGTTGCACCATGCCGATGGCCGAGTGAGAATTTGGCGGAAACAGCACGAAAGTATGGACCCCAAATGCATTGCTACAACCCTTCAAGCTGGTGGAGGACACGTTATGGTTTGGGGAATGTTTTACTAGCATGCTTTGGGCCCTTTAATTCGTGTTGATCAACGTCTGACTGGCACATCAGATCTAAACATCGTTGCGGACCAAAAGCATCCTGTCATGTGGATGGTTTATCCCAATGGCGATGGCTACTTTCAACAAGATAATGCGTCCTCCCATAGTGTTCGTATTGTACAGGATTTGTTTCAGGAACATGCCGGTGAGTTTACTTTGCTTAGGTGGCCCCCACAATCTCCAGATCTCAACCCCATTGAGAATTTGTGGGATGAAGTTGAACGAGCCAGCAGACAGCTGGATCCACCACCCTGCAATCTCACATTCCTGGAAAGTGCTATTCATCAAGCATGGTCCCAGATTCCACAAAACACCTATCAACATCTTGTGGAGTCCATGCCACGAATAATCGACGCAGTATTAAAGGCAAAAGGTGGCCCAAAGAAGTACTGAGGCGGTGGTCATAATAAAGTGGCCACTCAGTGTATATATATATATTCCAAGGGACAGGAAAAGACCCAGAAGACCACATGGGAGATGGGTGGATGAAATTCGAAAGTATGCGGGAGTAACATGGAGGAGACTGGCACAAGACAGACCGTTGTGGAAGAAACTTGGGGAGACCTTCGTCCAGCAGTGGATTGATAATGGTTGACAATGATGATATATATACACACACACACTATATACAGGGTGCATAGGAAAGTCCCTTTAGCCTGAAATAACTTGCGAACGGAGAGAGGTACAGTTATGCAAGTGAGATAACGGTATAGTAAAGCGACTACGCCCGATCGAATGCAACCGATAGCAGCGCCCCTAGTGGCGAAATGCGGAAGTTAGCCACTGCAAATCGAAAACGAAAATAGAGCAAAATTTCCAATTACAAAGTTGTAGAGCATGAATTAATTAGTACAAAACGACATTTGTTTCACACGGATAAGATAAATTGTCGCCTGAATACCCTAAAATGCCCGAAATCAATGCGCGACCATTTGTGTGAACGTTTGAAGGGAACAGGCATAGGTATGAGCAAATACACACAATTTATTGCATAAATGCATACTTTTATGTCAATACAGTCTGATGACGTCAGACAAAACAAAAACAAGAAAGGCAAACTGGCGCACAGTGATAAAAAGTTAATGTCGAGTATGTTCGAAGAGTTCGCCATTGCCCACGATACACATTTGTATTCGTGAAAGTAACTCTGCATGCACATTCCTCCGCATGGAAGGTGTCACACTACTGCAAGCATCTGTAACAAGACTACGTAGATCCAGCAGACTTGTAGGCGCTGTTACATACACCAGATTGTTTACGTAACCCCAGAAATCCAAGCTCGCCATTCTCACACAGCGTACGTAGACCTAAACTTCTGATCAGGGTACATCCTGCTACTGGTTTTTATATCGTAGGTACGGTACAACGTCACAATCTGTATTTGCATACGGCTACATTTGCGAAATGTGAATACGCAGATTCGAATCGTCGCACATCGATTTCGGACATTTTAGGGTATTCAGGCGACAATTTATCTTATCTGTGTGAAACAAATGTAGTTTTGTACTAATTAATTGATGCTCTACAACTTTGTAATTGAAAATTTTGCTCTATCTCTTTTCGTTATCGACTTGCAATGACAAACTTCCGCATTTCGCCACTAGGGGCGCTGCTATCGGTTGCATCCGATCGGGCGTAGCCGCTTTACTATACCGTTATCTCACTTGCATAACTGTACCTCTCTCCCTTTGCAAGTTATTCCAGGCTAAAAAGACTTTCCTATGCACCCTGTATATGCACTGAAGAGCAATTGAATTAGAGACAGTTGGCGTTATGCAAATGTAGCGCTGTGGGCGGCCCTGTAAACGGAAACATGATATATGCAGCGATCCGACAATATAAGCAGTGATGCGACGGGAATCAGTAACAGTCGGACGCAGTATGGGTAAGACGAAGGATCTAAGCGCATTTGATCGTGGGCAAATTGTCGGGGGCCGACGAATGGGTCACTACATCTCGGAGTCGCGCAGGCACTAGGATTTTCACGAGCCACTGTGTCACGGGTGCACCGTGAGTATACCGCATTCGGTAAAAACCATCCCAGAAAGGGCCAACTGCCGTGGACAGCAGCGTGTGGATGAGCGGGGTCATCGTCCGCTAGCTCGCATTGTAACAGCTGATAGACGGGCCACAGTGCAAGCAATCCCTTGTCAATTTAACGCTGGTGCACAAAAACGAGTAAACAGCCACACCATCCAGAACGATCTCCTCGCTATGGGGTACAGAAACCATCGTCCCACGAGGGTACAGCTGCTGACCGCACATCACAAGGTGTAAAGATTAGCATGGGCGCGGGAACAACGCCACTGGATCCTAGACATGTAGAAAAATGTTGCCTGGACTGATGAGTCGAGATTCACGTTGGTACATGCGGATGGCAGGATACGAGTACGGAGCAAACCACATGAAGCGATGGATCCTTCTTGCCAGCAGGGTACTCTTCAAGCTGGTCTGGGGACCCCTGGTACGTGTGACATCGTCCCTCACAGGTCAACGTTACCGGGATATCCTGGACGACTATTTGCCCCCGTTTGTGCGTGTTCAACATCCCACTGGGGACCTCATCCTGCAAAAAGACAATGCACCGTGCCATCGGTCCCGAATTGTATCCGAATGGTTGGATGAACACTCCACCGACGTGACCTCAATCCCATCGAGCACATCTGGGATGCCATCGAGAGAGTTGTTCGAGTCTTTGACTCTCCTCCATCAAATCTTCGTGAACTGTGGGAGCTTGTGGATCGGTATGGCTTTTTTTTTTATTGAAGGTTTAACGACCACCGTGAGCAACTCAATGGGCTGTAAGCAGTCGCCCGTCCCTAATTTAAGGTCACTGGTTCCAGGGAAGGGAGAGAGCCAGTGCCGTAAGACAAACACAACATCCATGCCTCACGGGATTCGAACCCGGACCCCTTTCGGACGAATGATCAGAGGCCATCGCTTAGACCACTGCGCCACCGGGGCGCTCCGTATGGCTTCCAAACGCTTTAGGTGTCTTGTCGAGTCCATGCAGACTAATCGCCGCCGCCATCAGGTATGTCTAATTCAATTGCTCTTCAGTGTATATACACACTGAAGTGCCAGAAAAACTGGTACAGAAGAGCTTATGCAAAATACATTGCAACGCCACCTATGCGCGTACCCGGTTGCGTCCGCCAGTGCGTATATAAAGCGATAGACATCCTTGCCAGCTGTCAGAGCTGTTTTCGGCCTGAGAATGACAAGTAATAACGATTTAAGCGATATTCAACGCGGTGTCATAGTTGGCGGTCGTGAGATGGGCCATAGTATTTCGGAGGTAGAAACGAAGTTCGGATTTTCACTGACGACCATTGCAAGGGTGTACCGTGACTACAAGAATTCCGGCAAAACCTCCAACCTACGATACCTGTGTGTCCGTAAAAAGACATTGGGTGAACGTGACTATCGTCGGCTGTCAAGAATTGCATCACGCGATAGGCGTGCAACAATCTCGCAGGTATAATCGGAATTCAATGCTGGAGCTTCAACAAGCATCAGTGTCCGGACTCTGCAACGCACCCTGCACGATATGGGCTTTGTGAGCCGACGCATAACTAGTCCCCTTGATGGGTGCACGACGTAGAGCTATGCGCCTCGCTGGGGCACGGCAACACCGCCACTGGAAACAAGTAGCCTGCTCTGACGAGTCGCGTTTCTAACTGTATCCGGCAGATGGAAGGATTCGTGTGTGGCGCAAACCCCATGAAGCCATGGATCCCGCCTGTCAACAGGGAACTGCACCGGCTGGTGGTAGTGTGTTTAGCTGGACTTCACTGGAAGCCCTAGTACGTCTACAAACGTCTGTGACAGGTCAACGCTATGTGCGCATCCTTTCTGACGAGGTACACCCGTTCATGCTGTTGGGTCGGGCCTGTTCCAACACGACAATGCACCTCTACACAAGTTTCTGGACGCCACATTAAGAATAGAGGAGCATTCGTCCGAGTTTGGGGTGTTGCCATTCCCACCCAAGTCCCCAGATCTGAACGTGATAGAACACAGGAATCAGACTTTTTTTTTTTTTTTGATTGGAGGTTTAACGAACACCGTAAGCAACTCAATGGGTTATAAGCAGTCGCCCGTCCCTAATTTAGGGTAACTGGTGCCAGGGAAGGGAGAGAGCCAGTGCCGTAAGACAAACAACATCCATGCCTCACCGGGATTCGAACCCGGACCCCTTTCGGACGAATGATCAGAGGCCATCGCCTAGACCACTGCGCCACCGGGGCGGCGAATCAGACCTCGGATTACACCTGAATTGTGGAACGCTCTGCAGGAAGTATGGTGTGCATTGCCTACAGCATATTTTCAGAGGCTAGTGGAGTCCTGCACTCCCGTGGGGGACCTACCAAGTATTAGACTGGTTTACCAGTTTTTCTGGCATGCAGAAGTAATTTCCACTATACTCAAAGTAAGTCCCTTAGATATTAATAGTTATGATTTTGAGAACCTATATACTAATCTGCCTCTATCAGATATAATCACTACCTTTAAAGAGCTGTATGCAGAATTTAAACTTAACCAATTTGTTAATGTAGGAGCCTGGAACTCTTTTCTCAATTGCTGCATAAAAAATAACATCTTATATAATAATACTCTCTATAAGCAAGTGAACGGTATACCCATGGTAACATCAACCTCCACGAGTATTGCTAATTTATTCCTGTTCTTTAAGGAATATAAATTCATTAAAAATCACCCCACCTGCTCAGATAACTACCTTTACACATTTAGATATATTGATGATCTGCTGTGTATCAATAATTCAGAAGTTATAGAGTGATTTTGATAATATCTATCCTAGCTCTCTTAACTTATGTAAAACCAACCACAGTAATCAGGAACTTGCTAGACTTAAGCATTAAGCTCAACAGAGGTAACCCATCTATTAGCCTCTTTGATAAAAGAGTTAATTTTCCTTTCAAAGTAATTAAATATCTACACTGGAATAATAACATATCAACCAAAGTAATTGAGAATGTACTAATTTCTCAGGTCCTAAGAATTTCAAGAATTTGCAGCAACAATTTGGACTTCAATTACCACATTAATATACTATTAGATAGTTTTCTAGAGAACGAAATTCCTTCTTCTTTCATCAAAAGAACTTTAAGAAAAATTATTCTGAATAATAGAGTAAGGTTGGCAGATCTGCTTTAATTTTCTACACAGTTAATAATATGATTCTGACCAATCAAAGCCGTAAGGAAGTTGGCTAGAGGATGCCTATTAACTACTAAAAGGAACCTTAGTGCTATGGATATGAAGGTCCTATTAAAATAAAAAATTAAATAATATAGACAAAATCACAAAAAAAGCTTAAAAATCTGTTTATAAAAGAAAATAAAAACAAATAAAAAAGAAAACTAGTTATTCACTCACTAGAATAGCTATACTAAAAATAGTAAAACTAACATTAAAATTAATAAGATTCTGAATAATCTATAGAAGCTCACTAAGGTGATTTAATACATGCAAAGATTATTAAATACACCACTTGTGTATTTTATAATATATCTCATGTATTCTGGAGAGTTAATTCTGCTCTTTCAGGTCCACAGTCTTAAGTATATATTTTTTTCTCTGGTTAAAATCTCCACGAGTTGGTTTCTTTCAGTGTGAGGAGGCCATCAGCCCCACCCACACTGCCCCCCAGCGACTAGGGAGTGGCAGAGGTGTTTGGACGTTTGGGGAAAAGGTCAGCCATGTTTCCTCTTGTGTGGAGAAAGTTTAGTTGCATAAGAGGTAAGCTCTCTTCATTGTCTTTGGGTTTTGGGTTTTATTTTATAAGTTCAATGTTTGTACTTCTTGTACTTTTTTTCTCTGTTGTTTTTTGCTTTTTAGCATTTAGGCACTGGCTAGTCTGTTAACTTTTTTGCGGGTTTTAACTCTTTCTTTTCTTGGTAACTTTGCGCGTTTTTTAGGAAACTTAGGCCCAGCAGCTGGCTAAGCATAGTTCCTTTACATTGCGCTGTATTTTCAAAGTAGTTAAGTTCTTAATAACTACTTAATTATGCACTTAAAGTACTGCTGAAATACTTTGTACATATTGCAACTAATTGTTTATGTCATATAACTTTCACAAAGCATTTCTTTAGTTAATTATTGTCTTTAATTTATTCTCGTTTTTGTGTTGTCAGAAGTTGTGGAGTAGGGGTTTTAGAATAAAGTTTTCTTTCAAAAATCTGAGTTTTAAATAATTAATATTTCCTTTTTTAATTGCAATGTAAAAATTTGGATTACTTTTGCATTGCTATTCAGGTTTAAATTCTCTCTCAGGCGAACTTGGCATTTCGTTATAGCTGAACATTATTTCTAATTATTATGTCACTCTCACAACTTGAGTTCTCTTTAATCTTCCTCTCTCTGTTTAATAGTAACAGATGAAGAGCATGGGTCGGGCCATGAAAGTTATGGATGCAAGCTAAATTGTTAACTAAAGCTAGGTCATACAACTCTGCGGAGGTCATGACATATATATATTTTTTAAAACAATTTTTGGTGGGCTTATTACTTGCATCTATGGCTTTGCAGAAACCCATTTCCAACTAGATCTTTGTGGAAGTGAGAAAATGCAGAGTTTTTGCTGGTCCTTGATAAAGCCAAGGCTCAGTATTCTCGACACTTTCTACATTCAGTTGTTTTATTTTATTTTTTATCTTTTCTCCTTTTACTCACACCGGTAGATACATAACCTTTTCTATGTTGTACTTGGTATGAGTCAAAAAAATATATATATTTTTTTTGCTTAGGTCTCTTCTTAATAGAATATATATATATATATATATATATATATATATATATATATATATATATATATATATATATATATATATATATCAAGGCTTCTTGAATTGGAAGAGGAATTACAAAGGATCAAGTGGGACATCGTGGGGCTAAGTGAGGTAAGGAGAAAAGGAGAAGATCTCATCGAACTGAAAAGTGGACATCTCTTCTACTATCGTGGGACAGATACTGGCAGAACTAGTGGTGTTGGATTTATAATAAACAAGAAACTGAAGGATAAAGTTGTGGAAGTTGAAAGCTCCTCTGACAGAGCTGCACGACTCGTTATCCAACTCTCGAGAAGATACCAGGCTCAGATTATTCAAACTTTTGCACCCACCACAAGCCATCCTGAAGAAGAAATTGAAGAATTATATGAGGAAATTCGTCATCTAAATAATAAAGGTAAGCAGCACTTAAAGATAATTATGGGAGATTTCAATGCAAAAATAGGGCAACGGCAACAGAATCAAACTTCAGTACGTAAATTCGGTCATGGCAACAGAAACCAGCGTGGAAATACTCTCGTTGAGTTTGCAGAGGCAGAAGGGTTTTTCATCTTGAACTCCTTCTTCAAGAAAAAGCCACACAGGAAATGGACATGGAGACATCCAAATGGGACGACAAGTGAAATTGATTTTATTATGTGTAACAAAAAATTCGTCATAGAAGACTGCAGTGTGCTAAACAAGTTCAACACAGGTAGTGACCATAGATTGGTGAGTTGTAAGATGCACCTCAACATTAAACTTGAACGTGGCAAGCTCATAAGACAAACAAAACCTATTGACATAACCAACCTTAAAAAACACCATAATACCTTCAAGTTGGAACTGAAGAACAGGTTCTCTGCTTTGGAAGGCCTAACATCGGAAGAAGTGGACATCTCTGAAGTTAACAGAAAAGTAACCAAAGCTCTTATGGAAACAACAACAAAATTAGCTGGGTCTAAGAACAAGTTGCATGTAAACAAATTATCAGGAAAAACGAAAATGTTGATGCAAAAAAGAAGAGAGATGAGGACAACTAAAGAAGATGTGACTTCCAAAGTGGAATATATAGAGCTATGCAAGACAGTAAGAAAAAGTATCACTGAAGACGTAAGAAAATTCAACTGTGAACTAGTGAGGAAAGCAATTGAAAACAACCAAAGCCTAAAGATAGCAAAGGGACATCTCAGTAAGGGAAGAAAACAGATTATGGCACTAAGAAAAGAAGATGGTTCTGTAACAAGAAATAGAAGCGAAATTTTGACAAGAGTGAAAGATTTCTACTCCAAATTATATGAAAGGGATGATACATGCACTCCAGACATCATGAAAGATACCAGTACCAGAGTTCCTCCAGTCCTTCCAGCAGAAGTTGCACATGCAATCAAGAACATGAAGCGGGGAAAAGCTCCAGGAGAAGATGGAATTACTGTAGACATCATACAAGAAGCAAGTGGAGAAATCGAAACAGTACTCGCCCAAATTTTCACTCGATGCCTTAATGAAGGAAAGATTCCTGAGGATTGGAACACCGCTACAATGATCCTGCTACATAAGAAAGGTGACATTGAGGATCTCGGAAACTACAGACCTATCAGTCTCCTATCAGTAGTTTATAAAATCTTCACTAAAGTTCTTTCACACCGCTTGAAGGTAACACTGGACATGGCTCAACCGAGAGAACAAGCTGGATTCAGGAGTGGCTACAGCACAATAGATCATATCCACGTACTGAGAGAACTAATTGAAAGAGCGAGGGAATATGAACTTCCATTGTGCATGGCTTTTATCGATTATGAAAAAGCCTTTGATTCGGTGAAACCATCAGCAGTTACAATGGCTCTGAAAACCTGCGGTATTGAAGATGCATACATTAATATTATTAATAACATCTATGAAAATGCAAGTGCAAAGATTCGGCTGTTTGAAAATACAACACACATAAAAATTGGAAAGGGAGTGAGACAAGGTGACACCATATCTCCGAAGCTCTTTAATGCCACATTGGAGGGTGTTTTTCAGTTGCTGAGCTGGGAAAACAAAGGGATAAAGATTACTGGAGATTATCTAACACACCTTCGTTTTGCTGATGACGTAGTCATTTTTGCAACTACCCCATCAGAGCTGCAGAATATGATCCAGGAACTTGCTGACAAGAGTAAAGAAGTGGGATTAAAAATGAACTTTCAGAAGACAAAAGTGATGTTCAATGCTTTTACAAGAAATGAAGATTTATCGATTGATGGAGAAAAGCTGGAGATAACAGACACGTACGTTTATCTTGGACAGCAGATATCAAGTGAGGGTCACATTGATGAAGAAATTAATCGGCGTACAAAACTTGCCTGGAGAGCTTTTGGAAGAAACAGCATAATTTTCAAGAGCAATATGCCATTATGTCTTAAAAGAAAAGTGTTTGATCAATGCATCCTTCCAGTGCTTACGTATGGTGCAGAGACGTGGACCTTAAGTAAAAGAGACATACAAAGGCTGCAGACAACTCAAAGCAGCATGGAGAGGTGCATGCTTGGTGTAACCAGGAGAGATAAGAAGAGGAACTCGTGGATCCGAAAAATGACAAGAGTGGAAGACATCATGATCAGAGTTAAATCCCTGAAATGGCAATGGGCTGGACATACTGCCAGAAGGACAGATCATCGATGGACAGCTGAAATTTTAGATTGGATTCCAAGGGACAGGAAAAGACCCAGAAGAAGACCACATGGGAGATGGGTGGATGAAATTCGAAAGTATGCAGGGGTGACATGGAGGAGACTGGCACAAGACAGACCGTTGTGGAGGAAACTTGGGGAGACCTTCGTCCAGCAGTGGATTGATAATGGTTAATGATGATGATGATGATATATATATATATACTGAAGAGCAAAGCTGAAAACTAAGGAAAAACTTTTGAATTTAAAACGAAAGTTGCAAAATAACCTGAAGATCAAAACGCAGCAGTTATGAAAATTCAGAATTCACATTCTATTAAGAAGAGACCTAAGCAAAAAAATATATATTTTTGACTCATACCAAGTACAACATAGAAAAGGTTATTTATCTACCGGTGTGAGTAAAAGGAGAAAAGATAAAAAATAAAATAAAACAACTGAATGTAGAAAGTGTCGGGAATACTGTCATGGCGAAAATTTTAACCTCTGGTGAATTTCAGAGAGACCTGATCAATCTTTCTGTTGGTTTATCGGAGATTAATTAATGCAAAAATTTTCTCCCATGACATACGTTAGAAGAAAATTCCTGGTTGAAAGGCAGGGGAATTCGTGCGCAAAATTCGCTTGTCTTAATCACAACCAGGAAAACAAAATTTCATGTTAAAGAAAAAGAAAAAAAAAAAAAAGAAGAATATTTGATTTAACTGACTTTGGGCTTTTGGAAATAATTATTTTATCTATTCTTTTATCGCGATAGGAAAAGGCGAGTAGGTGTGCAGCTCAGAGAATCAAAATTAATTTTGGTTTAACATCACGGAACGAGAGAAAAAGAAAATTAAAATTAGTGATTTTCTGCAAAGCAAGAATTCGCCATTTTTGCGTTCCTGTTTCCAAACGTCGTGAAAAAGTCGCCCAAAAGTGCAACATCTTTTCGTCTTTTGGGTAAGGAATTCATCAACAGAATCTATTTTTAGACCTCAGGGTCAAAAAAAAAAAAAGCTTGGTCCCTACGTGTGAAGGTCAGAGTGTCACCCCTGGCTTGCGTGGGAGTGAAATTCCGTTGGGAAGCCGTGAGTTGCTAGGCTGAAGTTTCGACCAATGAGAGGGGTCAGCGGTTTCAAGCACCCCAGAGTTTTATCCGTTGAGAGAAGTCACTTTTGTTCTTGTCCTCTTGCTGGCTGGGAGAAAGAGGGGACGGCCGAGTCTCTCCTCGCCTTTTGGTGGGGAGAGCACTTGCTGACCACCATGATTTGACATCGAGGAAAAAGGCTTAAAATAGCCTAGTAGCGACGGTCTTCTAGGTCCGGTTCATGGTTGGTTACGTGAAAAAAAAACTAAAAAGGGCTTGCGAGGAATTGCTCACTGATTCCACCGGGTGAAAGAGGTGGAAGAAATTATGAAGAAAGGACAGGACCACCGTAGGACGAGACCTCCTCGGGGCGCAGCGAAAAGATGATCGCCGATGCACTCCTAAGCATTCTCGTGAGGGCTGATGGATAAAGAAAGGGGAACCTCCGCGCCTTTGCCGTCCACCTTCCAATGCAGCCGACCAAATTCCTACCAGGGATGGACATCGAAAAGGACAAGGGAGAATTACTCCCTCTGAGAGGGTCCATCATCACCAGCTTCGGGATGTCTTTTGTTTTCCCTGTGTTCAGGTGAAGTGCTCAGGCACATTGTGTCCAAAAAGAAAGAGAAAGACATTATTGGAGGCGAAGAGATTATCAACAGTGACAGTGTGACGAGAAGATTTTTTTTTTATTTGAAACAAGAGTTGTTCCTGCCCAGCCCAGAAGGTAAATTCTTTCTCGATTTTTTTTTTTTTGTATAATGTTGTGACCGCTGCGAAATTGTTGAACGAGTGGGTCAGCAGTGTGAAATCAAATTTATAGTTCGGCGGAAAAAAAAAGGAAGAAACTTTTTTTTTTTTTTTTTTTTGGTTAGCTGGATGTGGGACAGATGTCCCCATATTGTTATCGTTCAGTTTTCAAAATTAAGACTTATTAGTTCCTCAGGTATGAGTTCAGAAAAAAGAGAGGGGAGTTGAAAATGCTTTCATTTATGGTTTTCTTTGTGTTGTCGTGTCTGGTATTGTAGCAACTTCCCAGGCCAGTAAATTTTGATGTATCAGAAAAATTTAGTTTAATGTTTGGGCACAGTAAATTTTGGTGCATCGATAATAGTTTAGTTGGGCATGTGATAATTGAAAAGCAGTGTTATTGTGATGTCGTGGGTGATAAAATAATAGTAAACATTTCTCTCTAGTCCTTTACAGCGTTGAGTTATTTTTTTTGAGTGAAGATAAATTATGGGATGATTTATATTGGGATTTTGGGAACATATTATAGTGTGATGAAATTGGAAACCTAAAGTGCTGTTTACATTCTTGGAGTGTTGAGTGTCGAAATTAAGATGGTAGGTGTGTTATTTGAGGACCAGTATTTTACATGCTCCAGATGAGTGTTAATCTCCCATTGGAAAGGGGTGATCTTAGGGCAAACTGGGAACTTGTCCTAGGGCAGAGGGCTCTGAGTAGGGAATTTTCACCAGGATGCGATATGTGCAAAATAAAAGTTGAGGTATTTTTTGTTCTCAAGTTTAGTATTTCACAAAAAGAATGAACATCATGGGTTGAGAAGACACACTTTTGCTCACCAGTTCCAGTATTAATTGTTCTTTTCTTTAGCCTAAATTTTCTTGTTTTTACTATAAGGTTAAAAGTCTAAATGTAATTTTAATTTTCAATAAGGTGAAAATATTTAGTGGGTTATGTAAATGGTCAGTGTTATTGTCTGAAGTGGACCTGCGCATTGCCATGGTGCAGAAGAATTTTTTTTTTTTTTTTTGATTGGAGGTTTAACGACCACCGTGAGCAACTCAATGGGCTATAAGCAGTCGCCCATCCCTAATTTAGGGTCACTGGTTCCAGGGAAGGGAGAGAACCAGTGCCGTAAGACAAACACAACACCCATGCCTGACCGGGATTCGAACCCGGACCCCTTACGGACGAATGATCAGAGGCCAACGCCTTAGACCACTGCGCCACCGGGGCGGCACAGCAGAAGAATTTCCTTGCTAGTGATTTTTACTGGGATATATGTGGAGAGAGATAAATGGATTTTCCTGGGATATATATGTGGATTAGTGATTTTGGATTTCTTGGGATATAGAGAGATAAGTGATTTTTCCTGGGATATATGTGGATATTGTGATTTAGGATTTCTTGGGATATATAGAGAGATAAGTGAATTTTCCTGGGATATATGTGGATATTGTGATTTAGGATTTCTTGGGATATATAGAGAGATAAGTGAATTTTCCTGGGATATATGTGGATATTGTGATTTAGGATTTCTTGGGATACATAGAGAGATAAGTGAATTTTTCCTGGGATATAGTTGTGTTGGTTCTGGGCCAGATGTGCCTGGAGTATTTAGGGTTGAAGTACGACAGGCTCTTGCAGGCGTGGTTGATCAAGGTCGGATCATGCATTGGTTCGAAAAGGGAGATCCTTGAGGACGTGGTTTTTGGGGGGAAAACTTGTCTTCAAACCCCCCCCCCAGTAGTTTCGCTGCTCACTGAGATATGTACTGCCAGCGAGGGTCGGTCGGGTGTTGCTTCAATAATTGGCGAGATCATGTTAGAGGAAATTCTGTGCCTGATGATGATGTGTCGCACTTGAGGATTTTTGTTTTCCTTTCCTTTTGCATAGGCTGAAAGTGGATTCACGACCCAATTTCACGCCTTCAGCCTGACTGGTATTTTCTTCCTGTGTTGGTTCTCAAAAACCCAGGGTAGTGTCTGAACTGAGAGTATTTGCCTCACCGCTACCTCAGTAATTCACTGCAGGTGTTAAATTTAAGTTTGTTTGGTGATTTAAGGTATCTAAATTTATTTGTTTACGATTTGCTGTAGTGCTAGGGATGTAAATTCTGGTTGTTAGTGTTAGTGAGCATGATATTTGGTTTGGAAATTTAGTAAATTGGTATTTTGAGCTTTTGTTTACAGTATAGAGTTATTAAGTATCTTGAGCTATTATGTGAAGTGCAGAGTAAGGTGATTTTTATGAGCAAGCTAGTGCAAGAAGATTGTTTGAATTTCTGAATTATGTTGATGTTATGAGTAGTGATAATTCTTAAGTTAGTTAGGTTTCTTTATAAGTGAAGTGGGTTCATTCAGGGTAGTTCTATAGGTTATGTAATGTTAATTAATGCTTGTGCTCAGTGTAAATTCTGTTTTGAGGATAATTTACTTGGTTTGTTTACTTGCTGATAGTAGATTTGTTAAAGTATGGTTTGTGGCTCTTAAAATAACTGTAAATTTAAATTGAAGTCTTCGAAGCTGGTCTGGGAGATTGCAGAGTTTGCTGGGATTGTTTAGGTGCTGTAAATTTAAATCAATAAGTGTAAAATTGTAAATTTGTCATTGAGCTAACTAGGTGAGAGAGAAGAGAGTACGTTTCAAAAGAACAGAACTTGTCCACCTTGTGGAATTAAAAATAATCCAGTATCTTTTTTTTTGTGTAAGCTATGTGAATCATGGTATAATTTTGGATGCATGCCTAGTGTTCAAACCAACTGTGTTGAAATATGTAAAGTTGTGTTGTTCATAAGGCCAGTGGCCAAAGAGAAATAGAAAAGAAATTGAGATTCTGTTTTTATACTGCTGTGTTTTAGCAAACAACAAAAAGGAAATGCCATCTGATTGTCCACTAAATGACCTTATTAAGTTTTTAAAGAAAAATAATAAATACAGGCAGTAGCCTTTCAAAAAAGTCCAAAATTAGTGCAGTGTGAAAATTTTTGTGTGCTGTTGTCTTCCATGACTTGGTCCCATGTACCCCACCTTAGCTTGACTAAGGCTATCGATCCGAATCCTGGTATTATAAGGTATTTCATAACTGCAATTTTTGTCCTATCCTTTTAAATTGACTTTCACCGCCTCCACAAGTTGTTATTGAACGAGTACATTTTATCCTATGATTTATAGTGACACATTTTCATACACATGCAACAATATTCACTTATTTTTGCACTTTCAGGTGACTCAACTCTGCTTGAACACAAACAACGCAAACTTTCCTATAACTTCTTGTGGAATGTAAATTTTCAGATGCATTTTTGTTTAGGATGTTCATGGCCTTCTAATACTTAGAAAATATTTTTTGTTTCGAAATGCATCCACCCATCTCCCAAATATAAATTCTCTATAATTTCCATATTAAATTTCAATACTAGCATAAATATAGTAATGCTTTTAATAAATAACAATCAATTCAATATACACAAAATAAATTATTTTTTCTCACCATAACAATACTGAGCCTTGGCTTTATCAAGGACCAGCAAAAACTCTGCATTTTCTCACTTACACAAAGACCTAGTTGGAAATGGGTTTCTGCAAAGCCATAGATGCAAGTAATAAGCCCACCAAAAATTGTTTTAAAAAATATATATATATGTCATGACCTCCGCAGAGTTGTATGACCTAGCTTTAGTTAACAATTTAGCTTGCATCCATAACTTTCATGGCCCGACCCATGCTCTTCATCTGTTACTATTAAACAGAAAGAAGAAGATTAAAGAGAACTCAAGTTGTGAGAGTGACATAATAATTAGAAATAATGTTCAGCTATAACGAAATGCCAAGTTCGCCTGAGAGAGAATTTAAACCTGAAAAGCAATGCAAAAGTATTCCAAATTTTTACATTGCAATTAAAAAAGGAAATATTAATTATTTAAAACTCAGATTTTTGAAAGAAAACTTTATTCTAAAACCCCTACTCCACAACTTCTGACAACACAAAAACGAGAATAAATTAAAGACAATAATTAACTAAAGAAATGCTTTGTGAAAGTTATATGACATAAACAATTAGTTGCAATATGTACAAAGTATTTCAGCAGTGCTTTAAGTAACCAGTGGCCCTAAATTAAGGATGGGCGACTGCTTATGGCACATTGAGTTGCTCATGGTAGTCATTATACACCCTTAATCAATGAAAAAAAAAAAAGCTCAGAACAGTTCCGAGTAGATACTCGAATAACAACCCTGTATGTATACAAATCTATGTTTGTATGTACATAGGTGTCATATCACAGGAACTACTGGAGTAATAAACATACAATTTACTGTTAAATGAATTTTATTATGAAATGTCTTAAGGAGAACATCAAATATGAGCTGAAACAATAACCATGTAACTATAACTAGTTCATGACACAAAGGGGGAGGTTCCAAACAAACAGCTTTGCTTCCATAATGAAACTACATCAATACTTTTCTTTAGGACAGTAATAAATTTTATAATACTTATTTTATACATTTTTTACAATTTCAGGATCATGCGAGATACGCCCTACATTAATTTTACAGCTATTATTGATCGTAGTATTACATATGCAGATTATATATATGTGCATGACATTCATGCAGATATATTATTCATACAGTATATGATACACTGATTCCATTGTTAACATTTATTGTTCAATGTTCATATAGTCTTTAAATCAAGATGCATCCTGAACAAATATTTAATGAACATCAAAATATGAAGTAAAAGTATTTAATGATATGTAGATTAAGCCAACAAAGAACAAGTTTTTGCAATAAATAAGTCAGTAGTTAGTGCTGCATTTTAATCCTACAGTCAGCTCACACAAAGTGCTTCTTGCACATAGGCAAAAGAAAAGAGCACAATAAGAATTACAATTCACAATTTAAGATTACCAAATTGAACTTCTCACTAACACAACTGATATACTAATGAATTTGTAATGAATGATTCATAAAAATTTGAAATGGTAAAGCAAATTTTACAGAATCACCATTGCAGTCCACGTAGTTATTTTGTATGCCACACACAACTACAATGGATAATTAAAAGTTTTTCATATTAGAAAAAAATTAATGCCTGTGAAGGTGCTACTGGAATAGCAAATTGAATCATGCACTTGTTCATATACAGAATAAAATAACATGAAGTTTTCAATGTTGACAGCTTCAGATTATGTATTTTGCACATGCAAGCATATTTTTGGCACTTCCTTTTCTTGCAAAATGTGCATTACATTTTTTTTGACAGTTCTATTTTTTAAATATGCAAAGGCATACTTTACATTATGCGGTAAAAATACTACACTTATTTTTCAATGAGTTACTAAAAATAATACAAAACCACAGTCAATGAAAAGTTATCTGGCCACCTGAGAAGTTTCATTCTCTTGCAATACACAGATGGACAGAAAGCACCAGTGAATATAAAAACATGTAAATTACATGTTTTAACACAAATTATGAGTTTCCTGAATTCAAGATTTCTTCAGTTTTTGAAGGCACAAAGTTTGAAAATGAAATTTCCTTCTTCACCTGTGATTACTGAGTCACTTGGCCTGAACTAATTGCATAATACCCAAAAGATTGAGTTAATTCAACATAATCAGTAAATTGTACAGTATACAGTCTTGAAGAAGCTTAATGTCTGTTGAGTGCATAAGAAACCCACTGAGGACTATTTTGAAACAAATAATTACATGCAAAAAGAATTTGTACATCAGACAATATGGACTTCAGTGCAACAATGTGCTACAACATTTGTAAAAACAAAATGGTCACCACATAGGGAAGAAAACCCTAGGTCACTTCCGAAACAAAATCGGTACTGACAAACAGAAATTGGATGTTTTTCAAATATTATGGATTCACATGGCTCATTGCTCTTTACAGCACTTATTTTTTATTAGCAAAACAGGCATAAGCTGACACCTATTTGCTTTTAAAGATTTATATCTCGCTACCATATAAAAACAATCTTTGTGAAATCATAAGCAATGAAAAATGAACTGTAATATATCTTTAATCATACTTATAAAGTCACTTTTGGATTCATATTTTTCATCTACATTCCAAAATTCATTTTGATCATACTGTTATCCTGATGTTGTGACTAAACGAACTATTCTGTAGAACATCTCACAGAAAACTTCATATGTGTGAAAGTACATATTTCTTGCATTTTTGTACATATTACTGTTAAAACACAACTATCCAAACTTACAGGTCTCTAAATGGAAGGGAAATTTGGGTGGAAATTACACAAAAAAATACATTCACATGTTGGAGAGCCCTGAAGCTAAATTGTTTTCCACATCTCTTAATAAGAGTACTTCACAAATCTTTTACACATTCATGTTTGACTGCAAGAAAAATATCAATCACCCAGTACTGATCAGAATTCTTTTTTCAACTATCAAGGGATACATGAATGTAACACACACACACACACACACACACACACACACACACACACACACACACACACGATGGGGGCAATCACAAAACAACTTATCAGTAAGTAGTGATGACACAGCAGAGAAAGAAAAAGTTATTATTTTTATTATTGAGGGTTTAATGACCACCATGAGCAACTCAATGGGCTATAAGCAGTCGCCCATCCCTAATTTAGCGTCACTGGTTCTAGGGAAGTGAGGCAGCCAGTGCAGTAAGACAAACACAACACCCAAGCCTCACTGGGATTCGAACTCAGACCCATCACGGATGAATGGTCTGAAGCCAGTGCTTAGACCACTGCACCATCAGGACGGCACATTCAATTATGCATAACGAGTTTATGTAAACTGATTGCATAAAATGGGAGGTAAAATTACCTGATGTAACTAACACTTTTTGTTTGTAAAATCACCGATAGCTATAGTGATGTAAAATTAGAAGAGAAAAACTGAAGTACCAAAGACACATACACATGGCTCACATTAAAGGAAGTTACTAACTTTAAAATGTCTCCAAACAGAAGTCATCGCTCTTTCCACGTTTATAAGTGAGTCATGGAAAAATTTCTCATCGGTCGCCACCGGGAATCAAACCCAGGGTCTTCCAATTATGCGCCGGATATGCTCCCACTGCACCACAGCGGCCTCGAAATTCTCCAAACTGCCAAACCACATGGCAGGGTTGGTTTGGCAGTTTGTCGTTTGTGAGTCTGGATAATTTTGAGGCTGCTGTGGTGCAGTGGAAGCATATCCAGTGCATAACTGGAAGACCCTGGGTTAGATTCCCGGTGGCGGCAGACGAGAAATTTTTCTGTGACTCACTTATAAACGTGGAAAGAGCGATGACTTCTATTTGATGTTCCTGGTCCACGTCAACTGTTTATTTAAAATGCCTTGTTGCAGCAAGGATCATAAGGAAAACACTGTATGAAGAAATCTCTGTTCCAAGAGGAATGATATTACAATAAAATTCTTTTATTGCATAGTTTTTATGTATAATAATCTCACAAGAAAAAAATAGGTATGACCTACTAAACTCAATTAATAGAAATAGTTTAATATGGAAATTGTAGGAGAAAAACCAAAAGATGTATAGATTATATCGCCTCCCACATATCTGGATAGAATTATCGTGCATAGTATAATTATTGTAGATAAACAAGCCGTCTTTACATGATGATCAGAAGGATTGAACACATATCTGTACTCAATTATAACAAAACATAATTGAATACTTTAATACTAAGTGCAGATATACATACAATAATCGATTATCTACAATAATATACATATATACGATTATCTACAACAGTCCCCTCCCACAACTGAATTCCTAAATTGGCTATAAACTTCTGAGGGCAGTTAGATAAAACTAGCAATGCTGTAGTAACTAAAAATTACACAACAGAGCTTCCCCAAAATTTACATCAAAGGTGAATATTTTTATATTTATCATTCTTTTCAGCGAATTGGTTAGTTGAATTTACCACATCTGCTAGTTAAAAGTACTTTTATCACTTTTCAGTGACAAAACTCTAAATCTACTGGGTATCTTTTATTTATTGATACAGAAATTTCAGTAAAATATGAATTAAGACAAAAATTACATACACAGGACAAAATTCATGTGAAAATAGGAGCTGAAACAGTTGACACTAAGCAAATAATTAAAAAAATACTCAAATTAGTTTAACCTGTTTTGTTATTCTGAATTGTGCTGAACATGTACTGTTTTTGTACAATATTTAAGATATCTCAGTTCAAAACCTACACTGGATAGTGTTGCACAATGTGTCAGATACTTTACTTTTCCTACATGTACGACAGCTATGTTGACATTTTGTTCACAGGTACCCAATTCATATCTTTAGTTTTGTTAGAAAACTTGTTTTAGCTTCCACTTTGCAAATCCCATTATCACTGACACTTTGAACTACAATGAGAACATTTTAGAATGATCCATTTGGCCTGTTAGTGTTAAAAATTGGAACAAATATACCCACACAATTTCAGGGATGAAAATACTACATTCTACACATCAATTCTGCAGAAATGTTTCCAAAGCCAGCTGGAAGCAAAGAATTCTACAGCACTAGTTTGAATTACTGTCCTAATCAGTGACATTTTCTTACCAATGTGTTTGGAATCTTCTTAAGCCTATTCTCTTTTGCAACTTTGGAAAATGAAAGACATTGAAAGATCAACTATGGGTTCAGTACTAAATTTTATTTTGTATGAGAACTGGTTTATGCTACAAATAGGGGCTTTTTCAAATCAAAATAAATGATAAATTTCCTTTTAACAGTGTCTTTCATCCAAGCAATGATATGCCTTCCATACATTAGTTTACCTCTTTCAGGAGGTATGTCCCTGGCAATGCAATGATTCCCCAGGTACCATTTCAAACTCCAGCCAAAGTCACATGGTAACTGTAATGGCAAATTCCTTTCCTTTGAAATTATGTACAATAGATGGAATGCTAAAACTTAAAAATAAATTCTGATACAAACAACTAAAATTTAAAATATTTCTCTGACAAAAAGGTGATACTTCTGTGATTATGGTCTGCACAATTCAGGAAAAATTATCTAGTAAGGAAGTCCTAATAAACCATGAATTTATTCAGTCCTTTGGTATTAGCCTGTAGGTGAATACAATCTAACTGGTACAAACTAATAGTTTAGTACCAAAATAGCCTAAAAATAGTCATTTTTCTAATTATTTGCATATCAATAAGAACAAGCTAATGATTGTGATATATCTCCAGTTCTTCTTTACTATCTTGCCTGAGAAGTGTGACAAACACCAAGATGATTTGCCTTAATGGCATTGCATTTTTTCTTTCTTCTGATAACTGTGTCCCTCATGAGCATTAGAAGTTTGGAGAAACTGATAGTTCTTAATTTTGAGCACTGATTCCTGAAACAGGAAAGAATCAATGCTGAGGAAAAGCAAGACAGCCATTAGATGAACAATAACACACCTCATTAGCAGTCAGATAGTAAAGTATTTTGCTGCCCATGGTGTTTACTTTGTACACTTCAAATTTCAATTACATCAAACTGTTCACAACAGCTTTTCAGCACTTTCTATGTCTTAAACATTGGACATACTTTGCTTGTTTCAATACATGTAATGTCTCTTACTCATTTCAAGTCCTCAGCAGCTCTTGTAAAACCATTTTCCCTCTCTACTGAGTTTTTCTCTCAACAACAATTCTTCAAAACTTTGCTCTTACATACATTTCATAATATTTACAAGGGTGTAAATTTTTCATATCTACAGAGTTATTAACTGACTGCTTAAATTATCTATTAGTCAACAAAGCAATTTTTGGGAAAGGCCTGCTCAACTCAGACAGGAGACAAACAATTATAACTGGATAAACATAACCAAAACTAGTTTCAACTAATAGAGAAATTATAACACTCAGATTTTACAACAAAATAGTAGCAAATACCAGAATTTCCAACTCTGATTCCAGTTTTTACTGAGTTTCCTAGCAAATTTCAGGTATTAGGTTAAACTAGTTCTGTAAACTGCCCTTAGATGTTTCCAGTTTTTACTGCTGTGAACAAACAACATGTTTTAGGTTATTAATGTGTCGTATACATACAAATTTTCATAACTGAATACAACTGAAAAATTCAAAAACTTCATAAAATATGTTGAAAAGTAATTTGACCATGAACTATTAATCAAACATACTAAAAATGCTTTAGTACTTCAGTGCAATAAAAACTACAAAAGCTAGAAATGACCAGCTTTTTCATGGACATGTTTTCATTCAACATATTCTCACTAAGTATGTGTGTGTTTAAGGGGAAGTGTTAACAAAATAAAGTTATTTAACTGAACTGACTAAAAAGGAATTTCCTACCAAGGGCACATGCATACTTTTTATAGTAAATCAACACTTGTGGGAGGAGAGGGGGGATGCACTTTTACTAGTGCAATAGTTTCCTCCCATATATGGTTATTCAAGTAAAACTGCAACATAAAAAAAAACAACCAGCTTTAACCACCTTTGTACATGACTGAAACATACATCACAAGGTAAGAGGAAATATGCTACCTACATGCAAGTTGTTGTTTTTCAACTTCAAGCACCATGAGCTGTGAGAAGTCACAGTTATTGCATATAAAGCAGAGAATACATGTTATAAGTGGTCGTAATCGATCCACAAGACATTAGCAATTTCAACTGAACAAGACATTAGCAATTTCAACTGAACAAGACATTAGCAATTTCAACTGAACAAGACATTGGCAATTGTCACACATTTAAGATTTCTATAAACAATTGCACATTGCCTCTCACAGATCAAGTTAACTAATGCTTGAATGCTAACATAATCCCTTATCTTAATGGTAAGGGCTAATTGTAACCCAAGTCTGAAGTAAATTTAACATATATAAACTTCACATCAGCAAAAATGATGAAAACTAAATAATGATCTAAACAGTTAACATGTCAACAAACTAGAAGTCCTTTGCATCATCATCAAACTAATATTAACATGGAAAACAAATGTGCTTGAAAACAGCTATGTCAAATGCCTGGTAAAAATTCAATCAACACTTGCTGCTTCCCCTCCCCCCCCACTGATTTTTTTCTTGATTAATGACCACCATGACCAACATTAAGGGCACCCATCCCTAATTTGGGGCTACTGATTTTAGAAAAGTGACAGAACTAGCACCATCTGACAAACACACTACCCATGCCTCATCTGGGGTTCAGAAGCCGGAGCAACCATTCAGCAACTGGGGTAGGCAAAACTTGTTCAACTTCTTGTTTGAAAAACAAATCTACTGTTTATTATTAAACTTATGTATTACAAAGAGGGTGGGAGGGAAATTGTATTGTAGTGTACCCAATATTTTCTCACAGAACTATGAACTTGAAAAAGTCCTGAAGAAAACAATGCTCAATACTATACGGACTAAGGCAACATGAAATGTGTGAATTCTCTGTTAGAGGAGTAATCTACAGGATATAAACTTATTTTGGGGTCAGTTAATCTCAGTTCTTTTCCACAATCAATCAGAGAATGATATATTCACATAAGAACAAAAATGCATTAACTGATACACAATGCCCTGCACCACTGATGGTTACTGTAAGCAAATGTTGAGAATTGTGACAGCATTTGCAATAATAATTCAACATAACAAATAATGCAGTGTTGTTGGTAGACAGTGAGATGCATTACAGCACCTGAAGTTGTAGAAATTCCTAACAGTAAGAAGCTCAAATCAATGGATGGATATGCGTGTGCGGTGACTACTTCTTTATGAGACACCCTCTTGCAATCTACTAACAAAATCTCAGCAGAGATATATTTATTTGTTTGAATATATTACAATATTCAAGCCAGTAATACACGTGACTCTAAATTAGGGATGTGTGACTCTTTATAGACTTGGATGGTCAAGAGAATCATTAAACTTCAAAACAAAAAATACACATGCACATTTTTGTTTATAATATAGCTTTAGAGTTTAATTAACAACCATTTAAGGAAATAAAATGAGTTACCCCTCCCTAATTTAGAGCTACAAGTTCTTCAGGAATTGCAGAGAAGCAGGGCCAGAATGACAAATGCAACATTCACATCTTTTCCCTCTATTTGAAGCTACACCCAGTAGTATGAGAAGGCAGAACACTACATCATAGACTATTCAGATCATGGGACAACAATGCACACACATTTTCTTCTTAGTTCTGCAAAACAATCTAGTTTTTCCTGTGTTCTACTGGCTATTAATTACTTTGCACAGGGAAACTGAGAAAACTTCACACTAACCATGATATGGAAATGTCTTTGTGTGGCAGTAATTGATATAAATTTAAACATCATATACACAAAAACTTTGCTAGGAAATAAAAAGAATGGATCAAATGACAGAAGCGTAAAACCATGCAGTGTTTTTGCCAGTAAACTAAAAAATACAAGTTACTATTACTTGAAAGTTTTTGTTCAGTGTGACCAACAGAATGTGACTCTCTTTTTTTTTTTTTTTTTTTTGATTGGAGGTTTAACGACCACCGTGAGCAACTCAATGGGCTATAAGCAGTCGCCCGTCCCTAATTTAGGGTCACTGGTTCCAGGGAAGGGAGAGAACCAGTGCCGTAAGACAAACACAACATCCATGCCTCACCGGGATTCGAACCCGGACCCCTTACGGACGAATGATCAGAGGCCAACGCCTTAGACCACTGCGCCACCGGGGCGGCTGACTCTCTTTGAAATGCATCTCATGTAAATACTCCATTGAAATCTTCATGTGGATTATAAGTATTGGTAGGTAATCTTTAAACTGCTTGTATCCAGTTCTGTAATTATTCTCTAACCCTAAATTTATTTTGGCACTTTTTCCTATAAATTACCATACATAGTCTCATGTAAGAGCATCTTTCTAGTTAAACACCTAAAAATTGGTAAAAAAAATCAGGACCTGCTTAAAGGTTGATTCAAATATTGCAAGTCTGTAAAACATGGCATTTATTGAAACAAAATTATACACATTCCTCTTTAAAAATCTTCCAACTCCCTATGGAATTTTCATTCAAGTTTCACCATTAATACACACATCATCATATGACTGCTTTCATCATTTGAATCATGTAAGCCAAAACATTATCTGTACCATCTGTGGCAGTATTTATGCATCAGTTTAAAAAGATTCCATGACCATTTTTGGTGGAATTGCACCCTATGCTTCTTTCACTGAAGAAGAAGCACAGTCAATAACTACCTTTTTGATGTTATTGACAGCTCATTAAATCATTTTGATTTCTTTTGCATTTTTTCTTTATAAGCTTTGTCTAGAGTAACATCAAGTTAATGCTAACCCATCAGGTGTTAAAGCTAGAGTACAGTTAATTCCCTTTGTTTTAAGTCTTCGGTTCTATAGCTTTACAAACACACCACAAAAAACATAGCCAGTTTTTTTAAAGAGCTCCAGTCTTTTATCTAAATGTTTTTATGGCCATTCAACTGCCTCTTTTTCATCCATCATTCTTCATGAGCACAGACAATGATTCCAGATGAAAATTTCATGCATTCTGGAATGTATTTTTTACATTAAAATAGGGAGAGGGGCATAATTCCATCAAACATGACAGCACAATTGATGAAAAAAGTGTTATGCCTTGTTACTTTAATTAGTATGCTTCTTTCCCCAATTTCATGAACTTTATTTCTTTATTTGGCAGAGATCAATAGTGTGTGTGAGTGTGTGTGTGTGCGCGCGCCCTTATTTCCAATCTGTGACAGCTCAAAATTATACTTTTCCCATGGTGCAATCATCTGCTTTTTGAAAAGGTCTGATTTTCTATTACAATTCCTTTTGCCGTTCTGTTTTCAATTAGTCTGCGTGCACTTTCCTAGAACATAATAGCTGTGTTGGCAAAGTCAAGGACAGCTGAAATCTTGCTCTCTAAAACAGTTTCACTACACCCACCCCAGTGGTGGAATGGTTTATCTGGCAACATGCTTTTCCAAAGTGAATGTAAGCATACAACCCCACCTTCAATATGCTGCAATGAAGGTGGGTTTGCAAACTTACACTTTTTTTAGGGGTTTAATGACCACTGTGAGCAACTTGATGTGCTATAAGCAGTCACAAGTACCTACTTTAGGGCCTCTGGTTCCAGGAAAAAGACAGAGCCAGTGCTGTAAAACAAACATAACATCCATGCCTCACTGGGATTTGAACCGGACCCATCTTGGATGAATGGTCAGAAGAAGCCACCGCTTAGACCACAGGGGCAATGATACATAATTACATTCCTGCTCACTGAAAGAATTCAGTAAGTGATTTAATTAATATTTTCTGAGCACAAGTAATTCCTTTATTTCTTGGTGACACAAGATCAGGCTTCTTTTTTTTTTTTTTTTTTTTGATTGGAGGTTTAACGACCATCGTGAGCAACTCAATGGGCTATAAGCAGTTGCCCGTCCCTAATTTAGGGTCACTGGTTCCAGGGAAGGGAGAGAGCCAGTGCCGTAAGACAAACACAACATCCATGCCTGACCGGGATTCGAACCCGGACCCCTTACGAACGAATGATCAGAGGCCAGCGCCTTAGACCACTGCGCCACCGGGGCGGCCAAGATCAGGCTTCAAAGCTTATAAAGTTAATGAGACTCATTATCACAGAACCAGTCAGGCGAAAATGCCAAGAGTTACACAAATCAAAGGGAAAAATCTAGTTTACTATTCTTTTACACAGACTGAGGAGGAATGCTTCATTTCTTAGAATGGCATGCTGGACGTACAGAGATTTTCTGTTATTTAACTGACTTAAAAGTTGCTCCCCATTTTTAAAAATATTTTCTTAAAAATTTTCAGCTTATATGCAATCATATACAGGGTACTTTAAAATGATTGAAATTGTTTCAACATATCACAACAAAAAAATATCAGACAATTTCATTTTAACATTTACCTACATATCTTATTGACTTACTTCACTTTAGAGCAAATTCAGAAAGATTCCAGATAATTTTCATTGGTAAAAATAGCAAGTGCTGAAACAAAACTTTCATAAACATGGGTAGTATCATTATAATGCATTTTTTTCATGTTATCAAGTTCACGCAGAAGAAAGACTTAATTTGATAACACTTAATAAAAATATTTTGTTATAAGCACCATACCACTGGCACAAGGCTATTGGCTAAAGCATATGCCTCTTGGCTGTGTGGCGGACAATATGTTGTGGGTTCAAATCCTACTACCGACCAACCAGTTTTGAGGTTTTACAGGATTTTGTGAGTGTAATATGAATATATGTGTGGATGTATCACACCTTCTCCCCATATAATCTTTAACATACTGAGCCATTTCTTGCACCATCATCAGCTATGACACTGCGATGAGGAAGGCAACAGGGAACCGTTGCCTTCCTCACCACCTCATTGTATGCTCTTTCCTCAGAAAAATCCATGTTTCTGCCTGTGTGCAGTTCATACTAAAGATGGCCAATAAGTCTGTGGAGTGAAGGACTATACCATATACACTGTAACTTAAGTCCCAAAGCATTATGTATGACAACATATACAAGTCAAAAAATACTTAACCAGAGGCCATAACACATCTGATCCTTTCAAATTTTCCAACTTTTCACAGAATCAAAATAATAGCAAAACTCCATTTCACTACAGAAAATTCTATTATCCATAAAGTCTGTTAAGGAGAAGTTGGTTTCTTCAGTGCTGGACACTGTGCAATTTGCATGCTTTATGTTCTATTCTAAAGGAGTTAACAGTAACTCAAATAAATAAATAAAAAAAAAGTCAGAGAAGCATTTGAGTTGTTACATATTGATATTTTTGCTCAGCTGATAAGTCATGTTTGACTTATCATTTTGAAATGAAGCCATATAGGCTAAGAATTGAATGAGACATTATTCAGGGCAGTACTTTTTACAGATAAACTATCCCTATATTCACCATGTATTAATGGGAGAGAATAGAAATAAAACTACAGGCTATGTAGATAGTAATAGGAATCAAAATGTTTTTTCAATTGATTAAGAAGTTGATATAACATAGTATGAGGGTTGTATCGAAAGTAATGCAAAAGTGGGCAAAACTTTTTATTAACTGACAGAGGTCGTTCAAATTGCACATGTTGGTAGAGTAACTCTTTCTCTATACAAAGGTACTACTCAACATAGTCTCCATCACAAGCGATGCATTTGTGCCATGGTTGAACCCAACTCTCGAATCCACTTTGAAAAAATTTAGGTGTGGACTGTTGTACCCACTTCTTCACAGCCACTTTCATCTCATCTGTCATCAAATTGTTGTCCCCAAACACTGTCCTTCACAGGTGGAAGTCGGAGGGTGCCAGATCTGGGCTGTATAGTGGACCACCGACCAGCCTAATTTGTTGCCAAAAATGTGTGTGTGGTCTCGCATTGTCATGGTGAATGTGGATCCTTTTCAGATTCTTGTTCGGTCTCTTCTTCCTTATAGCTTCTTTAAGCTTCTTGAGTGTTTTAATGTGCTACTTGCTGGTCATGATATGGCCACGTTCCTGAAAATCAAGGAGAATGACACCCCTGTCATCCCAGAAAACAGTCACCATGACTTTTGACTTTCTGTGCTGATCGCTGGTTCCTGAACTTCTTGAGCCTTGGTGAAGAGGTGCGACATCATTCCATGGATTGATTCTTCATTTCTGTATCATAAAGATATGCCCACGTTTCATCCCGTTACCAGATGGGGGGGGGGGGGGTCTTCATTGGCTTCAAAATGCTTCCAGCAGATCGAAGCAGACTTTCACCCTTCTCTCCTTCAAATCGGGCGTCAACTCACTTTGCATACACTTTTCGATACCCTAAGTCTTCCACCATCTTCTGTATGGCATTGTGACCACAATCCAGTTATGCAACAAGCTTTCGGATTGTGACTCATCTCTCCGCGCGAATCAATTCATCTACTCGCTGACGATTCGTCTCCCACTGCATGGTTTGTCTTTAGTGTTGGTTTCCTCTTCTTAAACTTCATCTATCTGTGCATATTACTCTTGTCAATGGTGTCATCTCCCTAAACATTCTGTAGCCTTCTGTGGATGTCGGACAGCCTGCACACCCTTCCTTCATCAAAAACTCAATGGCAGCACGTTGCTTCTGCTTGGAATCTATTATTTACTTGCAACAAAGAAGGGTTACTCTACCAACATGAGCAATTTGAATGACCTCTGTCAGTTAATAAAAAAGTTATGCCCACTTTTGCAATACTTTCGGTACAACCCTTGTAATTTACTCAGCTACATCAAAAATAAATTCAGGCAATTAGTTTAATTGCCTGAATTTATTTTTGCACAGCACACTGAAATCAACAGAAAATGAATCTCTCTGAAGAAATAATTCTTCACAGTTTCATGTAAGTCACAAACAAATCTCATTATGTGCCAATAATGATATTTGATTATGAACAGCAATGTGAGAAGTAGCATATATGCAGACTGGTACAATGGTTTTCCTGCAATACAACTAAATCAACTGCATTGAAAAAATCTTAACAGTTGAGACATGATTTGGTAACAGCACAATGTTCATGACTTTTTAGACTTCACTTGGTGTTAGAGGTTTTTACCACAAATCTTAATGCATTTGTTACCTTGGGCTTATGCCAACATAATGAAGCTGTTGGCTAAAATTAATGTAAACACCTGCCTTTGTGAGTGGTCCACATTACTGATATGCAAGAAAGGTTAATATGTGTTGCGCACAGCCAAAACATTTTTACCGTGGAAATCCTTATTTACAGTTCTCAAAACAGTGACCCTGAATTCATATTATGAGAACGGCTGCAAGAGGTATAATCCAGAGGCGATAGCGAGACTAAGTTTGAAATCCTAAAAATGTTTGCGGGGGAGAAGGAGGGGGATATATATTATCACTAAACTGCTATTTTGAGTTTTTAATTTTATACTATAACTTAAAATAAAAATACATTAAAAAATTCTAAAACCCATATTTTTTTAAATTTATATTAAGCACTTTTTTTTTTTTTTTGGGGTTATCCAAGTCTTTTTATTCGATTGATGGTTAATGGGTGGACATTTACTTTAGAAAACGATTTAAAGATTTTTAAAGATTTGCCATTAATGGCTTTAATTTTTCAGATACACTTACGTTAGCTGCTAAAAGTAAAGTTATGTAGATTTAAATCATCTGGTTTTCCATGGAGCACTCTGTTCTCTGACAGAAAATAGGTTTCACTAATCTTCAACATGAGTACAAAGCTCAAAGCAGCACCAACTCCTGTGCAGGGAAAACAATATTCATTGGTTGAAATCTCAGCCTTGCAACCTAACACATGTGTAGCAGCAAGACTGGCAAACACTGCAAAAGGTATACGGCTGTGCTACACAATTCTTTAGAAGCTAATTAACACAAGGGACAAAATCATGACTAATCATTTTAAATAATTTACTATACAGTTTACAAATGTCAGCATAATTTAAAATGCTCTAAAAAGGAGAAAAATATGTTTTAAACAATATACCACATTACCTGTTTTTACATAAAAAAACAATTTACATAGCTGGAAACCTGAAAATTTTGGGTTCAACTGAGCACAGAAACCCAGAATGCAAACACCACTGATAATCTTGCAGGCCTAATTAAACAGGAGTGTTAGTGCACATTAATCACTAATGTTACCTGAGGGACTGCTTCAAATGGTAATGTTGGCATGCAAATGATAACAAAACCAGTTGCAATGGCTGATAAACTGTATGATGAACTTTGCACAAGAAGCAAGTAGCCCATCATGTGAAAACAGAACACCGAAAGTTATTGCAGTGGTGCAAGGAGCAGTAATACTGAATCACCAAGCAGTGGTAGTAGTAGGGAAGGTGAGATAAGGACACTTACATCATATTCACCTTGTCTGGGACAAGCTCATATGTTACGACAACCTTGTGTATGGTACTTTTAACTGCCTTGTATGCATAAATGTTCTGGTAGCTCTGTCATGGTGTGAATTTTTTTTTTTTTTATTTGTACGCTTATTCTTTGGTAAGGTCACGTAGCTAGTGAAGCTTACGTGAACCTTCTACACAATCATATGTACCTCACAATGATGCATTTTTTTCTAGGAATGGCATATTTCAGAAACTATGCATTTCAATTTAGCAGAAGACACCCCCCCCCCTCCCCGGTGCAATTATTATGCTGGAGGAGGGATTAGCATAAGACATAATTAATAAAGTTATTTTCGTTGTAACTATTTGCAGCAGTCAAGTAGGTGTCTGACACATAGGTAAACATTTTAATCTTAAATGATAATACTGTGAACTACATGTGCCCAAACGGTCATTTCTCAATGGAAGAATAAATGTACTGCTAATGATTCACATTAAGAACCAGTAAAATGGTGTTAGTGTCAAAAGAAATCTGTAAATCTATCACACAGTACTGCAATACAAATATATACATCAGTATCTCACCCAAATATTTGCTAAGAGAGAATTTTACACCTCATTAACACACTATTTCTAATCAACATAATTAAATACTATTTAAGTTGAAGAGCTTTTAAATATTCTTCATATTTTCTGAGTTCTTTTGTATTTTCAGATGTTTCTGGCCTCTAGATCTTTATCAAAGCCTGTTTCTCAAGGATTAAAAACTGTATTAAGTGTAAATAAAACCTTTGATACAGTTCTAATCATTGAAAACAGGCCTTGATAAAGATCTAGAGGCCCAAAAATCTGAAAATGCACAATAATTTAAAAGATATGAAAAATATTTGAAAGCTCTTCAACTTAAAACACAATTTAATTATTTTTACCTGAGTAAAGTCTGAATAAGTGTTCTTAATCAACACTCTTACCAGCTCCAAATTATTCTTTCAATAGCTTTGTGCTTTTCTTTATTTTACCTTGATCATTGATCAAAATGCTTTTTATCCTACAGTAGTAGCACCACTGATAAATTCAATGATCAGTAGACTGGGAATACAAGTGTATATAGTATAGTTTACCTGGATATAATGAATGTTTATGTTAATCTAAAAACATACCTCCACAATGTATATGAAATCAAAGAACATTTTTAGTCAGTTACTATCTTTTGTTCTAAAATTATGCATACTTAAAAATAAAATATCATGTGACATACATCAATATGAAAAATGCCTTGAATGCCTTCTCAGTGATCAAATTCAAGTATTTTCTAAATTCTATAATAGAAATGGATAGTTTTCAAAATAACTTACTCTGGCTTTACCCAGAGATTTACACTCACATATACAATAAAACTGATACACAGTACAACCAACTTTCTTTCTCCTTTGTGTTCATTTAGTTTCTTCAGACATTTGTAGCTGATGTCTTTTAAAACCTGTTCAATTTTAAGTAAACAATAATAGTAAAATTCAAATTTCCCATTCCAATGCTTATTAGCAAAATAAAAGTTAAATCCAGATGAAGAAATAATACAGTAATATGTTATGTACAGATATATAATAGCAAATTCGTACAAATTGAATAAATCAATGAGATGGTTTTTCTTTTTCACAAATTTTTCTACTCTTGGTGAAATATGTGCCAGACTGCAAACCAACCAACACTTTGGGCATTCATTTTATGACCACAAATAAAAATGCTGCTTTACTTAAGAACAAACACTGCATAAAGTAATATTCATTTTATCATCTTATGATGGACAGCTTGAAAATTACTTCTTCTAGAAACCCAGTAATGCTCATAGAAATACAATCTATAATCCTAAAACTGCACAGGTTTCCTTTATGATTTTGTTTGGGCAATTTAAAACCATGCTAGTAATTCATAAAATTCCCCAAAATAATCACATAAAAAATTTGAAAAACTTTTGTATTCATGAATAATGATTCAAGCTTTTTAATTTTGGAGCTGTTGAGTTTTAACATACAAATTGAATGTATAGTTTTATTTCCCAGAGAGAATCAGATTAAATTCAATTATAAGGATAAATTAACATTTTCAATGTATAAGTAAGCTTTGGAACTCACTCTTTTGCACTGAAAATATTTACCCAAATGTGAATTGTTTTCAGCTAACATTTTTAAAAAAGAAAACTTTAGATACAATTGGGAAACTAATTTTCCCAAAGAAATAATTCCTCATAAATACACAGTAGGCATTGTAATGCTATTATTGGTATACTTCCACTGTATTCCATGTAACCACTTCCTTCAGAAAACTTGAAAATTACATCGTCTTGGAGCGGGAATTGAACCCGCACCTCCCGATTTCTGGTCGAGCATCTTAATCATTACACTACACAGGTAGGCATTGTACTATTATTACAATGCCTACCATGTATTTATTAATTCTTCATAAATACATGGTATGCATTGTAATAATAGCATTACAATGCCTACCATGTATTAATGAAGAATTATTTCTTTGGCGAAATTTGTTTCCCAATTGCATATGACATTACTTTCATCACTGGAATTTGTGACCTACATCCAAGCTGGATGTGAGAAAAAGTTGCAAGATGCTACGATAGGGCAGAAATGGCTTCGATTAGCACAAATCTGAAGGTTCTCGGGTATCTACGTTCTGTTGCTTGGAATTTCCTTGTCCTGGGTAGTGTAATGACTAGAAATCAAGAGGTGCGGGTTCGATTCCTGCTCCAGGATGATAAAAATTTCAAGTTTTCTGAAGGAAGTGGTTACATGGAATACAGTGGAAATATACCAATAATAGCATTACGAAAACTTCAGAGATAAAACTTTGCCATATGTCAGTGTTGCTCAACAATCCAGAGACTTAGATCCACCAACACACAGAGTCTAAAGTTTCAATTAAACAAATAAAGTTCAGCTATATATGTGAAGGCAAACAGCATGTGAAGTTAAAGCTGCATACATGACATTTTCTTTAAGCACACCCATGGCTCAGAATGAATGCACAAAACGATCTTGGGGTACGTCCTTTTTCATTTTCAAACACATTCATGCAATTCATACACACATTTACAGCTGCTACATGGGAGTTCAGAAGATGAAGGTTCTTACAATGAAATCTATGCAATACCACTATTTTTTTTAATGTAGTGGAGGTGTCAAAACTTTAGTTTGCCTTGACAATAAAAATAAGATGCACATTACCTAACTAAATCCCAAAAGCATGTTTTTGGGAAAATAGGAAACCTGAACATTTATTTCATAACAGCTAGGAGGATAGAAATGATCTCTTTCAGAAAGGGTTAACTTAAAAGCTGGAAAATTTATAACAAATAGAAACACCAAATAGTAAATGTTCTCATAGAGCAAATAAGCACCACATAATTTACACATACAGAAAAAGAAAAATTGACTTAGCTTCCAAATTTTGTGCAATAGAAAAGACATCGAAAACAAATGCTTAATTAATACTAAGTGCTATGGTCCCATGGTTACCAACTGCTGCTGAATAGATTCTGCCACATAAGTTTGTTTATCCAGAAAATCCTAAATGGCAATATAAATCTGGAAGTGAGTTTTAGAAACTGCCTGAAAATGATTCTGGTCATGAATTTGATGGCCTCTGCAGTAAAATGACCAAATAATACCTTCTGTTCTACCACACACATACATCAAGGCACAAAATTATAAAAAACAGCCACTCCCCAATATAACCATGCCAGACAATGATGGCCTATAGGTGCCACTACAAGACTACTTTATGAGTTTACTCTGCCAGGAACACATACAGTTGAGGTGGCAAGTCCCAAACTACAGAAAGGGCCAGACAAACACACCACCCATATCTACACCAGCAAAATATTCAAAGCAAACAGAATATAAATTCTGAATTTGCTTGTAACATTTACTGGTCATCCATGTAACATCTCTCAGAAAACTTGAAATGTTACATGGATGACCAGTAAATGTTACAAGCAAATTCAAAATTTATATTGTTTTCTTTGAATATTCTATTGATTTCCCATGTACTATCAGGAATATTTCTTCCTTCATTGATCTACACCAGTAATTGAACCTAACTTGGACAATAGATCTGATACCTGCACCTCAGCCCACTTGGCTATACCAGAGGGACTGAAAATCAGATTACTTGTAATAAAAAACAAAAACCTTCACAGGTTTTTAAGGAGTGAATGGAAATATATGGTATAACTTTTCAAAGAACATGTGACTTGTCAATGCCTCATATGGGACTCTAACCTGGGCCCAACTTGGACAATGAGCAAATAGTCCACATCTTTGCCCAGTTGGCCACCAGGAACTACAACTTCAGAGTTTGGTGTGAGAAGGAAGCTGCCCAGTCACTTGGCCACTATGTAAAACTAACAGTAAACTGAAATTACTGAAGACATGAGAACTTCAGTAACTCTTGATATGAAATGTATAAGCATCCCTTAAATGTCAGAACTCTGCTACCAAATTATAATTATATGAGAAAGGTACAAAAGTGACCACATCAAAATCTTAAGACAATATTGACTAAATTGATAGCAACTGTTTCAACATAGCAAATGTGTACTGCATTGAATAACTGGAATCACAAAAAAATATGTAACAGGTGTTAATGCATAGTTTTTATCAAACCATACAAAAGACATGCTGAACACAGTGACCAAATTTTAATGACACAGACATACCCAAATTGACTGACGAAATACATCTTGGCAAAAGTCCTCTCAGCACAAACGAACCTCAGGAGCATTTTCTGAATTCGACAATGCAAATAAATGATTGAACTTTTTTTGTTAAATGAATGGGCTGCAGATGCCAAACCATTTCCTGATAGTGTCATGTCTACAGAACAAGCACATGACATTACCATTAAAAATGATGTCAAAATAGTTAGAATGTAATAGCAACACAAAGAACTTTTAATCACTGCAACTGAAGAAAAATGAGTTCACATCTCAGATGTTTGGGAAGGTAAATGAAGTCAGAGTAACAGTGACAATATGTTTTTAATTCTTACACACCATTTAACATAATTTTCTAAAGGCATTTCAATGTTGCCTCATGTTGAAGATTACATTAACTCAAGTAAAGTACTTCACAGTTTACAGGGCTGTTTATTTTGGTAGATATTTTAATGCAAAGCACATTATCCAGTCAGTTTGGTGACAACACAAAGCATGCAAGTGCTCATGTGGTTGGTTTGGTAGCACTACAATTAAACAGGCAGCTTAAGTTGTTCCTGATTTTACAAAGTCATAACTGGACCAAGATACAGCTAAACACAGCATATGAAATTACCAAAGCATTTTCTCATTATATATTACTATCTTACTTTGACAGATGGCTAATAGAATTCATGAAAAAGTCTCATTCTTCCTTTATTTTGAATTTGAGTTTCAATGGGGCAAAGCTGATAGCAAGGTTACAGATCCAAGTATTTTAGTTTGATTTTAAATGCAAAATGCACTTATGCAGTTTCACTAAAGTTATGCTATTTGAGGCTATGAAAAGTACAGGATGATTTCAAAGCAACTTCGAGAGAAGACACTGGTGGGAAAAGTTCCAATTTACTAAATGTGGGCATCTTTATTCAACATTATGCGAATCTTTTAACAAATCAAAAATGTTCGTAATCATTCAAGCAGTGAAAAACACACACACACACACATTTAAACATGACTTTCTACAGAGATTAACTACAGATCACGTTAAAACAGAAATCAACTTGTGAAATCACTGAGGTTTAGTATTTCAAACTACAAAAAAGTGCATGTTGAAGCACCAAGGAGGGCATATGGTTTTGAAAAGTATGAAGATACAAAACTTAAAAACCTTTTGTCATATAATAAAGTAAAACCAAAAAATACATAGTTCTTATGCTGTACGTTACACACAAATTTATAATCTTGTAATTGTAACATGCATTGTTGAAAGACAAAATTCTGCATTAGGTAACACATAGTGGTAATGGGATTATTTTGTGATGAAATGAAAGAAACATTTCAAAATTGCTATTTTTCAGCCTTGAACAAGACATATTAATAAAAAAAAAAGAGTGCAGAAAATGTAGAATAGCCAGAAATAATCTTTTGACAATCATAGAGTAGAGATGGTTGGTCATTAGATTTTAGTGGTGCAAGGGCCTTGGTGGGCCAAGCACTGGGTTTGTTCATTAATACAGAAAGAAAAATATATCATGGGGGAGGGTATTTTAAACAGAATAAGAAAATTTTGAAACACTGTTGAATGAAAATATTAATGATGTACATTTCAGTTTAAGGCACTAAAAAAGGATAAAACCATATATTTCATAGTGTAAGAAATGCTATTTCATCTATTAAGGATAAAAGTGCTGCATATTTTGATTAAATCAACACAAAAAGCATAGTGGAATAACACCTGTCCTTGCTTAAAATGAATCATTGTTTCTATGTAAAATGAGCTAGGTTTCCAGTTATTTGCGGTTGTGTTAGTTAGTAGGACAATTTTTAAAAAGGGAACTACAAGATTGTAGCAACTACCCAACATTATTTCTTTAATTATTTGCACAGTTTACAGATGCACATTATGTTAAGAACTTAGAAATGTGGTCACAAACCAATGGACTAAAGATGAGTGTAGTTTTAGAAGTTGCACACGACAGGACAAAAAACATGCTTACACTGAATTTCTAGGAGCAATTAAAGAATAAAGGAAGATTATTATCTTACAGCTTTTACTGTATGTTTTGCAAAAGATCAGATCAACAGAACACTGGCAAGTGCTCTTGGACTGAAACTCTGATTTGACAGAAACCTAAGTTGAGAGTTTCCTTTTATTTTTAATTGATACTGGGTAGGGAGCAGTAATTTCACTGTAAATATTACAATTTCTAATCTTGGTATCAACACTTTGCAATATGTTGATGGTGTTAATAGTGCAATTCTAATCAGTTGATAGAGTTTAAAATGAGTATTAGCATTATAAGACTGAAATCAACTGTTTTGAGACTAATTGCAAAACACATATCACAGCTCATGCAAAGGTGACAACAGACTTTAATTACTTAGGTAAATCTATTATTTAGGCAGGGATGCTCAGTAAGGAAAAAGGCAACAAAATTATCAAATCATTAAAATTTTTATTAGCTGTATGAGACTATTTTTATTAAGAGAATCTGAATGAGAACAAACATAGCTGTTTACAATGCACAATGCAGTAATTACACCTGCTCATTTTCATAAAATAGTAAACCAATAAAACAGATGATTTGGTCATGTGCTCTGTGCAGAAGATGACAGATGTTATATTCTAAGGCAGTCAAATGAAGACCACCAAAAAGATGTAGAAAACATATTAATCATGTACATTATGGACTTTTATGGCACAGGAGCCAGGCATGGATGGCTGCATCTAAGATGAGTTAGTAGTCGTCTCAGGCTGAGGGATGCAACCACATAATTCACTGGCATGTCAGTTGACCAAATGCAGTTCATATTATGTCAAATCAGCAATTAGCATTAGAGGTAGTGACATGAATGAAGAAAGAAGGCTGAATCAGCAGTAAGTTTTGTTTTATTGCTGAGCATGTTGATCTTTCCTCCACCTGTACTTGCATTATGTGCTATTTCACCTGAATATCATTTTAGTAGACATATGTGAAACACAAACAGTTTGTGATTCTTCATTAGTGTATCAGCATGTGTTAACTCCTTGTTATATGTCTGTCTTTACTCCTTTTCACACAGGCTTAAAAATGTTGCAATCTCCATGTCTTGGTTTCCCATGGCCATGCTCTGTAACAGCTGAGAAGGGCTTAAGCAAATACCTTTAAGCATCTTTTTCACTTCCAATATGCACTACGCAAATAACAAAAGTTAGGTGCATAGCTATGCCTACCAAATCAATCCAAAATATCAGAAAAATCTGGGAAACTCTTCTTTGTTTCCCTTCTTTCATTTACCAAATTAATATCAGATGGATTGTAATTATGAGAAATGGTTTCATATTCATCACAGCTTATTGTCACTATAGCTGTTAACTTTAATAATAAAGTTCAGTACATGTTACAGATTCAAAACTATGAAATGTTATCAGTTGATTTATTTCAACTAGTTTCACTGAGCTGTTAACAATATGCTCACAAGAACAGAATTAGAAGCTTATTTTCTGAACATCCAAACAATAAATCCATACCAAAGATATATTTTTTTCTTAGAAGATGATCAATGTAAAAATTTACAATGGTTACACTGTGCAAATCTGTTTTGATACAGATTGGGACAATCTGTGTCAAAACACTACAGGCACAAATCTGGAATACTACAAATTTATCTTAAACTGGCTGTCATTTTTTACAAAACCAATTTCATGCATATCAGTGCAGAAGCAGAAAAAAATTTTCAGATACAGGAGAAGGCACAATGAAATGGGTACCAAACAAACTAAGCAAGACTGGCACAAACTGTGCCAGTACAACATCTATAGCAGAAATGTGGTTAAAAGCATTTCTGATATTCTAAAAAAATCAGTTCAGATGAAAAAAATGTCAACACAGACATTAATATAATGTGCCTCATTCTGTAAATACCACTGAATTACAAACTTACAGTTACTTTCATTGTTTTTTTTTTTTTGTGTTTGGATCTTGATACAGTCAGTAGTGTATTTGCTACTGGAGTCATATTGAAAATCCTGTTGACATATCTATTTGTTTATGGATCTCACCACATTCTGTAATTTTATGACTGGATGTATAATGTAATTTTATGACTAACATAATAAAATTGTACATCTCACCACTCAGTGCAACTGCATGGTTAACAAAAGACAGAGATAGCTAAAAAAAAAAAAATGGGAGGGGGGGGCAGTTGTAATGATCAGAAAATATGATCACATACAACTTACAAAGGCAATACAGGCTTATTTTATTGCATTTTATTTTAATCAAGCTGTAATACATATTTGGTTTTTATGTTTGTCTTTCACAACCTTTAAATTGAACATGAAAAGTGAAACTCACTTATGTCCTTTCCAATTACATAAAACACAACACATTTTTTTTTCACAAAGGATCTGTTCCTTCTCATAGTCTTATACATCAGTTCATACTTTCAGCATTTTTTTTTTGTTAACATGAAACAGTTCACCTGATAACAATAAAGTAAAAGAACACCTCCTTAGTTTTATTTTGTGACACATTCCTTATAAAGTGTTTTTTGTTATAACTCCTCACATTATACAGTACTGCCTATAAGGTTACAGGAAAGTTATTGGCAGTCATCATTAGCAAATAGTTCATAGTTTTTGTTATACATACCATGCCATTACATAAAAACAAATCAAATAAAAAAAATTATGCACATATTTATGTTAATTACTTTCATATATAACATGCCAGGTCATGCTTTACGAGAAAATATTACAACTGCATATTATGAACTACACTTCTAACAATATGATAAATACAAGGTTGCATAGTCAGCTCACTGATTTGCAATTTTACAAGGCCAAAGATATAAAGAAGAGAAGTGTCACCAACAGCCCTTTGCAGAAGAAACATGTGGCAACTTTCTTGTAGATACTATGTCATTTTCATTGGAACATTTTAGAATAGGAAAAATAATATTCAACAAACATCTTGTCAATAGCTGACCTTTACATAATGTAAGCATTGTACCATATACACAAGTTATGAAATTCCAGTACATTCAACCACAATTTTTCTTGAATGTGCTGGCTTAGAAAAACTATGCATGATTAAAAAAGATAACAGTAAGTGTCCAGATTTTGCACCCAATGAAAAAAAAAAAAAAAATTATTACTCCTTAACATTGAAGGCTACCTATTATAAGAACACAGTACAGACAATTTTTTTTCCTGATGTCCATTGGAGACCCCCTCCTCCTCTCTCTCACTCACTCACTCACTCACACTCACACACACACAATTCCATTATATTGCAAAATAAATCAACTTGCTATATATTTAGTTCAAGTTATGGGAACAGCATACCTTTGGCCAACTAGAAGACTGCTTGCTCCCATGTGGGTCATGAACAAAAGACAATACACACCAAGTGAACAAACCAAATACTATCCCACATGGGGGAAAAAAGTTAATTACATAAATGGTGAAGAAATCTTAAATTTTTTGCCTTTTACACCAGTAACCAACTCCATTTTGTTTGCCTGCCAAAAACAACAGTTCAGTTGGTATATTTTCATGTAATGAAATATGGATAACCAAATACAAGACGTGGCAAGGGTTCCAAAGTGAGACACAAGCAAATTTCTGGAATTATGCTTTTTATCTGAAGGGTAAGGTCTTAGCCAAACTCCTTCAGTTCTGAATATTACACTTTTCTATACCTTCACCTACCATATATGGACATTTGTGAATATTTATGACTACTCCAAGAGCAATTATCAAATTGTCCAGTAGCAGAGTGGTGCTGACTACTGTGTTCTTGTACCACAGGAGAGAGTTCTCCAATCCCTGGTAAGACACAGTTATAGTGCATATTTCTTTAACTGTCATTTTCTTCCTTATAGCCAGGAACTTTAAACTATTTAGGCATCAGTTACTACTCCACTAGGCATGGTGTCACAAATAGAAATGTAATTATTATGGGATAAATATAACCCTATCAGAGCACAATGTAATATGACTGGTGGGAACCCCAACATTTCTCAAACATTATCAGGGTGATAAGCCTGCATACCTTCTTGGACATCACGTTACAAGATCTTCACTCTTGGCAAACTGCAATGGAACAATGTAATGCTCAAATCTAGGCATGCACATCTTGAGGCTGCCATTTTCTTTGTTGTTTATGAATAGCATAATTCTCATGAGTTAGTGTGACTCTCACGAAAGAAAATTAGAGAGAAGCAGTAGTTTTGTTAATATTCCAAACATTAATTAAATTCACACAACTCCCTTAAACAACAAAATCTCACTGAATAGGAAAGGGGGGGTTCAGGGCCATTTTTGCATGAACATTTTATCACATGCCAACACTCTCCATTACTTTACAAACATAAATTGCATATTGCTAGGAGACCTGACCACCAACGAACAACTCAGAATACTAGACTGGATACCAAGCAACAACAAAAGACCCAGAAGACCATGTGGGAGATGAGTGGATGAAATTTGAAAGCATGCTGGAGTGACATGGAAGAGAGATGCTAAAGACGCAGAGTTGAGGAAAAAACGAGATCTTCACCCAGCAGTGGATTAAGAAACTGGATGACGATATATCTTCACATAAACCCATTAAATACAACAGTTGGCAAAAGAAATGGAATTTTAACGAAGTCCACTCATATTAGATAATGAAAAGCAACACCTTAGCACTTTCTAGTTAGCAGCAATGATGAAATTATCTGCAGTCCGGATATTATCAATCTAGGTAGAAACCGAATAAAAATAACTGCATAATGATTGAACCATAATAGTAGTGCCATTACGTTTATTATTAAAACAAGCAAATAAATTATGTGAACAAGGTAAGAATTTCCTAAAATTCCAAAATATTTGAACAAAAAAAAAAAAAAAAAAACTTTTCATAGCACCAAACAATTTTACCTTTGAAATCCACTTACTTGACCAGGGATTAACACAAGTTTTTACATTTGAATACTTCCCACATTAATAACAATGTTTAGAAATGCTTTGAGTGAAATTTAGACAAATGAACTGAAAACAAAAAAGACACTTTCCACAGCAGTCAGGAAACTGGACACATTTGAGATATTTGCCCTTTTACAAAGCAGTTTCTCTAGTTCTTATAAATCCTGCACCAAAAATACAGGAGAGTGTATGTGTGCATATTATCGCACAATTTATTGTAAAGTTATTTTGCTGTCTTCATTCATTGAAAAGTTGTCTAAGCATTGAATTTTTATTAACAAAATCCAATTTGTCCACCCATCACCAGGTGCAACTGCTTAATCCTCCCTTCTTCCCAGTCTCTCCCTCATTTCAACTTTCACTAATTAACTATTCCACTACACTTAAATCTTAAGTATAAAAACAACTTTCCTTATCACTGCTTTTTCGGAAAATTTTACATACTAAATGATTAAAACCAGTGTCAAAAGGTAAGTTTTTCATTTCTTAGCAACAATGCTATAAATTTTCGAATGGAACATGAAAATGGAGATTAAAACATAAAAACCCAAGAACGAACTACAAATTTAAAAAATTACCAGTTTCTTGTTCTGGTCCAAAAATTTTGTTATACGTTATGCTATTTCCAGTGAAAATGGCAGATGTGTAAAAGCTGATATGATTCATTTTCATTATTGAATCTGTCACTTCAAGTTCATGTCGTTAATATATCAGACACTTTGTTTTATCATACTACAAAAGCTATCAAATATCCAGTGATTCACTGCTAATTTGGGTATGTTGTATTTTAATTTTTAAACTGGTGAATGCACACAAGATTATCTAGCCCCTGGCTTTTGTTCACACATAAATATGCAAAGAACTAAATTTATTGAACATTGTCTTGCTCTGTAAGTTATTACTCAATATGTATAATTTAATTAGTTTTAGTTTACTTCCTAGTATATAATTCATGATAAAATAATCACTGACAACCTTCCAAATAGCACATAATCTACATCTCATTAAATCAAATCTCTGCCCCCCTGCCCTATTTGAACGACGTCATTACATTTTGCAGGGGATGGAGGAAAGCTAAATTTTGAGATATATTATTAAGAGCTAGAATATATGCTAACTCAAAAGATCACAAATGGTAACACAATTCAATTTTTTTTTTTTTTAAATACACAGTGAGAGTGAGCTGAGAATTTCAAATATCAGCTTTCTGTAAGCCACAGAAAGTAGCATAGCAATGGAATTCTGAATTTTCAATACTGCTGCGTTGCACGTCTTGATCTTCAGGTTATTTTGCAAATTTCATTTTAAACTCTTAGGCAATATCTTTTGTTTTTGACTCTGCTCATATGTGTGTGTGTGTGTGTGTGTGTGTGGTGTGTGTGGTGTGTGGTGTGGTGTGGTGTGGTGTGGTGTGTGTGTGTGGTGTGTGTGTGTGGTGTGTGTGTATATATAATGCATCATTTTGCACCTTTTCCCTTCTTTGCTTGGCTTTTAATTCTGATGACACTGAACAACCCACTCATCATCTAACAGCTCATTTATTAGCATTACATACAGCAATGTAAGTCTTATTCAATACTATGAAATTACACACAAAAGCTCAAACCATTTCAGCCCTTTTATCCTCCATTCAGTATCATACCTGCCAACATTTCATGAAGTTCACCAGGAGCACATGATGATCCCCTCCCACGTGCTGTCTCGCGAAGCTGATATGGTGCTATACTATTGGTCTTACCAAATTTAAAATGTGACATTCTCAGCATAGCTACTACAATTAACATCCGTTGAAAACACCTTAAATTACAAAGTTTTTTTTTACATATCAGGGGCTGATCCAGGTTTTTAAAGATGATACCCATTTTCGTGAAATTCTGTCTTTTTTGTGTGTGAAATTTACCTTATTTTTGCATATTTTTGAGTTCAGAGCAACTGCAATCTTCTATAATCATTATTCTGACAGTAATTGTTTTATTATGTGTGCAGTTTTTTTATTTATTATTGCTAATCATAGTTCATGCATTCCTAGTTTGCAACAAGGTATCTGTTCTGATGATTGCGTTCTCAGATGTTTATTTAAAAAAAAAAAAAAACTAACTCTGTGATGCCCAGCTGAGATCTCGAGGTAAGGGGAAGAATAATAATAACACTCCAGGTTGCACAAAACCAGGAAAATCATCAAAGGTCAGAAAATTTTAAGTGCTGGAGGGAAAAAAATAACTCGCTAAAATTAAAAAAATAAAATAAAAATAAAATAAAAACGTCGATAATATGTCCCAACGATCAGCACTTTCCCATCAGGCTCCTTTTCTCATAATTGTAAATATGTTTCTTGGAATCCTGGCCCGTAAGGCAAAGTTAATCTGAGTAGGGATGGGCAAAAGAAAAACAATAATAAATGTTTTGAGTATCGTTCGTTTTGCAAATGATACAATGTTTGACACACTGCAAAAGAAAATTTTCTACATGAAGTAAATGAATTTCTTTTTGTTTCATTCTTTTAAAGAAGAAAATATAATATTCCTATGTCACGAATTAGGGATTTTTTTGCCGTTTTGTTCCACAATTCGTCGTTGAAAATAGAGTTCTTATCCTCAATGTCACAGGAGCCCATACATCGAAGAAACATTGAGATTTCCACCAATACATCAAGCGTTTTAACAAATATTCGTTATTGAATTGATGAGTAATCAGCGATAAATTGAACGATTTTACCCATAGATGTGCCTATTACTTCTGGCTGCAAATGGAAAAGATGCGAATTCTTTGGGTTTTTAGCGAAACATCAAGGTTTTCACTAATACATCAAAAATTTCCCCTGACACTACTGATGTATGGATGCTTTGGGAATGAGTATTCACAGACGTCCAACATCAATGTTTCTCACCGATCTGCCCATCCTGAAGTTAGCCCTGGAAAATGCATGCGAAGTGAGGCTGCCAGAGGGAGAGAAAATGCTCCCATAATGCCTTGAGGTTCCTTTCAATGGGCATCGCCTCAGTTGCCGGTGACTTAGCCACTGCCGCAAATGAGGACACAGTGATTGAAAAGCATCCGCCAGAGACAGTTTTACTGAAAACTGTTCATGACGACAAAAAATAAAAATAAAAAAATAAAACAAAAATGCATCAGTTAAACAGAATATTGAAGATTAACACTAAAATATTTTTAAGATAAATATATCTTAAAAATAAATATTTTTCAGTTTTACCTTCGTGAGCAAGGGAAAAATCTGAGCAGCATATGGAACAAAAAACATCATTTACTAATTAATTTACACAATTTTTTCAGCACCAGCAATGCTGTTTCATATTCTTTTTAAAACCTTGGGAATGCCCTTGTTTTGACATTGTCAAAAACACTCCCTTAACACACTACCACAATTAAATCGCAAAGTGGCATGCGTTAGCGTAGCTCTCTCTGAACAGACCTCTGTGTGGGGAATTCCTGGCAGGCGACTTGACCGTGGGGTGACAATCCTATGCACTTCATTAGTCAATGTGATTCAGCCCCCCGTTTATCTACCCCTCCCTTAAGTACGACGGTGATCTCCACCCCTCCCTTTGTGCTTGTGGGCGTAACAGCCAGTCATACAAAGATAGTAAAAAAAAATACTACCATATAAGAGAATATTTTTTTGATTATATCTTTGATCGAATTTTTTATCTGTACTTTTAGTGCAGTATATTTCCGACCACAGTCGTTGTTTGAGGAAAAATGGATAATGAAATAAAAAATTTAGTTTTTTTCTGGAAAAACCCTAAACTACGCGGAGTGGCTGCATGCATCCAGGATAATCTGGATATTCCGGAGCAGTTGGAAGGAGTGCGGTATTGATCAAATTAGGTTAATCAATTGTATGCACTTCCACAGTTCACTCATAGAAATCCTTGACCACCTTCACTTTGTTTAATAATCAGCAGTTTCATTTTGGCAAAAACCATTTTTCTAGTTAATCTTATTTTATTTATTTCTTAGTATACTTCAAATTGACTTTAAACTTAAAAACTCTAGCCCTTCAAGAGCTGTAGCATTCAACTACTACTTGTTTATTTTCGTTTTAAAGAGAAATGTGTTCAGAAGTTCAAGTCACCTGATTCTGTTCTAAAATAAATCATACAAATTCCATTCTAAACCTGACTAAGAGTAAATAAACCTTTATATGACAAGCTTCACATGTTTAAATTTTTGAGTCCCCAAATTATCTCACTTAAGAATCCTATATAAAAGGCTGAATTGGATGATACATAATAAATAATGTTCATTTTAAATAAGTGTTATGACAGCACAACAACATAAACCACGACAGCTGGTTAGTTTATATACATACACAGCACATAGAAAATCGTGCTTCTGGTTTTGCACTTTTCCTGAAAACTTCCATGATTTTATTTCTCAAAATTACAGTATTTCTCCACATTAAAAATGAGCAGGAAAATATAAAAAGGATAAACATACTTCTTATAATGAGCCTTACGCTTTTTTTTTTTTTTTTTTTTGTAATTTTCATTTGAAAGCTTCATAATTTCCAGGGATTTATCCACTATATCTATGCATATGTATATACTCAGAATGGAAAATTAGCAGTGGGTAGAACATCAGCTCAAGTGCATAAATCTGATCTCAAGTTTACTTGTGATCTTTTGGGTGACAATTTTTTTTTTTTAATTTAATGCACCACATCTATAAAAGAAACTTTTATCAAACAGCATGAGAAATAACTGAAAAGATAATGTATTTAAGGATTTGTTTCCCATAAAACTGCAGCAACCCACCTTAAATTGAAAATCAAAATTTGTACAGGAAAGGCAAATTTTGCATAGGTCGAATTTGGCATTTGTCCTAACTTTTCACATGGGCAAATGCGATTTCACAAATTCGTCAAGCCTTAACATTTGATATGGGCAAAATTGGTGATTTTTAGGACTTAAAAAATAATTTTCACACAGGTTTCAAAAAATTATGTAAAACATGATAGCAAGACTTCAAAAGATTGCATTGTATTGATATAAGATAGTAAATCATATAATAAGTGTTATTTAAACACTGCAGCTGTGGTTTGAATTCATTAAAGTACATAATTATTTACTGAATGATATAAATGTATTAAAAGAAGTTTACTTATTATTTAATATGTAAAATATAAATTTAATTTTGAACCTTTCTGTTAATGAAACCTTAACAACTGTTCTCTGTGACATGCTTTCATACTGTGCACTGGGATTCCATTTAAAAATAAACAAGATAAAAAATAAAGTTAACAATTGTGTACTGAAAGTTTGTGTCGCTTGTGAGCACTTAAATCTAATTGTTAAAGTGCAAGAAAAACAACTGATACACACATGCATTTTATTAATTGTTAATTCTTGTAGAGCTTAAGTGACTTATCAATGAGGACCCAAAATTGTGGTCCTAACTGAGATATTTTATTATTAGCTTAAGAGTTGCATCTCTGTTAAAATTTAATTTTTTTTTCATTTGATGCAACCAATGAAAAACAGTACCAAAATCATGACAAACCTACCCATCCCAGATAATTTTTATGGTCTCAACTACAATGGAAATCACATTGTGCTGTGGCTGTAAATAAAATGAAATCTGTCAATAAGTGCAATGTGATTTGTTACAGACTGACTGAAAAAACGAGCCTCTCTACTTTTTTGATACCTTTGGTATTTATGGTAACATCCAATGGGCTCACAGATTATCTGGATATGTTCTTAATATGTCACACAGACATGATTGGGCCTTCCATGAGTTCTCATACACTAATACAGATCTATAGAGCAATCATAACACAAACAAACCAGCTGCTCTGACTTTACAACAAGAATTTTACTTGTGAATTTAAGTGTGATGAATGAAGATGGAGGGTGCAAGGCATAACAAGCCAAACATTTAAATATATGAATACAGAAGCTTGATGTTTAACTTATGTGCACAGAAGTTTTCATGCCACACTGCATTTTAAGTTTATAAGAAATTCACTATGCTGTAGAGCTCAAGCAACTGAGTAAGCCTGATTTTTGAAAGGATAATAAAGCAAATGGTATATGTGGGAAAACAGGTTGAACAGTAAAGGGTCCTTAAGTGAGCAGCATGTTACTGATAGAAACCCATTTTTGTCCTTAACAATTTCAGAAAATAAAGCTTAAGAGAGAAAAAAATTACAAGCTAGGGGAAAACACCCACACATAGGAACAATGCTAATGGAAAATGAATGGCACAACATAAGTATTAACAGAGGCTGGTCTGTTACATTTCTAAAAGCTACTAAATGCATTAGTTATTTTTATTATCACACTGAGGGTACATATTTAAAAATAATAAATGAATTCCTACCAATAAAAGGCTACATACCCATACATTTCTTCTTCTCTCTCATTTTACCATCTTACCAATACAGAACATAAGGTGTTAAATAAAAAAAATGACCCAAATTTTCTTTTACTTTAATAATAAGAGTTTAAAACACAAAAAGGGAATGACACTTAACCAGCTCAAAACTTCAATGAAAAAATTTTGCTACCCTCTTGTGGGATGTGTGTGGCAGTGTGGAGTGAAAAAAAAAACCCCTCTTTCAGGTCATACAATGCATGTTATAGAATATTTCAAAACTCAGTATACATGTATTTTCAAATTTTCTGTCATGAAACAGCACTATACATTTCTCTTACAAAATAATGAAGGAATGTTTTGCTATCACTTCTGTGTAGAACTGAGATTGAAACAGAGAAACAATCTGAAAAATAGGAATGATTCATAAAACAGCAAGAACAAAATGCAGATGAATCAAACTACCTCCTCACAACTGCACTTTAGAAGTCAAACGTTTCTTTATGTGAATGAATTTGCAGATGTTGCAAAGATGTTCATCCAATCAAACATAACATGGTAGAAAAATTGAAATAAGATAAACAAGAATACACTATACTCTAGAATTCAAGGAACACAGACTAGAATTAATGCCCAGTATTTCAATCATATGAAGAGTTTAATGAAACTGATTCCCTTCATCAAAGATACAAGATTTCCTGCATTTACAGTAAGTTCTCAAATTTTTGGCAAACAGTGATATTTTCACACTCACACTACTACAGAATTTAAATATAATAGCTAATTACAATGACAGCATCAATGTTTTGCAACGAAAGAATAAAACTTCGCGGGGAAAAACATCCTTATTTGCTCAAGTATTACCCACATACACAAAATATTAAATCTTGCACTTAGATCACTTTAAAGGCAGGAAAGTTCTTATTAACTCCTAACTGGCAAGCAGAAAATCTCTATGGTAAACTGGTTGCTAAAGGTATCTTGGTAAAAAAATATTGTATGCTGTCAGTCAAATAATTTGTATTGGCATGACCAAAATTTTCACTTTATGTTCCAAGTCACCTTAGTGTCTTTTGCAGAAAAAAAAGCTGAAGAAACAAGTTTGTAAAATCATGCAATGCATTGATTATGATATGCTTTCCAACATACCAGAAATCATTACTCAAGTTATTACTCAATTTATGAGGATAATGGCTGAGGAATAAATCTTGCTTCTGTGCCCTGACCTTTGACCCAATTTCGATTATATTCAGCAGAACCGGTTCAGTACACCTCTGGAACAACATAAAATTTTGTCACAATCGAAGCATTTTTACACAAGTTATGATGCATAAGGGCGATGGAATGGATCCCACTTTTATGTCCTGACCTTTGACCCCATATCCGATATGATTCGTCCCCAGGTTGACCCCTACCACATACTAAAATTTCATCGAAATCAAACCATTTTTACGTGAGTCATCATGCGGACAGACAGACATAGACTGACAAAGCTGGAGCACATACGCTTCTTCAACCTATGGTTGAAAAGCATTAAAAAAAAAAAAAAAAGGACCAATGCCAATGGGACATGCATTTGCAGTTTATTTTCACTGGGGAAAACCAAAACTGGTGTATTTTTTGAGATCATGAAGTGTGTATCCAAGATGTGGTAACATGGATCTTCTTTAACCAGCAGCATAGAAAATGTATCAAAATAACCTAGGATATTTTTCATGGGAAATTTGATAACCCACAGGAAGTTTTTGGACTTGATGGTTCAAGTCTCTGCTCAATCTCAGGGAAGAGACCTGCTTAACAAACAATAGTTGTGCCCCTACCCCAATTACACAGTAATATTTGTTTTAATATCTGAACCATTTCTTTGCAATTTTGGAAAAATAAACTGGATACCAGAAGCAAAAAGTGAATGCAAGAAATATCCCTGGTACTCATACCTAAACAATAACCACAGCAAATCATAAATTATTAAATCATTCCAAAGGTAATGCTCTTTTTTTTTTTTGCAACCACTCCTTTTTTGAAAATGTTTGCACATTATAATATGGAGCTTATCAGTGTTCCTGTGCAGTGCTATATGGTAGCTGTAGTTTAAGTGTTTTTGTAATTTTGTGATCAGTGCAAAAATGGCAAGTGATTTACCAAGTGATGAAAATTTATGACATTGATGCTTTACGAATTTCATAAAGGAAACTATGCAACTATAGCAGCAAGAACATTACTGAAGAGGAGTGAATGTGAGGAATGTCAGAGGTGGTTTTTGCAAGTTCAAAAGTGGTGATTTCAGTTTACAAGATGCTCCAAGATTAGGTAGATTGTCACATGTCGATAAACATCTTCAAGCTATAGTTCAGGAAAATATCCGCAGCAGACACTGGATGAAATCACAGAAACATCAGGGGTAGCTAGGGTAACAACTTTCTGATACTTGCAAGCAATGGGAAGGGCAAACAAGACAGACATGGGTTCCACAATAAACTTCAATGCATGTCCATTTGTTCAGCACTTTTGTCTAGACAAGAAAATTACCCTTTTTTGGATAGGATAGTTACAGGTGATGAAAAGCGGGTACTATATGAAAATCCTACTCTCAAGCGGCAATGGTTATCACCTGGTAAAACGCATAAAACAGCAAAAAGTGGGAAAAAGTTTTACTGTGTATTTGGTGGGGACGAATGGGTGTAATTCATTATGAGCTAAAACTTGGTGAAACTCAGATGTCTACTGTGATCAACTTACTCATCTTCATGCACAAATTTCACTCAAGCTGCCTACAACAGCCAACAGAAAAGGAGCCCGTCTCCAGGACAATGTGCATCCACACAACACGTGACAAAATTAAGGAATCTGGTTCAGAGGTGCTACCTCATCCACCTTACAGCTCATATATTGTACCTTCTTATTACCATTTGCTTTGATCGATGCAACATTACTTATTTGGTAAGCATTTCAAAATATTTGATGAGATCAAAAATGGTATAAAACAATATTTGAATTGGTTATTTGAGAAACCCCATAAGTCAGTTTTTGGTTGAAATAAAGTTTTCAGTAAAAATCGATTCTTTAGGGGTACATGCATAAATTAGAAGAGAAATCCCATGAGTCAGGTCTCTCTACACTGCGTTGGCCCATATGAAAGTTTTCGTTTATTCAAGAAACCCCACAAGTCAGTTTCTCTACTACACGCCTGCCCCACCTGCACCGTTGGTGCCGAACGAGTCCGAAGTTCACTTCTACCAGGGCAGGCTTATCAGTGTACATCGTCAGTCACGTTCCTTGTTGTCACCGGTGCTTTTGCTCTTGTTGCTTTTCATTTAATACTGTTGTTCGGCGTTTGAGAATGGATTCTGGTTTTGAAATATGTAACAATGAAAACCCACGAAAACGAAAGAAAGGGCCTAAAAGACCCTTTGCTTACAAGTGTAATATTATCAAGAAAGCTAGAGTTAAGGGCTCAGTATGCACAAATGAGAAAGGGAAAAGCGTCCCAGCCATATCTTCAGGAGTTAACAATGACTGCTAGTGTTTCAAGTAATGTATAATAATTTACAGTAAACCCTCAACATCCACAAGGGTAAAGTTCCAATTTTGGTTCGCAAATGTTAAGTATATTATCCTATGATTAAATGAGGGTTAGGCTCGCTCAAAAACAAAAAATGAAAAAAAAAAAAAAAACTAAACGAAATATGAAAAAAAGTTATTAAATGATTACAAAAAAAAATTGATAATTATCATTGAAAAATTTTAAAATTAAATCTTAATCAATTTTTTTGTTTTGTTTTTATCAACCTTACTGTTGACTCGTTGATATCAAAATCACGGCTGGCTGATGATGCACTTTCTCCTACTTTTAACCTGTCTAAAATTTTAATTTTTTTCCTAATTGTGAGGACTTCTTTTTCTTTTTAAAGTTTCTTTCTTTTTTGGGGAGGGGGTTTAGTTCTTTTTCTATTTATTCAGTGCTTAGTATTCTTTGGCTTCTACTGATCAGTGTACCATTAAACCGCTGCCAACCTACTGGTACTACTAACAGGAAGTATCGAACAGAAATTAATTTTTGTCAGTAAACTTAAACCACATTTCACATGCTGTTACCTGATCACAAATTTATAGTTATATGAAATGGCAGCACCCTTCCCATCTACAAACAGACCTGGGTATTCTGGTGCACAATATGACATCTGTAAAAAAAAAAAATCAATGCATGTTGTGTGTGGCAGGCCAACAGTTTTCTTCTACAAATAGTGGTCATACTTGTTTTAGTGTAGAAAAATTTCACTCCCCAAATATCTAGCACACCAGTCATCCCTACTATCAGAAATTAACTCATGAGTAGCTGGCCAGGTAGGCTGAAAAATGGATGGGAGAGAGGGGGAGGGGGGGGGGTTACAGGGTACAATTTGAGCAACAAAGCAAAAGCTAATAATTGAGCACACGTGAATTTGAAACTGCACTGAAATATAAATACACATGTTTCAAGATAGATCAGTACAACTATGTCATGGGGTCTTGCAAAAGTTGAAGACTTAAAGGACTTAAATATCGAATCGGTAGATATCTATTCCCAAGCACACATCACTACATAAATAACAAGTTCTTATTTGCAGAACTCTAAATCTCCCCCTCCCCCATTTTTTCAGCCTGAGCTCCAAGCATCACACAGTTTCCTATCTTGGAAGCAACTACAGTTTACACTGACAGTGAAGCTTGGACCACAGATACCCAAATTAATGGATACCTTATTGCTGACAATTACAAAAAAATGCTACCAGGCTGTGGCACTGCCTTAAGGGAAACATGCCAACTTTCAAAATCTGAAAATCAGGAAATTTTTACAGCTCATAAAATTTCATGAGCACTATTTTTCATTGACATTTTCCAGACGTAGGAACAATTTTCCAGAAGTAGTATTATTGATCCACTAAAAGTTCTGAGGGGGGGGGGGGACCAGCACAAAAATCAATACTTCCTCTCCCTACTGAAATTCGTTTTCAGATACGTGATTCTGCAAGATAATGAAAACATACAATGGCTCGCATGTTGTTTTTTACGAATAAAATAGCAGCCAACTATTTTAATTTCTTTTTTAGGTTGTGAGCATCGTGCTAACATCGTCTTTCGTTACGAGGCGAGGCCAACTGTAACTGCTCCCTGTCATTAAGTGAATTTGCCGCAACTCAACTGTTTATCATCGCTTAGATTGCGCGCGGCTCTGTTGAGGCGAGGGGTTGAAAGACGGAACTGCGAGGAGAAGGCTGGCTGGGCAGCTCCCATCTATCAATCAATTACTGACACTCCCCAGCATTCCAGTGCCACAGCGGGTGAGCTCTTTTCTGAAGGCGTTGTATGACAACCGGACTGGGAGAGAAAAAAATAAATAAAAAAATTCAAGCAATTTTTTTCCGACCCATCCTGGGCGATTGGTTAGAAGTCAGCGCTTAGACCACTGTGGAACTGGGATGACTTATTATTATTATTATTGGAGGTATAATGACCACCATGAGCAAGTCAATGGGCTATAAGTAGTCGCCCATCCCTAATTTAGGGTCACTGGCTCCAGGGAAGGGAGAGAGCCAGTGCCGTAACCAAACGCAACATCCATGCCTCACCAGAATTCGAACCCGGACCCCTTTTGGGCGAACAATCAGAAGCCATCGCTTAGACCAGTGTTCCACAACCGGTGTGCCCCACAAGGTGAAAGGTGTGACACAAACTTTTACCTATTAGCCTATTGTAAGAAATTAATTGGAGTTTTATTTTTTAATTTTATCCTAGTTTCATATGTTTGTATTTCATTCTCTGCCGCTGCACTGATTAAATAAGATGCTTGTTTATTCTTTATTACATGCCACAAATTTTTATGTATTCTAAGAAATTAAATGTAAATTATTTACCCACAGTTGTTATATCATAGTTTTGCTTATCGATATATTTGTATTTCTGGCCACTACTGCTGTGCTATGCGGCTTCTTTGTTACATTTGCCCCCATGTTCTGTGTACGCTTTTCCCTAAAAGTGCAGGGATTAGCAAAACTTTTCGTCTTTTATTATTTTATTACATTGTTCCTGTTTGTTAGTGCTTCTTCAACTTTATTTACTTGCTTCCTGTACCGATGCACCCACCCATTGTTAGACTTTATTTTAAATAAGTCAGTATATGTGCCTCTCCTTTCCTTTGAAGAGTATAGGTCCCGCGTCTTACAATTATTTCAGTTCTATCACAGCTGTGCTCTGAAGTAGTCCGGAAATAGCGATTGCTAATCAGTCTTTCTATTACTATTAAACTAATGGGTCATTTGAGATGTTCCCGGCTGTATGGCCACTTGCTGATGGTAATAACATAGTGATGGACTTAATTAAAGAACATTTAGAAATCTTGCAGCAGAAGTTCGAGAAGTATTTTGGAGAGAGTGTTCAAAATTTTGACTGGGTTCGTGATCCATTTGTTGTGAATTCAAAACCTCTTCTGATTAATATACAAGAGAAACTCGCAGATTTAAAAGCAGACAGAACATTGAAATTAAAACTTATCGAAGTGCCTTTAGACACATTTCGGTTGGCAATAAGGAGTGAATACCTGGCTATCGCCGAGATGGCAGTTAATGTGTTATTGCCATTTTCAACTGCATATTTGTGTGAACTGGGCTTCTTGACATTGACTTAAATTAAAACATCAAAGAGCTGGAGAGACTCAAATCCGTTGCTGAAGAAATGAGACTTGCATTGTCAATGATTCCGCCATGGATCAGCTGCTTGTGTGCAGCTAAGCAGGTGCAAGTATCACATTGAAAGTATGAGTAGAATTATTTACTTTCACAGTAATAGAAAAGTGTACTTTCTACAGTGAATTAAAGTTCATAAATTTTTAATAAATGCACGAGTCGATTTCTGTTTAATAATACAATATAATAATAATAATAGGTTGATTACATTACGTATTTATATTAATAGTGTCATGTCATACATTTTTGAGGGGATTAACATTTTGGTGTGCCATGTTGAGTCATGGATAATTTATGGTGTGCCGCGAGTAGAAAAAGGTTGCGGAACACTGGCTTAGACCACTGCACCATCAGGGCAACTTTCGTTTTGCAGATAGGAGAGGAAAAGTATGAAACTTATGACTGTAATACTGCCTTGCATCGACGCAGAAAGAAAAAGATTTCACAGGCGGTTTGAAATCATGGTGGTTGATGGGATTTCGACCATCCTAATGGCCAATTCTTAGTGAAAATCAGGAGAATTTGACATTAATCCAGAGGGCGGGGAGGCAGGGTTGAAAATCTGGAGTCTCCTGCCTAAATCTGGAGAGTTGGCACATCTGGAAACCAATCCGGAAGCTATTGAAGTTCCAAATCCCTGGACTTCTGCATTTGTTTTGTGGTGCGTGTTTCATCTCTATTCTATTAACTTTAAATTAAGGACAGACAATTTTTTTTTTCTTTTGAGCCTTAGGTGCCGATAGGAAATAGTTCTCTCTTACCCACACACACCACAAAAGTAGCAATCTTGTGCTGTGTACATTACGTTCAAAGCAAAGACACTTCACATGGATGAATTCTGACATTGGCAAAAGTTAACTGACAATATCAGGAAGACTGTTACTGATTGGATACATAACAAAATAGGTGTTATGATGGTAATGCTGCAATAAGTCTTTTTGAGCCACATGAAACACCTACTGTGAAGTCCATGTATTTTTACAACCAACATACCTTAATTTGAAACTGGTGGCGGACCTAATGCACAGCAATGAGAGAACATGAAAAGACACTAGCAGGAAAAAAAAAAAAAAAAACAATGATGGCATGAGCAGAAAAGAACAAATGAATTTTTGATACCTAATTTAAGTAAATATCTTATTAAGGTTTATCAGATACAAGCTACTTTACAACTAAAGCATGGCAGGAAAGGGAAACCACAAAAGAAACTGAAATAACTAACACTGTAAACTATTATTAGACTGATTTGTTATAAGCACTAGCAATATCTGGAATTCACATGCAAATTCTTTTGAAGATTATGGAGAATATACATTCTTTTTCAATAAAACATTTAAATTCCAAACAATTTGATTAGTTCCACCATTCTGCACCTATTATGGAAAAAACTGGTTGAAAAAATATTAAAATAGATTGGAATAATTGGTCTCAGATAGTAATAATTAAAACATACTTTGTTGATTCATCCCTTTTGTACAGAGAACTTGGTTTAAAGAGGAAAAAACATTCCTAAAAAAACTCTAGAAAACTTTTTTCTTCTGGCAGGAATAAATTATAATGCATTTACGATCTTTTTGACTGCACCAATTCTTCCATCAGAGGGTGAAAAAAGAAAAAGAAAAAAACCCCTCAAAAGTTGAGCTTCCATGTTCTTCCAACTTAGGAGTGTATTTGTACTGAATGATTCTATTGATAAAACAAAATACAGGACTGATCTTATGTATAAGTATGATATTTTTACATATAATAAAAGCTTCCACCTGGCTTATGATAGAAAAAGAAATGGTGATGCACGACAGTAGTGTAGATGGCGAAACAGCATGAAATGTGAAAACGGTGAGGCATTAATGAAACTTACACTTTGGACACAGATGCCTTACATACATCGAGAAATACGTGCATATCAATTTTATATAAAACAAACATTGTTGATAAAAATTTAGGACACAAAATTACACGCTGTCTGAAAGATCAGTCTGAACTTACATGAAATATTTCATACTTAATTTTACACAAGAATATTCTGCTGCATAAGTTTATCCCTGAACACTATAGTATATCACAGTACAGTCAATTCTCACTCTCCTAACCCAAAGGAGAAAATTTAGAGAAAAATATCTGGCCAATGCACACACACATATATGGTAACAGGTAAATGAAAATTAGGATTCTCATGTATTATCCTGAAAATTATGTGAACAATTATTTATTTATAACTTTTTGCATGCCTTACATGAAAATATTCATCACTGAGACAATCGTGATGAATGTTTTTCCCCATTCTTGGACCTTAATGTAATAGTATAAGTAATATTAATACGATGCCAATCAGTTGACAAACTATACACGTGTGCATGTGAAAGTTCAGTTACATCCAATCTACTCTTTATATAATACACATATTAGTCAGTTACATCCAATCTTCTCTTTATATAATATGCATGTACTAGTCAGTTAATTAGAATACCCTAGTTTTAAACCTGTCATTAAGTATATTAATGCTACTGCTCCAAAATTTCAGAACATTGGTTTTAGCATACATACTCTTTACAGATTGTATGTTTCTTCGTCATTTTAAATAACAGGATAAAATGAATTAAACTTCTTACACTCAACAGAATTAATAAAAATCAGTTATGACAAAAAGAAATAAATGTTATGTAACACCAGGAACAATGTGTTTTCACATCAGACATGATTATTATTAACAAATAAAACAAAGGGAAATTTTCCCTTTAAATGACAAAAAATCATCAGATGACTTAATTATTCTGGCACATAATACCACCAGAAAAATTGCATAAGAAGTGCATTCAAATACATTAGTACATAAAAATATTTGTGGCAATGTATTTCCAACAATGGTACAACTTAAAGACTAAAACTGTTGCAGCATTAGAAATGTACTGTTCAGAAATATGGAAAAAACAAAACACTCATATGAGCTCATCACACATCAAATACAGGTGATATAAGCATTAGTTTTCAAACTTGTATGATGCAAACTTCATGCAAATATTAAGAATTCTTTCATACACATCAGCCAGCATGTTATTCTTTCACAACACACACTCTTCACCTTAAATTTAAAGTTTGTGGGACTTCATCTTATGCCAGAAGAAAACAATACTTCTCCAACAAAATGGTAAGTAGAAAATTTTTATTTGTTATCATGACTTTAGAATTGCATATATAATGTATAACCTACTAATCTTTTTATTTATTTTTTTTCATTTTGTGTACTGTAAGGTACTTTTGTGAAATAGTCAGATGTACAATTTCAACATAATTGTGTTTTTGTCAAAAAAATTTCATTGGTAAGGACTTAATACACAGCTACAAAAATCATGGTTTAAATTAGATACAATCTTATGATTACTATAAATGAAACTGCATGGTATGTTATGAATATAAAAACTTGCTACAGATTAATAACAGAGCCCACAACAATAATTTCTTTATCCACAGTATTTAAGTTTATGATTTTCAGATAAGAAAACAACTACTGTACTGAGTAAGTTGATACCAACTTACTCATTGTGTGACGTACTTTTGAAAGATCCTAAAATTTTATCACAAGATGCTGTAGCCTGTAAAATAATATCTAATGATCGGATTCAAATACACAAGTCAAACACAGTTCACGTACTTAGACACAAAGTGGAGGTACAGAATAATGTCTAAAAGCACATACTTAAAAATATATGTATATATATAAAAAAAAGAACAGCAAGCATAAGAAATGACTTCATTGAATATTGCTAACTCTGGCATGTGTAGCAAAGCTACTGAATGTTTTACTGTCTGCATACAAAAACAGCAACATTACTCACTTAGTTCGTTAGATGTATAAGTAAAGAAATGCAATTTCTAAAATTACAAATCATAAAGTTGAACCTTCATGTCTTGAAAATAAGGAATGCTCATGCCTTTCTCCCTGAAGATAACTCAATTTTCTACACATACCCAACAGACAGCATGTGTGAGCTAACAGTATGAAAAGAAAATACATTTTCATTCTCATGAATGCTTACTTTAGCTGACAAGAATTACCCTACAATTTTGATAAAAAAAAAAAAAAAAAAAGGATTACATAATAACTGGATTCACATACTTGTTCAGCAGCAAAATGTTCAAACCTTAGTTAATTTTTCTTTTTTAATGTGTCACATTTCAATTAATTGTAAAATAATTTTGCCCTTAAGGGCGCAGATCGAATCTGCAAGATCCTCTTGAAATAAACTGTAATTGGACCCAGTTCGAGAGTTCAATTTATCTCCAGGAAATCCATTGCTTTACCAACAAGCTATTCCAACGAAAATGAGAGATCAGCTGTTGGATTTGGCATAATGGAGTTGGATCAGGCTTATACACACCACAGTGCACCTAAAAAAAACAGATGGATAAATAAAATAAGCCTTGCAAAACTTTATCAAGAAAAGGACACTATCTGAAACACATATCTAGAAACACACAAACAATATTTTTGTCACAATACAATGCTTCAAGAAAGCGAAAATACAACAGTACAGGTTCTTCCAAAGAAAAAAGAAAAAAAAAAATGCAACTTCAGGTACCTTGTACACAAAATAAACATGTGGCCATATTTGTGGGACCAACAAAGCAATATGGCTAACAACTGCTATTCCGTCTCACAAGAACTTTACAAAAACAAACATACTGGTCCATACAGCACCTCAAAGAACGTATCCCCCACTTTCCAAAAGTTCGCTTTATGCCATTTTGCTTTTACGAAAAAAAGGCAAAAAGCAAAAATAATGTTCAGCGTTTGTTTTGCAGTGAGCCGGTGTAAAGGCAGCTTGTACCCTGAGCAGTGAGAGTGGCGTTTCCAAGTTCCTTCCCCAGGAATTGCACTCAGCATCAAGCCGCCACAGCTTTGAACTGTATCTGTGCGCATCTGTGCTTTATCTCGATTTATTTTGTGCATCTGTTAACAAGACGTGTCCAAAGGTATCAGAAAAGCTTGAGAGAGTTCGCAAGAGTTTTACGCTTAGTGTAAAACTGAAGGTAATTAAACGTGTGTTCCGATCGTGGTGAACGAAATCAAGACATTGTGCATGCGTTGGACTTGCCTGTGTCTATTATTTGTACTATTTATATGCAGAGAGAAAGAATCTTGAAAGCTGTCTAGGTTAAGACTGGTTCTGCTAGTAGCAAAGTGATCTCTTTTAGTCAGCATCCAGAAATGGATAAAATGCCTATTTACCATATCATTCTTGCTCTTACTATATGTTAGTGTTAATTTAATTTTTGTGTGTTATTTGGTATGATTTGGTAAGTTATTTTTTGGCCTGGGAATGCTCCAAAATTTCCCCCATATAAATGAATGGTAATTGCTTCTTCGCTTTATGCCATTTCGACTTATGAAACGTTTCATAGGAACGCACTACTTTCGGATAGCGGGGTGGGGGGGGGCCTGCACACAGAATGGACCGCTAACAAGACAATGAAATAATTACACAAATATTAGTCAAAAAGTACATGCAATATATTAAAATTAATACAACAGAAACATAGTACTTTCAGCATGCTATAATCATTTCCTCCTTAAAAACACATCACAATACTGTGTGTTCACACATTTATGTAAACAATGAAAAAAAAAACTGGTTTCTACCAAGCTTTCTCCAACTCTTTCCCGTCCATCGCAACATTTTCTGCTTATAGCATTTAAACTCCAGTTTTACGCTTAGTGTAAAACTGAAGGTAATTAAACGTGTGTTCCGATCGTGGTGAACGAAATCAAGACATTGTGCATGCGTTGGACTTGCCTGTGTCTATTATTTGTACTATTTATATGCAGAGAGAAAGAATCTTGAAAGCTGTCTAGGTTAAGACTGGTTCTGCTAGTAGCAAAGTGATCTCTTTTAGTCAGCATCCAGAAATGGATAAAATGCCTATTTACCATATCATTCTTGCTCTTACTATATGTTAGTGTTAATTTAATTTTTGTGTGTTATTTGGTATGATTTGGTAAGTTATTTTTTGGCCTGGGAATGCTCCAAAATTTTCCCCATATAAATGAATGGTAATTGCTTCTTCGCTTTATGCCATTTCGACTTATGAAACGTTTCATAGGAACGCACTACTTTCGGATAGCGGGGTGGGGTGGGGTGGGGGTGGGGGAACCTGCACACAGAATGGACCGCTAACAAGACAATGAAATAATTACACAAATATTAGTCAAAAAGTATTAAAATTAATACAACAGAAACATAGTACTTTCAGCATGCTATAATCATTTCCTCCTTAAAAACACATCACAATACTGTGTGTTCACACATTTATGTAAACAATGAAAAAAAAAAAACTGGTTTCTACCAAGCTTTCTCCAACTCTTTCCCATCCATCGCAACATTTTCTGCTTATAGCATTTAAACTCCTCAATCATTAATGTCTGATTTTACACCTTCAATTGGTTTTCGTCTATGTCCCAATACAACAGAAAGAATCATCTGTCCATGTAATCTTTCATCATCCATGTGACACACATGTCCAAAAACCTCATTATGGCTTCAAAATTATTATTTTCATAACAAAGAAGTACCCAGCTCAATTTTAATTTCTATACCACTAATTCTGTTCTGTGATTTCATTTATTTCCCCCTGATATTCCTCTTATCAATACTGTTAGAAGTTTTGAAGCTCTAAAGAAACCTTTTTCTGGTGGGCGGTCTTAGTGAGAGATGGGTTTGCCTCCTCGGGGGTGCTCCATGGGCAACAATGGCACACAGAACAGCAGCAAGGGTCTCTGTGAATCTTGGAGAGATGCCAGCTAGTTCTGTGTGTATTGGCAAAAAGACCCCCAACTCACTGGGTTTTGTTCCAGAATCCTTAGGTTGAATGACCAACTGGAACTGTCAGCTGTGGGATAATTCCCCACACTGGTGTACTTTCCTGACTAAAAAGACGAAAAGATATAATGTTCCGGACTTAAGTGTGGGATATGATGGACTACCAGACTTGAGACGGATGGTACACCACTGAATTAAAATGGAATTTCCAAACGACATACGATACAGATCTCGGCTGAGCGAGTGCAAGATTGGTGTATGGAATACCAGAAGTATAAATGGCAAGATGAATGAGGCGATTAAAGAAGTGAATAAGTATAGATTGGATGTGCTGTGGGTAAGTGAAACGAAAAAGAAGGAAATTGGGATAGAAGAACTGAACAGAACGGTGAATGTGTGGTCTGGAGTATTGGATAATGTGAGAGGACAGGCTGGTGTAGGTGTGATTTTAAGGGGAAAAATGAACAACTTCATTCACTATAGCTGCATAAGTGAGATAATTCTTTGGATTCATCTGAAAGTGAAACTTCAGAGAATTGCAATTGTTGTAGTGTATGCTCCTCGTAACTCAGAACCTTCCGATAGAAAGATTTCTGGAATGAGCTAAAAGATGTTTTGAGCCAGTTTGGTGCTAAAGAGAAAGTTATAATAGATAGCAGGGGATTTCAATGCTAGGTGTGCAGAATGCAATTTCTGATTATGTTCTGGGTAAATTTAATGATCCTTGTGTGAATGATAATGGAGAAAGATTAATTGGACTCTGCATTGAGAATGGTTTGTGTGTATCTAATATGCTTTTCAACCACAAGTATATTCACACATATACTTGGGAAAATCGTACTCTAGGTCAAAAGAGTGTTATAGATTTTATTGTTTACAATCAGCATGTGAAACACTTAGTTGTTGGCACTCGTGTGACGAGCGGTGCAGATGTTAGCTCTGATCACTACTTAGTAGTATCACAAGTGAAACTGAATGTTGGTTGGAGGAAAAGGAATAAGGAACAGGCATGGGATGGAAAGAATAAAGGTTGAAAGGCTCCCTGAAGATCATCAGCGTTACTCTAACTTACTCAGAGAACGACTGAAGGAGCTGAAGTCTTATAAGAGGGATGTCTAAAAGAAGTGGGAATGTTTTAAGAACTGTGTTGTCACTGCTGCTGAAGAGGTCTGTGGCACCACAATAGTGGGTAACAATAGAGGCGATGCTGGGTGGAGTAATGAGATTGAAGAGGCAGTAAAGAGAAAGATAGAATCATATTTGGAAATGTTGCAAGGTAGAGTTTCTGAGGATGAATATTGATGTAAGAAGTGTGAAGAAGCTAAACTGGTTTGCCAGAGTAAGGCAAAAGATAGGAAGGAGAAGGTGGAAAGGAATGAATTGGCTTTCTGGAAAAATAGAAAAACTTTCTGAATGTATGCGAGACTCAGGAAAAACAGGGGAAACAAAGTTGTAAGTTATGTAAAGAATAGGATCGGGAAAATGACATGGAGCCCAACGAGTTAAGTGAAAGATGGGGTGAATACTTCTGTGAGTTGTTAGATCAAGAAAGCACAGGTGATTCTGTGGTAGAAGCTAATGATGTTGCAGTAAAAGATGGAAGCACAGGATCAATCTCAAGAGAAAAGGTGTGTAAAGCTCTAAAATCTCTTCAGAATGGTAAGGCTCAGAGAGTTGATGGCATAACTGCTGAGATGTTGAAATACGGTGGTGACTCTGGAATTGACTGGTTAACTGAAATTTGCTAGTTGTGCCGAGTGTTAGAAATGGTCCCTCGGGATTGGAGGGATGCTATCGTTGTCCCCTTGTATAACAGAAAAGGTGATCAGACTGACTGCAAGAACTATCGTGCTATTAGCCTACTGAGTGTGCCAGGGAAAGTGTTTGGTAAGTTCATTATTGAAAGAGTACAAGGTCTTACATAAGAGAAAGTGTGGGATGTTCAGAGTGGATTTATGTCTAGTACAGGCTGCACTAACCAAATTTTTGCATTATGCATAATGTATTTGTCTATTATGCAAAAGTATTTGTCTGTTGGTAAGAAAGTTTTTGCTGCCTTCTTAGATTTAGAGAAAGCTTATGACCGAGTAAATAGGATACTTTTGTGGAAGGTATTGAATAAATATGGTGTTACTGGGAATCTACTTAATAGTGTAAAAGCCATGTATGCTGGCAGTAGATCTTGTGTACGAGTGAAGTGTTTTATCGAAATGGCTTTCTATTGGTGCAGGAGTCAGACAAGCTTGTGTAATGCCACCATAGCTGTTTAACGTATTTATGGATGCGTGCATGCATAATGCCAAGATGGACAACACTAGTTTATGTTTTGGTAATATCTGTGTGTGCAGATTGCTGTATGCTGATGACACAGTCCTGTTGGCAGAGAGCAAAAGTGAGTTGCAGAGTATGTTGTCCCAGATGTATGAAGTATGCATGAAGTTCAAACTGAGTATAAATAAGGGAAACCCCAAAGTTATGGTTTTTCAGCAAGGAACTGTTAACACTGAATGTAATAAGTCTAAATGGCACAGTGATTGACAAAGTGAATGAGTTTGTGTATTTAAGAAGCATGTTTGACAGAGAGAACAAATTATATGGTAAAATTAGTAGGCGAGTGAATTCTTCATTGAAAGTCATAGCTGCTTTAGGTGGTTTTCACAGGAATGATGGGTTCTCAAGAGAATCCCGCATGGCTGTGTATGAAAGTGTAATTGTTCCTACTCTGATGTATGGCAGTGAAACCTGGGCACTACCGAGGAAACATAGGAGTCGTTTGTGTGCTGAAGAAATGCGTTACTTACCGGGAGTTTGTGGCAAGACATTTTCTGATAGTGTGAGGAATGAAGATTTGTTGCAGTTGTGTAATGTGAAGCAAATTGTTAGCAAGGTGGAGACTAATATTTTTCGATGGTTCGGCCATATTGAAAGAATGAGTGATGAAATGCTTACTAAGAAATATTTTTTTTTTAGCCCAAGTGGCAGGAAGGAAAGGCAGAAGAAGGCCAAGGAAGTCATGGGAGGATCAGATTAAAGAGTGTCTAAATGAGAAAAAGACTATGAGTTTGAAGTATAAAAGGTCTTGTGTACGTTGTGTGATGGATGTCAGCAAGTTGTGTCAAGATTGATGTAAATGAAGTTTGATATGCCAATAGCAAGTAAATAATCAGTTAAAAATGTATCTGGTAGTTTATATTTCCTTGTGGAGCTAACCTCTGAATCTCGGAGAACAGTTTAGCGATATGTATGTTTGTAAGAAACCTTTTATTTTTCACAGTCTCAAAACATGAAAGAGGACTACATCATGCATTATATGTAGACAGTTTTGTTCTTTGGCCAACCTCTAGCTTAGTGAATACAGCTTCATAAAACTCTTAGGAGCTGTCCCCTGCTTTGTACATTCTGCCATCCATTCAACTGTCAATGACCCACCTCATTGTTACATAAGGGTTTCAGCTGAACAGAATACCAATAATGTGAATTGTGTACCACTTAAACCAAAAGAAGTGGAATGCTTCAGTTTACTGAATGATGAAATGTTTTAGCCAAATAGGTATCTTTAATGTGATTGAAGAAAAATTATTAAAGCATGTAGTTGTTAACAGAAAACTAAAAACTCACTCTACATTGCTGTTCTCTCATGTGTTACATGAAACCTGATTAATTTGTCTCAGATATCAAAAGAGTTCAACAAGAGCTAAAATGACCTGTATAGTACATACATACATATAAACTAAGCCATTCTCTAATATTCAGAGGTTAGTTCCTTGCAGAAAGAACTTACTGTTGCTGTATCAGAAGTCTCCATTTACAGTGATCTTGGCACACAGCTCAAGCTTCATTTACTTCCATCACATGCCGCACACAAGAACTTTTCTACTTCATACTCATTATCTTTTTCTCACGCAGACATTCCCAAATCTGGTCTTCCCATGATTGCCTTGACCTTCCCCTACCTTTCTTTCCTGCCACATGGGCTGAATAATTTTTTTTAGTGAGCATCTCATTACTCATTCTTTCAACATGGTCAAACCACTTAAGAATATTAGTCTCCACCTTATTAACAACATTTTGCCTCACTCAGAGCGTGCCCCCCCCCCCCCCATAAGTACCACATCTTCCCAGCACACAAATGACTCCTATGCCTTTTCTGCAGAACCCAGGTTTCACTGCCATACATCAGAGTAGGAAAAAAATTACACTTTCATATACAGCCATTCGGGACTTTCTTGAGAGCCCATCATTCCTGTGAAATCCTCCTAAAACAACTGACTTTCAATGAAGAGTTCACTGGCCCACTAATTACACCATCTAATTTGTTCTCTTGGTCAAACATGTTTCCCAAATATACAAACTCGTTTACCTGGTCAATAACAGTGCCACTCAAGACTTATCCTGCATACAGTACTAACACTTCCTCGCTCAAAAACCACAACTTTGTTTTTTCTCTTATTTACAAAGTTTGAATTTCATACAAACTGCGTACATCTGGGCCAGCATACTGTACAACTCACTTTCGCTCTGTCAACAGGACTGTGTCATCAGCATATAGCAATCTACATACACGGACATTACCAAGACATAACCCAGTATTGTCCATTTTTGCATTACACATCTATAAATATATTAAACAGCCATGGTGATATGACACAACCTTGTCCGACTCCTGCTCCAATAGAAAAGCATTTTGATACAACACCATTTACTCGTACATATGCTCTACTGCCAGCATACATGATTTTCACACTATTGAGTAGATTCCCAGTGATACCATATTTATTCAGTACCTTCCACAGAAGTGTCCTATTTAATAGAGAAGAGAACTGTAAAGTGATTATGATAAAAACTTTGAATACAGAAATTCGAATTTAAACTGATGCATATGCGCTTCATTTTAAAGGCACAGCCATGTCTTTGTCTTTAGTGGTTCAAAAAAGAGTGGAGAAATAAAATTTTTAAATGAAAAAAATTGTTAGAAGTGTTAGTTTCACATGAATTCTAGATGGTAGATATTTGATTGGCAAAAGAATCTACAAGATTCATTTGTGTTTTCAGCTATCTGAAATTGTGAGGTGACAAACGTGCAGGTGCCATGAGGGTTGAAGAGAAGATGTCATTTTCTCTTGCTAAGAGAAGCATCTAACCAATCATAGCACTAGTTGCTGATTATGTTGTGTGCAAATGATGTTCATTTTACTGATCATTTTTTTTTTCCCTGACTTGTGAAAGTAAGGAAATTCTCCAGTGTTTCATGGTGTTCAATGCTGCAGAGGCTTTTGTATAATTCCATCACATTGCCATTGGTCGTGGCTGCTGTAGCATGTGACTACTGAAGAGCAACTTGTTCTCAAGCTTTTAACTGCTTTGTTCAAAAAGAAAACTAATCCAGAATTCAGGATGTTATCACCAAGGCATACTCTGTACATGAGAATAATTTGTACAAGGTATAGCTATGAAATAAAGAGACATGCTATAACTTGAATTAAATAAGAAACATATACTTTTAACTCTTATCACCTTCAATATACTCCCCTGCTGCATTCTGATCTCCCATGGGGCAAAGCAGTGTGCACCTCATCTAGTGCAATTACTTTGAGAAGCTTGGTCATGCTCTTCTTCAACACAGTAACAGACTCAAAATAGGTCTCCCTGAGTCAGGTTTGACTTTAGAAGAAAAGAAAAAAGTCATATGGGGGCTAAATCTGGCAAGTGGGCAAGATGTTCAAGCACTACGATGTATTTTTTGGCTAAAAACTACTTCACTGTGAGCACTGAATGAAATGGCATTTTGCCCTAGTGAAGGATGATGCTAATTTTCCACAATTCCTGCCTCTTTTTTCTGACTCACTCTCTCAAAGTCGCCAGAACCTGTTTGTAGTAATGCTGGTGTACGGCAGCTCCTTCAGGAACCAACTCTGCAAAAATTACACCCTTAACCTTTTCCACTCGAATAGCTTTTCACCCATACTCACCCAACACTCATTTTTTTTTTCTGCATGCAGTAGAGGCCACAACTTAGCAGTGAAAGTTCAGCTTTAGCTCACCAGCCCTAACATACGAGCTATATAGGCATCATCGGCATGGTGGGCGACACCTGACATGCGAGCTATTTAGCAAAAAAGAAATGTCTCGTGAGCACCGACATATGAGCTACAGATGCGTCATTGGTGTGGCGGGTGACACCCGAGCCATTCAGCGATTTCGTAATGTCAGGTGTCACCTGACAGTCGAGTGGAAAGGGTTAATATGTCAAAGAAAACCATTAACATGGCCTTGGACTTTCACACTTCCCCTTCTTTCTTCATCCTTGGTGACATTGGTGTTTTCCAACGCATTGATTTTTTTTCAGGGTTGTACTGGAAGACAGGTTTCATTACAAGTAATATCACTTTTTAAAAGATTGGCGTTTGCCTGAATGTGCTCCAGAATGTCAGCATAAATGTGTGTGCAATGTTCATTTTGGAGGAACTTTGGAACTACACTACTGTTTGTGAAAATAGCAACACCATGAAGGACTGCTGGTATTAGCTTGAAACTTTCAGTATATGTACGACAAAATGGGACATGCAAATGATTGAAATGTCAGTGAAAATGAGCATGTGGTTTCGGAGCAGTGTTCTCTGAATTGCTTGGTCTTGGGCATAAAGAGATGTTGCAATCACTGAATAGCCTACACCGAGTCGAAAGGCTGTTTCTTGGGTCTCACTATGCCCAGTCGCCAAAGGTCGCATTATGAACTCTGGTGGACTTTGAGAAATGAAGGATTGTTGGGATGAGAGAAGCTGGATTTTCCTACCGTGAAATTGCTACTCGTACAGGATGAAATGCTAGTATAGTGATGTGAACATGGCGTCAGCGGACAGATGAGGCTCAGACACACAGAAATCTGGGAAATGGACTGCAAAATCACCCAACTGCACGGGATGACAGACACCTCTACCGCATGGCAGTGACCGATTGTACAGCGACATCCTCAGTGTTTGCACAGCAGTGGAGCACTGTCACAGGCCAGGCTTTGTCTTTCAGCACAGTTTGACATTGTCTGCTTAATAGAGGACTGGTCACCAGAAGCCCATCACCATGCATTGCTTTGACCCTCAACCACAGATGCTTCAGGCTGCAACGGGGTCTTGAACACACACATTGGGGCACTGATTTGGCAACAGGTCATGTTTTTGGACGACTCACAATTCAACTTGATGCACCATGATGGTCACATACGTGTTTGAAGACATTGTGGTGATTGTCACCTTGCAGCGTCATACCCGTCCAATGCCAAGTGTCATGGTTTGGGGCTCCACTGAGTTCAATTTGGGATCTCGCCCTAATATGAATTGAGGAAACCTTCAACAGCCAGTGAAACATCAGGGATGTTTTAAAGGTAGAGGCGATTCCCTTCCCACAGAGTTGTCCTGGCTATGTATTCCAGCAGGAAAATGCTTGGCCACATGTGACCCAGAATGTCCAAGACATCTTCCATGCATAGCAGATACTGCTTCATCCCTGGCCTGCACTTTGCTGGATATGTTCCCAAACGAACATGTCTCGGACATGGTAGCTAAGTAACTGGCCCATGAAGTCTTCTGCCAGTCATCACAAATGAACTCTGGTCTTGCATGGAAGCAGCCTGGCAGGCTATTTCTCGGGATGGTATTAAAAACCTCTTCCATTCATTGCCACGCCACAGAGGTTGTTATTGTTGCTCAAGGTGGCTTCACATGATACCGAATTTTGAAGTGAAAAAATCTTGTATAGCTCTACAAGCGTAATCCGTTACCTCCAATAGCATCAGGAATATGTGATATAAATTTCATTTGAATAGTGTGACTCTTTCTTGGTGTTACATTTTTCACAAACAGTGGTGTAGCTGGCAATTCTGATAAAGTCTAGTGGTTTTTTTAAGTTATTGAAATAAGTGAAATAAATTTATTATCAAACCAGCAAAGAATTTATTCTATCCATTTGATTCCCCCAAAGTTTAATAATTTCTTATGCCTCACCACATACTGAAGAGCAAAAAACACATGCGAAATATGAAAAACCTATACATCCTTCCTTCACTTAGAAACTTAAATGACTATATTTTATATTTTAAAATTTTCATTGGAATCTTTCAAAAAGAAAATAGAAGTGCTTGAAAATGTGTTTTTCCAATACTGGAATAACCTTTAACAGCAGTAAATCAAATGTACAGTGCTTCATTTGGAGATCCATACTCAATTGCAATTTATTCAAATTAACTAATTTAAAATTCACTATTATCCTACACTCATAGTAACAGAGAACAAAAAGTTAGAATTTTTGTTCTTAATGTTAATTGTCCAAATTAAAAATGTAAAAACTGTGTAGTGCTATGTAAACAGTCTAGAAATAAGACCCAACCAATGTGACCTCATTTCTTCGAATTATCACATTTGCGCCTATTCATTTATTGTCTAGTCAAGTCACCGTGTTGAAACGTTCTATTGTTCATTTTGCAGTTAGCTGTCTACCTTCCTTATAAAAGCGATCTGGTTGCTGTGCAAAAGCTTGGAAAGTTTTATTTCTATTGTATGCCAAGAAATTTCGGATTATTAGTATAGTTATACTATTTTGAGAAGACTCGTTAAACCATTATTTCTAAAAAGGGTTGTTGCATACTCAATAATCTCCCATTGTACCACCTTATGCTGCCTCAAATGATGTGCAGCAAATGATCACTGTTAAGCACAACTTACAGACTATACAGGAGGATCACCAAACCAGCTGGCCTGTGATGTACTTAAGCTAAGCAACTTACATGAGGCAAAGTTGAATGGCACTGGGATGAAACAGTATTATGACCAGTCCCTTGGGGAAATCTGGTAAAACATCAGTGATCAGTTTTCTTCCATCCTCTTGGGGAATGAACAAATGGCAAAAATCATTTCCCTGTGCATTAGCCATTCATTGACAAAATTAATTTTAAAACAGCATCCACGCCTTCAGAGACAAGTATCAAATAAATTAACCCCTTTAGTGCAAAGTTGTTTTTTTTAATTTTTCAGTGGCACTCCCAAAAAATTTCCATGCTGCATGATCTGTTCCAAAACATGATTGCCCAGAACAGTTTCATTTGATGAAAATTGTCCAAACAAACGTCGCCCAGAAGTTTTAGTATCGGACAGAATTGTTCCGGGCGGTCATCTTTTGGAACAGATCGTGCAGCATGGAAAATTTCCAGGAGTGCCATTGAAAGGGTTAAGAGACCAGCAATGTTTTTAGGATACACCTGGGATGCCAGAATGAATAATGCAGAAGTTAGGCACAATTTCCAGAAAAAAATCACTGAATGTTTTACCAATGCACACACCTCACCCTGTGAAAGCCACGAGGTAGAGTGGAATAGGTATTAAAGATGGGTTATCAAGGCAGCAAGATACCCATGTGGTTGTATGCAAGATCAGGAAAGTCAGAACCTTCTTAGTAATCCTCCCCCAAAAAAGAAAAGGCTTACAATAAGTATTGTATTTTTCGGAATATAAATCACCAGTATATAAGATACACCCTTATTTTTGGGGAAAAAATTTAATAAAAATAAAATGGCATTTGAAAGATTTTCTTAAGGAAAAAAAAATTTAATTTTACGTGTAAAAGCAGCAGCTTATGAATGATTCAATTCTTGTGAAATCAGCCATGTGTGATACATCTGATGAGAACAACATAGAGAAATGTCCTTCAGTCCATCAGCCAAAGGCATACAGGTGCTGCAGGATTTGCCCGCAATATCACACCTTCATACAGCCAATGGCCTTTGTCAATGGTTTGGATGGTCATCCTTGCTGCATGGCTCATGTGTCAAAGTAAGATGGTCTTGGTTGAAGTCTATTGGTATTCTGTGGCATACAAACAATTCCTGGGAAAGGAAAATGGTTTTTTTTTTTTTTTTTTTTTTTTTTAAATCTAAAGCTTGGAATGAACCATTCAAAATAAAAAATATCGTCGAAGAAGTGAACGGGCTAACCTCTGCATACTGTTTGGGAGTGAGATTGTCAGATGTAGAAGCATCTTCCATCATGGACTGCAAAAAAAAAAAAAATGCACATTCCCCCAGATGAAGTTCCAGCAAAATTTGCACGTATCACGAATAGATTTTCCCAAAAAACTTCACAATATTTATGTTACTATTTCTATTAGTAGTTCTAATTCAGACTATTAAATAGCTCTGATCATGCTACTATTCTCTTTTACGTGCAAATTTCAAAATAACTTGTACAAAATTCTAGAAGATAATGCTTACCTTGGCATTCCTTACTAGCAATGAAACATATTTCACGACACGTTTTTTCGGTCTTTGTTGATGTTATTGTCCTAATGTCCGTTGTATGAGATGTATAACTTTACTTCAACACACTTTTCACTGGGTATACTCAGTGGATCTTCACTTTAGGATTCAAAAATAACAACTTTTACCGTTCTTTATACTCGAAATTTTCGCCCAGTCTCTGGGCATCCTCAGGAGTGTGGCGACTTTTCCACCGATGTTCGTGGTTAACTCCGCGCTAATGGAGTCTGATTTTCCTCGTTGCCATTCGTCGGATATACTTTCTTGGATCATTTCTTTATCAAGCCCTGCTAGCGCCATCTATGTTTCAACAATGTAACTTTTTTTACTTTTTTTTTAAATTTCTTTTCCTATCCCGGTTTTCTTGCCTTTTTTGTCGGTTTTTCTTTTGTTGTTCTTTTTCTTGTCTTATTAGTTCTTTCCACAGGCTAGATGATGTGCTAGGGTCGTTCTGCTTACATACCCTTGTTTTATTTTTATAGATTAAGATTGCTTCTTCCCTCCTCATTTGCCTTTCAGATTTTTTATTCCTTTTTAGCATTTTAATTTCATCGAGTTTGGGGAAAGTCTGGTTTTCAATGCAGAATTGCACTAATGCAGTTTTTGCCAGTTAGATATGTGCTGTTTAAGTCTTTTTTTTTTTAAATTGTTTTTCGTACTACCAATGTACGATATTGGGGGTATGTGTGCAATTGGAATTTTGTAGGATCCTGATTCTTCTAGTATTTTTTCCTCTGTTTTTTTGTTAACAGTCAGATTTTTCAATGTGTTCACTGAACTTCCTAGCTGTGAGTCATATTTAACACATTGCCTATTAATTTCTTTACTAACTCCTTCCAAGTATAGGAATGCCCCAATGTATTTCAATTTTTTATTCCACACCTTCTTTTTGATTGTGCACTTCTTGGCCTTCATTTCTCTTAGTCACATGCTTTTTACTCTCATGTATCCATTTTTTAATTAGCTTACTCGGGTAACCATACTCTTGTGATATTTTTGAGATAAACTCAAGCTCTTGATTTTTAGCCTGTTGTTAGACGTGTGTGTGTACGCTCTCCGTATCAAGTTTACTATGCTGAATTTTTTTATGTATCACTGGGTGGTGCGATGAGTATGGTATGAGTACTGGTATGTAAGTTGCTTTCCTGAACACAGAGTATTCAAAGTTATTTTTGTTTGTCTTTAGTTGAATGTCCAGGAAGGATAGGCGATTATCCTCTTCAAATTCTATAGGAGGAGGGGGGAAAAAGTGACCATCAGTAACTTTACAACATAAGCTAAAATATTGTCTGTAATTTGTATTTCTGTGTTGCCATTAAATCTCCACATTGCGGTATTGTACAGTGTTACTTACTTAATATTGTGATTATTAAACACCAAACCATGCCCTTAAAATCGGCATCATTGCAGCTGTTGTTTCTGTTTTGTTTACATATAGTTTATGTGACAGATTCTCCTGAAAATGAAGGCAGTGAAACGAAGTTATGAGTCAGGTTGTAAAAAGCGGAAGAAGAAAAAAAGATGAACGTCTTCAAAAGCATAGTTCATTAGTATTTCTACAGAAGCCTGTGCAGAGTCATACTGCTGATGAGAGAATTGAGCAAAAGCCTCAGGATTCATGTGCTTCAAAAGAAAATTTGCAACTGGAACCTACACAGGACCCACACCATTCAAGTTTAGACAGCAACAATGGTAAGGCTAGTTTAATAAATTCAAATCTTGACTCTAACTACTTAAGATTCATGTGAGAAACCATACCATTTGCCACTGAATGATTTTATTTGTCAGCCCTCAGATCCAGACCAAATAATCAACCAAGAGCATGAACCACCAAATCAAGAGGAAAAGTGCAGGCCTACCTGTTCAATAAATCCATACTGTCCCACTTATATAGCTTTATGGCCAACCCCACCTCTGATATGACAGATTATTTTATTAGAAATTAACCAGAAAATAAAGGAGAACTAAAAAATCTGAGGAAAGTATTTTCTGGTTCTGGGAAAACATATTTCAGGAACATAAATGAAAATCACTTTTATAGGTTGAAGACAAATGGAGCAGAAGAAAAAAGAAACTGGTTAATTTTTTTCTGAAACTTCAAAGTCAGTTTACTGCTACGTGTGTAAACTTTCCCGACCATAAACAATCACATAGGGTTCTTGCTGATGGATTTTTTGATTGGCTCCATACAGAAAAAGTTTTAAGAAGTCATGAAATCTTGAAGTCTCACTTGACAGCCAGAGTCAGTATGTTTACAAGGAGTAAATTATCCAGGAGAGTTGATTCTCAACTAATGACTCAGATTGAAAAAGAGAAGGGCTATTGGAGGCAAATATATATCATGTAGTGATTGATCACTGTGAAACTACTTGCAAGACTCTGACATCCACTCAGAAGTCACAGAGAAACTGAATGCTCTGAAAAATGTAAATAAGGGTAATTTTTAACTTGTATGGAGTATCTTGCAGTGTGATATTATTGTATTGTATTCTAATTTTAACGAATCCGAAGTTAGCAGCAGTACTCATTGTTTACATCCGCTGTGAGTATGTTAATGGTATGATCTCTGTTCGATTTAGCTAGGAAATGAAACACGTATGGTTAAATGACAGCCATATTTCTTTGTTGATTAAAGCCTAATTATAATGAAGGTGAGTTTTAGTGTTATTACTTTTTTCATCAATTTAATCAACAAAGTAGAAGAAAGATATAAATAATCATGGACAAGTATTTGCAACCGGAGAGATTTAACATGGAGCCATCTGCCACATCTGCTGAAAGGCAGTGGGTACATTGGAAGCACATGTTCGAAAACTTCTGAGGCTATATTGATGGAGTATCTGAAAACAGTAAATTGCAACTATTAACTAATTATGTCACACCTAATGTATTTCAGTGAATGTAAAACTTATATTGATGCTATAGCTATTTTGGAATCTTTATATGTTAGGCCTAAGAACGAGATCTACGCCCGACATAGTTTGGCTACAGGACGTCAACTGGCCGAGGAGTCTACAGATCAATATCTTCAGGTCTTAAAACAAATGAGCAAAGATTGCAACTTTAACAGTGTTTTGGCTGAGCAAAATAAGAATGAATACATCAGAGATGCCTTTATTAGCGGATTGAAGTGCGCTCACATACGTCAGCGACTTTTAGAAAACACATTTCTCTCTCTAGAAGCTGCTTTTGATCAAGCTAGGGCTTTGGAAATGGTAGAACAACACTCTGCTTCGTACTCAGGACTGATGGATGCTGCTACTCACATAAATAATTGTGTTGAGATAAATACTGGTACATCTATTACTACAACTGCTGCTTTGACTGGAACAGAAAGGTGCTATTTTTGTGGAAGAAATCGCCACCCTAGAGCTCCTTGCCCTGCCAGAAATGTTGCATGTCGAACATGTGGGACGAAAGGACACTTTCAGAGTTTGTAAATCGAAAACTACTAGACCTACTACAGTAACCTCTGCTTTATCTGCCTCAGTTTTGGCTGCTGCACCTACTGCATTTCGAAGTCTACAGTAGCTATTAAAATAAACAAAGTAAATGTGAGTGCTCTAATAGACACAGGAAGTTCACTAAGTTTTATTGATCAGAACCTTGTAAATAAATGTCATATACAAGTATTACCTTATAGTGGTTAAGTCACTATGGCCAACTCCTCACTATTCACTGAAGTTATAGGCTGTTGTAGTGTCAATATTGAAATGGAGAGACACAATTATAAAAACATAATGATGTTAATTATGAGAGATCTTTGCTGTGATGCCGTAATCGGACTAGACGTACTATAGTGTCATACCTCTGTGGAAATTGTCCTCCATGGTTTACAGCCTCCACTCAGGATTTGTGGTTTGACCGTTGCAAATGTGCCTCCAGTCTCTCTATTTGCTAACCTTACTTTGGATTGTGTGCCTATAGCTACAAAATTTAGAATACTCTCAAAAGGTGATAGTCAGTTTCTGACTACAGAAATTGAAAAGCTCCTGCATGAAGGTGTGATTGAGCAGAGTAATTCTCCATGGCGTGCTCAGCCTTTGGTGGCTAGAGGAGAAAATCACAAGGCTAGGATGGTTGTAGATTATTCACAAACCATAAATAAATTTACGAAGTTGGATGCGTACCCTCTACCAAAAATAGAAGAGATAATTGCTAAAGTTTCGGCAAATGAGGTGTACAGTGTCATAGATCTGAAAAGTGCATATCACCAAGTACCCATCCTGGAGTCTGAGAAGCCATATACTGCTTTCAAAGCCTGTGGGGAACTCTACCAATTCCTACGCGTTCGCTCCAGAGTTACAAATGGAGTGGCTTGTTTTCAAAGAGTGATCGATAGAATTGTCCACGATGAGAACCTAGAAAATGTTTTTCCATACCTGAATGATGTTACTGTTTGTGGGAAAAATCAAAATGATTTTGACAGGAATTTGGCAAGGTTCCTAGCTACTATTGAGAAAAAAAGACTGTGAACTTACTTGGTTACATTATCTCTAACAAAACTATCAAGCCAGACCCGAATCAACTGGGACCTCTTCTTGATCTACCTATACCTTAAGATGAAGCTTGCTTACGGAGTGCTCTGGGTATGTTTTCACACTACAGTAAATGGATACCTAGATTTTCGGAAAAGATACAACCTTTAGTGCAAAAAAAAAAAAAAAAAAAATGCTTTCCTCTATTTGAAGAAGCTACTTCAGTATTTTGTGCTTTAAAAAATGACGTAGCTAAAGCGGCACTAGCTGCAATAGATGACAGAGTACCTTTTCGGGGAGAAACTGATGCATCTAATTTTGCTATAGCTGCTTCTCTGAGCCAAGCAGGAAGACCAGTTGCTTTCTTCTCTAGAACCCTTAGCAGATCTGAACAGCGACACTCTTCAATAGAAAAGGAAGCTTATGACATTGTTGAATCGTTAAGTTATTGGCGGCATTACTTGATTGGTAGGCATTTTGAAGTAATTACTGATCAATGTTCTGTCTCTTTTATGTTCGATCAGCGTCATTCAAGTAAAATAAAAAATGAAAAGATCTTGAGATGGCGTCTAGAATTAGCTTGTTTCAAGTTTGATATAGTCTACAGACCTGGGAATGAGAATGTGCACGCCGATACCCTCTTGTGAATAACTGCTGTGATAAACCAGGCCATGAATCTTAGTGCCTTACACGAGGCTCTTTGCCACCCTGCAGACACGCCAACCTTCAAAATCTGGAGATTTTTATAGCTCATAAAATCACACGAGGGCTGTTTTTTATCGACATTTTCCAGACGTTAGAAAAATTTCCAGAAGTAGCATTATTGGTCCACTAAAAGTTCTGGAGAAAAAGAAATTCGTTTTCCGGTATACGTGGACTCCGCAAGATAATGAAAACATAAAATGACCTTTCATGTTGTTGTTTGTTGCGAATAAAATAGCAGCCAACTTTTTCCGTTTCTTCTTTAGGTTGTGCACAAAAGCGAAGACGACAAAAAGCATCGCACTAATATCGCCTTTCGTTAAAAGGAGAGGCCAACTATAACTACTCCCTTTTGTCAGTATGTGAATTCGCTGCAACTCGACTGTTTATCATCACTTAGAATGCTCTCTGCTCTGTTGAGAGTTGAGACGAGGGGTTGAAAGACTAAACTGCAAGTAGAAGGCAGGGCAGCTCCCGCCTGTCAATCAGTTACTGACCCTCCCCGGCATTCTAGTGCCAGAGCTGGTGAGCTCTTTGCCGAAGGCGTCGTACGACTATCGGACTGAGAGAAAAAAAAAATTTTAAGCAAATTTTTTCCGACCCATCCAAGACAAATTGGTCAGAAGCCAGCGCTTAGACCACTGCGCCACTTTTTTTTGCAAATAGGAGAGGAAAAGTACATACTGATGACTGTAATTGCCACCTTGCATCAACGCAAAAAGAAAAAGATTTCACAGGCGGTTCGAAATCATGGTGGTTGATGGAATTTCGACCATCCTAACGGCTAATTCTCGGTGAAAATCAGAATTTGGCCGTCATCCGGAGGGCACGAGGAAGGGCAGAAAATCCGGAGTCTCCCGCCTAAATCCGGAGAGTTGGCACGTCTGCACCCTGGAATAACACGAATGAGTCATTGGGTTCGCACAAAAAAACAAAAAACTACCATATTCTGTTGATGTAAAAAATTTCACTAACTCATGCTCTGTTTGCGCAGAACTAAAGCCACATTTTAACCAACATCAAGGGAAACTGATAAAAGCCAAATCTCCTTTTGAGAGACTAAATCTAGATTTCAAAGGTCCTTTACCAGGGAAGTCTCAAAATCAGTATCTCCTCACTATTGTAAACAAATACTCTAGGTTTCCTTTCGCTTTAGCATGTAATGATGTTTCTACTGCCACTGTGATAAGACTTTTAAAAAAGCCTGTTCTCTGTATTTGTGCTACCTGCTTATTTATATACATTCTGATAGAGGAGCATCATTTATGTCTCAAGAACTGAAGTCATTTTTAAATTCACATGGCGTTGCTACTAGTCGAACTACCCCCTTCAATCCTAGAGAGAACGGACAAGTTGAAAGATACAATGGGATAATATGGAAGACTATGACACTTGCCCTTAGGTCTAATAACATGAAAACTGAGCAATGGGAGGAGGTACTGGACCATGCTCTGCACTCTATTCACTCTCTTCTGTGCACGTCAACAAATGCAGCCCCACACGAGAGGATGTTTAACCACCCTAGAAGATCTTCTAATGGTAGTTCAATTCCAACCTGGTTAACTAAATCTGGTCCTGTTCTTTTGAAAAAGGATGTTCGCTTTAGTAAATATGAGCCTCTTGTGAAAGAGGTAGAGCTAATAGAATCTAACCCTGATTATGCCTTTGTCAGATTCCCTGATGGGCAAGATACTACTGTTTCAACTCGGCATCTAGCTCCTACAGGAGAACACCTTAGAGAGGTGAATGATTGTCAGAGACAAGAAATTCTTCAAACTACTGACTCTGCCCCTGCTAGTAATCTTGAATATGGGACTAATGTAGTTGAGCTAACGAACTATCACTGACTGCTACTGAGGACTCTGATGAAGCACTGCGCCCTACTCATTCCAGATGCTGACCTGCATACCTGTCTGACTATGTAACTAATTTTTAGACAGGAGTGAATGTAATATTATTGTATTGTATTCTAATTTTAATGTACCAGAAGTCGGCAGCAGTTCTCATTGTTTGCATGATCTCTGTTCGATTTAGTTAGGAAATGAAACATGTATGGTTAAACGACAGCCATATTTCTTTGTTGATTAAAGCCTAATTATAATGAAGGTGAGTTTTAGTGTTATTACTTTTTTCATCATGCAGAGTTTGAGAACTTTCTGAAAGATCATTTTGAAAAGTATGAGCACTGTGGTTCAGGCAGAACGAACTATTTGTCTCACCAAACACATGAGATATGAACTGTAATGGCAGAAAAACTTAAGGTTTTTTTTTTTTGTGAGGAGGTTAAAAATTCACAGTGCTTTTCAATTATTGCTGATTCCACGCCTGATATAAGTCACGTGGACCAACAAACTTTTGTTTTGAGGTATGTAAAAAGCTGATGGAAAAATTGTTGAACAATTCTTTGGTTTCTTGCCCATAAAATCTCCCAAAGTGGAGCATTTGAAAGAAACGGTCTTGAAAAAGATTTCAAATCTAGGGCTAGATATAAAAAAAACTGTAGAGGCCAATGCTATGACAATGCCTTGAACATGTCAGGCATATATGATGGCTTTCAAGCAAAAATAATTGAAAGAAGTCCCACGCATTTTAGGTGCCATACTCAAGCCACTCTTTGAATTTAGTAGACAATAAGTTGCTGAATGCTGCAGATATGCTAAAATAGGGTGGGCCGAAAAAAACTTTTTTTAATTTGCATATCTCATAGTGCGGAAGAGTTGCCATTTGGGTCAAGAAGAATAACAAAAGAATTTTTTTTGAAAATCTACCAATATCTTTTTGTCCCCGCACGGCACACTAAGTTCGCGTTTTTCCGACCGCATTGGGTCATGAGCAAAAACGGATGGAATTTTTTTGTAATTGAAATCGAGTAACCCCTAGTGCTGGAAAGAGTCCTTTAGTGTTCCTAATAACAGTGAAAAAAAGTTTTGAAGTTGATCACTATGCGATGTCTCCACACTGCACGCGAAGTTTACCATTTTCTTCCCACATTTGGCCCGTAGGCCTAGGCATCCTGGCATGTAGGGCATCGGAAAAATCCATAGGAAATTGCACTGTTCTGCACTGTTCTGAGTGCACCATGTGTTTGCATGTGTAGTACACTCAGTTTGCTTTGCAATGTGTAGCTCTTCTCTTGCTTCCAGTGTCACATACAGAAACAACCCAGAACTCACCACAAAGAGGTGGCTGCACTTCGAGTTCCACCCACTTTCCCTCCAGCTCAGAATTTTATTTCTATGTGGTATATCTTGTTCAGTAATCCACTTTACTCGAAAAATGTGGCATTAATTGCTGTGATGCCATTGTTGCTCTTATGAACGAATCGCTACTGAGCATCATTACAGTCGATAGTCTCGAGAAATTCACTGATAAAAACAAAATTATCCATGAAAAAATTAAGCTATCTAAGGATGTAAAGGGAAAAGCCCAGACAAACAGAAAAGTCGTTCAAGGACTATTTTGATGGAAGGAATGACTTAACTCTGTTCCTAGATAAAAAAAGACGATAAAAATTGTCGTTCCGAGAAGAAAGAAGAATACATTACTCTCTTGGAGGAGCCTAGATCGAAGTACCTCAGCCATGTGACCCTCACTTCTGGTCATAACAGAAACATCGTAAACAGCATCACTAATTTTTTAGAAGTTAATGGCATTGACTCAAGTTTTCTCATTGCTTTAGGGTGTGATGGAACTGTTATAAATATCGGCAGGAAAAACAGTGCTATACGTCAACTGGAACATCAGTTGCAACGTTATTTGCAGTGGCTGGTGTGCTTGTTCCATTTCAATGAACTTCCATTTCGCCATTTGCTTGATGAACCCGATGGTAAATCAACAGGTCCTACAACTCGTTCAGGAGAGATTGGGGCAGCTCTCGACGGCTGTGAAAACCTCCCAGTAGTTTACTTTGCAGCTATTCACGTAGAATAAACAGAACACATGAAAGAATTGCAGGATAGACGTGAACTGAGTACCAACCAGAAGTATTTACTGGAAATCTGTTGTGCCATGTCACAGGGATCAGATCAGATGTAGAGGATTTTAGGAAGGGAGTGTCCGACCCCAGTTCTTAAACAACCCTTAGAAATAGGAAGCTAGGAGATTTGGGCTAGAGCGCCCGATAGGAAAGTGACACGGAAGCAAAATAGAAAGTGGGAGGAAGACCCCTTATTTATTACCGGCGGGCCAGTACCCGGGGTCCGACGGCTTAACGTGTTTAGTGGATCGAGCGTTCGTACCTGCTGGGATCGAACCTGGGGTCTTCTCCATGGCAGTCACGAACGTTGCCCACAAGGCCATCCGCTGCCCCCCATGTCACAGGGAGACTGTGACATCTGCCTTTCTAGAAAAAATACAGGACCACTGTCACATTCGCGGCGGCTGACGACAGCTAACAGAGAGCCATGCGTCTCTGTGTTGCCAATGGAAACCCATCGCAAACTTTGATGTGTTGCCAACTACATAATGAAGGTATATGCCCCATTCTGGTTTTCCGTAAAGAAAAAGCCTTCGTGCACAGAAGGGGTCAAACACTTTTGGAAAATGATCAACTTATCATGCTTCATGGATTTGAAGTACAAAGCAATCATTGATGAAGTGATCAAGAGAAACGCGCTCTTCAGTTACCCAGAGAATATATTGCTAAGTATGATTGCGGACGAATGCACCCACGTTACAGCTGTTGGATGGAGAAGAATAAAGAAAGCTAGACAACAACAAATGAATGATGGCATAAGAGAATTCGAAGTGCCGCAATTAAATCTGGATGCTAATGAATATTATGAGATGATCGATTGGACTAAAACGCGTCTTACCGAACCACCCCTGACAAAACACATCTTAGATGCAGATCTGGATCGACTAATCACAAATTCTGCTGCAGCTGGCGAAGAAATAACCTAGTTTCCCTGCTACATGCAAGCTGTAGAATGTTGCGTGCAACTGGTGACCGAACCAGCTGCCTAAGTGTGTGGATTTGAAGCTATAGATTCGTTCATAAGAGCAACAATTGCATCACTGCAATTAATGCCAAATTTTTTCAAGTAAAGCGGATTACTGAGCAAGATATACCACATAGAAATAAAATTCTGAGCTGGAGGGAAAGTGGGTGGAACTCGAAGTGTAGCCACCTCCTTGTGGTGAGTTCTGGGTTGTTTCCATATGTGACATTGGAAGCAAGCGAAAAGCTACACGCTACACATTGCAAAGCAAACTGAGCGTACTACATATGCAAACGCATGGTGCACTCAGAACAGTGCAATTTCCTACGGATTTTTTCTGACTCCCTACAAGCCAGGATGCCTTTACCTAGCCTAGGGGTCAAATGTGGGAAGAAAATGGCGAACTTCGTGTGCAGTGTGGAGAACATAGCATATTGATCAACTTCAAAACTTTTTTTTCCACTGTTATTGGGAACACTAAAGGACCTTTTTCCACCCAAGGGGTTACTCGATTTCAATTACAAAAAAATTCCATCCATTTTTGTTTATGGCCCACTGCCGTCGGAAAAACGTGAACTTAGTGTGCCGGGCAGAGACATAAGCTATTTGTCGATTTCAAAAAATGTCATTTCTTATTCTTGTTGAAGCAAATGGCACCTTTTCCGCACTAGGCGATGTGCAAATTAAAAAAAAAAAGTTTCTCTCGGCCTCCACTCATCATTGGGAAATATTTAAATCCCACCTTGTACCACACATCAACACATTGTGAAACACTTGAGTGATACTCGATGGTCAGCAAGAACTGATGCTGCATCAGCCTTATGAGGAGCTTAAGACAGTGAGATTAGAAAAGTATTAATTAAAATTTCTGAGTGTGAAACTCAAAAGCCTGCCAAAACAGAGGCAACATCATTGGCAAAAAAGTTTGACAAATATGAAATTGCTTTCATGACTGCCTTGTGGGACCAGCTGTTGCAATGAATCTTCCATGTAAGTGCTAGAATAGTTGTTACGTACATCAGCAAATCCTTGCAGAAAGAAGATGGAAACATGACGATGAAACAGTCTCTGAAACACTTCTTTGATATATCGTTGTTCAAATTTCGCCAATTTTCGATGAACATATTTTTATGTGGCCAAGATAATGTACTTAATTGACATTAAATGTCAGTCATTACTGTTTCACACGTTATGTAAGTTCTGCAATCAGGAGATTATTAAATGATGTTAGATACGTATGGGGCATAGTATCAGCAATTAAAATCAAGAAATAATGAACATGTTCATTATTTCTTGATTTTGATTGCCAATACTATGCCCCATACGTATCTAACATCATTTAATAAACTCCTGATTGCAGAACTTACATAACGTATCAGCAATTAAAATCAAGAAATAATGAACCTGTTCATTATTTCTTGATTTTGATTGCCAATACTATGCCCCATACGTATCTAACATCATTTAATAATCTCCTGATTGCAGAACTTACATAACGTGTGAAACAGTAATGACTGACGTTTAATGTCAATTAAGTACACTTCTTTGATGATGTACATAACGACTAGTCTGGCACTGACACGGAAGCCTCAACTTTGTCTACATCTGTGGAGCAACCAGACAATGATGAGAGTTACAAAAGGAGAATAAAAAAAGAAAGAGCTTTGCTGATGAAAGTACAGACAATGAAGTTCCTCTGGAGGGAAAAGAAAAGATTCGAGTGAAGATACTTGATCCGTGACAACCTGGTAGTTGAGCTGGAGAAAAGAAAAGCAAAGTTAGGATATATATTCGACCTATTCAAAAGGAGTTTTTGCTGATAAACATGACCATTCTATGAAATGTGACCTCAGCAATATCTCCAAGGTATATTAAAATGACATAGATGGAAACTTGTTTTGTAATGAACTGCAGCACTTCCGCTGTTTTGTGAATCTCATGGATCAAAATCAACCCTTGGTCCGGCCAGAAGATTGCTACAAACTTCTTGTGGAGAGCAACAGTTTGAAAGAGACATTTCCAAATGTGGACACCATTCTTAAAAATTTCCTTACTTTACCAATATTTAATGCAAGTGGTGAAAGATGATTTAGTGCCCTTAAAAGAGTTAAAAACTATCTACGATCAACACTTTCTCAAGAGTATTTGAATAGTTTTTCAATATGTACACAGAGAGTAATGTGCTGAATCATGTCAATTATATGAAGTCATAGACACTTTTGCTGCAATTAAAGCCAGGAGGAATTTTTTTTTTAAACACGATGCTGTGTTCGTAAGTAAATGAAATATGTAGTTCCTTTTTGTTGCAATATACAGGGTGATTCACTCAGGACTGAACACTTATGTGGAATATATGAGACTGAGAATATATGATGAGCATGAAACCTGAAAGGAGTGGTTCTTTATTCTCTGATGAAGCAGTTGACATGTGTTACCTGTGAATAAAACGTCTCCCTGGCAGCTGGGTGGCGCTGCACGGACGCATCATCTGTCTAGTAGTGGTGGGGGAATAGCGCGTCTCCGCAGACAGAATGAAGATGGTGTACTCAATTGAAGAGCATGTGTTCATTGTGATCAGTACTGGGTAACTGGTTCCTTCAAACAATGTCGGAAGGAGTTTCTGAAGAAATTTGGTGGGCGTAAACCACCCACCAGAGCAATCACATTTCAAAATTGGCGATGAAGCTGGAGAGAACGGGAAGCTTAGTGGATCTGCATACAGGTGGATGACACCCGATGGTGGAGGACACAATAAAGAATGTGAAGCAGCAGCTATTGACATCCCCACGAAAATCTATTCGGCGGCTATCCCAAGAGACTGGAGACTGCCTCACCTCCAATAAGAGCATGGCAGAAATTCGCAGCTTCTTCCAGGACAGGATTATCTCCAAAAACCTGTGGCTGCTTAGGTCTCCTGACCTGAAATCCCCAGATTTTTTTTTCTCTGGGGGACTTAAAAAGCAAGATTTATGCCAACAAGCTCAGGTCAATAGAGGAACTGAAAGATAATATGACACGTGAAATTGCTGCCGTCAACGGCACTATACTACATCGTACATTTGCCAATATGGAGCATTGGGTGAATACGAGCCTGGGAGCTGGTGGTGGGCACTTTCAGTAGCTTCTACGAGACATTTCTTTTTGTCATGGATCAATGTATGTTTTACATTAATTTCATTTAAATGTGCCTTTGCAATCTTCAGTTAATAAAAATATAAGTGTTCAGTCCCGAGTGAATCACCCTGTAGAACAATAATAGAATTATCTGATGATGAAATTGACCATAAGTCCATTAAAAAATTGTAGTAAATATACCCGGAACCTGGATGTGTCTCAAAATGATGGGCCACCTACAGCATAAATCTGCTCACGCACGCAACGCACGCACGCACACACACACACACACACACACAGTTAACAATAGATAAACATAAAAGTAAAAACTATACAAGCATTCATGACAAGACCTTGTAGAAAAAAGTGCAGAAGAATATCAATTACTATACCTAAGATAAAGTTATAGCATTTTAACTCATTTTGCAGTCTTCATAGCAGCATACATGCATATATATTCATGGTGTTAATGACAATCTGCATATAAGATGCAGGGGGATTTTAACACAAGTTTTTTGGAGAAAAAGTGTCTTGTATTCTGCAAATATGGCATTTAACTGTCTAACATATTATTTGAACAGCTAATTCAAGCTTACTGAATGGGAAGCACACGAAGGTGAAAGTAAAGCAGGTGACTGAAGGACATTAGGGCACGAGGAGGATTGTATTTGTAACTTAATCGACACTAAATGCCATACACTACTGTTTCACACATTACGTAAGTTCTGCAATCAGGAGATTACTAAATGATTTTAAATGCATATGGGGCACAGTATCAGTAATTAAAATCAAGAAATACTGAACATTATATCTACTTACAATATCGGTAGTGGCTGTTGGGGCTTCATATGTATGCCTGTAATTAATCCACGCATAAGACGTTGCCGTAAGTATTTGACTCATTCAACGAATGTGAGCTTTTTGCAATTCTGAAGTTCAAAAATAAAAATCACAATACTCTAAAATCTGCACCAAATAAAATTAAACAAGATGAATTTTTACAATGAAGGCAGATAAATCCTAAACAAAAACTAAACTTTAAAACGAAATAAAATCTTGAAGAAATAATCATCTTGACTGCGAAGCACCAAACTAGTTTCTGCTAGTATTCATAGCTATCATCAGTGGCAGGTGCACGGTCGTAACTACCGCACTCACATGCTCAAATATGCTAGCTACTCTACCCGAACGCATATTCAGCCCCGTTGTGTAGACATTCGAGCATCATGGTTTGGGTTTTACTGCACACCTATATGGTGTCGCCATCTGTGATTAAACAAAATAATCAAGTAGCATCTATGGAGTAGAAATATGCCCTTGTATTTTTAAGTATTATTTGATGTAAGCTGTTTTTTTTGTTATTGTTTTTCTTCTTGAAACGTTTTTCTCCTGTTCAATAAGATTTCTCGATGCAAACTGAAGTTCTACTGGGCTATTAACATTACAGTTGTATCTTTTGGTTTTTTCAATGACCACAGCCTCAGAGGCCAGAATCTGGGCAGGTGAACTATGTGATGTTATAATTTTAGTGTTAGTCCAATCTGGAGTTACATAGTTTCTAATACAATGTTGTATTAATAAAGTTTTTTCATCTCTTCTTGCCCAATTCATAATATGTTCATTTAATCTACTCAAACATCTTCTACGTGTACTTCCGATATATACTTTGTCTTTTTGGTTATTACTGTTAATTGTTGGAATGACAAATGCCAGATTTATTAAAAACTGACCTATTATTATTACCAGTAAGTATACTTCTGTTATCAATGACTGTTTCAGCTATGTTAATATTGTGGTTGTAACATTCTTTTTTTAAAATAGTGCTAATTAGGAGGTAAGTATGGAAATTTTCCATAATATTGCTTTTTTTCTTTTTCAATATTATTTTTGGAACAATGCATACTTGTCTGTAATGTTGTTATATACAGATTTGATTAATTTTTTTTTTTATTTTATCTAAACTCTTCGGCAGTCTTCTCAATCCATTTGAGCTCTTTGATATTTTATTGGATGAGTGTGTAAATGGCTCTTTTGATATAAAAGCAAAATGCTGCAGTCTTGTATTTCCAAGGGTGTGTAGAATCCTTTGGGATAATTGCCTGTACAGATGATGGCTTACGGTAAACTGAATATTCAGTATTTCCGTTATCATTGTGTATAGAAGATATCCAAGAAATTTAGCTGGCCATTAACTTCAATTTCTTTACTAACCTGTATTGATGGATAATAACTGTTAATTTTTTTAATGAAGTTATCCAGTTCAAGATTGGAATGCTGCCAGAACAGCAAAATATCATCAACGTATCGGAGATATACATTTGGTAAGTATATATTAGAATGATCTAATATTCTGTTTTCGATGTCTTGCAGAACAACTTCGGCCAGTAGCCCTGAAATCGGGGACCCCATTGGGGCGCCATATCGCTGTTTATAAATTGTCCCATTAAATGTGAAAACATTATTATTCATAATAAACAATAGAGCAGATATAATACTGTTTCTAATATGTTTCTTCTAATCTGGAGTTAATTAAATCGATAGCGATATCGGTTGTGGTATTGGGATATAGAGAGATGACATCAAAACTGGCCACTGTGAAATTAGAGGTTTTAATTGTTCTTAACCTATTGATAACTTTAGTGACATTAGTAATACTGGCTTCATGGCTATTGTAAAATGGTTTAAGATAGCTAAATAGTGCTCTCTCTAAGTTAATGGTTGGAGATAAATTATTATTAACAATAGGCCTAATACCCCAACCAATATTGCTATCGATTAATTAACTCCCAATTAAAAGAAGAAAATCTTGCAGATATCAGAAACAGTACTATTGTTTATTACGAATAATATTTTTTTACATTTAATGGGACAATTTATAAACGGCAATATGGCGACCCAATGGGGTCCCCAATTTCAGGGCTACTGGCTGAAGTATATATACTTACCATATGTATATCTCCGATACGTTGATGATATTTTGCTGTTCTGGCAGCATTACAATCTTGAACTGGATAACTTCATTAATAAATTTAACAGTTATTATCCATCAATACAGGTTAGTAAAGAAATTGAAGTTAATGGCCAGCTAACTTCTTGGATATCTCTATACACAATGATAACGGAAATACTGAATATTCAGTTTACCGTAAGCCATCATCTGTACAGGCAATTATCCCAAAGGATTCCACACACCCTTGGAAATACAAGACTGCAGCATTCCGCTTTTATATTAAAAGAGCCATTACACACTCATCCAATAAAATATCAGAGATCAAAGAGCTCAAAGGGATTGAGAAGACTGCTGAAGAGTTTGTATATAATAAAAAATTAATCAGATCTTTATATAACAACATTATATGCATCATTCCGAAAATAATACAGAAAAAGAAAAAATGCAATATTATGGAAAATTTTCATACTTACCTCCTATTTAGTACTATTTTAAAAAGGGAATGTTACAACCACAATATTAACATAGCCGAAACAGTCATTGATAAGGGAAGTATACTTACTAGTAATAATAATAAATCAGTTCTTAATAAATCTGGAGTTTATGTCATTCCAACAGTTAACAGTACTAAACAAAAACACAAAGTATATATTGGAAGTACATGTAGAAAATTTTTAACTAGATTAAGTAAACATATTATGAATTGAACAAGAAGAAATGAAAAAACTTCATTAATACAACATTGTATTAGAAATTATGCAACTCCAGATTGGACTAATGCGCAAATTATAACATCGCATAGTTCACATGTCCAGATTATGACCTCTGAGGCCGTGGTCATTGAAAAACCAAAAGATACAACTGTAACATTAATAGCCCAGTAGAACTTCAATTTACATGGAGATACCTTATTGAACAGGAGAAAAAACATTTCAAGAAGAAAAACAATAACAAAAACAGCTTACATCAAATAATACTTAAAATACAAGAGCACATTTCTATCCATAGATCCTACTTGATTATTTTGTTTAACTACAGATGGCGACACCATATAGGTGCGCAGTAAAACCCAAACCATGATGCTCGAATGTCTACACGATGGGGCTGAATATACATTCAGGTGGAGTACCATACTTGAGCATGTGAGTGCTGTAGTTACAATGACCGTGCACCTACCACTGATGATAGCTATGAATATATTAGCAGAAACTAGTTTGGTGCTTCACAATCGGTAGATTTATTTCTTTATGCTTCGCAGTCAAGATGATTATTTCTTTAAGATTTTATATCGTTTTTAAAATTTCGGCAAAATTTTAATTCGTTTTCATGTTTCGTTTTTGCCTAGGATTTATTTGCCTTCATTGTAAAAATTCATCTTGTTTAATTTTATCTGGTGCAGATTTTACAGTATCATGATTTTTGTTTTTGAACTTCACAATTGCAAAAAGCTCACATTCGTTGAATGAGTCGAATACTTACAGCAACGTCTTATGAGTGGATTCATTACAGGCATAAATATGAAGCCCCAACAGCCACTACCGATATTGTAAGTAGATATAATGTTCCTTATTTCTTGATTTTAATTACTGATACTGTGCCCCATATGCATTTAACATAATTTAGTAATCTCCTGTTTGCAGAACTTACATAACGTGTGAAACAGTAGTGTATGGCATTAAGTGTCAATTAAGTTACATTAATCTTGGCAACGTAAAAATATGTTCTTCACATATTGGCGAAATTTGAACAACGATATATGGAGGATTGTATATTTTTACTCAGGCAGCTTTATGAAAAATTTCATAAGGTGAATCAGGATTTATATATGGTGTTGACACATGAAAGGCTTTTGGCAAGATACACACTGAAACATGAGATACCTTCAGCAGCAGTGACAACTGCTGCTGAAGAAGTCTGTGGTACTGTAATGGTGAATAACATAGGTGATGCTTGGAGGAACAATGCGATTAAAGAAGCAGTTAACGGAAAGAAGGAAGCATATTTGGGGATGTTGCAAGGTAGAGTTTCTGAGGATGAATATCGCTGTAAGAAGCATGAGGCAGCTAAGCTGGTTCGTCAGAGTAAGGCAAAAAATAGGAAGGAAAAGGTGGAAAGGCATGAATCGGCTTTTCGGAAAAATAGGAAAACTTTCTGAAAGTGCGCGAGACTCTGGAAAAATAGGGGAAACAAAGTTGTAAGTTGTGTAAATAATAGGATCGGGGAAAGATATGTGAGCCCAATGAGTTTTAAAAGTGAAAGATGGGGTGAATACTTCTGTGAGTTATTAGAGCATGAAAGCAAAGGTGATTCTGAGGCACAAGCAGATGATGTCACAGTGAAAGATGGAAGCGCAGGAGGGATCTCAAGAGAAGAGGTGTGTAAAGCTCTAAAATCTCTTCGGAATGGTAAGGCTCCAAGAGTAGATGGCATAACTGCCAAGATGCTAAAATATGGTGTTGACTCTGTAATTGACTGGTTAACTGAAATTTGCCAGTTGTGCTGGGAGTTAGGAATGGTCCCTCAGGATTGGAGGGATGCTATTGTTGTTTTCTTGTATAAGGGCAACGGTGATCACTCTGAATGCAAGAACTTTTGTGGTATCAGTTTGCTGAGGGTGCTAGGGAAAGTATTTGGAAAGGTTGTTATTGATAAGGTACGGGGTCTTACATCAGAGAAAGTGTAGGATGTGCAGAGTGGCTTTGCCTGGTAAGGGCTGCACTAAATTTTCACATCACGTTTGATGATTGAAAAGTATCTGTCTGTTGGCAAGAAAATATTGGCTGCCTTCGTAGATTTAAAGAAAGCTTATGATCGAGTAAATAGGACTCTTCTGTGGAAGATACTGAACAAATATGGTATTACTGGGAATCTACTCAATAGTGTGAAACCCATGTATGCTGGCAGTAGAAGCATGTGTACGAGTAAATGGTGTTGTATCAAAATGATTTTCTATTGGAGCAGGAGTCAGACAGGATTGTGTAATGTCACCCTGGCTGTTTAATATATTTATGGATGCATGCATGCGCGATGCCAAAATGGACACTACCGGTATATGTCTTGGTAATGTCTGTGTGTGTAGACTTATATGCTGATGACACAGTCCTGTTAGCAGTGAGCAAAAGTGAGTTGCAGAGTATGCTGGCCCAGATGTACGAAGTTTGTATGAATTTCAAACTGAGTATAAATAACGGAAAAAACAAAGTTACGGTTTTTGAGCGAGGAACTGTTAGTACTGTATGCAGGATAATTCTACATGGCACAGTGATTGAGTTTGTGTATTTAGGAAGCATGTTTGACAGAGAGAACAAATGGTGAAATTGGTAGGCGAGTGAATTCTTTATTGAAAGTCATAGTTGCTTTAGGAGGATTTCACAGGAACGATGGGTGTTCAAGAGAGACCCGCATGGCTGTGTATGAAAGTGTAATTTTTCCTACTCTGTTGTATGGCAGTGAAAACTGGGTTCTGCAGAAAAAACATAGGAGTCGTTTGTGTGCTGGGGAGATGCGGTACTTACGGGGAAGGGGGTACACACTCTAATCATGTGAGGAATGAAGATGTGTGGCAGATGTGTAATGTGTGAAGCAAAATGTTGTTAGTAAGGTGGAGACTAATATTCTTAAGTGGTTTGGCCATGTTGAGAGAATGAGTGATGAGATGCTTACTAAGAGAATTTATTCAGCCCAAGTGGCAGGAAAGAAAGGTAGAGGAAGGCCAATGAAATTATGAGAGGACCAGATTCAGGAATGTCTGCATGAGAAAAAGAAGAGTGCGGAGTAAAAAGGTTTATGTGAGGTGCGTGATGGATGTTAATGAAACTCGAGCTGAGTGAAGAGAATGCTGTAAATGGAGACATCTGATATAGCAACAGCGAGTTCTTTCTGTGAGGAGCTAAACCTCTGAATATCAGAACAGCTTAGTGATGTGTGTGTGTGTGTGTGTGTGTGTGTGTGTGTGTGTGTGATACCCATAAACAAGTTGTTCAGTGTGATAAAAGTGTATGGAGTGAAAAGGCAAGTTATTTATTATAAATCAATCAGAGTATGCATATCAAGAGCCTCGAAGCGAATATTCCAACTGAAAAACGGTAATGGTAAGTGGTTGAGATTAATAATGAAATAAGACAAAGATACACAATCTACATATGCATCAATTTCTTAAATAAATTAATTCAATATCAGATACTGAAGTAAAAAGTTTTGGTATCAGTAAATTTGCTTTGTGCTGGTGACCTGGTGTTAATTTTTAAGAGTACACAAATTCTACATTATAGCGTTACTCAGTTGAGCTGGAAAAGTGAAAACTTGGGAATGAAGAAAAAAAGTTGTGAAGTCTAAATCGACGATTTTACATCAAGCCCCGAATTTATAACCATATTTTCACAGAACAACACTGCAGTTCCATTTATCTCCTTGGTTTGTTATCAGAAATAATGCCACACTGTATAAAGCTGCAGGTAAACTTACCAAGGAATTTTTACTTGAAATTTCCAACCCCCACCCTTTCACAGATATTGTTGCAGAGTAAACTGTATAACTTTCATTAAAGATAAATGAGGCAATAAAAGGAGGTGTGACACCCTATGGGGCAGTAGTCTCAGCGCTGGCTTTTGACTATTCGTCTGAAATGGGTCCAGGTTAGAATCCTAGTAAGGCATGGATGCTGTGTTTGTCTTATGACACTAATTCTCTCTTTTCCTGGAACTGGTGGCCCTAGCCCACAAAAAAAAAAAAAAAAAAAGGTGTTAGGAAAAACTTTATTTCTAATACACTATGAATTAATTACCTGCACAACTCATATCTACTAAAATTGGAGGCAAAAGCATTGTACATGCACAGAAACTTATGCTCTAAATGGTAATTCTCATCACTGCTTCATTTATGCACTAAGTAATTCTTCCTCCTAATTGGTAAAAATGCTTCACACCCTTTTAATGGAAATGGTGTGCAAGCCCTTAAATTCTTTTACAGCAGGGTGTTTGTTATCAACCATGGGTGGCAAGAGGTGAATGTTGTTTTTAACACATATAATGGTTTCTGCGTTTAAAAAGAGGGAGACACCACTTTAATGTGTTATACACTGGTGGACAATTGCTAAGGACGGATCATAAACGGCTATATAGCACTTAAAAAAGTAAGTGTGGTTGGATGATAAGTGAAATAAAATACTGTCAGAATGCCAGGACATTACAAGAAAGACAATTTATTGTGCTCTGAAATCCAGAAGGCTTTGGAACGTGTTCAAGGGACAAACAGGCCATTTTGTGCAGAATACGTAAACGTGAAAAAAATGCAATTACCGTCCGCAGGCGTTCCGGCGTAAGATGTCAATACGGGATATGGCCACCCTGGAGGGCGATGCAAGATTCCACACGTCGTGTCATGCTTTGCATAACATTATCAAGCAGGTGTTGGGGTAATATATCCCATTCCTCTGTCAGTGCACGGATGAGGGTGTCCTTGTTTATTGGAGGGCATTGGCACCAGCAAGACTCCTCCCCAAAGCATCCCACACATTTTCAATGGGATTCAGATCTGGAGAACGTGCTGGCCATACGAGGCGTTGAATATCCTTGCTCTCAAAACACTCCTGGACAGCGACTGTTCGATGACATGTTGCGTTGTCGTCCATGAAAATGAATCTATCACTGACAGCACCACGGAACATGCGAACATGAGGTAGCAGAACATCATTAATGTATCGTTGGCCAGTCATAGTCCCAGTTGGAAGCACATAGAGGGACGAACGGCCATTGATCATGATGCCAGCCCATACCATGACACTACATGTCGGATATTGGTCCCTTTCCTGTATGTTTGCTGGACAATATGCAGTACCACTATCACGCCATATCAGTTGTCGTCGACAATCAGACGATAGACTGTATCTACTCTCATCTGAGAAGAGGACAGCAGACCAGTCATCATTCCAATTGCGATGTTGATGGCACCATTGCAAACGGGCGGTACGGTGACGTCTGGACAATGGGATGCACACAACAGGATGGCGGGCGTATAGTCCTCCTTCATGCAAACGTCTGGCGACAGTTTTTCGGGAGATCCGCTTGCCAGTAGCATCCATAAACTGATTTGCTACCTCACTAGCTGTGCTGCGCCGGTGTCTTTTTGTTGATAGCACTATGTACCAATCTTCTGCAGGTGTCGTACTGCGAACACGACCTCCCCGTGACGTTTGCTACACACTCCATTTGTTTGAAATGATTTCCAAAGCCTTGAAACAACACTGTGGCTGACGTCGAACTCCCTGGCAACATCTGTTATTTTTCGCCCTTCTTCAATCTTGCCAATAATACGGCCACGCGTAAAATCATCTAGGTGATGTCGGGAAGACATACTGAAAATTGCAAGTTCGTCAATTGATTCTTTCCCTTTCAACTTTGCATTTGAACAACAACGGTCAATACGCGTCAAATCCTTTATATCTTTTATCAGCGCTATGATGTCACGAACAAGTTCAGCAATCTAAAATTTGTATACGCACAACACGCCTTACTGTATCCAGCACTTATGCTAATTTCCACATTTTCCTGCCTTCCATTTTATGGTTGCTATCGTTGCTATTGTCACCCGTCCTTAGCAATTGTCCGGCAGTGTAAATGCGTAGCACACAATTTTGTGGTTCTCCCTATTATAGGTTCTCTGAATGTACTACGTGCAAGGCCAAAAAAGAATTCCATGTTTTACTCTCCCCAGTGAGAGATGAGAAAAAACTGTCAAGAGAAAAAAAAAAGGCACTGAAGCATAATTTATTAATTCCAAATAAAGATTTTCAAACAGTAAATCATGAACAGCTTGCGCACAAAAACGAAAGATCAGGTTAAATCCTTGCCATTCTCCAAATTACCTGTTCACGTATAATCACATATCTTTAGAGACTTAATTTGCATGACTGCTAGGCTTCCACACTAATAATCATTGAAGAGTCAGCACTGTAAATTCTTTATGGCTCAGTGCCTGTCAAACAATTCACAAAACAACTTATTTTAATTCATGAATGATGGCTAAAATTTATGTTACTGAAAACAGTTATAAGCCACACCTAGTTTAAATACCACAGCATTATAATCGGAAAATATGGTAATGGTGTACTATCGGAAGGAAGGGTTAGAAAAAAAAAAAGATTTTAATTACTTTGATGTCACTAATGAGTTGTTAAAGCTCAATAATATAGCGGGTAAAACCAGTAGAAAGAAGCCTTTTTCTTCTTGTTGGTTGCACAAAACTATTTTCATAAGCAAAAGGATGGCCAAAAGAACAAAACTGGCTCAACAGAATGACCTACTTAGATTCATCTTTATCTATAGCAGTGAGAACTTGGTACAAAATAAACATTTCTAGAATAAATTTATAAATTGTCCATATAAGTGTGGTAAGAGAGATAAGTAGAAATTGGTGGACTCAGTGGCAAAATAGATGGTAATGCCAACTTAGAACTGAGTATTTTCTTTGGTAAAAAAAAAAAGTTAAGAATTTATTGAGGATGTTTTGGTCATGTGTGTTACATGGGACATGAAATATTGCTTAGACTGACACTACACTATTGCATTCAGCCACAGTGAAGGAGAGTAAAAGCTATGGCAAAATACATCGAAGGTGTAAAATCCCCAATTAGTGGTCAACAACAAGAAAAAAATAAAAATTTAGCGGCAGAAATTCTTTCCAATAGCATTTACTTACATGTGCACATACCATCTTGGTACACAGGAGAGCAAGATAATGGAGCTTAAAACACTTTCCAAAGCTGGAGGGGGGGGGAGTGCTGTCATGAAATATAAATTCTTTTGAGGCATGTCAGAAAATCTTTTTGTAATCCGATATTCATTACAAAATAAGCTACTACCTTATTTAACAAACAGAAATAGCTGGCTACAGGCTAGAGGAGGGCTCAGCCTCCCCCCTACAAGGCAAGCAAAGTACCCCTGGAAAATGGACATTGTTGTATACTTTATGAACTTTTATTTTTGGTAATATATGAAAATGAGTTTTGTAATTCATTATAAGCATAAATACTTTATCAGTAAAAGTTTAAAAAATAAATGAATGATACAGCATGAACAATAGATAACTCAAAAGTAAATACTTCTGGAATGGTATGTGGTAGAGAACCATTAATGTAACTATTAATGGTTCATGCCCTGTGGCAGAGAACCATTAATAGCTGCATTAATCGTTCTCTGCCACAGGGACACTGGACTTGTTGCTACTAAGGGTCAGGAAAGAGAAAAATCCTTTTTATTTGCTTTTTTTTTTTTTTTTTTGAGAAACAAATTATATAAAAGAACATTACTACCCCCCCCCCTCCCTAAAAAAAACAAAAACAGAGAGAGAGAAGCGGAGGCGTATTTGCACACACAAATGAAACACTGTCACTTCATAAGTGACTATGAGATGTTAAGCTTCTGTTAAAAAAAACAACAACAACAAAAAAAACTTCCAGGTGGTCAATTGGGCCTACAAAGTGTTGTGGGAACATTTTAGCTAAAATCTGTTCCTCCAGGTGATGTAAAACAGTGCTCAAGAGAAATCTTTGTGCAGGAGAGAAAGAAAACTTTCAATTTCTTCCTGTTCATTGTTTTGCGATGCATGTGTGGAAGAAGAAGTGTTTATTTGTGGGAATTGAAGGCTTTGGTTTGGGGGGGGGGTGCTGTTGACCACAGTTAGAGACTTCCTCCAAGCAAGAGCGAAGGAAGAATGTGCAGTGTTAAAATTAGAAATAAATCTTCTACTGGCCCAGCGGACCACTAGGATTTGCAAACAACCACTTGTCCGTAAAAAAAAAAAAAAAAAAAAAAAAAATACAAAAAAATTTAAACATTTACAATATATGTAGAAAATAACACATCATTTCAATGGAATTATCTCCAATAATTTTTAAACCCATCATTAGTTTGCAGCTTAAAAATAAAACCATACAGCAAGGTAAGAGAAATAGAAATTCATTTCTTAACTTGTAACAAATTAGAAAAAAAAAAAAAAAAAAAAATACTGGCCATTTGGGTCAATAAAATTTATAGTTCAGTGGTCCGACAGAAGTTTTACTGGCTAATGGCCAGCTAACCACTGGGTAATTCGAACGCTGATGTGTGATTAAAGATGGAGGAGAAAGAGCCAAAAATCCGCCATCAATAACTCCTTCATGTCATTGCATGGATCTATGGAAAGGAACCTGAATGATAAATTAAAAAATATTTTTTTCATGCAGATTGGGAGTTCCAGCAATAATGGCCCTGCAACTCAGCCAAAATCAAACAAATTCTGAAAATGCTATTATTTTTTAAACATATTTCAGAGTTCAGCCCCACCTATCTTTTGATTTTCATTTTTTTAAACTTTTCGGCATGTAAAAAGTGTTTGCTAATGAAGTAAATTAACAAAAGGAATAAAATTAAAAAGCAGAACTTAATCTATATTAGTGGACGAATATAGTTTGTTGCTGAACACAGAGCACCCACCCAGTTCTGAAACTAAGCTATGGCCTTGTTCTCATTACCAGTTTTTTGGCACCCTTGAAGGCATGAGCATAGGCTGCAGAATTAAGTGAAAACAAGGTCTGCATTTAAAATAGTGCCACCTGAATCATAACACAAATATATCAAACTGATATGTTTGTTCCATGATTCAGGTTCCCCGTGTCTCTGCAGACAGCAGCACTGAATTAGGAATGTGTAAGTGTTCACAGCCCTGGAGAAACTTAGAAAATCACAAACATCCCAAACTTAATGAATTGTATAATTCTAAGAGAGGCACAAATTAAGAACAATGATACCTAGCATTTATAGTTAGCCAGCAAGAAAGGAACTGCTGCTGAGGAAATTTTAAGTATTTGCTGTAAGACAAAACAAAATGAATTCTCTAACATATAATCATATCGGCGAAGTATATAAACATTTCTTTTCCTTAAAGATTTAACAACAATAATGAGCAACTCAGAGATATGAAGCACTCAACCTAATTAATTTAGGGCCAGTGGTTCAATGACAAGGACAGTGCCATCGAATAAACACACCACCATACTCTAACACAGGTCCATCTCAGACAAATGGTCAGAAGCTAGTGCCTGAGACCACTTTGTCACTGGGACAGCATATAACATACTGAAGAATATCTACAGTGACAAAATGTTTCTAAGAGATGCTAATGAGGACAAAAATAAAACATAACATTGTGACATACATTGGTATGCCAGCACATCAATAAGGTAAACAAGCAAAGAAAGTATTCAAAACATTACTGCAAAACAATTTACAATCTTGCTTCTTTGAGCTAGAGGACTTATCTAAAGTGTATACCAAAGCTTATTACTTTAAAAATTTTTTTTGAAAATTAGGAAATTTTGTTATAAACCTGTCAGGAAGCCTCACCTTGACATTTTAAACTTTACAATGATGAAAATTAAAAAAGAATAAAAGCTGGAGCTTCCATCCTTTAATTAACATGAACAATGAAATAAATTATGGACAAGCATATCAATGAGACCGATGACAAAAAAACAACAAAAAAATCGCTGAACTTTTTAACCAGGTGAAAAATCAGAATTCATGACGATAAGTGTTAAGGTAATGCTGCATAAGCAAGCATTTTGTGTTTTTTTTTTTTTTTTTGTAATTTCTGTATTAATGCAGAGATTTATAGTAATTCAATTATTTATTTCAATTTATGTAAATATTAGGTTGGAGCACATCACTGCATTCAAAATATAAAATTACTGAATTCAAAACAAAATAAAATAGTTTTAAAAGACATTACTTCAAAACCAGTTTTTTCTTGTTTTGTTTTGTTGTTGTACTTTCTAGGACATCAGCTCAAGTTTCCTCTTGCAAGCAAGCCTTACTTTCTTCTCAAAAGTTCTTTCTGCTGATATCTTTGCCTTCCCATTTCTTTATTGTAACTGTTTTTTCTTTCTTATTTGTAATGCCTTCAGATGACAATTTCATCCATCATTAAGAAAAAACTTTCAGCGTCAGGACCGTGAATGCATGATATCAAAGCTTTCGCTATTTTAGATAAATGGTGCAACTTTGAGAATATGAATACTTTTCAACACTATGCATGGATTCTTACAAATTTTCCGACTTCGTTCTTCCGTTTTCAAAAAATGTTCCCACCCTTATCAGCCTGGCTGCAAACATTTATAGGGGGGGGGGGTAACATTTAGCAAAGGGTAGAGAAGAATATCGCACTGGTGGGATAAGATTATGGGGGAAAATCTTCGTCCCATTTGATTTCCGCTTTCAAAATTTTCCCCGTCCATTTTCAAGCTGAAATACACATATGAGATAAAATGATATTTAACAACAACACTAGGCACAAGAAGCATTGCAAGAAAAATTAATTTTGATTATGGGAGTAGCCATCACCTTGTTTAACTTCAATTTCCAAAAATTTTGAAAGAGGGTATTCCATCCTCAGACAGAAAACGACCATCAATCCCCACAATTTGTTTTGTTCAGTTATGCATGGAAGATTCTCATGTCTGAAGATTACAAGGAAATTTCCATGCTGTCTGTCTACTGTTTTCGGAAATCGTTGCCTACAGTTTCAAGTTGAAACACAAACATTATGCAATAAATTATATTTAAACAACACTGGACAGAGGTTACATTGTGAAAAAAGAAATTAAAATCACGGGAAAAATATTCGCCCCATTTATCTTCCATTTTCGAAGGTTTTGAAAGACTAAATAAGATTATCCAAGATTTCTTCAGTTTTGCATTGATCTCTAGAATGACTCAAATCTCTCTCTCTCTCTCTCTCTCTCTCTCTCACACACACACACTCACACAAATTCAGTGAATACATGGAAGAATCTCTCACGTATGCAAGCATTGGAGAGCTGTACAAGTCTTGAACTTTTTTTTTAAGTAAACTTGCTGGAATAAATGTAGTACCATTTCCAGTAAGTAGATTATATTTTTAAATGAAAGCCAAGAAAGCAGAACCTGGATGTTTACATTTATGCCAGGACATTTATTAACAGCTGCTCTCAGATGTTCCTGAGCACCTGCACATCATAAAAAATAAAAGTTGAAGAAACAGATTATAAAAATTTTGATTCTGCACATATGTTCCAATTCTGGTGATAATAGAAATGTTGGAAAATTAAATACCTTATACATGCAACACTGCATCAAGAAAAGGAAACATACGTTTTGTTGAATACTAGGAATCTGACATATAACTGTGTTGACTTCTCCAGTCTTCTAATTCTTTTATTTGTTGCCTCAAAAATAATACCCTGTGGAAAATATTCACAAATGAACATACTCTTTTAAAACCAAATAAAATACCACAAAAACAATGATTTTAATCCAATATATTTCCATCATAAAATACAAAGAAAAAATATTACACACAATTTGAAAAATATCTCTATTCTAAAAAAAGTAACTGCTGCCGCTGTTTTAGAAATTTCGTGACACTCTTGCTTTCCTAGCTCGCAGCGCAAAACGTATTGAACACAAAAATATGAAATTTACATCGTTTGTAGAGAATTGTTTGGAGAATACACTGAAATAAACAGTTTATTGATTCTAGCGATACTTCAAGAGCTATTGTATTTCAAAGTTAAGGCAAGCAAAAAAAGTGCTATCAGGTCGTGTTCCGGACACACTAACAGCAACAGAACCACGAAACTTTGTAGGCATGTAGTGCCATGACTGAAATTTTGTACCTCGATGCTCCCCCCCCTTTTTTTAATTTCGATTTAGTTTAAGAGAAATTAAATTTCTAAATTTCACAAAATTCTCTATTTCACGATGGGATCTATTTAAAAAAACGGATATATGGCAAACTATAAATCATAATGCATAGCAATTTTTACAGCATAAACTTACACCTATCATCCCTTTCTAACAAAAAAAAAAAAAAAATTTAAGAAAAAGTCATTTTCTGATTTTTAAGCATATTTTAAAGACGTAAAGGAAAGAAACGAACGGCTTGTCTGTCTTCACGATAACCACAGAGGAACGTTCTGGTCTCGTGACCTGCTGCCATGGTGACGCACAGAATTTGTTATGCATATGGTTTTGTTGGTAAAGCTATCTTAGTTTTTAAGGTGGATGTCAAGTAATTTTGCTTCCTATATTTCCAATGGAAAAACTTCTGTACACATTTTCATCACAATTAATGCGTTCCCAAGGATGAAAATTTGAACATAGATTAAAATAGCTTCATTTTATAACTTGCAATACTTAATATTTTCTAAAACATAAAAATAATTATGCAATCCAACATTTGTTTGTCTACTGGCGTCATCAAAGTACAGGTCGCGCCATCTTTTTTCTGGTTCCAACACTACCAAATAAAAAGTTATTGATTTTTTATATAATTATGGTTATGTTTTAGAAAATATTAAGTATTCCAAGTTATTATATGAAGTTATTTTAATCAATGTTCAAATTTTCATCCTTGGGAACACAATAAATGTGAAGGAAATGAGTACAAAAGTTTTTCCATTGGAAGTATAGGAAGCAAAATTACTTGACGTCCACCTTAACAGTTTACAGAAATGCTTTCTGGACCGCTTTTGTTTTCCTTAGTGGTAAATTTAATAAGTGCTATAAGTTCAAACGACAAAAATCCGACCTTCCAAAAATTAACGACAGTAAACAAAACTCTGAAATTTCGGAATAACAAGCCTTATTTACTTAGACATGCAATAAAAATTGAAATTTATATGAATTTTCCAGTTTTTATTTCACGTGATATACTTGGAGATCGGGCTGCAGGGCCCGAGCGCTACTCTGGAAACGAGCGTAGCGAGCCTAGAGGCGCAGCCCCTAGTAAACTTTAAAAAAAGTTTGACTATTAACATTAAACAGGGTAAAAAACATTTTGATATTATACTTGAAGACATGAAAACAATGTTTTATCAAAAGTTAAAGTAACAAATGGAGAAATTTTAACTGTGCTAGTTACACAAAATCAGTTTAACTTGCATAGCACTCAATGGGTAAATGACATATTTTGAAATACTCTCTAAACACGGACAAAATGCCAGTTATGTCACTGACATAATGGTATTAGTATCTCAAACACATGAGTAAATAATTAACAAAATAAATTTCTGAAAAAAGCTAGCCTGATATCACATTCTCAACAATTTAAAAATTTTTACGACTTAACTCACAAGAACTTGTTAACCAAATGGAACATTGAGTTTGAAAATGCATGTGAGTCAAGATCAAACTCAATATTACACAACTCATTCATACTTTAACCTTTTATTGCTAAAATACAATCCCCATGGTAATGGTGAGATGATCTGCATTTCCTACATATTACCCACAGTAAGATATAGAATATAATTTTTTTCAAGCCAAGAATCATTGCACTAAATCAGAAGAGAGAGAGAGAGGACTACGTAAGCACACTTAAGCTTGAATTCATCAAATTTTTGCAACCTACATTACGCAATGTATCTGATGCAATATTGTCTCCCAGGGTCAACCAATCGTGCTACACTAGATCAACAAAGATATGGTAACTCAGGCAAATAGTACATAGCCATGAGGTAACTTACCAAAATGAACTACCATTCTCTACCTAGAAGTTTACAGTGTAGCAAAAGCTATATACAAGTACTGAACTTAAATGGTGAAGATATCCATGTTACCTGAAACCATGGACCATTATTCCACCATTACCAGTTACCAGGCAAAGGTTGCACTGTCTAGCATGAAATTTGCCAGTTGCAATAAAAATTAGAAGTTTTATTTTCACTTTTTTTTTTTTTTGCAATTTGGCAAATATTAGCGGCTATGCAAGATTTAAAAAAAAAAAAAGCAGGTGATCAGAGTGACAGATGGATTTGCCTCCAATGGGTGCTTCACTGGCAACACAAACACACACGACAACAATAGGGGCCTCTATGAATCTGATAAGCTAATGCAAAATTAAGCTCAAGTACAAATATTATGATACCAGCTAGTTCTGAGTGAAATCAGCTGAAAGACGCCAACTCACCCGGTTTAGTTCCAAAACTCTTAGGTGGAATAACCAACTAGAACCTCCAACTGTAGGCTGATCCCCTACACTGATGTGCTTTTATTATTTTCAAGAATCAAAGTATTTGAAGGACTCAAGTGTGGGGTATGGTGAACCTACACACACTTGAGAAGGCTGGTCTACCATAGAATTGACCTGGAACTAATAAATGGTGTATGAGAAAAATATCATAGCTGGGTGAGTAAGATTGGTGCACAGAATATTAGAGGAATAAATGGAAAGAAGAATGAAGGGACAGAAAAAATGATTAACCACAAATTAATATGCTGTGTGTTAGTGAAACTAAAAGAAAACAATTGGGGTAGAAGAAGTGAATGAAAAAATAAGTGTGTGGTCTGAAGTATTGGATGATGTAAGAGAGCACAAGCTGGTGTAGGTGCAATTTTAAGTGAAAAGATGAACAACTTCATTCATTTATAGCCACATAAGTGATAGAATTCTTTTAATTCATTTGAAAGTGAAACTTCAGAGACTAGTAATTGTTGTAGTGTATGATCCTTGTGACTTGGAACCTTCTGACAGGGCAGATGATTTTTGGAATGAGCTAAAAGCTGTTTTGCACCAGTTTGGTGTTAAGATAATGGTGCAAATTAATTGAACTCTGCACTGAGAATGGACTGTGTGTATTTAATTTATTTTTTTCAACTAGTATATGAACACACATACGTGGGAAAATTATACTTTTGGGCAGGAAAATGTAAATGATTTTGTTGTTAAAAAATATTGTAGCAGGAGATTTCAATGCTAAAGTAGGTGTTTAGAATGAGATTCCTGACAACGTTCTAGGTAAGCTTAATAATCTTGGTGTGAAAGATAATGGTGCAAATTAATTGAACTCTGCGCTGAGAATGGGCTGCGTGCATCTAATTTTTTTTTTTTTTAACTGCAAGTATATGAACACACATACATGGGAAAATTATACTTTCGGGCAGGAAAATGTAAAAAGATTTTGTTGTTTATGATCAGCATCTGAAACCCTTAGTTGTTGACACTCCTGTGATCAAAGGTGGAGATACGGACTCTGATCATTACCTGTTAGTGTCATGAATGAAACTATATGCTGGTTGGAGAAAGAGGAATAGGAAGAAGCTTGTGATAGAAAGAATGAAGGTCAAAAGGCTATCGAAGAACATCAATGTTACTCTGAAATACTCAGCAAATGACTGAAGTTATGTAAGGAGCATGTGGAAAAGTAGTGGACAACATTTTAAGAACTTTCTTGTCACTGTTGAAGAAGAGGTCTGTGGCACTTGAACAGTGGGCAGCACTGAATGTGATGCTTGGTTTAACAGTAAGATAAAAGAAGCCGTTAAGAGACAAAGATGCTTTCGTAGGCTGCAAGGCAGTTTCTGTAGATAAATATTGTAAAAAGAATGAAGCAGCAATTTGGCTCATCAGATTAAGGCAAAAGATAGGAAGGATGAAGTAGAACAGGGTGTCTACCATTTTCAGGACACTCAATTTCTTGACTTTTACGGGGCATTTCTAGACCCCAAAGCTAAGTTTTCTCGACTATTCTTTCTGTCAATAGCGCAAAGCTTGGCCATTTTAATTAATTAAATATAAAATCTGATTATGTAATTAAGAAATTAAAAGGGTAAATTGAGTATATAAAATGATTTCTAAAAAGTTAAAATAAATAATTTGTTTACCAATAAGCTTGCATTTAGCGAAAAACTCAAAATATAGCACTATAAAGAATTACTTGTAATCGGGAAACCTGCACGTTACACAAAAGTATGTTAAGCAAGTATAGGAAGTAACGTTATAAAGGTTTAGACTTATCAACAATTAAAATTAATAGCAATTTATTTCAATTTTTGATAACATTATTTACTCAGCAAATAAATGCTATTCAAAACAAGCTTCACACTCTTGCACAAAGTATCAGAACATATACACAACTGAAGAACTGCACTCAATATCAGGGCCACACTTATGAACTTTATTTACAAGCTGTTCTATGATTTTGAAAGTTTTATCGAGAATGTATGTTAGTGTAGGTTTTCTTCAGTAATTTATTCAACTGACAAGTCTTCTTATGAGCCACTTTCCCTGACCATGTTTCCAGTTCAATTAAGCCCTCAGTGCTAAGTCTTTTACTGTGCGAGGCTAACAATTCTTTCACATCATCAGTTTCCAAATCAAGCTTTTCAAGTAGCTGGAGAATTTCTTGAACAATATTATTAATCTAACAGTTGGTTCAAATCCTTCCAAATCAGTCACAAATTATGGACAAAAAGTTTATGTAAAAGTCCAACCATGCAATACCGTGTCGTCATTTTCCATGCATTATCAAAGTTTCTGTGATACTGCATGCAAAACACACTCACGGACAATGAAATTTGCACACCTAAAAGAAAACATGCTACAACTGCGAAACTTTGCAAAAAGCTAGAGTCCATGCTGGTATGCAAATTATCCACGTCTGGTGTGAGTGCACATGACTGCACACCCTGTGGTGGCGCTGCAAGCAGGTACACAAGGGGTTTGTGGCAAGACATACTCTGATCATGTGAGGAACAAAGATGTGTAATGTGAAGCAAAATGTTGTTAGTAAGGTAGAGACAAAAACTCTTTGGTGGTTTGGCAATGATGAAAGAATAAGTGATGATATGCTTAGTAAGATAATTTTTTCAGCCCAAGTTGCAGGAAAGAAAGGCAGAGGAAGGCCAAGGAAATGATGGAAGGACCAAATTTAGGAATGTCTGCATGAGAAAAAGATTACGATGTATTAGGTTGACGCATAAGTTCATGCCGTTTTTTTCACCGCACTACAGGAATGTATTACACCAAAAGGGAAAACGGAATCAATCAACTATGTATCCCCCCCCATTGTTTAGGATGGGGTTTGCAATGTCATTCTTGAAAAAATGTGCTAGTTTTGCTGCGAAGAAATCGAGGAAATTCTGGAGATCAACATCATTGTTGAAGTTCTGCCACGGAGTGCATTCGACAAAAGATTGGAACAGGTGATAGTCTGAAGGGGCAACATGTGGGGAATAGGCCAGATGTGGAAGAATCTTCTATTTTATGTCCTGAATGCCCATTTTAGTCATGTCTGCACTGTGAGGGCATACGTTATGTTGGAGAAGGACACCATGGTGCTGATGTGGCCGTTTCTGCTGAATTGCTGCCTCCACATGGTGGAGTTGCTCACAATAGAGAACAGCGTTGATGGTCCAATTCCTTGGCAGCATTTCCCAGTGAATAATGCCTTCCATGTCTCATCAATACACAACATGATCTTTGCAGGATGAAGATCATGTTTTGGACATGGTGTGGGCATCTTGTTTGGGCTTAATCATTCCCTCCAATGCCTGAAATCCACGTACAGGCACCACTTTTCATCTCCAGTAACAATACAGTACAGAAAGCGTTTGTGTTGCTGAGAACATTCGCAATAACGGGCAAGGAAGGAACCACATATGACAACGTGTCGATTCTTGTTGTCCTCGGCGAGAGTGTGAGGCACCCAAGACCCTAATTCCTGGACCTTTCCCTTACATTCCAGGTGTCGCACCACTGTGGCCTGATCACAGTCTATCTCAGTGGCCAATTTGTGTGTGGTTTGACGTGGATCCAAATGGATGAGATGGTTCAAACGATCCTCATCAAAGTGAGATGGACGACCTGAGCATGGAGAGTAGAGGTTAAAATTGCCACCTCGAAATGGCTCAAACCATTTGCAGGCTGTCCTCGGAGCAATAGTATCCTCCCCACACACAGTACAAATTTGTCAAGTAGCCTCGGCGGCTGTGGATCTCTTGTTAAACTCATAGTGGAGCAGATGTCGGAAATGTTCATTCGTCTTTACTTGATACTCCATACTTCCAGACCTGAAAAACAATAGCCACAATCACTCAACACAATATGATTTAGATACACGATATTACTGGCTACATTTTGATATACAGCTGGCCATTTGCACCATCACTACTGACCTGGTAAACACTCGTGGGGAAAAAAACGGCATGAACTTATGCATCAACCTACTAATACAAACGGTATTGTGTGAGACATGCAACAGATATCAGTGGAGCTTGAGCTGTGTGCAAAGATCGCTGTAATTAGAGATGTCTGATACACCAATAACAAGTAAAATCTAGTTCCATCAGTTTACATTAATCTGGCATCTGGACTTTCTTTGAGCAGTTAACCTCTGAATCTCAAAAAACAGCTTAATGATAAATCTGTATCATTTGAAAGATACCCCTATTGTTTGGCAACAAACAAAATGAAGAACTTGGAAATCCATCTTGTTCCATTTGTTTACACGTGATCAAGACCCCAGTGGGGTTGAAATCACTATTATGTTTCTGATTTTCTTTACGTAACTAAAGTGGGCTTAGTTCTCATAACCTACATTTATTTGTTATGTGTGAATTGCATTCCTCATATTTCTGCAACCTTATGTTGAGTATGACCTGTTTTTACTTCACAAAAAGGACTTAACTTTTAATTTTTCTGTGTTCTGACAATCTTTCAGATTTTTGAATAAAAACTTAATAATTGCATATAATAATTTCATTTCATGTATCTTAACATGTCCATCATGAAAAAATAATTTTAGCAGAAAGGAAATTGAAATGCCTTACTTTTACGACAATAATAAGCATGGCAACAGTCACCAGAAAATAAATGATTTGTACTGGTACTTTTTGTAAGCAAAACCAACAAGTGAGAACAAATAAATCAGTGTAAGCAAGCATACGTGTAACTGGGAAGGTTTACCCAAAAGTAAAAAAAAAACAACTGCTAAGATAACTTTATTTCCACATGTCTTTGTAAATCATACAAAATAAATGTGCCTATGCATCTGAAAGTTCATTTCAAAAGACAAAAATACAATACTTCATCATATAAATTTATACAAACCTTTGTTCTTGTAACGTAGACTGAATTTCTGCAAACCTAACAAGAGCACGAGCCATCTTTAATTCTGCAGAAACTTGCGTACAATTAAGGCTTCCAATATTGTGTGCTTCTTCCCAATACCGATTTGCCTAAAAATGAAGTCAAATTGACAATATTATACACTTGTCAAAATGTACAACACTAATATATACAGATAACATACATGTTGGATCATAATTGTAACTAAGTTTAGTACAAACATATCTTCAAGAAGAAATGTAAGAAACTTAATTTTCTCATTCTTTTAACTAGAACTACAGTTTAAGGCATTAGTGTTTCAGTTAGAAAAAGTTTTCTAAAGATAAGTATCAAGGTTTACAAGCATATCAAGCTAAACTAAAAATCTATCAATGCAGAATTTCTACCATACCAAAATGCATTACTATATTTTGAACAGCATAATTTTCAACAAAGGTGAAAACTGCTGAAACAAATTGGGAATTCCATCTGAAATCTTGCAGGCAGAATAAAAATTGAGTCAGATAACCATTTTTTTTATTATTTCAGAGAAATAGAGGGAACTTCAAAATTCAAAAATAAAATTTGTTTAATCAGTATTACAAATTTTTACTCATTGACAGAATATTTGAGTTATGAAGTTTTGACGTTTAAACATTCTAGGCATAAAAATTCTTGATATCACAAATTCCTTTATTTTTAAAATTCAATATTGGCTGATCTATGACACCTGACACACTGCAGCTTTTTTCACTGAAGGGACCACCTGAAATACTTCCTAAAACATAATTCAGTTTGTTATCCAGCAAAGAATGATCACTCCGACCCCCCCCTCCTCAAATATACCAAATTGAAAAAAACAAAACAATATGTAGCACTTTGCAAATTTTTTTTCTTAACAACCAATCAAACATATTTTGAACCCAAAGGTACCAAACTGTTTGGAACTTCGGATACTTTAATGATATATTTTCACACCTGAAGTGACTTTTCTGTTTTAGTGTATATTATTAAAATATGCATTTTGGTGTACTCCACAAGGGCAGTGGATGGCCTAGTAGTCAACGTTCATGACTGCCACGGAGGAACCTCAGGTTCGATCCCAGGCAGGTACGAACTCTCGAACCACGAAATATCTGCCGTGAATCAGATGGGCACTTTAAGCTGTCGGACCCCGGGTACTAGCCCCCAGGTAATAAATAAGGGCGTCTTCCTCCCCACTTCTACCTCGCTTCCATGTCACTTTCCCCATCGGGCACTCTAGTCCAAATCTCCTAGCTTCCTATTTCTAAGGGTTGTTTATGACCTGAGGTCAGACACACCCTTCCTAAAATCCTATACATATGATCTGATCTACTCCACACTTTCTTTTTCCCAAAAAAACATGTGTTCCTTAAAAATGAGGGTTTTCTTGTTTAACCAAATTACCTTTGGATGTCATGTTTACCAAAATAGAAATTTTGCGCAATGCTCTGTTTTTCCAGTTTTAAAAATTATGTCAACATTACTTTTTTTAGAGCATCTTTGCAGGCAATCAAAAGCCCCCTCTCCCATTTGTAGCACTAGGCTTTAAATATATATGATAAAGTGATTTTGTAACATTTAACAGTATCTTTCTCATAAATGAGTAGGGAAATTTAAGTGAGACAGATACAATAATTTGCCAACACCTATAAAAGTTAACTGTTCAAGAAAATATCATATGTAAAAAGTGGTTGAAGTTTTGGATTTATTTCTTGTACTTAAATGAAATTTTAATTATGGCAGGTCCTTTCCAAGATGATTCAGTGTGTATCCAACACAGGAGGAATTTTTTAAATCGGACTTCCAGAAGCAGAGATATCATGAAAAATGCAATTTACCTTTATGCCCCCTAGTGGAAAATCTATAAATTACTTAAAGGGACTGTGCCTAATAGTCTTTGATATAAATGGCATCAAAATGGGAAGAAATTTAGAAGTTATGAAATGAGATGTATTTTGAATTTGATAGGATCTGCATTCATACCCTCTAGCGGCGAAGTTGTGCATCCGGAAAAAAAAAACGAAATGCAAGGATCATCATTCTCACATTTCAAGCTTCCCCAAGCAAAAGGAATTTTTCAAATTGGACTAATAGTTGCAGAGATATGTTTGTCCACAGATGGATGAATGGATGGACAAAGTGATAACATAAGCACAATCTTTTTAGAAAAGATGTGGTAATAACGTAGCTTCAGGTACTGCTAGCAGACAAGAAAACCAACAGCCCCCACATTTTGCCAGGGAGTGAGGAGGGAAATTTATCAAACATGAATTATATCATTAGAAAAATCATCAACTACAAAGCATCACACAGGGACAAAGAGGCAAAAATGAATAAAATTACAGGCCATGTAACACAATTTTAGGACATTTTCAGGATGCGTAGGAACCATGCATTCACCTTTCGATCGTCACAAACATTTTCCGGAGATTCGCGAGGATTTTGGAGCCCCAAATCCTGCAGTTGTGGGTGTTAACCTTACCACTGACATGAAATGTCCACTCACTGAAGATTACGTAGTCCAGGAATGTCTCGTCTTTCTTTATCCAATGCAACATTTCCGCACAGAATTCCCGATGAGCCATGCAATCTGTGCTACTAATTTCTTGAAAGTCAAATCTGAATAATCTAAATCTACTAAAATCATCAAGCTTCCTATGTTTTGAACAGGGCCGTCACCAGACTCCGAAATCAGAATGGGCGATGGGTAGGCAAGCATTACTTTTGGTGGGGAAAGCTGGAAAGCAACTTTTTTTACAAAACACTGAAAGAAGGAATCTTTTTTTTTTTTTTTTTTTTTGATTGAAGGTTTAAAAGACCACCACGAGCATCTCAATGGGCAATAAGCAGTCACCTGTCCCTAATTTAAGGTCACTAGTTCCAAGGAATGGAAAGAGCACGTGCCATAAGACAAACACAACATCCATTCCTCACCATGATTCAAACCCGCCCCCTTCTCGGACGAATGATCAGAAGCCAGAACTTAGACCCCTACGGCACCGGGGCGGCTTTTATGCTTTTCACTACTGGCTAAAAAGGAATTCATGCAATCTCCAGCCCTTCCACCTGAATATACATACATACACGGATCTTGCTAGTTACGCCACTGGTGAAAGATAGAAGTGTTGGTAGAATGTCGCCTTCAACTTTCTGCTTGCTCTGAATGCATCGTCTTAAACTGCTTTTCAAAATTTGGTATTTTTGCTTACGAAAATAGTACTGTACTTGAACAATTTATTTAAAAGAAAATGTCATTGTTGTTTATTTAAATCAAATTTTAACGTCATGCCACGCAGACACAATACCTCCCCCTCCTTGACTTCCTTGCTTCCAGCCAGACTCCTCTCCTACGAAGCAGTTGATAACCAATTGTTTCACATCACCGTGATGTGTCCAAAAACCTCAATGACGACAGTTTCACTGAATGATTGGACCGATGAGCAAAATGAAGTGAAAGAACTTACAGAAAATTAAATAAAAGACACTGACCACTCAAATGACGTCAGCATCCATCTCTTCTGATGAGTGGTCCCCCAGATGTGGGGGTGTTCGATCTGGTGGCAATATGGGAGGGCACTTTGTCCCATGGGTTGTCATGGGATTCTCCCGAACTTGAGTTTCAGCCTGAGATTTAGGAGAAATATTCTTTTCTTTAGTTTTCTTGCCAGAAGAAGCGGCCGGAGTGCTGGTGGTGGTGTCCGCTTTGGCAAAGTAGTGGGTGCCACTTTCAGACCCCTAACACCAGACTGGAGTGTTTCCAGCCCAGCAGTGATATCGTCCAGCTGGTAGGGACATCTGACTTTCCTTTTGAACTGCGACTGCAGACTTGGCCACTACCACTGATGCATATGAGCGCCGAGCTGACTGCAAAGGAAAGACCCTCCTTTTGGCTTCGGGATAGGAGAAGCACTCAATCATTTTCAGGCATTGAATTTCCTTCTCTTGAACCTATTGTGGTCAGTCCTTAGCAAATGCTGCATGTGCACCTTTGCAAGTGATACAGTATTCGGTGGTGGCACTACAAGCTTGCAAAGTATGGTCAGTAGCCTCACAGCGCCTACACCGAGCAGTGCTCCAGCAGGATTGCTGCAAGTGACCATAGTTCAGACTTTTTTTTTTTTTTTGATTGGAGGTTTAACGACCATGGGCTATAAGCAGTCGCCCGTCCCTAATTTAGGGTCATTGGTTCCTGGTAAGGGAGAGCCAGTGCCGTAAGACAAACACAACATCCATGCCTCACCGGGATTTGAACCCATCGCTTAGACCACTGCGCCACCGGTGCGGCAGTTCTGACACTTAAAATATCTCAGAGGGTTAGGGATGTACGGGCATACTCAAGGTGACAATACCCTGCCTTGATGGACGTAGGTAGGGACGGGGTGTCAAATGTTAAAATGATGTTGCGAGATGGGACTGACTGCCCATTCTGCCTAAAAAGGATATGTCGTGCCCCGTAGCATGTTGACTCCTCGGTTCTTCCAGAAGTTCATCCTCAGTGCAGTAAATTAAGTCCAGAGAGGAGACAACACCTCGAGGTGTATTAAGGGAGCCATGGGGTGTTATTTTGACAAGAGTCTCCAGCAGAGAGGTAGCATTTAGAAGTATGGTACTGTAGGCCGTAGTTGACATATCTACGAGATCTCCAGATGGAAGCTTCTTGACGCTCTTCGGAGAGCTTGCTATAGATTGCAATGCCTTATTTATCCAAAAAGGACTTTTGGCACTTAAAAGCTTGGAGGGGTCCAAGGAGTGGATGAAAGAAAACCGACCATTAGGAGAATAAGGGACCTGTTTCTCGGAGAAAGGAGCTGAACCTTTTTCAATACGTCGTTCACTTTTGGACTCCTGGGAAACATTAATGGTATCAATAAAGAAATAATTCATCTGCAGACTTCCCTGCAAACCACCAAGCCCAACAGGGAGAGCCCGAGGGCCGCAAGCCTAAATTGACGCAGGACACGGCTCTAGGATTGAGCGACAGATATAGCAAGTTGATAGGGCAGACATGCGCTCGGGAAGTACCGAGACTTTCCTGTGTCTGGGTAACATCCCTTTGGCATGCCCACACTATCCCCAAACTCACCCTGTTGTACGTAATTGACCGGGTGAGTTTGATGGGGTGAGTTCTATCAATTTTTTTTTTTTTTTTTTGATTGAAGGTTTAACGACCACCGTGAGCAACTCAATGAGCTATAAGCAGTCGCCTACCCATAATCTAGGGTCACTGGTTCCAGGGAAGGGAGAGAGCCAGTGCTGTAACAAAAACACAACATCCATGCCTCACTAGGATTCGAACTTGGACCCCCCCCCCCACACACACACATATCACTAAGCTGTTCTCTGAGATTCAGAGGTTAGCTCCAAAAAGAAATACAAACTTCCAGATATTTTTACTTATTGATGTCGTATCAAACTTCTCCATTTACAGCGATCTTGACAAACAACTTGTGCTTCACTAATATCCATTACACGCCGTACACAAGATCTTTTATACTTCACACTCATAATCCTTTTCTCATGCAGACACTCCTGAATCTGATCCACCCATGTATTCCTTGGCCTTCCTCTGCCTTTCCTTCCTGCCACTTGGGCTGAAAAGATTTTCTTAGTAAGCATTTCATCACTCATTCTTTCAACATGGCCAAACCACTGAAGCATATTGGTCTCCACCTTGCTAACAACATTTTGCTTCACATCACACAACTGCAATACATCTTCATTTCTCACACAATCATATCGTGTCTTGCCACAAACCCCATGTAAGTAGCGCATTTCTCCAGCACACAAACTACTCCTATGTTTCTTTTGCAGTACCCAGGTTTCACTGCCATACATCAGAGTAGGAACAACTACAGTTCCATACACAGCCATGTGGGACTCTTTAGAGAACCCATCATTCCTGTAAAAACCTCCCAGAGCAGCTATGACTTTCAAAGAAGAATTCACTCGCCTACTGCTTTCACCATCCAACTTGTTCTCTCTGTCAAACATGCTTCCTAAATACACAAACTCACTCACCTGGTCAATCACAGTGCCATTTATACTTACATTACATTCAGTGCTACCCGTTCCTCTCTCAAACACCATAACTTTGGTTTTTCCCTTATTTATACTCAGTTTGAATTTCATGCAAACTTCGTGCATCCGAGTCAACATACTCTGCAACTCACTTTTGCTCTCAGCCAACAGGACAGTGTCATCAGCATACAGCAATCTGCACACACGGATATCACCAAGACATAAACCACTATTATCTATTTTGGCATCACGCATGCATGCATCCATAAATATATTAAACAGCCATGGTGACATTCCACAACCTTGTCTAACTCCTGCACCAATGGAAAACCATTTTGATAAAACACCATTCACTCGTACACAAGCTCTACTACCAGCATACATGGCTTTTACACTATTAAGTAGATTCCCAGTAACACCATATTCATTCAATACCTTCCACAAAAGTGTCCTATTCACTCGGTCGTAAGCTTTCTCTAAATCTATGAAGGCAGTAAAAACTTTCTTCCCAACAGCCAGATACTTTTCAATCATCGTACGTAATGCAAAAATCTGGTTAGTGCAGCCTTTACCAGGCATAAAACCACTCTGAATATCCCACACTTTCAATGATGTAAGACCCCGTACTTTTTCAATAACAACCTTACCAAACACTTTCCCTGGCACACTCAGTAGGCTAATACCACGATAGTTCTTGCATTCAGTCTGATCACCTTTTCCCTTATACAAGGGAACAATGAAAGCATCCTTCCAATCTCGAGGGACCATTCCTAACTCCCAGCACAACTGGCAAATTTCAGTTAACCAGTCAATTACAGAGTCACCACCATACTTCAACATCTCTGCAGTTATGCCATCAACTCCTGGAGCCTTACCATTCTGAAGAGATTTTAGAGCTTTACACACTTCTTTTCTTGAGATCCCTCCTGTGCTTTCATCCCTCATTGTGACATCATCTGCATCTGTCTCAGAATCATCTTTGCTTTCCTGATCTAATAACTTACAGAAGTATTCACCCCATCTGTCACTTAACTCATTGGGCACCTATATCATTTCCCCAATCTCATTCTTCAATTCTTCACACAACTTACAACTTTGTTTCCCCTATTTTTCCTGAGTCTCATGTACTTCCAAGAAGGACTTCCTATCTTTCCAAAAAGCCAGTTCATGCCTTTCCACTTTCTCCTTCCTGTCTTTTCCCTTACTGTGGCGAACCAGCTTAGCAGCTTCACGATTCTTACAGCGATATTCATCCACAGAGACTCTACCTTGCAACATCCCCAAATAGGCTTCCTTCTTTCTCTTTACTGCCTCTTCAATCTTTGGACGCCTTTCGGATAAATGATCAGAAGCCATTGCTTAGATAACTGCACCAGCGGGGCGGCACAGTATGGTTTCAATCTTCTCACATTAGATTAGGAAGAATTAGCATCTGCACCATTTAGATTTCTGAAGGGAAGCAGAAAATCCCTTCAAAAATCCAAATTGATGCAAAAGAAAAAGTGATCCAGGTGACTGAAGTTGAGAACATATTTCTGATCCAAAGTACATTTAGCAACCAAAATAATGACTTTTGGTCTCTTTCCCCCAGTTTGGTCACATAGCGGCACATCACTTTTAAAAATCGAATTTAGGTCAAGCTGGCAAACTACAAAAAAAAAAAAAAAAAAAATGCCCACATGTATATGTCCTATTTTAAGCTAAAGGCAAAATATCCGATTTTGGTACCCCCTCCCCCCCCACACCCCCGTCCCAAAATTCAATGTAAAATTTTTTTTCTTAAAAAGGTGCACGGTCTCGCCGTCTAAAAAGTTTCTTCTACTCCTATTATTAAAAAATATGAAGTTAGAGCTCATTTGGAAAAGATTAAGAGGTCCCAAGGTCACACAAGCTACACTGATTTATGTGAAAATCGGGAATTTTAATCAAAAGCATAAGTGATGATCAATTATATATTTTATTTTCATTATTAATAAATTTTAGTATCTATATAACAAAAAATAAAATAAAAAGCATAATTAAATATAAAAACATAATTAAAAGCTGCACCTGCTTCTGTAGTGCAATTATATATCTATATATGATTTCTAAACCTTAACTGTAACCACTAGCATCACTTATTGCACCTTAACTGTAACTTTAAAGTTTAACCGTAACCACTAGCATCACTTATTGCACCTTAACTGTAGCTTCAAACTTTAACCGTAACCACTAACATCACTTATTGCACATGTGTTGTTGTTTGTTCTATTGTATGTGTTGCCTTTTGCTGTTTGTTGAGATGGGTATTTTTGCTGTTTGTTGGGATATTTCTATTGTATATGTTGCCTTTTTGCTGTTTTGTCCAGAAGAGAAATTTGTTTTGGTGTTTCTTTTAAATATAATGGCAAAAAAACTAGGAGTAGTAATTATGTATGGCTTATTGGATATCCTATTGAATCAATAACAGGTTCACGCCTGCCATCTGGAAGAGATGTTATGACCAATATTATGTACTTTCACCGTACTAAGAAGCTTTCGATCAGTGATAGTCTGTTCTTGTAAACAATAACATTGTTCCATTTTGGGAAAAATCAAGGTTGCCAATAAGACATAAGCAGCATATCTTAAAAAAGAGTAAAGATTTATATGGCAAACAAGTAGGCTTAATGAGAAATCGAAAAAGAATAATGCAAAAGACCAAGAGAATCGAATAATGTATAGTGAAAATCTGGATATGTTATTTGACATAAGTCACGCTAATTCGGGACAGCTTATTAAAAATGAAGAGGATCGTCAGTTTCTCAGATTACAAAGACAATCTAGGACAGGTTGTATTGGATCTCTGGACAGAAAGCTTTGTACACGTGAGAAAAGATCAGCCGAACGACAGAAAAAATTTGCAAAGCGATTAAAAGAAGCGCTTCATCTCAGAATTCCTTTGCTTTATCAACTGCATCTTCTACGTCAACAATGGACGAGACTGAAAGTGAAAACTCTAAAGAAGACTCTGATGATGAATATGCTGCAGAAATTACACCACAAAAAAATTATTATGTGAGAAGCATACAGGTAAAGATGAACGAAGTCGAAGGTCTGTCATAACACCAAAAGTTGCTGCTGCTTTTGATAGAAATAATATAAGTATAAGAAAGTCAACAATGTTACTTGCATCTGTCTTAAACATGGCTGGTGGTGGTGGTGGTGATAAGAGACTGTTCAAAGAGTAATGAAACTTTAAAATCTGTAACTATTTCAAAAAGTACTGTTCATTGTGAACGTCAACGCTTGCGTAGTGAAACTGCGCAACAGATAAAAATGGAGTTTAATGCCTCAAAATCAGTAGTTCATTGGGATGGAAGTTATTACCTGATTTATCATTAAATGAAACAAGAAAAGTAGATCGTTTACCAGTGTTAGTTTCCTCTCTAAAAGATGGTACAAAACTTCTTGGAATTCCTAAGCTGTTATCTGGTACAGGGGAAGCAGCAGCTAATGCAGTTTTTGAACTTTTACAGTCATGGAAATGTGATTTTCAGGTTATTGGTATGTGCTTAGACACAACCTCCTCAAATACTGGAAAGTTCAAAGGAACATGTGTTCTCCTTGAAAATAAAATAGGAAGAAGCCTTCTGTGGTTAGCCTGTAGACACCACATGTTTGAAGTGTTACTTTCAGATATATTTCATGTATGTCTTGGACCGTCAAGTGGACCCGAAATTATTATGTTTAAAAGATTTCAAGAAAAATGGATTGAACTTAACCACTGCAACCCAAAATGTCAAACAACGCCATTGATAGCAGCATCCGACACTTTGAAATTTTTTATTACTAATCAACTTCAGACAGCTGCTAAACACTTTCCTAGAGATGATTACAGAGAACTATTAAATCTTTCCGCTCTTATGATTGGAATAGATGCGAACAATATTATTCGGAAACCAGGTGCTCTCCACAGAGCTAGATGGATGGCAAAAGTCATTTATTTATTAAAAATTGAACTACTGTTTGATGGAAATGAATCTATCATACAATTGACACCTCAACAATTTCAAGGCCTTCAAAGGTTCAATCGGTTTGTTGTATGCATATACATTCAATCATGGTACACGTCAGTCTATTGTAGATGCACCAGTGAACGACGTTTTACTGATACAAAGATTGCATGAATATGATGATATACAACTACGCAAAACAGGATTAAAGATGATTTTACGTCACTCCTAGTATTTAAGTGAAGAGATTGCCACTCTTTGTTTGTTTTCAACACTTCTTAGTGCCAAGGAGAAATATATGTTAGTTAGTAAAATCAGTGAAAAAAAGAATTTGCACCTATTAAAGAAACTTCCTTTAAAATTTGATGACTTAAATATCTCTCGCAGTTTCTTTCACACCGCACAAATAGACGACAGCTTCCTAAGCGTGCCTGTTGAGAAATGGCCAGAAACACAATCTTTTAAAAAAGCTGAAGAAATTGTTAAACATTTGCCATGTGTTAATGACTGTGCTGAGCAAGGCATAGCATTAATCAAAAGTTTTAATGATGCAACAAAAGATGAAGAACAAAAACAGTATTTATTGCAGGTAGTTGAAATGCATAGAAAGAACTTTGTGAAGTGCAAATATAAAGATCTTCAAAATATGTAAAAATTATTAATTATGTTATTTATAGAATGTTAGGCAATATTTTCCTCTTTATTATCTTGTTAAACTTGACAGGTGAATTTTGCTGTAAAACATTCTTTTTACATTGCATTTTGCAATGTTGAATAAAAGTTTGTTTTTTGTCATTTTCTTAATAATTTTTTTTATATTTTCTACACTAAATATTACCAATAGAGTATATTTTTTAGAAACTACATATTAAAAGCATGTAACATTTTAAATAAAAAATATATTTAAAAAATAATAATTTCGTAAGTAACTAAAAATTATCGAATTAAAACTACTTTTTTAATTTTTTGGCAACCTTGAGGGACCTCTAAATTTTTTTTTTTAAGCTGAAATTTTACAGGAGATCTTAAGTACACCAAACAAAACTTTTTAGGGGTGAGAGTCAAAATATTTGAAAAAAAAATTTTGGACTCTCTGACACCATAACCCCCCCCCCCCCAGATTGTTACAGGATACAAACAAATGACGAAAGTAAGTCATTCAACTCTAAAGAGAAGCGGTTCTAACTAGAAATTCAAAACAAACACCATAAAATGTGACAGATGCTCAGATTACACCTCCTGGAACACCCAGAAACACATGCTAAACAATAGGAAGGTCAGTGGAAATGTCCTCATTGCAAACCTTCATGCAAGTAAGCATCTCAACCATTTCCCTGTGTGCCATGGCTCTTGCATTTGTATACGAACCAATCTTTATTTCATCTCATTTAAGGATAGCAGAGTATATCTTCACTTGTTGTGCTAAAGCCATGGTTAGTTTCATTGTTTTGCATCACGTTTGTGCTCAAGAAGTCTTAACCTAACAGACCGTTTGGTCATACCAAAGTAATACTTTTGAGACCCGTCAGAGTACTCCAAGGGAATGGAGTACACATCAGCCTCTGTAGTCAGTGAGGGAGGATCTCTCTCTGATGGGACTCTACAATATTATATTGGTATGATCAAGTGGTCTTTCAGGTTAAGACTTCTTGGGCCCAAGTGTGATGTGAAACAATTCAAACTAACCACAGCTTTAGCACAGCAAATTAAGATTCACACTCTTATCTTACCCCTAAATGGGATGAATTCAAAAAGATTGCTCTGTATGTAAATGCAAAAGTCATGGCAAGTAAGGAAACGGTTGAAATTCTTACCAACCCAAAAGTTTGCAATGAGGACATTTCTACTGACATTCCTACTGTTTGGCACGAGTTTCTGGGCATTCTGTGCACTTAAATCTAGAACTGATGTTGGCTACATGAGGTTTAATGTAAGTATACATCACATTTTATACTGCTCAAGTTTGAATTTTTAGACAGAATCACTTCTCATTTACTTTAAAGTGAGTGACTGCCTGATGAAGCCACTCATTTGGTGTGAAGAAGCTGGCATTGTGTTTTTATATTGGGTTGGTGTGAATGAAATGTCTGGCAAAGGACCAGCACACGTGGACGGCGAGAACGGAAAAGTAGGACAACTTACCTAGCCAAAATAATCCCCTCGGCATCGACACATAGTTGCCATCTGTCCGGCAAGGCTACGATCCCGGAACGAAAAAAGTCTTGTGGCTGGGACCCAGAGAAGTCATCAACTGCACGTTGAACCTCGTTGTCTGTCTTGAACTGTTTCCCGGACAGGAAGTGATCCAGGCGACGAAACAGACGATAGTCTGTCGGAGAAAAGTCTGGGGACTAGGCAGGCTGAAGCAGTGCTTCATAGCCCAAGGCACTTAGTGTCAGAATTGTTCACTGTGCAACATGAGGGCGAGCGTTGTCCTGGGGCAGGAGAACGCCATGTCTGTTGACCAAAGCCGGTTGTTTCTGCAGCAATTTCCGGTGCATCTGGTGTAATTCAGCACAATAACGTTAGAACGGAAAAGTAGGACAACTTACCTAGCCAAAATAATCCCCCTCGGCATCGACACATAGTTGCCATCTGTCCGGCAAGGCTACGATCCCGGAACGAAAAAAGTCTTGTGGCTGGGACCCAGAGAAGTCATCAACTGCACGTTGAACCTCGTTGTCTGTCTTGAACTGTTTCCCGGACAGGAAGTGATCCAGGCGACGAAACAGACGATAGTCTGTCGGAGAAAAGTCTGGGGACTAGGCAGGATGAAGCAGTGCTTCATAGCCCAAGGCACTTAGTGTCAGAATTGTTCACTGTGCAACATGAGGGCGAGCGTTGTCCTGGGGCAGGAGAACGCCATGTCTGTTGACCAAAGCCGGTTGTTTCTGCAGCAATTTCCGGTGCATCTGGTGTAATTCAGCACAATAACGTTCTGCAGTGATGGTTTGGTCTCTTGTCAAGAAACTCCGATGAATTATCCTGGCTGTGGACCACCAGACAAGGAACATCATCTTCTTGGTGTGCAGGGGTGGCTTAGGATGTCGTCCAGCAGTTTTGCCTTTCTTAACCATTGTGCAGATCATTTCCAATTATCATAAAGGACCCACTTCTCATAGTCAGTGACGATTCGATGCAGTAGAAGTTCCTGTTTATTCATGGCAAGCAGCGACGTGCAGACTTCCAAAAGCCTAGTCTTGTTGGCAGTTGTCAACTCATGTGGCAGCCACATGTCCAGCTTTTACCTTACCCAGCACAGCCAGACGCCGAACACAACTGTCGTGTGGTGGACACCTACATCTGCCGCTATCTCATGACACATTTTTCGGGGTCCGCTTAAACCACACGTAACAGAAAAGCATCAGAAACAGCAACAGGTTGGGTGACCACGTGCTTCATTTTGCAGGTCCGTATCTCCGCTTCGAAACTTCACAAACCATCGCCAAATGGTTCATTCGTTGGCTGTATTCTCCTCAACGCTTTGTTAACGTTTCGAGCAGCAATTCCTGCAGAACGGCCAAGTTTAAATTCATACAGGAAGACGACTCTCAAATCCGGCGTCTGCAAGTTTCCTGTGCAAGCCACGTTACGTCCAAACAAACCACGCATGAACTTTGTTCTTCACACACATGCTAGCTATTTATAGTAACTCTGTGACGTAATACCTGCAACACCTGTGGGTGGTTTCATTCCACTGTAGTAAGGGGCCTGTCTCCACTGCTCATTGCCGCCGGTCATTTTCATTCGCACCAACCCAATAATATATTTACGACAATAAAAGATTTTTCACACGTTACAACTATTGCTTTTGGTGTATTTTACTGGGTGTTCAAGAAAATTTTAAGGATTATTCTGCTTTCTTTTAATTCAGCACAAGTACCAAAGACAGAATATTCCACTTTTGCTCCTTATGTTCTCTGCACCGCAGCTCTGCATTGTTCGTACAAATTGGCAACATTCTACACAATATCTCTCTTCAAGATAAAGATTTTCAGATGTAATACACTGACAGAAACAACCCAGTTTTTTGACAAAGTTTTTTGAATATTTAGTCTGAGTATGAATGTGTACTAAATGATCTGCAGATCTGGGAACAACAAATATTTTGCCCTCCGATCAGTGCTCAAATATCTTAGTCACCTTACTTATGATCTAAGTCCAGCCATCCGTCTGCATCTTTCCGTTACACATGGCAAACTTCTCGTTGCAGCATGCGACTTCCTGCTCACAAAGTTTCTCCCTTGCCCCGTCTCCAACTCTCACTCACGAATATTCCTGGCTGCAACTGACCATCCCTTCTAATCAGCCAGACCACTTAGGGCAGCATTTGAATGGTTACATGGCGAAACATTAAAGCTCTTTGTCGCAATACCTGAAAGAACCGGACAACATAAAGCCAGCCAATAATTGCAGCAAATGCATGTACAATGAGCACAGCGAACAATCTGATGTTATCTGTTCTCACAGGAACAGCACAGGGATATTGAAATACAAGAGCTGGACCTTCCCTTTGTGGTGCTCCATGCCGCACTGGTCTGTAAGCAGGAGAGGTTTTGGAACTGCAGTGATGTCACCAAGGTGCAAGAGAAAGCTGGGTTGCGAGTTCCATTGTAAGCTAATGGAGAGAGGCCGTTTTTAATGTTTTGCAAATTGTCGCTAAATAAATATATTTCTTTTTTTGGCAAAGCGAAATAGGCATTTTTTGACTTTTGTGTCCATGATTAAGTGCATTTCTGATATTGCTGCTTGTGCCGTTTAAGCTTGCAACAATAGGTACAGGATGCAAAATAATAAATATTTTTCACGGTTTCCCTCAGAAGGACTTGCAAGCACTCGGCGAATGGGTAGAACAGAGCAGAAGAAAAGACATCAATGTAAAGAATACCTGCATACGCAGTGAACATTTTCACAGCAGTGATAATGAGGATGGCATGATAAATCGTTTTCTTGGTTTGTCGAAAAGTAAGATACTGAAATCATCTGCTGTGGCGAATATTCATCTGCTAGCCTGTGTTCAGGACAAATAACTTCAGGAAATAAGATATAAAAAAAGGGAAAACATTTTTTAAGTGCTTTTAAACCAAATTAAAATCTTAAGTTAAAAAAACTCACAACCACACTTTCTAAGAACAGATTTAGAAAGATTTTGATAACAATTATGCTAAATCAGAATACCTGAAATGTGAAAAGACATGGAAAAATAACATGACTACGATAAAATAAAAGTTTGAACTCAAAAATTCAATATATTTTTTTAAATTACAAACGTTAGATTACTAAAATGCCACTGCATAAATAAAAAAGGTATACATCATATTGAAAAATTTCAGTAAAGAAATTGGCCAGGATCAATATGCAGTAACACAAAAATATTACACAAGTTGGAAAAATTTAGGCAAAGGCATTCATAATATTTTTAGACTCTCCAAGGGAGTCTTTTACTGAAAGAAAAACGGGGGGGGGGGGGGGGGGGGCTGACACCTAAAGATATATTAAAATGCATGGCAATCAGAGCTCTTTATACAGAATCACACATGATTTCTGAAGAGAAGTCTTTATAATGCGAATTTAAGTCGTTCCAAGACGCTCTGTGTTTTAAAGTTTAAAGAAATCCACATTAATTCCAGGCTATGCTGACAAAATAATGGACCAAATTCTTGGCTCTTTCAAGAAAGAACAATTTTTTTTTTTTTTTTTTACTGGTTGTTTTTGTGCATCATATATGCATTATAAAACATTTGCAACATTTGGCTTCATTAATTTTATAGTCATGGATTTGGCATATTTAGTTATTCTATAATATTTTGCTCAGTAAAGTATAAATTAATCTTTCAAATAAGAAATTTTCTGCTTAAGAGTTTCAAAACAAATATTTCTCACAGGAATCCATACTGTTTGAGAATATTTCAATCATATAATACTGGGGTATAAGCATCCCAAAGGAAAGATGCAATTATAGCAACAGGGATTCCATGCCAGATGGATGTTGTTGATCAAAGCAGACAACATTCAAAGGTCAAGAGTTGAGAGGGGAAAGTAATCAGAACCATTATTGGTCAGCTCCACTGAGACGACACAAACAAAAATGGAGGCCCGAATCCAAATGTCCGAAAACCTCCACAAAGTGTGGCACCCAAGGCATTGTTTTTCTGAATGCACAGATGCTTTCTGTTTAAAGCACAAAAGCAGTATGGATTAATGAGTATGGAGAGAAAGCGCGGGGGTAGCATAACTTGATTCCTAAACAACACGGCGAAAAGCTGATTTCATGGCATTCCCATCAGTTGGAAAAACAGAGCCAAAAGTGTCAGATCCTGCATGGAGGAGGGAGAGGGAACACAACGAAACAACAAGGGCAGTGTGAGGATCACAGGACACCCTGGGCTGCTTGCTGACCAGCCTGCAGACTGCTGTGAGGGTGGGGTCATAATGATGTCACAGCACATTTTAAGTTTATAAAAGTCATGGGGGTGGGGGATATAACCAGATGAAGGACCATGCATGAAGCACAAGCCATGCCTAGAAGTTCCACCCTCTGTCAATAACATGCCCCTAACTCCAGTCAATAGTAGCTCATCACGATTTGCAAATACATCATTCCACTTATTTTACTTCCATGGCTGATGTTTTACTCTGTAGGGCATACCTGTCAACCCCTTGAGGTGAAAACCTGTACACTGAACCCATAAAAACCTTACAAAGACTAAATAACCCGTACGCACAAAAAAAAAAAAAAAAAAAAAAACTCAATTTTTACAAGCTCAACTGTTTTATGACAGCAACTGATACACATGTATTAATTATTTGCATATTTAATCTAAGAGTGTTTTGTATTACAGTCAACACATGCACGTTTAGCTTTCGTCAAAATGTCATCAGTGGATTTAAAGCCTATGCTTTCTTTGAGTTTGAGTTCTCGGCCATTTGATGAGTGAAATATTCAAATTAAGCTGAGAAAAAATTATTTTGGCTTACCCAAATCCTACAACACTAGCTTCCCCCAAACGTGTATTTCCTGATGAATAATTCCTACAAAAAACTTGTAATTCCAGTGAAAAACATCTGCTGAATTAGCACAAAATTTACGAAAATATTGTTACTTTTTCAAAACGAATCTGTCAAGAGAATTTGTGATTACGGTTACATTGAGATAGTTTGCCGATGTTCAGTATAAAGCGAGAAAAGCGTGGGTTTTGATTGGCTGTAGGGATGGGCAAAAACTTCCATGCTTTTGAACATCGATGTTTGCGACCTATAATCGATGTTGGAGAGCCCGTTAATTGAAAATGCATCGAGGTTTGATGACCCGATATTTGAACAAACTGGTAAAGAATATTTTCTACAAAAAATAAATGAATTTCTTTTCGTTGCATTCTTATGAAGAGGAAGACGTTCAATGCATCAACGTTTCGGGAATGAGTAACCACCGATTTCTTGCCGACATGCCCATTCCTACTACCAAGGCCCCGCACCACTGAGAGGGTGGGACGACACCTGGACTCCAAGCTCGAGGTCATCTCCTCGCGATATCCCCTGTCCTCGGCAGCTGTTATTCTCACCTCCACCAATTCCCCTACACACAACTGTGACCGGTGTTCTTGATACCCCACAACAATCTTACTGCCACATCAAACCATAAGGACGCGCATCTTTCGCCAATATTTTCGCAGAATCTGTTTTGTTTTGTTTTTCTCTCACTACATTTCTCAATCAGTGGCGATTTGGCGAATGTTTAGCGCAAGCCACAGAATAAACATAAAATGTTTGGTATTATATCTGCAAAAAAAAAGTGTCCACAGAGGGCCAGTAAATGTAAAAAATTAAAACTTTTTTTTTCAGGGATAAAAAATACCCGTACACGAGCGAAAGCATAAAAAAAAAAAAGTGTACAAAATACGGGTAAACCGTATAAGTTGACAGGTATGGTAGTGATGTCATAGCAAAGATACCTGCTGTCCATATATGCTCCCCTGAGTTGAACACAAATTCTGGGCTATTTGATCAGCTTGGTGTTTTTATCGGAACTACGCAGAAATCTCCTATGTAACTTTTTGGCACAAACAATTATTTTCCACATGCTTTTTTATATCATTACTTAAACAAAAAAAATTTAAGTATTATTTAAGGAGTCAAACTTTTTTAAGGTTTTCAAGGAGTGTATGAACCATGGGACATCAGGCAGCTATATGTTAAACCTGACAGTCATAAATTGCATTCCTCAAAAGTTACGGTTTTTCAGGTTTCTGTTTATCTCCACTGGAAGTGCCAGGCTTTCAGCTAGAAGGTGATATTACACAGTTATGATTTGTTTATGCAGTAATTCTGGAGGGGTTATACCATAGCCTTTATCAAATAAAATGACAAGGCAAAAAAAAAAAAAAAAAAAAAAAGAGCCTCTCCATGCATATCAGCTAAATCGTACCTCTCTGCAAGAATGGTCCAAGACAAAACTGAATAACGAGGGTGAAGTTTTAAAAGTTACTTTACTTTCATAATCTATACATAGAGCAAACATTTTTTAAATCTCACACCATGGAGCACACGGACACAACTTCTTCCAGAGCAAATGTCCATTGAACAACTTGCTACAGTGCAGTACCACCTGTTAACTGAATACCAATGCTAAAAACAACAGAACAGTTTGACAGCTGGTTTGTGAAAGTATGACACTACCAGAAGAGATAGAACCAAAACAGGAAAACGTGCTCATTATCAAAAAGGTATATAGCCTGAAAAAGCATTAAAAAAAATGCATTATGTAACTGGATCTAATAATGCATCTAGAAAATGCATCATGTAACTGAAAAAAGTTTTGTAACACTACCATAAAATAAGTTAATGAAATAAGAATACCTGACGCTCTGCATGGTCAGCTTGCCACCCCTGGACATGCGAAATTAGATCTTCACAATAATAATTAGCTAGAGATGGTGTTAGGCATGCTATGGATGTCTTTAATGCTGGTGGTAATGAGCTAGTTGCAGTAGTATTCAGGCTGTGCAGGCTACTCACACTTGAGGTTGGGCTGCCATGCCTAAAAAGAAAGCTATTTTATTACACATCTAATAATCACAGCAATAAAATGAATTTATATCATGATTTATCATCAAAATTATAATTTGAAGAATGACATACATAATAAGAACACATAAGATCATTTGCTAACTGCTTTGCAAAGCTTTAACAAAGACCAAATATTGAGAATAGCTGAATAGTTCATACAGGTCCAAGACATTTTCTCAAATGTCTAAGATGATTTCATTCTTATTCGTGAGAATAACTGTGCACCAAGACAGAAAATTATAGCAAATGCTAGAATTTACAATTGCACTGGAAAAAAGAGAAGTTACCACTAGTGAATTAAAAGGAGCAAATGCTGGACCTACTCATTATTTACTCAAAGCTTAAGACAAATGGAATGCCTGAAGAAAACAAAATTCCTGTAATGAAACCAAATAACATGCACTGTCACAATTTTGACCTACTAAGCAAAAGGATTAATAACTTAAATGTGTGCAAAAATGATGCAGAAGAGAAATGGGAGTTTATTAGCACTGATGCAGAACAGACACCTGCAAGACAAAGGTAGTTAAACTCACCAACAGTTTAGAACTATCATGAGCATATGGTTAAAGCAAAAAGTGGTAATTCCTGTTATTGATCAGGCATGAAAGTGGGCAGTGATAGGAAAAACCTGAACTTCCACATGCAGGGGGATAACAAAGTGTAGAATCTTGCATTTCACTCTCTAATGTATATAACCATGACATTTATGTATTGGACACATGCCTACCAACCAAATAGATTTAATGTATGTATTTTGTTTCCCAAAAATTAAATATACAGTACAATATAGTGTAAGGGGAAAAACTGCTGACGAGGCCATATGCATAGAAAATTATTGACCTTAGTACAGAACAATGTCTTTAATCAAATGAGGAAATTAATCAAATGTCTTTATAAGATAACAATGTTGTATGGAAATAAAATCTTGAAGGTTTGAAAAACTTCAGACATGTTTGTTGATAAATAATAAAAATTAAATGAAGAATAAATGTTCATTCTTGATTTGACACAAAACTATTAATGAAGAAATTAAATGCTTGCTCACACATTAAGATATTTTGTAGATAAATAACAAAAGTCATCCACAACTAATGAAATTTCATTTTCTTACGTTGTTTCTGTCTAACAATTTGTTCTAACCTTCTTTTATGAATTAGCCAGCTAGAGTTTTCTTTCTCTTGAACCAATTCATTTGATTTTAATTTGCTGCATCAGTTTTTAGAGATATTTAACTCCTTTCGTGTTCTTTTCATTTCTTTCTTATGTTGTAATTCTTTCTTATATTATGAATATGATGATTTCATATTCTGGCATAAATCTCTATTTACAGGGTCATGCAAATAATAGTTTTTCTTAAAAAAAATTCCAAGGATGACTTATCCTGATTCAGTAAGCTTATATTTCATGGTTTGAACAGATGAAAATGTTTCAATTTTGATGTTGCTGGATTCTTTGTCTAGTACATCCCTCATCATAGACTACTAAAGGAACTTTCCACTTGAGAGCCATGTAAACAACTCAATGCCTTCACCATTTTTGAGAGGGCACTGAATTTGTTTAACTTAAAAAGTGCATGTTTTGGGATTCATTGAAATTTATTTATGTAAATATTAAACTGGAGCACACATCACTGCATCCAAAGTATAAAATTACTGACATTTAACAACAACACAGGGTAGAGGGAATGTTGCGCGAGCTAGGATTACGATTGCCGGCAAAATTTTCGTTCTGTCTGACTTCCATTTTTGGACATTTTCCTTCCATTTTTCAAGCTAAAATATAAATATTTATGCATTAAAATGATATTTAATAACAATACTGGGCAGAAGAAATATCGCAGAAGAAAATAGAATTATGGGGGGGGAAATCTTCACTCCGTTTAACTTCTGTTTTCGAAAGATTTGAAAGATGAAATACAGACTCCAGACTGAAAAGACCCCTCCCCCTCAAAAAAATCCAGCTACTTTTTAGTTTTACACTGATCTCGAGATTGACCCAAATGATGGCAGAAAAAGCGGAATTCCGCGAATTCATAAAATAAACTCTTGTATGAGTAAGAAGTGACTAAGAAGTGGAAAAACACGAATTTTATGGAAAATGAAAGTGAAAAATCGATACAGCTTTGCTTACTCTGCCATGAAACAATTTTACGGGACAAGGAAACAGCGCGGATTCCACCACGGACGAATTAAATACCGATCTGGAAATTTAATTTCATTTAATAAAAGGGAAAGGGGTGAAAACGATTGCTCTCTATTGATTAGTTTTGAAGAAGTATGTATTAGAAATAGGGTAACATTCATTTCATTAGAAAAAATTCTTAAAAAAAATATGAAGTTGCTCCTTTTCACTATTACCGAAGATTATTCAAAAAAAAAAAAAAGAGCATGACAAGAAACAAGAAAGTATCAAAAATAAAAATATAATCAAGCAGGCAGAGAGAGAGAGAGAGAGAGAGAGAGAGAGAGAGAGAGAGAGAGAGAGAGAGAGAGAGAGAGAGAGATTTTAAGGAAAAGATTTTAATTTAATAACTGGCAACTGCAAGAGGAACCTGGCAATAAAATTTAAATTCTTTCTGTACAAACAACACTTCTGATACAGTTGAATTCCTATACATTGTGACAGGTCTTGATAAAATCTAGAGGCCAGAAACGTCTGTAAAAACAAAAGAACTCAGAAGATGTGAAAAGAAATTAAGAGTTCTTCAAGTTAACAATGTTTACCAACAAAGGTAACAGAGGAAACATCGAGAGAGAAAACAATACGACTTTGGGAGAAATTATTAATTGCTCTATCTAACTTATGTTTATGGAAATTTTTAAATCCATTTTCAAGCTGAAGCACAAAGATTTATGGAGTACAATAATGTTTAAGAACAGTACAGGACAGGACAGAGGGCATATCGTGCGAGAAAGATTATGATTACGAGATAAACCTCCGCAGTTTGCACTCCCCAACTTCCATTAATCTCCATTTTCAAGCTGGAATACAAATATTTATAGGTTATATTTAATAACAACACACAAGTGAGAGTAGCAAATAAAAAAATAATAAAGTTTTGCTTTGTCAAGCATTCCTTTCCAGATTTTTTTATTTTCATGCTGAAACACACATATTTATGGAGCAAAGAATTGAAGATTACACAGAAATTTTCGCTCCATCTCTAGCTGCTGATTTCCGAAATTGCTGCTTCAATTTCAAGCTGAAATTCAAACACTTGTGCAATAAAGTGATACTTAGCAAAAATATTGGACAGAGAGAATATCGGAAGAAGAAAAAAATTACTATTACAGGAGAAGTCTTCGTTCCATTTAACTTCCATTTTCAGGAAATTTTGCTTCATTTTCAAGTTGAAATACAAATCCTTATGGAATAAAATGATATTTAACAACAATATAGAGGACAGCGAACGTCGCAAGCAAATAAATTTAAGATTACAGGGAAATATTTGTTCTGCGTAACTGTCATTTTCAGAGGCTGCTACCTCAATTTTGCATTCATGGAATAAAATGATATTTAGTGACACAGGCCAGAGAGAATGTTGCAAAAAGAATAGAAAAAAAGGAAGAAAGAAAATCTTCACTTTGTCTAACTTCTGTTTTTCAAAAAGTTTTGAAAAGACTTCTGTCCCTAGACTCAAAACTTGCACGATACCAAAGTACATAACTCAGTTTTGTTTATATCAATCACAAAATATTATGACATATTTATACTGTTCAAAATGCTATAAAAACTTTGCAAAAAGCATTGTTGATAAAAGTCAACCATTTTTTTTTCTGTTTTAAAAAAAAAATGCATATTTGGTATTTATTATATCATATTCAAATATAATATTGATGTGATATCGTGCCAAGCGAGGTTAGGAATTCCACTGCTCGCCACCAATTGATGCCGGTCCAAGTGATTTGATTTTGATTCACAGGGTGTGAAGTCCTTTTCAACTCGGGAGCTGGCATAAGTAGGCGAGAACGATCACTGCTAGCTGAAACACAGGAATTTAGTATGCCAAAGCCCAAAAGAAACGAGGAGCAAAATTTAAACAAATACTTTTAATTGGTGGAACAACCTGTTAAGCAGGAGGTGTTTACTATCGCTTTACAATCGGGAGTTTGTCTCCCCTTCTTTTTAACGAGTCGGAGCCTGCACTCAAGAAATAGTTCTTCACCGCTGGGCGTACCCGAGTTCAGAATCTGCAGGCATTTCATCAGCTTGGCAAAGTTTCTTAGAAAGCCTCTCTTATGGGTCTACTTTCGGAACACAAACAAAGATATCTGAGAAAAAGAAAGAAAAAGTACTTACAATTGAGTGTTGATTTGAGTGTATTCCACTAAGGAATCTGTTATCCTCGTGCCGGCGCAAGGCAGGTCCTAGGGAATTTGGGCGAACTGATAACGGGATGCTCCCCCCCACACACACACTCCAGTAAGCACGATGAATCCGAGTTAGCGCAGAGGGTTTTTTTCCCTCTTTCTCTCCGCTGTCACTACTGCTGGACCATGAGGGTACGGATGTCCGAGAAGCCTATGGCCCCACGTTGCTGGGCGTCTCAGCTGCGTTGAGGCCGTTCTCTTCAGGTTTCGTTACTGCCTCCATAGGGCTATGTGGGCATCCAGAGCTAAGTTGATCTCTGCTTCGAAATTCACCTGCAGGAATGTTTAAATCTTATGGACTGACTCTTTGCCATCCAGATTAATGCTCGTTCGCTATTTCTTTTACTCCTTAGTCGGTAGGACACACGACTGACAACTGCGTTCGGAGACTACAACTTGAATAGACTTAAGCGGCTATTCAGTTTCAGTTTCCTCCTGGGAAACTGTTCTCTCACATTTCTCTTTTCACCCTTCCACCACGAGGTTTGCAAGTAGACTGCCCCTTCTTTCGTCCTGTGCTTCTCTCTGCTCTGTTGCTAACCCTCTATTTTTTGTTTTTGTCAACCTCTCGAAATTTCTCTCATTTGTACAGGCGTTTGTCACTGGCCCTTAACCCCCTGATGGCCATAACTTTTTGCAGTGCCCGAGGATTTTTGGTACTAATGGCCGACTTGAAGGCATATTTACGAGACACCGCCGCTCTCTCTCCAAGCTGGGTGGTACCCTTTGTTTCTAGGTGGGCACTTCATACCACTCTGCAATTATTTTGTTTCTACCCAGCTAAAGTGCATCACCAGACTTCCCCAACTAAGCATACCAATTTCTCCAATTAACTTTGTAATGGCCAAATATTTAATTAAAATAAAATTTAATCACGCCTATCGAGCCCGTCCCCCTTTACAATTAATTAATTTAGACCCTAAATTTTATATCAATATGTAGTGCACACAAGAGTGGCATCAGAACCTTAGCACTTCCTTTACTCTGTGGGAGAAAGCAATAAATTAAGATTCCCTGCTTCTGTCACCAGTGGTATAAACAATTGTTTCACCTTATTGCATCTCTCCCTTTTTTTTATTTTTTTCATTTATGCCAGCATCTTATCTTCAACTGTTTCGCACTGGGTCAGGACTGAAAAAATAAATGTAATATGCTCAAATTAACGTAAGTGCTAGAACAAATAAGTGTAGATACACATTTGAGAATCACTATTCGAAATTCGGACAAGTTAAATCCTTTTTTAGAATGATATTGATTTCAAAGTGCTTTAAACATGTTTCTGCACTTATTTGTTGGTGCACTTGCATCAATACAAAGCTTCAACACTCACTTGCATACACAGCAGCATTTGCATTGATATGCAATACTTTGCAAAATACAATGTTGTGAAGTATTATAAAACTCTTGCACCGAATTTGTATCAAGTGCAGTTCTAAGTCCGAAAATTGCAGAATTTTCCATAGGATTGGTCCCAATCTGTACCAAACAACGTATTTCATTACTCCTGGCTTTGCCTATGCAGGCACACAAAGCCAGGAGCATAAATGCTCTGCAAATTACATTTGAAAAGCATTTAAAGGGTATCTCAATGCTCTTAAAACTGAAAAATTTCTCGTAATAAAAAAAAAATTGATCAAATTTATCAGTCACCAAGATTCGCTAACATAAAATGTTCTTTTACACTTTCCTAAAATAAAGTTTTAGTAATTTCAAAATTAAAAAAAAAAAAATCATCACATATGAGTGGAACACATCTTAGAAAGAAAAAAAAAAACATGCACGTGTAACTTCAAAAGTTTTCAACAGATTTTGATGAAATTCAAAACGAAACTTTAATTTTGTGCATCTTATCTTGGTAACTAGAAATTTCACTCAATAATTTCAAAAACTGGGAAATTAATTTATTTTCCCAGTTTTGAAATTATTGCAATTCAAAAAGGGCAAAATTTTTAGTGCAAAGGTGTTAAATCTATTTAGCAACTAGAACAGTTTAGCTCCAAACAGTTCTAAACAAAGATTCGTATGAAACTCATGGAAGCAATACCTCTTTCTTTTAACCCAAATAATTTTGTCTTGATTAGATTTACTGTTGTTGTTGTTGTTTTTTTGTCAATTTTTGAGAATGACTTGTTGTAATACAATTTTAATATTTTTAGCCATTTCAGGCCCCATGCAGCACTCTAGGAGCTCATGATTGCAATTTTTTAACTGCCATTCACCCCACCTCACAATAGTTTCCAATCAATTAGATTATCTGTTTTCTTCCATTTTTGGAGTACAGAAGTGAAATTTTTAATTTAGGAATAACATGGGAATTACAGAAGAGTTGCCAAATTGCTCTGCTAGGCCAATCTGGTCACTGTTCCAGATACAGCACATATCCCCATTGTGAATTAGGATATTGGAGATCTCATTCTTCTACACATGCAATAAAAGACATAAAACAAGCTAGAGAGAGAAACAATACTCAGATTTGTGTATGCTAAAAACAGCTGTTTGCTGAAATAATGAACAATACTAACATCTTAATCTGCAAATGGGAGGAGGGGCTTCTTTCTCCAAAATGTGGCAGCCAAGAAACATAAAATGCAAAAAACTTCACGCTGCAAGAACATTTAACATCTATACTCCAAACTTAAAGAAAATAGTAAATTTAGTCAAATATGAGGCTATACAGGGAGGAAAGGACTAAATTGCACCAACGATCTCACATAGTGCTATGATATGGAAATAGAAAGTTCAAAATTTGTGAACATTTCACTTACATGCTTTCAAATTGGAAAAAGCGCTAAATCCAATCAAGACAAAAAATGGACTTTGGGGAAGGAAATACATAAAAACATAACTCCGCCTATAAACTGCATAAATAAATAAAAATATCAGAAATGCTGGGAACTGTGCTATTAACAATGTGTTAATTTAATAAAATGACTACAAAGACCCTGACATATCACATAATTCAAACAAATAAGACAATACCTTAAGCATATAATTTCTGCTAGAGAGATTGCTACTAACATAATCAAGAATTTTTTTTTTAAGTGAAATCTGGTGGCAATTTCTAAATTTTGCATTTGATTCTAATTAATAATTCTAAAATGAAACATTCAGCATTTTGCAGGGCAGAAGTTTTTACACTTCTATCCTGCAATTGTACATTTTTTTATACTACTGAATACCCCCCCCCCCGGCTCTCACTCTCTCTCACACACACACACCAGGGGTAGAAGCGACAAAAAAAAAAAAAAAAATTCAGGACACAATTTTTCTTAAATTTCAGGACATATTTTGGTGGACCTGGCAGGTAAATTAAATCAAATATTGGTACAAATGCTATTCTTTTACTAAAAAGCTATCAAAATTATTGCCCAGTTGTTAAGCAGGATTTCTTTCCCTTTTATGGCTAACCACGCCCTTAAAGTTTCAGTGGCTAGGTTTGGCCTAAATCCTGTGACTCTTACGGACAATGCTAAAAATTATTTCTGCAGTTGCATTACTGTGTGGCACAACAAGAATAGCATGTATCAGGTGTGGTAAAACTTCATACTTTTTAGCACCAATTGCACCAGTCATTTTCAAAATGTTTGACCATGCGGAAAATTGTAGGACTATCAAAACACCTTCTTCCGATTCATCAATTTGATATAAGGCAAACTCCAATTCCAACTTGTCCAGATCACTGTCACCAACAGCAGCAGCTGGGAAAATATTTGCCAAGTACATTACTGAAAAAAAGGAAGCTACTCCCATCCTCATTCCTATACCAGCAACTTCTGCGTGCAGCATTAATTCACTCTGCAGTCAGAATTTCGTCAAAATATAATCATATGAAACACTTAACAATACAGGATAGTCAGAACATCGCTGGGGGAAAAAAATAATTATGATCACAGGAGAAATCTTTGCTTCGACCATCTTTCGTATTGGAAAACTCTTTCCTCCATTTTTAAGCTGAAATGTTAAGTATTTATGGAATAAATGGATATTTAAGAAAAATACTAGGCAGGAGAAACACCGCGAGAAAATATTACGATTACAGGAGAAATCTTCACTCCAACTAACTTCTGTTTCCGGAAGATGGAATTCCATCCTCAAACGGGAAAAACAACAACTCTCCCTCCTCCCCAAGATTTCTGCTCGGTTTGTGCATCGATCACGAGAAAGCCCAAAATGATAACGGCCGACATAATCCCTGGGGCCCGGCGCAGTGCATTCTTTCCACTTAGCTTTCAAACAGGCAAAACAAATTCCTCCCCAAAAATGAAAAAAAAAATACGAAAGAAACGGAAAGCTGCGTCACAAACTTTGTTCAGAGGCTTCGGGCTGACATAATACTGGCCCGAAGCCATGCTTCCTTTCCACTTAGTTTTCAAACAAGCAAAGAAAATTCCTCCTCAGAAAGAAAAAAGAAAAAAATAATAAGAAAGAAACAGAAAGCTGTGTCACGAACTTTGTTCAGAGGCTTCTGGCAGACGTTATCCTGGCCCTGCACCGTGCTTTCTTTCCACTTAGTTTTCAAACAAGCAAAACACATTCCTCCTCTTCAGAAAAGAATAGAAACAAAGAGGTGCATCACGAATTTGGTTCAGAGGCATCGGGACGGCGCGATCCTGGGCCACAGCAAAAGAAGCATGCTGGGAATACGTAATCACGGCCTGGTGCTTTGCTTTCTTTCCACTTAGCTTTCAAAGAAGCAAAACAAATTCTTTCTCCTCAGAAAAAAGAATAAGAAAAAAGAAACAAAGAGCTGTGTCACGAACGTTATTCAGAGGCTTCGAGCCGATGTAATCCCAGGCCATGGCGAAAGAAGCACGCTGGGCAGACGAAATCCCGGGTCACGGCGAAAGAAGCACATCAGGCTTATGTAATCCCAGCCCGGCACCGTGCTTTTTTTTTTTTCTTTTTTGCACTCTTTCAAACAAGGAGGTTAGAATAAATGGAGTAAGGATGACGTCACAAACTTGAAGCACTTTGAGCAGACGAATTTAATGCTCAAACGTCTCACCAACATGGCAGCAGAGACTGTGATTGGCCGCAACTCATCTCAAACATCTCACCAACATGGCGGCAGAGGCTGTGATTGGCTGTGACGTCATGATCGTGATGTTTCGGTGGCTTCACTTTGATTACACGAGAGGAATGGCTGGCCCTTACTCCATCTATTTCTAACCTCCTTGCTTTCAAACAAGCAAAACAAATTCCTCCTAAGAAAAAAACAGAGCTGTGTTACAAACTTTGTTCAGAGGCTTTTACATTGATTAATTACAAAACCAGTAAAACTTTCTTAATAGCAGCGAAAATCTGAATATCTAATTTTTCGTTAGTCATTTGTAATTCCGTAATAGTTGGCATCTCTGCGCATCTTTCGTAAGAAGTGGCTTCACGGCAGCTTCGATTCTCGAATGATCTTATAAACGCGGGAATGCGTTCGCGTACATCGCAAATTACAAGAGTGAGTTCTTGGCGATGACGTCACAACGATAGAGTACACTCTCACTCTCTCTCATTCCATTTTTTTCATTTACGCAGTACTTGTAAACGTTAGATGATGAATCACTATACATAGTTTACCATTTATTCTTAAAGTTTTAGGATTACACTCAAATTTTCAGGATATAGAACAAAAATCAGGACATTTCAGGACCAAAAAAAAAAAAAACCCCCAGAACTTCAGGACAACCCCGACGCCCGCGCACACATACGCGTTCCCAGTGGGAGCACCCCTTACGCTATCTAAACAGGCAAACTCCATGACAAAATGCATGCTACAGGTTAAAAAAATTAATACCACCAATCTTTAAAAAAAGCAACAAAGTCACACTTTGTGGATTCTCGTCTTACTCCAAAGAACTACTCAAAGCTTCATCTTTTTTAATACCTGAAACAGCTGACTTATTTGCACTCTTTAGATGATGGGGAGAGCAATACTTTGGGTTGCTAATAACCAGCTCAATGAAATATTTCATAGTAAAAATGTGTTAGTTAGGCTTTCAAATTACATAAAAAATATGAATGCAAAACATTTTTATGGAGCTGAAGGATTTGGAGCTGAAGGATTAATTTGTTTTACATATGTGTGAGTAAATTGAAATCTTATTGAGAAAGTAAGTATAACCATGACATGTCACATGAACTTTGTATCCATAAAAAGTGACATGTTCTTCTGTATTACAACTATATCATGAGTGATATAACCGAGATGACGAAAAAAATGGAATTTGTGACCTTAAATAAGGAAATTTTATTCTGACTATTTCACAATGGAACACACTAGTGATCAAAACTCTGCATCAAAATTTTCTGACAGCAGAAATTATCAATTTTATTGAGATCATATTTGATTACACTTTTGGTTATTCTGAGAATGATGTACACTGAAGTGCAAAAAAAAAAAAAAAACTGGACCCTTTCCATCTCAATTCAGGAAGAAGGTACCAGTTGACCGCCTCCATTTTTTTTTTTAATTTAAATTATGGTAGCTACTCCTAATAGAGATATAAAAGTACTGCAAAAGGTTTTTTTCACAAAAAATTTTTTTGGTCGAGCTACAGCATTTTTTGAAAATAGGAAAAAAATACACCTGTGACGAAAATAATGTGAAACAACAAATTTTTAAATGTACACTGCTCCTGTACTATATAACAGGTAGTGACTCGGAATTTTTTGTTTTGTTTTGAAGCTATTGAATTGGCCTTTCTTTATGTTCACAGAAATCGATCAAAGGAATATTGCTAGATGGCAAAAAAAAAAAAAGTATATTTATTACAAAAAAGGTTAATTTTCCCCAAATTTAGGATTTCTTTTTTTTTTTTTAAGAAAAATACTTATCAGGTGGGTAAGTGTGCCAACTTGCACTCTACTAGGGTTGTCTTAGCAGTAATTTTATTTTTATCCTGTGATGCATGCAACTCATAAAATTATTTTTTAAAATACACAAAATTTCAAAAAATCAACATTTTTGAATTGCAATATATCAAAAACCCCATTTTTGAAAATTCTGAAATTTTGTCCAAATAATGTCCTAATGGTAGGTAGTTAACTGAGGAAATCAGGTTACAGGATTTTTGCCTTGAAATTATCCTGCAAATTTTTGAAATTGCACTTCTCTCCTGTTCGAACCTCACGCTTGGGCTATTAAAAAAAAAAACTTCGAAAGATATTTCTGAAAAGTTTACCTGAGTATATATTCCAAACTGCAGTGTCAATCTATATTTTAAAGTCATTTTTATGATTTTTAATAATTGTCACCTATGTACATGTTTATTATTTTTTTTAAATCCAGAGTCTGTACACATACAATACATTATCTCAGTTGCAGTTAAGATTCAATTTCTATTTACAGAAGAAAAAAGGCCTCAAAAAAAAAAAAAAAACTTATGAGCTTACCACCATAACTACAAATTATTCAAACTGAGAAAAGCTGCTGGATTTTATTGATTTCCTTCTCATCAAAGGTATGAAGTCGTACAGAACGTCCAACAGGAGTTGGGGCATTCACCTTTAGAAGTAAATTTTGTAAGGGCACTGGACACTTGACCTGTTTTCTTGCCACATTCTTCTGGCCACCAAAAACCTGTGGTTGGTCCATGAGGGTGCATGAAAGATACTGTTATGTCCTTGAATTCTTTAGATATGTTTGTAATCTGTCCCATCCATCCAACACTTATTTGTCATAAATGCATCCTATAAATTCTCCTATTTGAAAATCACTCACAGAAAATGGGTTCTTTTTTTGTTGGCTTGAAAATTGCACTGCTTTATGTGGGTGCCGGACTGTTCTGCCCATTGATGGTTTATTTCCTTGTACTAACCAGGAATGCTGTGACTGTATTCCAACAACAGATTTTACTGTATCCCACTCTCCTACTTTGCTGGTTCGATAGGATTGAACTTCACAAGTTGTGAGTAGTAGAAGTTTAGCCTTTGGGATCAAGGGGGAGACAGTTTCAACAAATGAAGGTGCATCACTTATAGCTTGTGAAGCTTCTTTCTGTAAGTTGAATTTAGTAGCAAAATGTTTGCACAGGCCACCCACACTATCACATGCCCTCTTGCATTGGCCTGTGGCTGAGAAGATCCACTTCCTTGTTACATTTGGGTCCCCCTTCATAAGTTCATAGAACTGATATTTGTTTTTGAAGTGCCCAGCTGCTCTATCTGAGATGTAAACAATTGTTTTAAATTCTTCCAAAGGACAAGTCTTAGCAATTTCACTTTTTATGAGCAGAATGGCACACAGAGCATGTGCTGTGTCATGGCTTATATCATTGCATGCTACCACAAAAGACTTAGTCTCACTTGGAAAGTACGCAATGCATGTAAAGAGTGAGATCTGGACATTGTTTGCCAGTAGTAACTTTGCACTTCATCAGGTAGAATTACAGATCAGTTTTGACCAAAGTCAAAGTGCAACACCAACACTGGACTATGTGCTGCAGACTGTTTAACCTATGCTATTCCATTTCTTTGGATCCACTCATTATAAATTACAGAAGAGTTTCTTCCCTCTTGATATCCCCCACTTTCAGTAGCTCTTATTTTCATTGACTTCCCCAATGACTCTCAAGCAGTCTTAATAAGTGTTTCACAGTACTCCATAAAAATTGCACCGGGCAGTACCATTTTCAGTGCCACAGCTTTGGAAAATCAAACTTTGAAATCATATCAGCTGCAGTTTGGCCCAAAAATTACTGCAAATTGCAGTTTACCCATGAGTCAAAAATTGCCTAAGTTTCATAAAATCATTCACTATTTTCACTGTTACTAATTTTTTCTTGCCATTTTCGGATTTAGTCACATTTGGCGACTTGCTGAATGCTTAGTGCGAGCCCTGCTGGGAATTCTGTTCTTCTGCTATTAAAAATTTACTAAATAATGTTTACAGTTCCCATTTTTTCACTGAATTAAAAAATTTGAAAAAAAAAAAAAAAAAAAAAAAAGAGTAATTTTCAAAAATATGTAAGAAAATTTCAAAGCAAAAATCCAGTAAACTACCTACCATTAGGACATTATTTGGACAAAATTTCAGAATTTTTAAAAATGAGGTTTTTGAGATATTGCAATTCAAAAATGTTGATTTTTTGAAATTTTGTATATTTTAAAAATTAATATTGAGTTACAAGCATCACAAGATAAAACTAAAATTACTGCTAAGACAACCCTAGTAGGGGTGCAGGTTGGCACACCTGATAAGTATTTTTCTTAAAAAAAAAATCCTAAATTTGTGGATTATCAATTTTTTGGTAATAAATAGGAGTAGCTACCATAATTTTTTCAAAAAAATTGGAGGTGGTCAACTGACACATGTTGGTCACGCCTGCCTGAATTGAGATGGAAATGGTCACTGGGATACCTCTCTAATACTATGTTGGTCCTCCTCACGATCGGATAATGGCAGCAACACAATCGGGCATTGCTTCCATGAGCTCCCTGTGGTACTGTGGAGATCATGCACACAATGCTTCCTGAAGAGCATACCACAATTCCGTAATATTCGCAGGTGGAGGATTCTAGGAATTGATGGCACGTTGCAGAGCAGCCCAGTTCGATGGCATTTAAATCTGGTGAACGAGGAGGTCCAGTCAGGATGAAAGATTCCAAACTCCGTGGAATATTCCTCCAGCCATAATCGAGGGACTGTAGACATGTGCAGTAGTGCATTATCGTGTTGAAAAAGGTTGCACTAGTAAGAATGGTTGTACGGCATGAACGGGTGCAAATGGATGGTTACATAACCTCCATTGGTCAGAGCGGTTCGCAGACATACGAGTGGTCCTAATGCGTGGCAGCTGACAACACCCCACACCACAACAGAGCCACCGCTGACCTGCATTGCCCCCTGGGGTTGTCGCCACACACAGAGTCTGCCAGCTACCCAAAACAGTTGATACCGTGATTTGTCGAACTAGGCTACACGTTTCCAGTCATCTTGTGTTCAATGGTGGTGGTTCCCAAGCCCAGGCAAGGCGCACAGCCTTGCGTTGTCAGGCCAGCAATGGAAATCGAGTGGGCCATCTGCTCTAGAACCCCATAGAACACAGGAAATACTGATGCTACTACTGGTCCCAGCATTGAATTGTGTTGTGAACTGTGACAATGTTCAGGGTTCCCACTCAAAAGTAATAAAAAAATTCCCTGACTTTTCCAGGTTCTCTAGGTGGTTTTTAAAGTTTTCCAGAGTGGCATGTTGCAAAGAGTTGTTACATTCCATTCCATTCATTTTTCTCACCAAAGCACACACTTTTTAATTCTTTAAGTAATTTGTCTTTATAAAATTACCTGCTTTTCATTAATAACAACAAACTGTGCACATTATTTTCTGTACCAAAGTTCCGTGAACTTTTGTGAATATTACCCACACGGAATTTGTAAATACACTCCCACAGAAACAGGTCATATGCAAGAAAAAATCTATCAGTTGAATAGTTTCAGTTTTTCTATAACACAATGCAGCTAAGCTTAATGATGGAATGGCTCTGTTCAAAGAAACATGTTTCAAGAGAACCAATAGACAAAGGACTTTGATCCATCATTTGGTTGGTTCTCTTGTGAAGTGTTTCTTCAAGCAGGAGCCATTGTACCTAATTGTTCCATGTTATAACAACTGTCTGCAGAAATTGAACAAAAGCTTAATAACTGGCAATTTTTAAAATTCAATTTTACATCTTTTTTTAGAGAATAAAGGAAATGCTTAATATAACTAAAAGTAAGATCTACCAAATTCTAGGCAGGCAGTAATTGCTAGCCAAAGTTTGAAATCTTTAAAAAATAAGTTTTTTGGCAAAATAAAGTATCCATTGATTTTTACAAAAAAAAGGGGGGGGGGTAATTTCCCCCGTGTTTTCCCTGATTTTTGGAACCATTTTCAAATTCCCTGAGAATTCCAGGTTTTCCAGGTTGAGTGAGAACCCTGATGTTATACGCTAGGCAGATGCTGCAAGATGCTGCTGTCTAAGATCATCCAGAGCTTTTCTACAGACATATCGGTATCGCACACTGGATATTTTCCCGAGTTTGTGTAGTCCAGATACACCTTGAAATTTTATATACCACTATGAGAGATAGTTATCTGTTACTCACACTAAGTATTTCAATTACGTGGTATATAGGCAGGAGAAGAAATTTAGAGATCAAATGCACTCGCCAAAGAAAAAAAAAAAAACCCACTCGCCACTCCTTAGCGCATACCTGCGAACTTTCAGAAACCGAAATCCATAAAAAAATTAATCGATATATTCAATGAAATTACTTGTCACGCATATTTGATTAAATGTACCAAACATATTGATTAAAAAACGATGTTATCTAAATCAAGTATCAACTTTTAATTGATAATGACTACAGATGTTTGAATTTATCGGCACGTTTATTTCGATGAAAATAGAATCTATACATAGTTTCTCATTACTATGCTATCATTTTGATCTATAAAGAGATAAAAATTTATTTTTATGGAAGTTCCACCCTCTGACCCCCAAATCTAATAGGATTGTATCCCACGTCGTCACGGAACAAACTAAAATGTTTTTAAAAACAAACCATTTTCATACCAGGTTTATCTTACGGAGTGACGGACAATGAGACAGTCAAATAAAATAAATGAGTGACTGAGGGACACTAATTGGTAAATTATGCTCAACTAAAAACGAAGTGAACATTTTGCGTGAATCGCATCCAGTTCATAATAACTTTTAACAAAGGAAGTTAATTTCGTATTTTTTCCCCACGCAGTCGACATTAGATTTATGCTTGGCACTAGAAATATGATTAGTAATATAATTATTTCCACCAAGCGAAACGCTGAAATTACATCGACACGTAGTGCAAAATGCGTATTTTTCATTTTTTGAAGATTTTGCAATACTCGGGAATTCCGCAGAAATCGCATCACGGAATGTTTGATAGTAGTACCCTCTTTCCCCCTCCTTCTTACATTGCTGCTTATAGCGAATCACTAATACTAAATTTATTGACACTTGAAAAAAAATGCAACTAAAACTGCTATAGTAAAACAGCAAACAGCTTAAAGAGATGCAATTTGCAGGGGAAAAAATACAGACTACCAAGTTATCCGATCGAGCTGGTCAGCTAGGAAAGACCAGATCAACTGAAACTAAAGTCTATCATCAAGAAATAAAGGTTTAGATTTTAGTTACGAACGTCATCTCTCTCCTCTGGGCCTCCTTCCCTCTCCCTCCCCACTATTTCTCATAGGCCGATCGATGCCTTGCAGCAGAGTTAAAAGTTTTACTAAATCTGAGACCTTTAAGCGGCATCCTTTATACTTCCAAATGGCACTTGAATAGGATTGATCTATAGGTGCTGAACAGCGTACCAAAATTTCATTGCAATCATGCTTCGATTTTATGCAAGTCATCACACAAAAGGGCGGAAGAATAAGCCCCGCTTCTATGTCCTAACCTTTGACCATTTTCAATAGGAGTACGACGAATTAGTGTGGACCCCAACATACTAATTTCGTTGAATCCAGCCAAGACATCATACAAATTATTGTATGGACAGACAAATCTGGAACATATTACACTTCCTCAACCTACGGTTGGAAAGCGTAGAAAACTTACTGACTAAAGGACCAGCTAAATAAATCATTGTTGGAGAAGCACTGGGTCGAATGCGCATTGGATTTTTTTTTTTAAACTTCCTATAATACTGCATTCTTTCGTTAGTTATTGCCACAGAAGTTAGTTATGAAACCATGCCCTAAATGGATTTTTAATTTCACAAAACAGGCAGCTTTTGTTTAATTTCGTCATGGGTATCGATCTGGGCTCAAAAATTCCACATATTTAAAATCCGCTTGAATTTTTTTTCTATGATAACTACGTTCTGAGATAGCATTTCGAACTAGGAGTAAAAAAGACGTGTTAAAATGGAGGATGCCCGCCCGCCTGTCAACACATCAAGAGATAACCAAGCCCAGCTGCAGCTATTTACATACCATTTACGCCCAGTGTAAGCTCTTTAGCGTTTAAAACAACCCAAAACAACATGCGGGAAAACTGCAGACAAATGTTCCCAAGTAACTGAGAAGTTTATTTGTAACTTACATCGGTGCTTCAATTTAAATTGATTATGTTAAATAAAAAGTCTTAATGCTGGGTGCAAAATCATCAGAAAAAAAAAATCTGGAAGAATCAAATCTGTAAAATTAACACTCTGCCGGTACAGCAAGTTGCATTTCCGTAAATTTTACCGGTAAATCAAAACCTGGCAAGTATTTTAGCATTTCGAACCCTTGTCCACCAAACGAGAGATAACATTGGTTTACGCAATTATACAAGCATGGTTTCATAAGAATAATCTAATAATATACATCACTTTCAATTTTTTTTTAAGAATTCCATAAATTCAGAAAGAACTTTGATAGCTCACAATGCGTGAAGGATCTTTGGTTGTGATCTCCAAACAGAGATCATGAAGTCACATGAAAGAATGCTGCTGCTAGGAAAAAACATTGTTACATACCGTATATACTCGCGTATAAACCGAGCCCCTAGTTCAACAGCTAGAAATTGGCCAAAAAAAAAAAAAAAAAAAAAAACAGGAACTGCATATAAGCCGACACTTTCACTTTAGAAAAAAGAATTTCTTCCAAAAACTTTCGGCTTTTACTTGAGTATATATGGTATTTATAATAAAATTTTAAGGTTTTACCGAAGTGTTAATTTAGTCAACTTGGGAGCAAACGCTGCCATATGCGCCGCACACGCGTTAACAGCTAGCTGTAGCCCTTTTAAACTGGGGACGCATAGTAAACAGTAATTTTATGAGCCGATCCCTGAAGTTAAATCATTTGGTTACATAGGATAGAAATACTGTGTTTAAATTCCCATTTTTATCGTACTATAATATTTTATTATTCATTCAAGTGTTCCAAATATTTTTTCTATTAGGTAAACATTTCATGAATTTAACGACGACAGTAAAAATCCTCCTATCAACCGTTGACAGTGAGCAGTTTTCTTAGAAAATTAGTATCTACAGTGATTCACGCTTTTTTTTTTAACAGTAAAATACAAAAATTGTTTTCTCGAAGAAAAAACACTGCTCTTCCCAGTTTCTAAAAATGCGATTAAAATAGTGCATATTTTTATTTATTCCCCGTAAAGGAAGTTTCTCTTATGTCTTTGCTATCAAAAGTAAAGAAAAAAAACATGCAGTGCCGAAGACCCGGTGTTTTGTGTTTTTGCGCACTGCTTAAAAGTTTTTTTTAGTAACTCAATTGCGGGTGTCATAAATCTGAGGGAAGCTCGTTTATTTTTTGCTTTTCTTTGTTTGTTTGAGGGGTTGATGCCTGCCTGCATCTCTTGATGGGATTCACGCCGCCCCCGCTGGTCGAAGTTCATTTGAGTGAGTCAGTTCCCAGTAGTGGCACATAAACAAGCCTGCAGAGTGATCTTTACAGACTTCAAACGAGCAATATGAGCACCAAAAACCCAGCAGTTTATGGAAGAGAAAAAACAAATGCTTTGAAAAGGTTTACTCATCTGTGTGGAAATTTTCAGAGGGGAGGGGGGGGGGTTAATTGCAGAAAACAAATTCAGCATATCAACACTACCACATTATGTGCCGCATATTTGAAAAAAAAAAAACTTATAATAATAGCTGCGTCTATTAACAAGGAAATTATGGTCATTCAACGAGAAAAGTTTTACTCGCCAATGGCGAGCTGGCGGCCGGAAATTTCGTGCCCTGTATAGGTTTTAATATTGTGACATAAGCTGTCAAATTATTCTGTTCATCACGTTTCTTTAGACCTTCGTTAAAATTGAAATTGTTGATCACATAAATCCAAATTTCACGGTAATTTCCGAAATGAAGTGACCCATCTTCCGGGTGCCGACTACGTACCACGTTAAAAATCGCTTAAATCCTGATAAGCTGCCATTTGAACTGCAAATGCTAATACTTGAGCTTGTGGAGATATCTGCTTCTCTCTCTCTCTCTCTCTCTCTCTCTCTCTCTCTCTCTCTCTATATATATATATATATATATATATATATACATATGTCGTTTGCAGATACCATTTACCGCATGGGTGTAGTGGCATGTAATGGAAATGGTAGAGCCCTTCCCAGTTTTTTTGGCACCTTAGTGTAGTTTACTGTTATAGTGGTAACTATCTAGAATTGAGCACATAGTGTTTATTCTAAAATTGCAATGTTTTCAATCCCATAAGGCAATATTTCTTTTTTTATTTATTTAAAGGACTTCTATTTCTTTGAATTGGTTAATAATCTTTCTCTTTAAAACACAGATTTTTACACTGATGAAGCTGTTTGATTATAAGATCCCCACGGCATCCCTCTTACAACAAAAATGCTAACACAATTTTATTAAACACTTAGACTTCTAATATAATACCTGACAACTTTCAGGAACTGAAATCCATAACAATTGAAGTAAATGAATATGCTCGCCATACAAAGAAATTCAATTTTCTACTCTCCAAGCAAAAAAGTCAAGCAACATCTCCGTCATCAGCCTCTACTGACAAGCCAAAGTATGTAAATCTTTCTTCTGTCACTATTCCTCCTAGCTTGGATAAATTCTTATCATTAGGCCCAAAATTTTCACCTGCTCTTCCTATCAATCTTCCACAAACTGTTTCTGTTATAGAATCAGCCATCCACAGAACTGAGACTGTTCAGCAGCCTATCCTTCGTGCCAACGCTGCTGTTATCTTATCCAAGCAAAATTCTGTGCCAATCAAGTACTCTTCTTCTTGTTTAAAAGAATTCAGGTCATTTATTCAAGAAAATGACCTAGCCGTATGCAAAGCAGATAAAGTTGGTTGCCCAGTCATCATTGGTAAAGAAACTCTAAACCAAAAAGTGCTTTCTTTTCTTACATCTGCCAACTGCATCCCTTTACAGTCAGACATCACCAACTCACTCAAAAACTCAGTTGACAGATTAGCTAAGAAAGAAACTCTTCAATCCTTCCTTGGTGATATATCACCCCCTCCTTACTTTAGAACTCCCAGGCTTTTCCTGCAAGTGAAACTGCATAAAGCTGGTAACCCCATCAGACCTTTAGTGGAATATTCTTTTTCTCCAGCAGTAAACCTTGAAAAGAGATTGGTCCTCAAATGCAAATCCCTGGCAGCCAACCATCCTCATACAGTTGTCTCTACTTCAAACTTCATCCACAACCTTCCTAATTCCTTTCCTCCTTGTGATAATCTGTATACTCTTGATGTAGAATCTTTGTTTCCCTCTGTACCATATTTTGATTCCTACATGCTCCTCATGAAGAAATTGATTCTTCATTTTGAACCCCCGGTCCTCTTATCAAAGATCTTTATGATTGTTTCCACACTATTCATCAACATAGTTGTTTTGTTTTCAACAAAATTGTGTATAGGCAACAATCTGGTCTCCCCATGGGCTCACCTCTTTCCCCTCTGCTTGCTGAAATCTACATGCAACATATTGAAGTTTCCATAATTCCTCTACACCCTTTTCAACCTTCCCTATGGTTAAGATATGTAGACGACGTTTTCATTAGCTGGCCACATTCCGAGTCTGAGCTACAGATACTGATCAACTCCATTACAGAAAAATTTCCTTCCATTAAGCTCACTATATCTAAGGAAGTAAATCACAAAATTGATTTCCTGGATGTATCTATCTGCAGAAACGCTGATCTCTCCATTACTCGTTCCGTCTATCGAAAACCTTCTGCAGCCACTAACATCATTCCCTACAAATCTTGCACCCTGCATCTCTACAAGCTTGCAGCATTGAAGTCCTACATCCACAGGGCTCATATCATTTGCAACAGCCAACTCTCTCTTCAAGAAGAACTCTCCAAAATTTCTACAATAGCCCTCTCTCATGGTTTCCCTGCTGTTACAGTCAACTCCCTCGTAAAGAAATATGAAAACCATTCGAAAATCGAATGCCTCCTTCCTCACAAGAAAGAAGACCTGAAATTCTGTGGTTCTGTTCCTTACCATCCTTCCTATGCTTATAAGTTACAGATTCTTTTTAGAAGTTTTGGTTACCATCTTGCCATTAAATCTACCCCAAACATCTTGAAACTTCTACAAAGGGATAGGGACAAAGTTGAAAGCCTGAACCTCCCAGGAGTTTACTGCATTCCTATCTCTTCTTCTACTGGGGATAACTTATACATTGGAAGCACATACAGGAGCATAATCCATAGAATTTTAGAACATAGAAAAGATGTTTCGAAAGGCAATCCCAACACTGCCTTGTCTATTTTGACAATGGAAGACACATCTGCAGTTCCCCACTGGAACGAAGCAAAACGAATTGCTTCGTTTGACAATCGTTTTGCCCTCCGTTACCGTGAAAGCATAGAAATTATTTTCAACTCATTGACTTGCAACTCCGAATCTCCTCTCTACATTCCGTTAATCTGGAGATCAATTCTAAGTTTTGGCAACAAAAATAGGAAAAATTCAAATGTAGAATCTGGCAACAATCTTAGTCCTCCATTGGCGTGATGAAGACCTAAGATAAGGTCGAAAGCTTCCAACTTACGAACTTTTTGTAAAAGTTTTAGTTAACGTAACTAGCGTGATCAAGTCACCTTTCTTTGTTTATTAAATTACCAAGTATATTGATTAAATATGGCAAACATATCAATTAAAAACCAATTTGTTACCCAAATCAAGTATCAACTTTTAATCGATATGACTACAGATGTTTGAATTTATTGGCACATTTGTGTAGATTAAAATAGAATCTACACATAATTTCTCATTACTACGCTATCATTATGATCTATAAAGAGACAAATTTATTTTTATGGAAGTTTGCATCTAAAGGAAAGGTCATGTTCCACCCTTTCACCACCAAATCCAATAGTGTTGTATCCCACATCATCATGGAATATACTAAAATGCTTTCAAAAACAAACCATTTTTATGCTAGGTTTATCTTAAAGAGAAAAGGACGAGAAGACAGTCAAAATGAAAAAAAAAAAAAAAAAAAAAAAAATGAAACAAATAAGAGTGACTGACTGGGGTACACTAATTGGTAAATTATGTTCAACTAAAAATGAAGTAAACATTTTGCATGAATTGCATTCAGTTCATCATAACTTTTAACAAAGGATATTAATATTTCGTACTTTTTCCCCCACACAGTCAACATTTATATTTATGCTTGGCACTAGAAATATGATTTGTAATATCATTCCTTCCACCATGCAAAATGTTGAAATTACAACGGCACGTAGCACAAAATGCATACTTTCTATTTTTTTTTTAAGATTTTTGCAATACACAGGAATTTGCAGAACACGCATCACGGAATGTTTGATAGTACGGCCCCCCTTTATATTGCTGTCCATAACGAATCCCTAATACTAAATTTATTAACACCTGAAAAAAAAAAAACTGCTACATTAATACAGTAACAGTTTAAAGAGTTGGAGTTTGCAGGGGAAAAAAATACTGATTACAAAGTTGTATGATCGAGCTAGTCAGCTAGGAAAGCACTTTACTATAACGAAATAAACTGAAAGACTCTTTTCTCTAGAAACAAAAGTTTAGGTTTTAGTTACGAATGTCAAACTTTAGCAGCCCCCCCCCCTCATTCCTCACAAGCAGAGATGCCTTGCAGCAGCATTAAAAGTTTTACTAAATCCGACCGCTTTAGCAGCATCCTTTATACTTCCAAATGGCACTGATTTTATAGTTCCGTCTTCCCTTCCTGTCTCCCCCTCCCTCCATCTTACCGAATAGAGCTTCCCTAGTTATTACTTCACAAAAACAATATGGGCCCCCATCACCCTCTGGACCACGTTTCACCGGAACCAAACAGCCACTTATTCCATCAGTTATTTCCTTCCCATCTCACCCCTCCCTTAGTGGCACAGCCATGTCACAAAAATGTTGGAACTGGGGTTTTAATTCCAATCTTATATGCCTGCAAAAAAATAAAAAAATAATAAAAAATGGTTTAGCATGACAAAATTTAGAATATGAGTATTTTGTTTTAGAAAATAAAAGTCTCTAAATATCACGTAATTCGGTTCGATAGAAGTTACGAAACCAATAGATTATTTTTTTCAAAGTTATTATACAAATAAAGTAAAAGCCTACTCCCTCCGTAGCCGTAGATTAAACTAGTCTACGATACTTTGTTTTCTTTACGAATCCCTTACTATAAATGAATTGATAGGCTGTATAATTTGAGTGCTTTTACTTTACTATATTATAGAACATTGTTTTTTTGCGCCTGTTAATTTCTAAATTAAAATGCTACCACATATGCTTCAATTTATAAGTAAGAATTCCATCAAATCCAGTCAATTTCCACGGAAGTTATTTTGCGAAAATTCTGACAACAAATCTCACGCATGTGTGCACTTTCCAGGGTGCCCACTCTTTTTAGTGAAAAAATTCAAGGACATTCAAGGATTTTCAAGGGCCTTCAGGAAAAAATTCAAGGATGAATTTTTCAATGTCCTAAACTGCAATGAATATATATATCAAGAATTATGTGTGTTGTATTATGATACTCATTATCTTCATAAAATATCTATATGCATCGCATTAATTCTTTCTGTATGTTCAAAACTCCCAATTTCTCAAACATGAAATTATCATAACAATAAAACACTTAATATCTATTTTAGAATTATGTACAGGTATCGTGTCTGAAAATTTTTAATGAATTTTTCAGACACCGTACCTGTACATAATTCTAAAATAGATAATTAGTGTTTTATTAAATGAATGTTTGTACCACGTATGAACCGGAATGAACGGAGTTCATTCTGGTTCATACGTGGTACAAACAAATGGTGTCTGAAAATTTTTAAAATTCTGTGTGCTGGTAAAATGCACTTATCAACAGCATCGAATGAACCCACTTTGAAGAAGAAACAAGAAGGGGAAATCCTCGCCTTGCCGTAAGGAAAATGAAAGAAATGATACGATAGTTTTCCCCGTCCTTCTCACAGTATATAGGGGGGGGGGGATCAATCTTGACCTACTTAACTCCCCGTCAGACCACAGTGCACCCTTTCTCCCAGTGACGCAGCTGCTTTGAAGTTTACTCTTTTTGACTTCCGATGTCAATGGGGGATTGCAGAAAAAATGTGAAAAATAACAAAAGGAAAAAGATTGGAAATTCCGATCAAAATTTTTCGGCTGTGGGATTTTAAAATTCAAGGACTTTCCAGGCTAATTAAAGAAATTCAAGGACATTCCAGGCCTTGATTTTTTTTTTTTTTTTTTTTTTTTGAAATTCAAGGACTTTCCCGGTTTTCAAAGACACGTGGGCACCCGACTGTCCCAATGAGTGCTGATAATAACAATTTTCAATAGGATTGATCTACCATGGCTGCTGAACAGCGTACCAAAATTTCATCGCAAACATGTTTTGATTTTGCGCAAGTCATTGTGCAAAAGGGTGGAAGAATGAATCCCACTCCTATGTCCTGACCTTTGACCATTTGCAACAGGGATTCGACGAATTAGTATGGACCCCAACATACTAATTTCATCGAATCCAGCCAAGACATCATGCAAATTGTCGTGTGGACGGACAAAGCTGGAACATATTACACTTTCTCAACCTACGGTTGGAAAGCATAGAAAACTTACTAATGGACCAGCAAAATAAATCATTGCTGGAGAAGCACCAAGTCGAATAAACATTGGACTTAACTTCCTGTTACACTACACTGTTTCATAAGGTCAAATTTATTTCCAGAGAAAAAGTTACAAAGCCATACCAAATGCATTTTTAATTTCACAAAACTAACAGCTTTTGTTTAATTTCGTCATGCTGGGTATCAATTTGAGCTCAAAAATTCCAGAGATTTAAAATCCATTTGAATTTTTTCGCTAGGTTAACTACGTTCCGAGACAGCATTTCGAACTGGGAGTAATAAAGTCAGGTGCTCCTATGCCGGACACCCCAACCCCACACCCGCCTACTTGAGAAGTTGCTACTTGGGAGACGAACAGCGCATTATCTGAAAATGGGACGGATTAGCGTTTGAAATAACGCAAAGCGATAACCCTAAAACATGTGGGAAAACTACGGACAAATGTTTCCCACAAAAACACACGTAACTGAAAAGTTTATTTGTAACTTACACGAGTGCTTTATTTTAAATGTATTAAGTTGAATAAAAAGATGCAAAATCATCAGAAAAAAATTATCTAGGAGAATCACTAAATCTGTAAAATTAACATTTTGCCTGTAAAACAAGTAGCATTTCCGTAAATTTTACAGGTAAATCATAAAACCTGACAGGTCTGTAATATGTTGTTTTTTTTCTAGGATTTTTTATTTATTTTAATTTGTGAATTTTTGGAGAAAAATCTTATTCTTCATCATGCAGTCACTTGTCATTTTGTTTCATCGTCACTATCCCAATTATGGTTAACCTTGACAGTTACGGCTACTTTACACCAAATCTTGCCAGATCTCAGGCAATGACAAACTGCTGCAGTCACTGATGATGGAATTCTTATTATTCTCAATTTCTATTCCTTCTACATTTTTTTTTATTGTTAAGATTGAAGATAATGGACAAAGATAAGGTTCTACAAAGCAATGGTAATAGCTTGGTAATGAAAAAGATAATGGTGAAAATGTCAAGAAATGTTGGACAGGATTTGATCATTAAATGGTGAGAATATATAAGAGAGTACATATATGAAACAGAAGCCTACATACATATCCCCAATACTATGCATAACACACCACATCTATCAAGCTAAATGGCAAGCGTGGAAACCAGCTCTCCGTAACGCCAATACTTGGGACCAAAAGCTCTTAAAATATTGGCTGAGACTATACGACTGCTACTGAGCCAATCAATACCTTCATAGATTATGGACACAGGCTATGATGTCATTATGCTAGCACTCAGGGGGGGGGGGTTCACTGTATATCTAAATGGCAAATTGAAATGTCAATATTATCATGTGTTATCATGCAAACAATAGCACTGTATTTTAAATGTAAAATTTTGGTTATGAAAAACTTTGCAATGGAACACTAAAGGTGATCAAAATGGCACATCAAAGTATTTTGACAACAATATATATATATATATATATATATATATATATATATACATTTATATATATACATTTGATGCTGACCTTGGCTACCTACAACGGACGCTCCCTGTCTTCTGATTCAAGGCTTCTTGAATTGGAAGAGGAACTACAAAGGATCAAGTGGGACATCGTCGGGCTAAGTGAGGTAAGGAGAAAAGGAGAAGATCTCATTGAACTGAAAAGTGGACATCTCTTCTACTATCGTGGGACAGATACTGGCAGAACTAGTGGTGTTGGATTTATAATAAACAAGAAACTGAATGATAAAGTTGTAGAAGTTGAAAGTTCCTCTGACAGAGCTGCACGACTTGTTATCCAACTCTCGAAAAGATACCAGGCTCAGATTATTCAAACTTATGCACCCACCACAAGTCATCCTGAAGAAGAAATTGAAGAATTTTATGAGGAAATTTGTCATCTAAATAATAAAGGTAAGCAGCACTTGAAAATAATTATGGGAGATTTCAATGCAAAAATAGGGCAACGGCAACAGAATGAAACTTCAGTAGGTAAATTCGGTCAGGGCAACAGAAACCAGCGTGGAAATACTCTCGTTGAGTTTGCAGAGGCAGAAGGGTTTTTCATCTTGAACTCCTTCTTCAAGAAAAAGCCACACAGGAAATGGACATGGAGACATCCAAATGGGACGACAAGTGAAATTGATTTTATTATGTGTAACAAAAATTCGTCATAGAAGACTGCAGTGTGCTAAACAAGTTCAACACAGGTAGTGACCATAGATTGGTGAGATGTAAGATGCACCTCAACACTAAACTTGAACGTGGCAAGCTCATAAGACAAACAAAATCTATTGACATAACCAACCTTAAAAAACACCATAATACCTTCAAGTTAGAACTGAAGAACAGGTTCTCTGCTTTAGAAGGCCTAACATCGGAAGAAGTGGACATCTCTGAAGTTAACAGAAAAGTAACCAAAGCTCTTATGGAAACAGCAACAAAATTAGCTGGGTCTAAGAACAAATTGCATGTGAACAAATTATCAGGAAAAACCAAAATGTTGATGCAAAAAGAAGAGAGATGAGGACAACTAAAGAAGATGTGACTTCCAAAGTGGAATATATAGAGCTATGCAAGACAGTAAGAAAAAATATCACTGAAGACGTAAGGAAATTCAACTGTGAACTAGTGAGGAAAGCAATTGAAAACAACCAAAGCCTAAAGATAGCAAAGGGACATCTCAGTAAGGGAAGAAAACAGATTATGGCACTGAGAAAAGAAGATGGTTCTGTAACAAGAAATAGAGGCGAAATTTTGACAAGAGTGAAAGATTTCTACTCCAAATTATATGAAAGGGATGATATATGCACTCCAGACATCATGAAAGATACCAGTACCAGAGTTCCTCCAGTCCTTCCAGCAGAAGTTGCACATGCAATCAAGAACATGAAGCGAGGAAAAGCTCCAGGAGAAGATGGAATTACTGTAGACATCATACAAGAAGCAAGTGGAGAAATCGAAACAGTACTCGCCCAAATTTTCACTCGATGCCTTAATGAAGGAAAGATTCCTGAGGATTGGAACACCGCTACAATGATCCTGCTACATAAGAAAGGTGACATTGAGGATCTCGGAAACTACAGACCTATCAGCCTCCTATCAGTAGTTTATAAAATCTTCACTAAAGTTCTTTCACACCGCTTGAAGGTAACACTGGACATGGCTCAACTGAGAGAACAAGCTGGATTCAGGAGTGGCTACAGCACAATAGATCATATCCACGTGCTCAGAGAACTAATTGAAAGAGCGAGGGAATATGAACTTCCATTGTGCATGGCTTTTATCGATTATGAAAAAGCCTTTGATTCGGTGAAACCATCAGCAGTTACAATGGCTCTGAAAACCTGCGGTATTGAAGATGCATACATTAATATTATTAATAACATCTATGAAAATGCAAGTGCAAAGATTAGGCTGTTTGAAAATACAACACACGTAAAAATTGGAAAGGGAGTGAGACAAGGTGACACCATATCTCCGAAGCTCTTTAATGCCACATTGGAGGGTGTTTTTCAGTCGCTGAGCTGGGAAAACAAGGGGATAAAGATTAATGGAGATTATCTAACCCACCTTCGTTTTGCTGATGACGTAGTCATTTTGCAACTACCCCATCAGAGCTGCAGAGTATGATCCAGGAACTTGCTGACAAGAGTAAAGAAGTGGGATTGAAAATGAACTTTCAGAAGACAAAAGTGATGTTCAATGCTTTTACAAGAAATGAAGATTTATCGATTGATGGAGAAAAGCTGGAGATAACAGACACGTACGTTTATCTTGGACAGCAGATATCAAGTGAGGGTCACATTGATGAAGAAATTAATCGGCGTACAAAACTTGCCTGGAGAGCTTTTGGAAGAAACAGCATAATTTTCAAGAGCAATATGCCATTATGTCTTAAAAGAAAAGTGTTTGATCAGTGCATCCTTCCAGTGCTTACGTATGGTGCAGAGACGTGGACCTTAACTAAAAGAGACATACAAAGGCTGCAGACAACTCAAAGCTGCATGGAGAGGTGCATGCTTGGTGTAACCAGGAGAGATAAGAAGAGGAACTCGTGGATCCGAAAAATGACAAGAGTGGAAGACATCATGATCAGAGTTAAATCCCTGAAATGGCAATGGGCTGGACATACTGCCAGAAGGACAGATCATCGATGGACAGCCGAAATTTTAGATTGGATTCCAAGGGACAGGAAAAGACCCAGAAGAAGACCACATGGGAGATGGGTGGATGAAATTCGAAAGTATGCAGGGGTGACATGGAGGAGACTGGCACAAGACAGACCGTTGTGGAGGAAACTTGGGGAGACCTTCGTCCAGCAGTGGATTGATAATGGTTGACAATGATGATGATGATGATATATACATATCTCCATTTGTATTTTAATTTTTGAAAGTTACTTTATATAACAAAAATGCTGCTAGAGGTAAGAGAAAAATCAAAAATCAGAGGAAATCAATCAACCTTATTTTACCACAACCCCTTTATTCAACTCAATCTGAATATTTTATTCCAATAACTGAACTCTAAATCCATAGAAAATAAAGAATTCAGTACATGAAAATTTCAACAAAAAGAGACCTGAAGAATTGAACAGTAGTAACCAACCAATTGAACACTATTCATTCAGATGGGGGAGGGTGGGGGGCAGCTTCATCAGAAGGACGATGTGGTAGAATTACTGAAAATCTAGTGTCAACCCGAAGTGGGATTTTCATTACATAGCTGACAACCTTAATAGCAAAGTAGTGAAAGTTTCATAAACTAGTTCCAGACACTTCAATTTTGAATATCCACAGAAATGCCTGCCTTTCATTTACATTCAGCCCCCTAATCAACATCTGACAATTAGCTACTACAAGAGAAATTTCAGCCATTAATATCTTACACTGCTGAGAGAAGACCCTAAAATAAAAACCACCCAAATCTTGAGAAAAATCCATCTAACTTACCTCAGAGAGAACTAATGACTCTAAAAACACCAACAGGTAAAACTGAATAAATCAAAGAAACACCTACATACCTCAAAAATTAAGTCTCCTTTTCAAAGATAGTCAAGTGGAAGTCAATTCAAACAAGTCAAAGCGGAAACCAAAAAAAAAAACCTAACCTCCTAAAAATAATTCTTCTGAATGAACATAAAACTCCATCTGTTGACACTATTGTTAACTCAAGGTTTAACCTTCACAGTCCTTCCTATTCTGTAGTTTCTCACAAAACTTGTCAAACTGAGTAAAAATAAGGGAATGAAATTTTATACTTAATATTAGGAATGCAAGTGGCTATAATGTACAGAAAAAAGAAATGGCCATTTATAAGTAACAAAAAGAAACTGTTATATTTCTAGGGTCAATGCTTGAAATGTATTTGTACTCTGCAGAAACACCTACTTCAAATTTCCAGGTTTATTCTGTTAAACTAAGCCAAAAAAGTTTCTGAAAAATGAACACCAGTTGTGTTCATTAAAAGTTGGATAAATAGCCTTAAGTTAAAACTTGAAACTAGGATACTAACCTAAAAAAAACACTAAATTGGCTTAGTAAAGTTTCGTCTTTGAATGGAAACTTATGAATCGCGTATTCTGAAGCTTTCACATAATATTTTCTGATGTTGCAAAAAAAAAAAAAAAAAACCTCTTTTCATCAGATCTCAAAGGATGCAATGACAAGTTTCCTGTCTAACGAGAATTTCAGAATCATCCTTCTGATTTTTTTTTCAGAGTAATAATCCACACTCAAAATATCAGAATGTGTTTTCACAACATTAGCTTTCACAAATTTAGACATAATTTGCTTCAACAAATCCAATAAGATAACTCTTAGCTTGTGAATCAGTGGAGCACTACTCCAGAGTAAAACATTTACTTTGTCAAAATGAAGAATGATATAGGACAAAAAAAGACAGACCTTATTTACATTGCTACTTAATATGTAAAAAAATCTCTCTTCCAAAGAAAGTAAAGAACACTAGTTCGTATTTACATCATGAACTTTCTTCTTTTGAAGCCTAGAATCTTCCAGTCCTGCAGCTTCTTTTTTTTATTTCATTTTTTTTTTTTTTTTTTTTTTTGGATGATGCTGCTTTGCAATTTGTTCCCTTTTTGGAATTGTGTATGTTTCTAAAGTGTGTGAATATTTCTTTTTTTCCAATTTCACCATTGAAGAATCTTACAAGGGGATCCCCACTGACTCAATAATCTTTCAATACACTTGCCCATTGACAACCGCCTTGCATATGCATGTTTTAGCATTTCGTAGTATTAGCATCATGCATTTCTTGAAAAATCTTCAGATGATCCTTCCCTCTTTGGACTCTTTTCGAGATAAAAAAAATATCTACTAGGAGTTCATATGCATTAAGGGGCAAGAAAGCCGCACTCTTCTCCGCAGCTAAATTTATTAGGTGACAAGGACACCCAACAATGATTTCATTCTGATGTTCCCACAACACAGCTGCAACACCTGCTTTCTATCCGATCATTACAGGTGCATTGTCAGAGACCAAGGGAATCTGCTTTTGGAAACCTTAAAAGGTTTTAATATTCCAGTTGGTCACAGGAATATTAAAACCTTTTAAGGTTTCCAAAAGCAGATTCCCAATATTAACATCAGTGGAATTATCCTTTAATGCACGTATGGCCAAGACACTGTTCTCAATTTGTTTCATTTCCACACTGAAATGGGTAGCAATGATGAGATATAATTTAGTCACTATCATTCGTACCATTTGTTTCAATGCACAATGGCTGTTCTCTAAGAACAGATACAAGCTTTGATCTTCTTTCTGCAGCAAATTCCCCTACAATAGCAGCTGTTTTTGTTCTTGCACATCCATAGTTTTTAGCGATTTTGTTGTTAGGGCCAAAAATCTTCCATAAAAGGGGCCCTATGTGATCAACGGGACTCATGGGGCAAGTTGTGTTCAACAAAAAAAAAAAATAGATGTAAAAAGGCATTCAGCTCAAATAACTTCTTGGGATCCAGTTTTATTGCTACTAAAATATGTATTCATTTTAGAAGCGCTCACATTCTTTGAAGAGTTTTCACGATGCTTTTTGCTTTGCACGTGATTCACTATGTCTCCTTTCCTAGCATGTAGAATAACGAAATTTACAGCACATTCAGTGCAAAAGGCGCGATTTGTGCTTTTTGTTGAACTCTTTATGAATGGATATTCCGCAGAATAAGATGTTTTAAAAGATTGGAGATATTTTTCTTTGAAATTAACATTTCACATGAAATCGCAAAAACCAGCAAGAACGCAACTACAAGCAAGGTAAAACAACAAAATACTATTTCAGCTCACTTCAAGTTGAGTGAGAACTGTTGCCGGACTCAAACAAGTTCTTTTTCTTTTTAGTTTATTGATTACAACAATCATTCAAGATGTAACTTAAAAAAAAAAGACTACTACTTAAAAAAAAAAAGCATACTGCAGTAAAACCTTGACAATCCGGCATCCAGAAAACCGCACTTTTTTTTTTAATTTTATTGGAGGTTTAACGACTACCGTGAGCAACTCAATGGGCTATAAGCAGTCGCCTGTCCCTAATTTAGGGTCACTGGTTCCAGGGAAGGGAGAGAGCCAGTGCCGTAAGACAAACACAACATCCATGCCTAACCGGGATTCGAACCCGGACCCCGTTCGGACGAATGATCAGAGGCCATCGCTTAGACCATTACGCCATCGGGCATATGTGTTGCAGCAATAGCGACTGGCGATGAGACAGGAGAGGAAGAGAAGCTTCACAAATCACAAACATTGATTCAAGCCTGCATGCGCAATCTGCTTCTGAATCAGCCAGTATGTTGTTTTCTGTGCACTACATGTTTTGCTCCAGAATCTAGAGGCGCTAGTTACGTGACACTGAGCTTTAACTTCTTTTCGCTTAGATGTTCTTTTGATTCAAATCTTACAAACACGTTTCGTTGGCTGCATGTTACAGCTTCGATATCTTTGGATTTCATGGGCAACGCCCTGCACCTGCGCATTTTGGGGTTTCTGTAGCATATGCGTCACACTTTTTTGCAATCTGTTCTGGGAGGGAAAAAATAATGACTGGACAAGTTTCGTGTGAAATTCCCCATCATAGAGATTTTTGCTGGGAAAATCCCTAAATGTAGGGAATTTTAAAAAAATTGACCAAAAACGGAAGATTTTGATTTAAAACCAAGAGAAAGCATGGAAATCCGGGAGCTTCCCGGAAAATCCAGTAGAGTTGGGAGCTATGTATATATGGTATACGTAGTGCGATCAAAAAGTTTCGAGACTAGGTATGTAGTGCACCAATAGATGGCAGTACGCAAATGCGCCAGCAGCGGACGAGGGCAGGGACCTTCATGAGTCATTGTACCAAATGGCGTCGTCACGATTACCAACATTCTGAATGTTTGAATGGCAACACCCTCATTGTTAACGTCACTATAACAACCACCATGAAAAACTGTAAATGGCATTGATGTGGTATGGCCCAGGGAAGAAGCGGCATCTGTCGTGCATGGGAGAGGTCTTGGAATTCTGGGTCACATGTGGCCAAGCATTGTCCTGCTGGAATACACAGCCAGGACAACTCTGGGAAGGGAATCACCTCTGCCTTTAAAACATCCCTGATGTTTCACTGGCTGTTGAAGGTTTCCTCAATTCATATTAGGGCGAGATCTCAAATTGAACCCAATGGAGTCCCAAACCATGACACTTGGCATTGGACGGGTATGACGCTTCAAGGTGACATTAACCACAATGTCTTCAAACACGTATGTGACCATCATGGAGCATCAAGTTGAATCATGACTTGTCAGAAAACACGACCTGTTGCTAATCAGAGGGCCTATATCTGTGTTCGAGACCCGATTGCAGCTTGAGGTGTCTGTGGTTGAGGGCCAAAGGAGTGCACAATAATGGGCTGCTTGCGACCAATCCTCTGTTGAGCAGACATCGAACTGTGCTGGAGGACAAAGCCTGACCTGTGACAGTGCTGCACTAACAGCATGGATGCCGCTGTGCAATCAGTCACTGTCATGTCATAGAGGTGTCTGTCATCCCATGCAGTCATGCAATTTTGTGGTCCACTTCCCAGATTTCTGTGCATCCAAGCCTCATTCATATGTCCACTGACACTACATTCATATTGTACTGGTGTTTCGTCCTATACAAGTGGCAATTTTGTGGTTGGAAAATCCAGCTTCTCTCGTCCCAACAATCCTTCCTTGCTTGCTGGAAGTCCATCAGGTGTTCATAATATGAACTTCTCTGGTAACGGGGCAGAGTGAGACACAAGAAACACCCTTTTGACTCAATGTCGGCTCTTTACTAAATTTACAGTATCTTGTTTGAGCCAGCTCTTTATACCCAAAACTGGACAGTTCAGAGGGCGCTGCTCTGAAACCGCAAGCACACTTTCACTAAAATTTTAATCATTTGCATGTACCAAATTGTTGTACATATCCTATATAAGTTTTAAGCTAATACCATCAGTCCTTCATGGTGGTGTGATTTTCACAAACAGTAGTGTACATAATTTCTATGGTGCACAATGGTACCTACAAAAAGTTAAACCAGAGCTATCTAGATATACAGCAGGCCAAGTAGATCTCATGAATCCATGAGTTGTAGCCATGATCTCTTAGATCACTAGTTGCCAATAACTTCTATGACTGGAATCATAGAAAGGCAACCAATGATGTTAAAGATCCTGGCAACAGGTTGTGATATTACAAAATTTACAAGGCTTGCTGTATAACCAGATCGTCATTGTTTAGCTGACAGCATTTATACCAAAATGCTACTTTCCTGAGCTCCATGGTATGGCAATGGGAAACAGCAAAAGTTAGTCTTTAAGCTGATTTATAACCTTGTTCTTCACTACATATTTTCTCATTGACAAAGTTGATAATTTGTGTGTGATTTATTATCAGATCCTTTTGAAAAAGTTAATGTTTTTACTGTTAGTACTAAGATGCAAAACAATGACACTCCTGCAAAGCAAAGGTGACAGGTATCTCAAGAACAAAAAAGAGAAAGGTGCAAATATCAACATCAATAATATCTGGACAAGGTCAAGTCATTAAATACAGATATGAGAAATACAAAAGGTAATGAAACTTCAAAGCACACAATAATGTTATGAGCTGCTGATAATGTAATGCATTATACATCACACTGGAACAAACTATTGAACAGTTAATGATTATACCAGCAAGAAATGCAGCCCCCAAAAAAGGAAGCAAAGTAAAAATAAAACTTTACTATTCAATTACTAGGAAATTTTCAGATATGGCCAAACAGGGATCAAATTGAATTACACGATGAAATCTTTGATAAAACACTCAAAACTGCAACAAATCAAATTGAAGCTTATTTATAATTTCAATTAATTTCTAATAAAAAAATGGAGATGGCCCTGTCAAATAGCAGGCCCTCCTACAGCAGTGCATAAATAAAATTTATGTGCAATATCCTCAACCACATGCATTTCTGATTACTTTTTTGGCACTTCTTCCCCAAAACAAATTTTTCAGAACAATGGTAAAACCCATTTCTCCCCCCCCTTCTTTAGAAAACTTAGAAGAGAGATACACGTATAGTACACACGTTTGAATTTTCAGATTCTGTCTGGGGTAAATTATTAAATATTCCATTGGAAAAATCAAACTGATTTTTATGAGCAAATAATTCATATCCATGCAATATACACTGAAGTGCCAAAAAAAAAAAAAACTGGTACACCAGTCTAATACTTGGTAGGTCCCCCACTGGAGCGCAAGACTGCAGAAATACGACGGGGCATGGACTCCACTAACTTTGGAAATATGCTGTAGGCAATGCACACCATACTTCCTGCAGAGCGTTCCACAATTCGGGTGCATTCCGAGGTCTCAAATTCCTGCGTTCGATAGCGCGTTGCATGGCATCCCAAATGTGCTCTACCACATTCAGATCTGGGAGGGAATGGCAACACCCCAAACTCAGATGAATGCTCCTCTAACCATAATGTGGCATCCCAACACTTGTGTGGAGGTGCATTGTCCTGTTGGAACAGGACCTCGACAGAAAGGATGTGCACATAGCGTTGGCTGGTCACTGACGTTTGTAGACGTACCAGGAGTCCCAGTGAAATCCAGCTAAACACACCCCATACCATTACGAACCCCCCACCAGCCGATACAGTTCCCTGGATTCCTGGGATTTGCGCCACACGCGAATCCTTCCATCTGCGCAATACAGTTGGAAACGCGACTCGCCAGACCAGGCTACTTGTTTCCAGTCATCAAGTGTCCAGTGGTGGTGTTGCCGTGCCCAAGCGAAGCGTATAGCTCTGTGTCATGCACCCATCAAGGGGACTCGAGTTGGGCATCTGCTCCCAAAGCCCACATCGTGCAGGGTACGTTGCACAGTCAGGAAGCTGATGCTCGCTGAGGCTCCAGCATTGAATTCAGACGATACATGCAAGAGTGTTGCATGCCTATCGCGTGAAACGATTCTTGACAGCAGACGATGGTCACGTTCACCCAATGTCTTTTTACGGCCACACTGGTATCGTAGGTTGCAGGTTTTGTCAGAATTCTTCTAGTCACGGTACACCCTTGCAATGGTCGTCCGTGAAAATCCGAACTTCGTTTCTACCTCCGAAATACTATGGCCCATCTCACGAGCGGCAACTATGGTTGGTTGGTTAGTAGATTTTAATGGCGCAAGGGCCATGGGTGGCCAAAGAGCACCAAACAAAAGACATCAAAATAGAACAAAATCAGTAAAACACGAACACAAGGGTAAAAACAGGATGAAACGGTAAAAGTGAAAGATGGAAATGAAAGCAGTAAAACTAGATAAGATTAAAAAAGTCAATTTCTGTAAAAAATGTGAACACTGCCGTCAGATCACAGTTCTCACCAAGGAGAGTCTGCAGCGTAGCTGCTCCTTCGTCCAACAAATGGGAATGAAAATAACGAAAACGATGATCACAAAAACGAACACAAGTACACAGAACATGAAGGTCGGTGAGACGACATTGGCACGCCTCACACATCGGGGCACTGTCGCCACACAGCAAAAAGCGGTGAGTAAAACGACAGTGCCCAATGCGGAGACGCGCAAGAACAACCTCCTCACGACGGTTCTTCCGCAAACTAGACTTCCATAGTCAGATCTGTGGTTTGATAGAATGCAGCTTATTGCTGCCCTGCTGAGACCACAGGGACTGCCACTCGTCCAGGAGAAATGTCCGGATCAAAGGTCTAAAATCACGGAAAGACAGTGGCAGCCGAGCTGGCGACATGGAGGAAACAGACCTGGCAGAGAGATCTGCCAGCTCGTTACCCCGGATCCCAACATGGCCAGGAACCCAACAGAATCGGACCAGGAAGCCATCACCCTCCAAAGTTCCAAGAAGACGACGGACATCACGGATGACAGGTGAGTCCGTGTCCTCCGGGGAAGATAAAACATGGATGACGGACTGGGAATCAGAGCAAACCATAGCGCGTCGAAGTGATCGAGACTGTATGTGGCACAAAGCGAGGTGTACCGCACGCATCTCTGCCGAAAAGACGGTGGATTCAGGCGGAAGCCTCTCAGCATGTGAGGCTTCGCCACACACAAAAGCGGATCCAACGACATCCCCGGACTTCGAGCCATCGGTGAACACAGGCACGAAATCCGGGTAGACAGACTGTTTTTCAGCAAAGAGCTGCTGGTACACCAGAGCAGGAGTGGAAGACTTTGGCCACACACAAAGAGAAAGGTCAGCCGTTGCTAGAACGGACTGCCAAGGAGGACGGTTGAAAAAGGTGGTCAAACCAATCCTTGACAAGTTTAGACCAGCATCGCGCACTATGGCAGACATCCGAATCCCGAACGTCGGAACACAGGAGGGGCGGTTGGAAAACAAGCGGACACAGTCCGGTTGGAAGATGGAACCATGCAGGGGATGATCAGGAAGAGATTTCAGTTTTGTGTAAAACTGAAGAGACAGCTGCTTACGACGGATGCATAACGGCGGCTCATGAGCCACCGCATACAGGCTATGCACGGGAGAGGTACGGAAAGCACCAGTACATAGCCGCAATGCCTGGTGATGGACGGGGTCCAAAGGCTTTAAAACCGATGGAAGCGCTGAACCGTACGTAATGCATCCGAAGTCTAACTTTGACCGAATCAGAGAATGGTAAATGCGAAGCATTGAGCACCTGTCGGCCCCCCAAGATGTTCGAGAGAGGACCTTCAGGATACTTAATGACTTCGTGCACTTCACCTTCAAAGACTGGATGTGAGGCCGGAAGGTGAGCCCTCGGTCAAAAGTTAACCCAAGGAACTTGACTTCTGACACCACGGGGATGGTAGAACACCCCAGACGGAGGCTGGGGTCTGGGTGAAGACCCCGTTTGCGGCAAAAATGCACGCAAGCGGTCTTCTGTGTCGAGAAGCTAAATCCATTTTGGGAAGCCCAGTGAGAGATCTTGGTAATGGCAGACTGGAGCTGTCTCTCAATGGTGCGCATGTTAACAGAGGCGCAAGAGATCTGCAGATCATCCACGTACATGGTTCCACGAACCGTCGGAGGAAGCAGTTGGAATATGTGATTCACACGAAGGATGAACAGAGTGACTGATAAAATGGAGCCTTGAGGTACACCCTGTTCTTGCGGGTACATTGCAGAGAGGGTCGACCCGACGCGCACACGGAAACTCCGGTCCTGGAGAAATCCGGCGATGAAAGATGGTAAGTTTCCCCGCAATCCGCACTCGTGCAGATCACGGAGAATGCCGTAACTCCAGGTGCGGTCATAGGCTTTCTCCATGTCGAAGAAAACGGAGACCATGTGCTGACGTCGGACAAACGCCTCCCTGACAGATGTCTCAAGGCGAAGATGATGATCGGTGGTGGATCGAGATTTGCGAAATCCACTCTGATGAAGTGAAAAAATGTGATGAAACTCCAGATAAAAAATGAGACGAAAATTAATGATACGCTCGAGTACTTTGCAAAGGCAGCTCGTCATAGCAATTGGCCGGTAGTTCAACGGGTTAGTGGGATCTTTACCAGGTTTGGGAACAGGAACGACAATGGCAGTGTGCCAAGATTCGGGAAAGACATGCTCTTGCCAAATCCTGTTAAACAGGATTAGCAGACATTCAAGAGAGGACGGAGAAAGGTGCTTCAGCATTTCGTAATGGATGTTATCCGGTCCGACAGATGTCCGGCCGGACCGATTCAGAGCGGTCTTCAGCTCCACGGCAGTCAGCGGGCTGTTGTAATCTGTGGCAGAAAACGGTCCAAAAGAAATCTTGGACCGTTCAAGCCGCGGCTGTAACTGCCGGAACGAAGCAGGGTAATTGCTGCTGCTGGACACCGAAGAAAAAGCGGCGCCCAGACAGTCAGCAATACCCTGAGCGTCAGCAACCGTTCCTCCATCACTCTCAAGAATGGAGATTTCCCCAGATGGGTACTGTCCCCGAATCTTACGGATCCTGTCCCAAACGATCTTAGGGCTGGTATTGGTGTTAATCCCGGATACATATTGTATCCAGGACTCCCGTTGACTACGCCTACGAACCAATCGCGCGTAGGACTTGGCTTTCTTGAAAGCAAGTAGGTTCGCGTCGGTGGGGGTGGGGTACCGACGAAACCTACCCCAAGCCCGATGTTGGGCCCGACGAGCTGCCATACAAGTGGAATTCCACCAAGGTCTCGGGCAACGTGGAAGTTTAGTCGACGTCCTGGGGATGGTAAGTTCTGCCGCTTGCACAATACGATCCGTTACCGCCGCAACAGCGTCATGGACTGTTCCTGAGGTCACCATTGCCGGAGTAATAAAGGCCGAAGCCGTGAATGTGTCCCACTTGGCACGATCAATATTCCATCTAGCAGGGCGAGAAGGGTAACGGTACCCGCCACTCGCTAGACGGAGGAAGATGGGAAAGTGATCGCTGCCAAGGGGATCACCAGACACGCTCCAGGACCAGGCAGGATATAATGACGGTGAACTCAGAGACAAATCAATGGCTGAGTACGAGCGGGTGGGTTCATGAAAATACGTCACTGCCCCGGTGTTGTGGAGACAGAGGGACGTGTTGGAGAGAAGGGACTCAACAACACGGCCCCTGGAGTCACGAGTGGGAGAACCCCACAACGGATTGTGTGCATAGAAATCCCCTAAGATGAAGAAAGGAGGCGGCAGCTGGTCAACTAAATCTTCCAGATCCAAGAGGCTTACAGCTTCATTTGGTGGTATGTACATGGAACACACCGTGAACAGTGTGTGCACAGATAGTCTCACTGCCACTGCCTGCAAAGTCGTCCGAAGGGCAACTGCAGTGACAGGAACACCATGAGGAACAACGACGGCCACTCCTCCGCAGGCGATAACGCCGTCCTGGTGATCATTGCGGAAAATTGAATGTCTCCGCAGCGAAGGAGTGTCCGTCGTGCGAAGCTTTGTCTCCTGGAGACAAACGCACACAGGTGTGTTCGAAGACAGTACACCTTTCAAATCATCAATGTGGGATCGCAGACCTCGGCAATTCCACTGAACGAGCGTGACCATAATGAAAAAGGAAATGACAGAATGAAGACAGACGACTAGAAGGTCGCAGTGTCGTCCATCACCTCCAAGCCATCCGCAGTGTCAGGAGGCAGCACAGGGCTGTGTTTGCCCCCTGCGTTAGGAGGTGGTTTTTGCCTGCTCTGTTTCGGGGAGGATGAACCTGGTTTCATCTTCTCTGGCTTCTTCTTAGCAGTGCCCTGGGTCCCTGTGCTGACAGATGTTTTCGGCACAGAGGAAGGTTTCGGCGACGATGATGATGTCGCCTTGGATGCAATGCGGCGAGACTGCAGTGCCTCCAATCCAGCAGCAACGATGTCCTCAAAATCATAAGGACATCGCGCTGGGAAGGTCACCTCAGTCTGGACCGCCACTGAAGCCTTTTGCACCACAACTGAAGCATAGGACCGCCGGCCTGGTTGTAAAGGGGCGATCCGCCGTCTAGCCTCGGGATATGAGAGATGCTCAGTTGTCTTCAGGCATTGGATTGCCTGTTCCTCAATCCACTTTGGACACTGCTTAGAAGATGCAGGATGAGTCCCTTCGCAGTTGACACAATGATCAGACTCTGCTGAGCAATCTGCCAAAGAGTGTTCTGTGGACCCACAGCGACCACACTTAGCAACATTACGGCAAGACTGCTGGGAGTGACCGTAATGCTGGCACCTGAAACAACGCAAGGGGTTCGGGATATACGGCCGAACATCAAGCCGTAAATAACCTGCCTTGATGGAAGTAGGCAGGGTTGGGGAGTCAAAAGTCAGGATGATGTTACGGGAGGGAATCGATTTCCCATCCCGCCTGAAAAGAATCCGTCGAACCCCAATGACATGCTGTTCACCAAGTTCCTCCAGCAATTCCTCATCGCTGCACTCGAGCAGGTCGCGGGAGTTGACAACACCGCGAGAGGAATTGAGGTAACCATGCGGAGAAACCTGGACAGGAATGCCAAGCAAAACGGTAGTCTCCAGCAAGGTGGCACTGTGGCGTGGATTAGATGTTTCCACAAGAAGATCCCCTGAAGGGAGCTTCTTCACACTCTTTGGAGAGCCAGCAACGGCTTGCAGAGCCTTGTTGATCCAGAAGAGTCACCAGATTTGATCAAAAGAAACAGAGCATTGCAATTTGATGTGACAAGTTTCTTTGTGGAGGAAGGTGTACTTTCCTCCATAGGGCGCTTTAAATTGGTAGCATGGGAAACACTTGAGTTTTCCATGAACGAGTGAAAAGATTCGTCCGCCGACCTCCCCACCCACTACCGAGCCCAACGAGGGAGAGCCGGAGGTCCGCAAGCCCAAGAGGACGCAGGACACGGCTCTAGGGATAGTCAGCGGATATAGCAAGTTGGTAGGGCAGACACACGCTCAGCGTGCACCCAGACTTTCCCGTGCCCGGAGAACACCCCTTTGGCATGCCCACCCTACCCCCCAACTCACCCAGCCGAACAGAACGACAAGTCGCTAGAAGTCTGGGCGCAACCCGGCCACAGACTTCCTGACCAGGAGTAGGTTAGCTCCCAGCCTCCCGGTTAGGGTGAAGCAGAGGGCAAAGAGGAGTGTTGGCATCTGGAGACACTACAACCCGGCCCCCAAATACCTCAGCCTCCAGCATCCTCATTTCCACCTGTACGGGTCACCGCACACGGCAAACATGCAGGTAGGTCTAAGCTAACCAGCCCCGGAAAAACAGAAAATGTAACATAAAAGAGAAAAGACAGGGAAGAGAACGAGGAACAAAACCCGGAGCTGACGCCTCATCACAACCTCAGCAGCCTACAACTGAGGCGGATACATGTCAATAAATAAACTAAAGACCAAAAAGCAAAATGATAAGAGAAAATCGGCTCGGGCCGTGGGGACGCCATCCCCCATCAGCTGGATGAACAGCTGTCCCTTCGGAGATGTTATCGTTCATGAGGAAACGAAAAGAACTCCGTCACAAGGCGCGCTCGGGCCGTGGGGGCGCCGCTCCCCAAATAACTGGAAAACCAGTTATCCCCGTGCGGGGGCGGAAACTATGACACTGTGTTGAAAATTGCTTAAATCGTTATTACTTGTCATTCTCATGCCGAAAACAGCTCTGACAGCTGGCAAGGGTCTCTATCGATTTATATACGCACTGGCGGACGCAACCGAGTATGCGCATAGGTGACGTTGCTATGTATTTTGCAATAAGCTCGTCTGTACCAGTTTTTCTGGCACTTCAGTGCATATGTTATGTGTTACAGCAGTCATGACAGTTAATTGCAGTACTTACAAAAATAGCATGGACATACTTGGCATCCACAAATGCACTGGTTCCCAAAACTTACACAGTAAAACTTCCAAATAGCGGACATCAAGGGGGGGGGGACTGTCAGTTATTTAAAAGTGTCCGCTATTGGGAAAATTATGCTTTATTGACAGTATGCATGCACTATGTTTATAACATAAAAGCAGTTTAAAGGATAAGTAAATATTTAATAAGTATGTAAATGCAATACATAGAGCAAACTTGTACAAACCTTTATTAAAAAATATCCATCAGAACCTAAGAAGCAAAATAATGAAGTAAATATTGTTGTTTGTCTATTACATTGTTGTGAAATTTTGTTTTCAAAATGAATTTCTAGCCAGCCTCTTGAAGCTTTGAAGTCTGCAAATCCTAATTCATTTGTGATTTCCAAAGCCTTTAGATGAATTAAAAGTCCCTGATAAAGGAATGTTGTTGGCTCTAGCACTGCAAAACCATTCATAGGTAAGAGTGCCCACAGCTAAACCATCAGTTTTAGGGAAAGCTCTCTTAATTTTCTGGTTGTCATTGCAATCTTGCCAAGACTTCAAGATTTCACGCACTTGCGTTTTCCAATGCACAGTTTATCTTCTAAAACGTGCACACTTAATTTTTCCTTTTCATTCAGCTCTGGTATTTCAACTTTTTCTTTTAGAGTCAAGCGCTTACGTTTGTGCGACATTTTAAAATCGATGTTTGAGAAATCTTTGCTTCACAGCTCACTTGATGAGAAAAACAAACCTACATGATTATTGCAAACAAATGTGATTTCTAGTAATCTGGACTTGAAATTCATCCCTGTGAATTGACCTTGACCTTGCCAAACAACAAAAGGCGAGTCCCTTGAACCCGCACCTGAGTTGTGTTTACACGTGTTTCAATCCGATTACTGTTACCGAATTAGCCGGCCTTAGGCGCTGGTCCCTCTTCCTGAGGTCTCGCCCCATTGGGAGCACCTGAAGAGCTAAAGGGCAGTTTCTCCTGGTCAGATCTGCGTATGCAAACAAGGGGTCGGACTGTCCGGTGAGCACGAACGCTAATCTTTTTCCCAGCGATTTCGGCCACTTACCCAGGGTATATAGCAGAGTTGGAAACGGGTCAAAAATTTTGGACCTGGACGTAATAATTGGACATAACTGGACCCGAACCGGACAAATCTACTTGGAACTATAATATATATATACAGGGCATTCAAAAAGTCTCTCCGCAGTGGATATCTTAGGTTATATGGAAATCAAACAAATGTATTATAGAAACGTATAATTTACTCACTCACTTCGAGAGGAAATATTGAAACTGTCGCCCTTCATTTGCAAAAATAATTTAACTGTTCCACACGTTTTCAAACACATCTGCAAGGGTCAAAAAATCCCTGCACAGTAATGTTCCACTTAATTTTGATGGCGATACAGTCAAATTTTTTTATTTAAGCAACTTGTCGTACATTTAACTTCAGTTTTTGCTGTTTTCTTGATAACATATCAAGCTTCAGAATATGTTGCCCAGCAACACCAATTTTCACAAGTTTATGATGAGTTGAAAATTTCCAAAATGTGGATGTTGTTTTCATCATTGCCCCTCAGAAGGAAGGAGCAATTTTCCTTCTGAGGACACTCTTTCTTCATGTTGCATGACAAATCATTTTTCAGTCCTCGGGCACCAGTATCTAGCACAAAATACCACAGTGCGCATTTTTCTTTGAAAGAAAGTTTTGTTTTGTTTTCTTTTTAAAAATAAAACGGAAATAAAACTGGGTCGAAATAGGGTCAGGAACACCTTGACCTGACCCATTTGACCCGCTAGAAATTGTCGACCCGTGACCCATTTCAATCTCTGGTACATAGAACTTAGCACCGTCAAATTTACTAGGCCATAGGAACAAAACAGTTAAGAAAGAGAATGAGGAAGGGTAATATAACAAAAAGGAAAAATTTTGTGAGTTTGAGCGAATCGCACCCCTAGGAATTCCTAGAATCAAAAGCAAATTGACCATTATATCGTAATTTGTGTGTGTCTGCGTCCATTATTTAGAATGTCTGCTATTAAGAAGTGAATGCCCCATAAGAAGCCATGCATATCTGCCGGGGAATAAAATACTTGTCCGTTATACAGAGATGTCCGCTATTAAGAAGTGTCCGTTAATAGAAGTTTCACTGTATGCAGCATCCACAAAAATGACCATATCATGAATTCCCATGCAAATATTTGGCTCAAAATTGGCATATAAAAGTGTATAATGGCTACTATGGATTAGGAAAATGATTATTACTATGCAACTAAAAACACACCCCAAAATCACTGTTGACAACAAATGACACAAAATGGCATACATTGAGGAATAGGAGATGGTCAATAAGTTGTGTGATTCACAACAACTGTGCACGCAGTTTGTGAAGCTTTCTAAAAGCTGCTGGACCGATCTAGTTGGCAAGAACGTCTGCCAGCTTAAGGAGAGATTGTGGTGGATGTTGGAAACTTGTCTTCATTTCTCTACTACAGCATCCTAGGTATGCTTGATCAGACTGAGAATGGGAGATTGTGCTGGCCATTCCATGTGGCGAATGGCGTTCACATCCATATATTTGTCAACCAATCTCACAGGGAGAGGACAAGCATTATCATCTAGTAAAATGAAATTTTCTTCTATTGCACTGGTACAAGGTTACACATGGAGGTTTACCAGTTCATCTCTAAACCTCTGAGCAGTCACACTGCCTTCTGAAAGCACATAGAGGTTGGTACTTTTACCTAGTGAGATTCCAAACCATGAAACTCCCCCCCCCCACCATATGAGTCTCTTTCAGTTGTGTTACAGGGATGATGACATGATAAAGGCTCTCTCCATATGAATACATACCAAAAAGTCACTCTGTAATGAAAATTGTGACTCGCTGGTGAATGAGACACCTCCACTGGTTTTCAATCAGGATCATATGCTCTCTGCACTAATTCAACTGCACTCTCCTGTAATGTGGGGTCAGAAAGACAAACACCACTGGATGTCTTGCATACACGCCAGCTTTGTGCAGCCTTCTGTGTATGGTGGTTACTGAAACAAAAGTTACTATGCTATCAATTAGGTCAGAACACAGTGGAGGTGGTGTAGCCTGTGTTGTTGCTCTATAAGTTGAAAATGCCTGCAGACCTGGGTTTAACTCCACCAGTTGTTTTGGCAACAGCATCTGTTTCTTGAAAGCACCTTCAAAGTTCATGCATGCTGGAATGAACAAATTAATCTATTTTCTAACATCTGCTTGGGACTATTCGGCCTCAAGCCTTTGAAAATGGTTCATACGCTTTATTAATCACAAAATTAAAGGACTTTTCCAGGACATTTCCAGGACCTTTGGATTTTTTTTCAGGACATACGATCCAAACACTCTTACTTAAAATATAATGAAACCACAGGTCTGTTCAACCTACAACAAACAACTTCTTACATGCTTGGGCAAACTTAATGCAGAATGTTAAAAATGTTGTCTGCTTCAGCTAATCAGAAACTTAGAATCACAGATAACACTCAAACACCAAAACTGTCACTGATTTTGAGAAACTTTAATTTTTCTACTTTGGCTTTAGTTCAATTATTGAAGCAAATTACAGAATAAAAAACAACAGCATAAAACTCAAAAATACATAGGTATGTGGTATTACTCTTAAAATGCTTTCATATACCACACAATCAATACATAAAATACTATTTATATTTAATTATTTTGAAATAATGCTTATATTGGAAATTTAAGGGTAAGGAAAAATGAAATATTTGAAACTTTTTCAAAGGACCAAAGTGGTTGTTATTTCTTAAACACATAATCATGAGAGCAAGCAATTGTGTTACATTTTATTTAGGGAAGGAAATTTCAACATGATATTTATGCTGTAGCTAAGTTTTTAATTTGTACTTGCCAGCAAACAAAGCATGCACAAAAATTTTCAACATGAAATGAAAGAAAGTAACGAGAAAACCTTAAATCCAAGGGCTGTGTACAACTGCATTCATAAGTGATCAAGGCAATTTAGCTGTGCATGATTAGAAAACTAATTATAGAAGATGAAAAGTGATTAGTTTGCTCAGAAAATACTAAGAAACAACTAGATTTAAGTTTCTGATATTAGAAAGCAATCTAATTTTATGGCAACTTTTCATGTAAAGCATTCATTTAGCAAATTTCAGTAAAGGTCAAAATAGCCTACAAAAAAAAAAAAATATCAGCTACTTATAAAATATCAGCTACTTCCACCAGTGGCTAAAAAGTATGTTACAAAAATTAACAAATGGCGCAAAAAAAAAGTTTCGCCTAGCAGAAAGAAGGTATTAGAGACAAAAAGATTTTAAAATCAAACAGTTAAAAGAATAGATAGGGAAGGAAACATGATATAACTGTATGACTTTTAGTGGAAGAATTTTGCACAATGGAAAAGTTAAAACAGGCCAAAAGTATTCCTCATAGCAAAAGCTATGCTAAGGAAAAAAACTTTTCAAATACGTCTCCCAAAAGCAGAGTTAACAAGAAAAACGTTTTGACTTTACAACCCCTAGGGGAAAAGTGCACATTATTTGAAGAGGATCTTCTTATTGTAGCAAAAATCTTATTCACTCTCCATCTTTATTATAGCGAATGGCATACTTAAAAAGAAATTTCTGATTAGAGTTTCTAGAGGCAGAGATTGGCTGCAAATGGAAGTACTTAAACACCACCTGGCAGCAGAATTGTGAACCACAAACCTCCTCAAATACAAACTTAGTGTTCCATAAGGTAAATGGTATATGTTGTTAAAATAATTTTTTAAATCGGACATTTAGAAGTACATATATTGAGAAAAATAGATTAAATATTTGTGCCCCTAGTGGCAAAATTGTGCATTATTTTGGGAAGAAAATACACACAAGGAGTTTTCATAGTTAGTAATATCTGGTCAAAAGAGAATATTTGTCAATCGGGTCATTAGTCCCGTAGATATTACTGTAAACGGAAATGTGAACTGACGCCCTCTAGTGGCGTACTTGGGCGTTAAGAAGTATTTGAAATTATATGAGAAACATTTTGCACCAAAAAATTTTCTCCAACAAAGAAATAATTTTTCAAATCGTACTCCTAGAAACAGAGATATGGACAAAAATAAGATATACGTATACGCCCCTGGTGGAAAAATTATGCACTATTTAAGCAGGAGGTATTCTCAAAAAGTTTTTGGAGGCAAGTGGTATCAGTCCACAAAGGAATTTTTTCAATCGAGTTTCGAGCTCAAATTTTATTGCAAATATATCAGAAGCAGAAATAAACACTTACGCCCCTGGCGGCCAAAACATTCTTTACCAAATATGAGGAATTATATGCAAAACTTTTCCCCGGAAGAGCTGTATTCAACGCAGGAAGAATTTTTCAAATCAGACTTTTAGAAGTGGAGATATTGGGAAAATTGCGATTCACCGTTACGCCCCTAACAGAAAATTATTAGTCCCGTAGATATTGCTGTAAGCGGAAACATGAACTTACACCCTCTAGTGGCTCACTTGTGCGTTAAGAAATATTTGAAATTATATGAGAAACATTTCGCACCAAAAATGTTCAACAAAGAAAGAATTTTTCAAATCTTACTCCTAGAAACAGAGTTACGGACAAAAATAAGATATACGTGTACGCCCACGCCCACTGGTGGAAAATTATGCACTATTTAAGCAGGAGGTATTCTCAAAAAAGTTTTGGGGGTGACCGGTACCGGTCCACGGACGATTTTTTTTTCAATCGAGTTTCAAGCTCAGATTTTATTGCAAATACATCAGATGCAAAAATAAACACTTAGGCCCCTGGCGGCCAAACCATTTTTCCCCCAAAAAATGGGAAATTATATGCAAAACATTTTTCCTCTAGAGCTGTATCTAACGCAAGAAGAATTTTTCAAATCGGACTATTAGAAACAGAGATATTGGGGAAATCGCGATTTACTGTTACGCCCTCTAGCAGAAAATTTGTGCATTATTTGAAAAAGGGACTGTAATTAAAACAGTCTTCGATATAAATGCCATTGAAAGGAAAAATAATGTTTTTCAATTGGATATTAAGAAGCAAATGTATGAAATAAAATGCATTTTAAATTCAATATGATTTTCATTTGTGCCCCCCCCCCAGCTGTGAAGTTGTGCATCAGAAAACCCCCGGAACAAATAGATCATCATTCTCACATTTTAAGCTGCTTCCCAATACAAAAATAATTTTACAAATTGAACTAATGATTGCTGAGATATGATCTTCCCAGTCGGACAGACAAAGTGATAACATAAGCACGACACCAAAAGATGCTAATATAACGCAGCTTCAGTCCTCCTAACAGACAAGACCCTCCCCCCTCCCCCAAACACCCACCATGTTTTGCACGGGGTGGGGAGGAAAATTTGTCAGACAAAAGTTATGTCAGTAGAAAAATCTTCAACTACAAAACATCAAACAGGGACAAAAAGGCCGGAATGGATAAAATTCCAGGACATGTAACAGAATTTTAGGACATTTCCAGGACAAAATGGAATTCCAGGATTTCCAGGACGCGTACGTACCATGTTTCAATGGCTCTCCATCACAAACATGCATGCATTGGATATTAATATAACGCAGCTTCAGTCCTCCTAACAGACAAGACCCTCCCCCTCCCCCAAACACCCACCATGTTTTGCACGTGGTGGGGAGGAAAATTTGTCAGACAAAAGTTATGTCAGTAGAAAAATCTTCAACTACAAAACATCAAACAGGGACAAAAAGGCCGGAATGGATAAAATTCCAGGACATGTAACAGAATTTTAGGACATTTCCAGGACAAAATGGAATTCCAGGATTTCCAGGACGCGTACGTACCCTGTTTCAATGGCTCTCCATCACAAACATGCATGCAGATGATTCTTTTGATGCACGTTTAACGTACACTGACTGACAATTGCTAAGGACGGATGACAATAGCAACGATAGCAACCATAAAATGGAAGGCAGGAAAATGTGGAAATTAGCATAAGTGCGGGATACAGTAAGACGTGTTGTTTTGGATTGCCGAACTTGTTCGTGATGTCATAGCGCTGATAAGAGATATAAAGGATTTGACGCGTATTGACCGTTGTTGTTCAAACGCAAAGTTGAAAGGGAAAGAATCAATTGACGAACTTGCAATTGTCAGTATGTCTTCCCGACATCACCTAGATGATTTTACGCGTGGCCGTATTATTGGCAAGATTGAAGAAGGGCGAAAAATAACAGATGTTGCCAGGGAGTTCGACGTCAGCCACAGTGTTGTTTCAAGGCTTTGGAAATCATTTCAAACAAATGGAGAGTGTAGCAAACGTCACGGGGGAGGTCGTGTTCGCAGTACGACACCTGCAGAAGATCGGTACATAGTGCTATCAACAAAAAGACAGCGGCACAGCACAGCTAGTGAGGTAGCAAATCAGTTTATGGCTGCTACTGGCAAGCGGATCTCCCGAAAAACTGTCGCCAGATGTTTGCATGAAGGAGGACTATACGCCCGCCGTCCTGTTGTGTGCATCCCATTGTCCAGACATCACCGTACCGCCCGTTTGCAATGGTGCCATTAACATCGCAATTGGACTGATAACGACTGGTCTGCTGTCCTCTTCTCAGATGAGAGTACATACAGTCTATAGTCTGATTGTCGACGACAACTGATCTGGCATGATAGTGGTACTGCATATTGTCCAGCAAACATACAGGAAAGGGACCGATATCCGACATGTAGTGTCATGGTATGGGCTGGCATCATGATCAATGGCCGTACGCCCCTCTATGTGCTTCCAACTGGGACTATGACTGGCCAACGATACATTAATGATGTTCTGCTACCTCATGTTCGCATGTTCCATGGTGCTGTCGGTGATATTCATTTTCATGGACGACAACGCAACATGTCATCGAACAGTCGCTGTCCAGGAGTGTCTTGAGAGCAAGGATATTCAACGCCTTGTATGGCCAGCACGTTCTCCAGATCTGAATCCCATTGAAAATGTGTGGGATGCTTTGGGGAGGAGTCTTGCTGGTCGCCAATGCCCTCCAATAAACAAGGACACCCTCATCCGTGCACTGACAGAGGAATGGGATAAATTACCCCAACAGCTGCTTGATAATGTTGTGCAAAGCATGACACGACGTGTGGAATCTTGCATCGCCCTCCATGGTGGCCATATCCCGTATTGACATCTTACGCCGGAACGCCTGCGGACGGTAATTGCATTTTTTTCACGTTTACGCATTCTGCACAAAATAGCCTGTTTGTCCCTTGAACACGTTCCAAAGCCTTCTGGATTTCAGAGCACAATAAATTGTCTTTCTTGTAATGTCCTGGCATTCTGACATTTTATTTCACTTGGCATCCAACCACACTTACTTTTTTATGCGCTATATAGCCGTTTATGATCCGTCGTTAGCAATTGTCCAGCAGTGTACACATAATGTTACTGTAAACAGCAGCCAGATGACAATGCAAATAAACTTGTCTTTCTAGCAGCTTTCTTATAATGGACAATGGAAAGACCAGCTGCATCAGTGACTGCATTACCATGGCAGAAAGCTGCTCGCATGCATGTGATCTTCGAAAGTAGGATTCTGAGTTCAGACTGTCTCATACAAGTTTCACAGTATTTGTTACATTTATGTGACAAAAAGTAATTGACGATTTCTGACATAAAAAAAAACCTGTGTTAAAGTTTTGGAAACCAGTGTAAATATAGCAACCAGTCTACATTTATAAAGTATATACAATCTTGTCACAACTGTCAATGAAAGTTAACATTCTAGTTACAGAAACATTATGCCAAGATATCTGAAAACAATGCTCATACCTCAGCACGTGGCATCTATGAGAGTTACAGGGCGATACTGAAAATTTGTTTAGCATATAAACCAACTACACTGCTATTTTAAGAATAGTACATACAATATACATTTCCCATGAGTCTGGCACAATTTCACTAGTGTTCAAGATTTAATTTTAGTCACTTCGTTTAAAAATTGAAATTCCAGATGGCAGCCATTAATTAGTAAGCTAATCTATATAATAAAATGTGTTTGTTAACGAATAACATTTTCCCTTTCTTCGCAAGAAGTGGATGGATTTATACGGAAAGAAAAATGATAAAACAGGCATTAATAACTTAACACACTTATATTTTTTTAAATCTTCTTACCGAGATGAATGGGTACTACAATCAGATCCAGGTGACATCCTACCTCGATCTGAATCAATTTTTTCATTAGAATTTCCATGCTGTTGTATATAGTTCATTAAAATTGTAGTAGAGTTACTATTTAGTTGACAGACATTGCTGTTCTGAGCACCAGTACTACTACTACTTTGAGTTGAAGCTGGGTGGTGATTAACAGCCATGATCTGGCTTTGACTTTGTGCTGGAGAAGAAGTCTTTTGAATGTGAGCATCTGAAATGGGTGGGGAAAAAAAAAAAATAGTAAGTACAACATGAAATAAACAAAGAAATTTAGAACTCTACACCATATCACATCTTTCTGCATTAGGACATCATTATTGCACATGAAAAAGTATGGTCGAGGAACACTGATTAACACAGAAAGTGAAATTTTTTTTCATAGTGGCTTGACAGCACATAAAAAAACTTGATACTAAAATACACTTATTAAATACCCTCGGTTGTTTTCCCCTACGATTGCTGTGCTGTTAACTTTGATATTAATGAAATCAGAATTGTTAATCATCAATTACCTACAGTATGGCACATGAGACAAAAAATTGTTAGAACATGAATTATTATACATTCTCTTCCAAAAAGTGAAAGTCAAAAATAAAAGAGCAGGATTTATTTGACGATCTGTTAAAATTATACATTTCATGACAAATGTTTTAAACTTTCGGGATCAGTGTTGCTGTCGCAGGGTGTCTACCATTTTCAGGAGGCTCAATTTCTTGACCTTTCCTTGACTTTTACGGGACATTTCTTGACCCTACAAGCTAAGTGTTCTCAACTATTCCTTCAGTCAATAGCGCAGAAGTTTGGCCATTTTAATTAAATATAAAATCTGATTATGTAATTAAGAAATTAAAAGGGTAAATTGAGTATATAAAATGATTTCTAAAAAGTTAAAATAAATAGCAATTTTTTTACCAATAAGCTTGCATTTTAGTGAAAAACTCAAAAATATTGCACTATAAAGAATTGTACCCGGAAAACCTGCATGTTACACAAAAGTATGTTAAGTGAATATAGGAAGTAACGTTATAAAGGTTTAGACTTATCAACAATTAAAATTAATAGCAATTTATTTGATAACACTATTTACTCAGCAAATAAATGCTATTCAAAACAAACTTCACACTCTTGCACAAAGTTAAGTATTCAAACATATACAAAACTGAACAACTGCACTCAATATCAGGGCCACACTTATCAATTGTATTTACAAGCTGTTCTATGATTTTGAAAGTTTTATTGATAATTTTTGTTAGTGTAGGTTTTCTTTAGCAATTTATTCAACTGAGTCTTCTTACGAGCCACTTTCCCTGACCATGTTTCCAGTTCAATCAAGCAATCAGTGCTAAGTCTTTTACTGTGTGAGGCTAACAATTCTTTCACATCATCAGTTTCCAAATCAAGCTTTTCAGGTAGCTGGAGAATTTCTTGAACAACAATATTAATCAAACAGTTGGTTCAAATCCTACCAAATCAGTCACAAATTGTGGACAAAAAGTTTATGTCAAAGCCCCCATGCATTACCGTGTCATGATTTTCCCTGCACTATCAAAGTTTCTGTGATACTGCATACAAAACACACTCGCGGACAATGAAATTTGCACACCTTGAAGAAATGTGCTACAACCGCGAAACTTTGCAAATCGCTAGAGTCCCTGCTGGTATGCAAATGATCCACGTTTGGTGCGAGTGCACATGACCGCACACCCTGTGGTAGCGCTGCAAGCAGGAACAGGCAGCCTTATTAACCGGCGTGTAGTCGCTGCCTCATGAAAGCAAAAAGCACTGGACAACGCAAGCAAGAGTACAGAGTGACAAGAATGCAGAGAAGACACCAATTTATGCACCTTACGGACTTTGAGAGAGGCCTGATCATCGGGCTGAAAACCGCAGAGTGGTCGGCGCGACGTATAGCCTGCCATGTGGATCGTTCTGACCATACCATTCGACTGTGTTGTGAACAGTGGACACGTGACGGCACTGCCATATGGCGGAGTGGCTCCGGACGGACCAGGAGGACCCCAGGTAGAGAGGATCGATGGATCGTGCAGCAGGCACAAATGGTTCCCATGGGGACCCGGTCCACTATACTGGCAGATGTAGCAGCTCCTGTGTGCGCACGAACCATTTCCCAGACGCCTCGCGGAAGCAAATCTGCGATCTCATCGCCCCCTTACATGTGCTGCCCTAAACACCGGAACATCGCCGGCTCCATGTGCAGTGGTACCAGGCCAGAGCGACGTGGAATGCCACAGACTGGCGACATACGATGTTTAGCGATGAGTACAAGCTTCATTTTGGGGACAGATGATTATCGTGTGCTGGTGTGGAGGTCCCCGGGTCAACGACACAATCCCAACCTCGCTATCGAGCGCCACACCTCCCCCACTGCAGGCATTATGGTATGGGGAGCCATTGCCTACGATAGCCGATCAGCTCTAGTACTGGTAAGTGGATCATTGATAGGCTAGAGGCATGTGGATGAGATCCTACGGCCCCATGTACTTCCATTACTGGCCTGGATTTCAGGTGAGCTATACCAGCAGGATAATGCCCACCTGTACACAGCTCGGGTTGCTCAGGACTGCCTACATCATGTCCCCTATCGAGCCTGTGTGCAACCAGTTGAAACGCCGGCTTCCGCCGTGCACCACTATCCCGGATTTGGAGCACACCAACATGTGTGAGCCAGTCTGCCGCAGGATAACATCAGGTCTGTTTGCCTCCACACTGGACCGTATTTGTAGCATGTATCACTGCATGAGGCGGTGCGATGTGCTATTGAAGATGACCGGAGGACCGCGTGCCACAGCTCCCTTTGTAATTGTTCAGCAGCTCTGTTTTTGCCATCATGTTTATCTTTCATCTGTATCATTAAGTCCATAAAATTTCAGTTCAATCCGATGCTTCCTTCTTGGTGCATAAATTTCATTGTTCGTGGGTGTATTATATTCACGACAAAACTGTTTAACAGTTGCCTTGTTCTTACTAACTGTTACTAAAGTAAGCTGTCTTCAGATCACGATGTGATAAATAATACGATTCAAAAGTGGCAATAGCTCCTTGTTCTGAAATAAGTTGAACTTAAGGTGTGTTTGTTATGCAGCAAAAGAAAAAAAAAACAAATTACATAAGAGTATGGTCTGTTGAATATGTGGGGTGGCTGGGACCATTTCATAGGAAGTTTAGTTATTAACTCACCAGCCTAATATTTATTATGTCCACCTTTTCTTGTAATTTTATGGATTCCTGTGACATTTTACCCATATTTCACTTTCACAGCACCACTTTTTCTTTTATTGGAAGACATTTTTACAATAATGTCCTTAGTAAATCAATAAAAAAGCAATACCAATGAGAATTCCTCCTTCTCTGATCAGAGAAGCCAGAAACAAGTGTACCATAAACAAAGATTTCTAGACTTCAAAGTATGCAGCTTCCAATTGGTGGAAATTTTCAGTGTGATGTTAATAAAGTTATGTTGGTAATGGGTAAAAATTTTGTACATACGTTATAGTGAACATGCATTAAGTAGACATGTAAGGATTGGTATTACTGGGCATACATAAAACTAAAACAGTTATCTAAATCAAACACTTCCCCATTGGATAACATTTAGCCTCCAGGGCCTTAATGAAGAGCTTTAACAATCCAAATGTAATGTATGACATAGCTTTAACTCTGCAGTTTGTTTGTATGCTGCTTTAATTTGTTTCTAATGCAATAGTATTAGCTTCTTCAGCCTGTTCGAATAACTTTTTTTTTCTTTCAGTTTTTTAATCCTTCCCACAGCACATCTGATTTCCTTTTCTTTCTCTGCTTGCTGACTTTTCTGTTTTCCTAATGCTTCTTTACATTTGATGCAGCATTTAGTTTTATTATTTTGAATATATGTTGAATATGACACCTGATCATTATTTTTTAAATATAATGTTATTCTGTCCATCTACTTTACTCTTAGTACATTTGTACAGATTTTTCGGGTGAAGTTCCATCAGGAAATACACAAACCTATGGTTAGGCCTTTATTTTCATTTTTTTTTTTTTTTTTTTGTGCCTAGCCTAGGAACATTCAAAATTTTGAAAGTGTAATATTTTTGTGTCTGTCTACTCAACATGCAGTGTATTTATAGCTATTTTCATAATGAAATTCTATTGGAAAGTATCCAAATCTGCAGTCAGGCCTTTTCTTTTTCCTTTTTTTTTTTGTGCCTAGCCTAGGCCTGACTAAAAATTTTGAAAGTGTAATATTTTTTGTGTCTGTCTACTCAACGTACAACACATTTATACCTATTTTTACGGCGCAATTCCATCGAGGAAATACCGAAATCTGCAGTTAGGCTTTCCCCCCTAGCCTAGGCCTGGTTAAATATTTTGAAAAAAATGAAAAAAAAAAAAAAAAATTAAATAGCTCCCCAACAGAGTGGAAGTGCACTGACTGACATTCGGGAAATTATACAAATGTAATTTTAAATGCCCATACATCTCTTTATACTGCTTTGCTATAACATGAGCAAAAAGAAAACAAGAAAGATGACACCGAATTTTGGGTTGTAATGAGCAAATCTTGAATATTTTCTGATGCGAATTAAATTTATCAAAGTTATTCAAAGCCAATGCACCGGTTAGAAAAATATCAACCAGATTTCTTCAATTGATAAAACATCCAGAAATAGAAAACAGCTACTTTACTTGAAATGAAAACTAACAAACTGTGCATAAAAAGTTTCTTACAGCAGAAGGAAGGTATCGGAGACAGATTTTTAAATCAAACAGTTAAAAGAAATAAAGAAACATGATATAACTCTATGCCTAATGAGAAAATAAAAAAATATTCCTGGAAAAAACTATGCTAACGAAAACGAACTTTTTAAATGTCTCCCGGAAGACGAGACAGTGAGAAAAAATGCACAGAATTCCCATTAGAGAATTCTGTGCATTGCTTAAAGAGGATAATGCACCACATCTCATGGCATCCGGTGCTGAAAGAATTTCTTAAATCGTACATTTAGAAGCAAAGACATATAAAAAAAAAAAAAAAAAAACAGATTAAACATTGGCGCCCCTTAGCGGTGAAATTAGGCATTATTTTGGGAAGAAACTAGAGAGTGTTCATAGTTAGTAGTATCTGACCGAAAAATAAGTTTTTATATCGGGTTTTTAGTGCTGCAGATATTGCTGTAAACTGAAATGTGAGCTTATGCCCTCTAGTGGCAGACTTGTGCATTAAGAAAAATTTGAAATTATATGAGAAACATTTTGCAGCGGAAACACTCCCCAAAAAAGTAAGAATTTTTCAAATCAGATGCTTAGAAGCAGGAATATTGACAAAAATAAGATATACACCCCTGGCGGGAAAAATATGCCCTATTTCAAGCAGGAGGTGTTTTCAAAACGTTTTCTGAGGTGAGCAGTATCGGTCTACGAAAGAATTTTTTTCTGTCGACTTTTTCAGAAGCTCAGATTTAGCTGCAAGTACATGAGAAGCAGAAATAAATGCTTACGCCCCTGGTGGTCAAACGATACTTTATCAAAACTTAGAAATTATATGCAAAACATTTCTCATTAGGAGCAGTATCCAATGCAGAAAGAATTTTTCAAATTGGAGTTTTAGAAGCAGAGATATCAGGGAAACTCAAGTTACCTTTGCGCCCCTAGTGGTAAATCTATACAATACTTGAAAAACGTGAAACTATATGCGAAACATTTTGTACCAGAAATGCTCTCCAACAAAGAAATAATTTTTCAAATCGTACTCTTGGAAGCAGAGATATCAACAAAAATAAGATATACATCTACGCCCCTCTGGCAGGAAAACTGTGCTCTATTTTAAGCAGGAGGTGCTCTCAAAACGTTTTCCGAGGTGAGCGGCATTGGTGGTCTAAGAAATCATTTTTTCAGTCAACTTTTTCAGAAGCTCGGATTTTGCTGCAAATACATCAGAAGCAGGAAAAAACACTTACGCTCCCTGGTGACCAAATCCTACTTTATCAAAATTTTGAAATTACATGAAAAACATTTCTCATCATGAGCAGTATCCGATGCAGAAAGAATTTTTCAAATCTGAGTTTTAGAAGCAGAGATATCGGGGGAAACGCAAGTTACCTTTACACCCCCTAGTAGCAAATCTATGCATTACTTGAAAATGAAACTGCGCCTAAAATAGTCGTTAAAATGGCATCGAAAGGAAGAAATTTTTTTTCAATTTGATATTTAGAAGCAAATATACGCAATAAAATGCATTTTAAATTTGATATCTGCATTTACACCCTCTAGCGGCGAAGTTGCGCATCCAAAAAACTCTGAATGCCAGGATCATCATTCTCACATTTTAAGCTTCTCAATGCAAAAAGAATTTTTCAAATCGGACTAATAGCTGCAGAGATATGGTGTCCACGGGCGGACAAACAGATAACATATACACGATCTTTTTTACAAAAGACGTGCTAATTACCCGCCAACTACTTCCATTTGTGGCATCATCTGCGGTAAATTCCTGAGGTCCCGGAGATTGCAGTCACATTTATTATGACTTGGAACGATTTACAAGCAGCAGGGTTTATTATGACTTGGAACGATTTACAGTTTTGGAATCGTACTGATCAAAACCTGTTCGAACATCATTCCTGCTGGCAGATAGCAGTACATGCGAATTCATCGATTTGTGGCATCATTGACACGTTGCAGCCCAATAAGGACCGGTTTAAACATAGTGTTTGCTTCGTGATGGATTCCCATCATTCATGAAGAAGCACAGAAGTCCATGTCTGCGACATTATCATGAGGTTTCATCAACATCGTACTTCACGATACATCGCATCGCGAAGGATAACACATCGTAGTACCGTTAGCTAAAAAAATCGGAGCCTCAATGTAAAACTTAAACCGTTTTTTCACGATGTACACCGCCCAGCGACGAATTTTTCTGCGAAGCAAACAAGCAGGTTATTGGTTACGTTCGACAAAAAGACCTTACTGTCAAACCAGAGTTGAGAGAACCGCAGTTGACAAAGTGTCAGGCGGAGTCAATGAACGCTGAAGGGGAGAATGGCACTGGGAGAACGGTATCACAGTGTGTCCCTTGAGAACTTGTCTGAAGGAAGGAAATGACATCATCGTCATTGGCAAAGACTTCTCCTTTTTTAGCTCAAAGCTGATATTTGATTTTTACAGGGTAAGGCACAAAGAGGGAAAAAATAAAAAAAATAAAAAATAAAAAAAAATAAAAAATAAAAATTGACATTGACCTACAACCTTAAGTTTGTGACCTTTCCTTGACTTTTGTGACCTGGTAAGACAGTGTTGATTGAAATGTTGATCTACTGCTGGATGGTGTCCCTTCACCCAGCAGTAGATTGATTTTCTTGTGGGTGATATACGAGGATAGATACAAAAAAAAGGTTACAAGGGTCATAAAAAATGATTGATTAACAATAGACAGAAAATTCAAAAGGGAATTATGAGGCATACTTGCCAATCACTTTTCCACATAATCACCAAATCTGTTCAGGCATTTATCGGAACGCATGCCCAACTTGTTTAACCCGGCTCGGTAGAAATCACGTCCCCGCCCATTGATCCAGTTCTCGGCAGCTGTTTTTTCACATCACTGTCGGAAGAGAACCTTCTTCCAGATAAGTGTTCCTTCAATTTCGGAAAAAGGAAGTCACTGGGTGCCAAATCTGGGCTGTATGGGGGGTGGCTCCAGACTTCCCACTTGAACTTTTGCAGCAATTCTTGAGTTTTGCGTGCAGTATGGGGCCTGGCATTGTCATGCAGGAAGATGACACCATCACTCAACATGCCAGGCCGTTTGCGTAGGATGGCTTCAGTAACCTTGTCAAAGTGGCACAATAACGATCGGCATTAACGGTATGGCCACGCTCCAGATACTCGATAAGGATAACACCGCATGCATCCCAGAATATGGTTGCCATAACTTTACCGGCAGAATGTGTAACCTTAAACTTCTTTTTCGTTGGTGATTCAGCGTGTTTCCACTCCATACTGGCTCTTTTGGTTGTGGGGACGAAGTAATGAAGCCAAGTTTCGTCCCCAGTAACGATGTGATCAATGAACTGCTGGCCGTCGGCATGGTAACGCTGTAGAAATGTGAGGCTGCACATCATTCGTGTGGCTTTCTGCTCCTCGGATAACGCACGTGGTACCCAGTGGGCACAAACCTTGGAATATCCCGAAACATCAGAAACGATATGCTGAACGGTACCATAGCTGAGTCCCAGCTCTGACACCATTGTACGCACAGTTACTCGATCATTTTGAATCATTTTGTCAACTCGTGCCGTGTTGATTTTTGTCGTTGACGAGCTTAGACGGCCGCTCGCTGCCCTGTTGCGGTTTTCCACATCCTTGCCCGATTGAAAAGAGCGACACCATTTTGCTACATGTTGTCGGCTGATTGCTTCTTCACCATAAACTTCCACCATTTGACTGTGAATTGCAGATGCGGACACATTCTTTGCCCATAAGAACAAAATTACGGCTCGCACCTTCAAGTGGGACCACTTTTCTAAACGTCTTGCCATTTCAATCGCTCTCACGCATATGCGAACTTGCACTAACTTCCCAAACAACCGCTGTCAAACAACTAGCATCATCTGTCTCCACTCTGGGCAACAAATGTACCCTCCACACTAATTACTTTTCCAATGCTGCTGCTTGTAACCTTTTTTTTTTTTTTTTGGATCTATCCTCGTATATATCAACCCACAAGAAAATGACATCAAAAGTTGCAAAGAAATACTACAAAGAAATATGAGCACAAGCTCAGATGCGGAGATTGAACTATGCTCCGATATAAGACACAAAATATATTAAAAACACAAATTCAAAAACATTCAACTCATCCACCCCATCAAACGACCCGCAACAGCCGAAAGAAATAATAAACCCAAAAAAAATAATGAACCAAGAAAAACATCAAAAATATATCGAAAATTTAGCTGTCATCATCAGGAAGGCCCCAGCTAAATATATGGCCTTTCTTGGTTCATTATTTCTTTTGGGTTTATTTTTTCTTTCGGCTGTTGCGGGTCGTTTGGTGGGGTGGTAGAGTTGAATCTTCTTGAATTTGTGTTTTTAATATATTTTGTGTCGTGTATGTATGTGTATATATATATATGACTGAAAACACCAGGACTAATTTTTTTTTAAAGTAGTATTTTTAAAAAAATTAAGTCTTGGTGTTTTCAGTTTTTAATTTGATTTTTCTTTGATGCAGCCTTTTGGCACTTTAAAACTTCAAAAATATTTTTAACTCTTGCCTTGTTTACATTTTTGTCTAACATTGTTGGCAATAGAGCATGTGCATGCATAAAGGGTGTTTTACCAGAATATTGTGTAACACCCCCAAGGTTATTCAATATACACTGCTGGACAATTGCTAAGGACGGATCATAAACGGCTATATAGTGCATAAAAAAGTAAGTGTGGTTGGATGCCAAGTGAAATAAAATAATGTCAGAATGCCAGGACATTACAAGAAAGACAATTTATTGTGCTCTGAAATCCAGAAGGCTTTGGAACGTGTTCAAGGGACAAACAGGCCATTTTGTGCAGAATACGTAAACGTGAAAAAAATGCAATTACCGTCCGCAGGCGTTCCGGCGTAAGATGTCAATACGGGATATGGCCACCATGGAGGGCGATGCAAGATTCCACACGTCGTGTCATGCTTTGCACAACATTATCAAGCAGCTGTTGGGGTAATTTATCCCATTCCTCTGTCAGTGCACGGATGAGGGTGTCCTTGTTTATTGGAGGGCATTGGCGACCAGCAAGACTCCTCCCCAAAGCATCGCACACATTTTCAATGGGATTCAGATCTGGAGAACGTGCTGGCCATATGAGGCATTGAATATCCTCGCTCTCAAGACACTCCTGGACAGCGACTGTTCGATGACATGTTGCGTTGTCGTCCATGAAAATGAATCTATCACCGACAGCACCACGGAACATGCGAACATGAGGTAGCAGAACACCATTAATGTATCGTTGGCCAGTCATAGTCCCAGTTGGAAGCACATAATAGAGGGAAGTACGGCCATTGATCATGATGCCAGCCCATACCATGACACTACATGTCAGATATCGGTCCCTTTCCTGTATGTTTGCTGGACAATATGCAGTACCACTATCACGCCAGATCAGTTGTCGTCGACAATCAGACGATAGACTGTATCTACTCTCATCTGAGAAGAGGACAGCAGACCAGTCGTTATCAGTTCAATTGCGATGTTGATGGCACCATTGCAAACGGGCGGTACGGTGACGTCTGGACAATGGGATGCACACAACAGGACGGCAGGCGTATAATCATCCTTCATGCAAACGTCTGGCGACAGTTTTTCACGAGATCTGCTTGCCAGTAGCAGCCATAAACTGATTTGCTACCTCACTAGCTGTGCTGCGCCGGTGTCTTTTTGTTGATAGCACTATGTACCGATCTTCTGCAGGTGTCGTACTGCGAACACGACCTCCCCCGTGATGTTTGCTACACTCTCCATTTGTTTGAAATGATTTCCAAAGCCTTGAAACAACACTGTGGCTGACGTCGAACTCCCTGGCAACATCTGTTATTTTTCGCCCTTCTTCAATCTTGCCAATAATACGGCCACGCGTAAAATCATCTAGGTGATGTCGGGAAGACATACTGAAAATTGCTAGTTCATCAATTGATTCTTTCCCTTTCAACTTTGCGTTTGAACAACAACGGTCAATACGCGTCAAATCCTTTATATCTCTTATCAGCGCTATGACGTCACGAACAAGTTCGGCAATCCAAAATTTGCATACGCATAACTACAACATGTCTTACTGTATCCCGCACTTATGCTAATTTCCACATTTTCCTGCCTTCCATTTTATGGTTGCTATCGTTGCTATTGTCATCCGTCCTTAGCAATTGTCCGGCAGTGTACTTATGCATGCACAGGGTAACCAGACATTTGGAGGACATACCCTCCTTTTCTTACCATGTCTTGCTGTCCTCCAGGCGTTAAGGGAAATAACTCAAATATCTGGCTTTTTCAATAAGGAATAATTCAAATACATTTTGATCAAATTCTTCCATTGTAATCATATATCCTATCAAGCTACCACTAAAATGTAGTCATTCATTTCTGGATTCTCGACTGTGCCCTCCCTCCTCCCCTGGTCAATTTATTCCACCAATCCTGCAGCTGCCTGCTGTAGTGCATCACTTCCGAGTCAACAGCGCAGAGAAAACGCACCAATGCACATCAGTCTGTCTGTCATTCATCACACATGGATGCTGCCGTGTGGTGTAGTCATGTAAACGGCCAGCTCATACTGCTTGTTTTGTGTGCTGCAAGCTGTTGCTGCGAGTTTTTTCTACTTATAAATCAAGTTTCTTAATCAGTGAGGGGTATACTGCTAGTTAAATACAATTTGAAAGACATGTCATGCTCTGAATTTCACAAATATTTGTTAAAGAAACCCGATCTACTGAAAATTATCTCTTTCAGTGAAAAATGTATAAGTAAAAATGTTTAGCAGACTAAAATCTTTCTTTTTTAAAGTTTTACATATATACACTCTCAAACTGTAAAATTTAAATACAGAGTATGTGCATTTATATTTTTGTACAAATTTATTGTCCTTTTCCTCGAAATGTCTTTTTTTTAAAATGAAAATGTCCTCCCTTTCCAAAAAATCATATTGTCACCCTGTGCATACATGCATTATGCCAAAATAGAGACAATACTGATTCATGTCTTGGGAATTCCCATGCGTGTAGGTTGCTGCATGCCGATTACAGTCCTGCTGGAGAAGAGCAAAAGTGAGTTGCTGAGTGTGTTGTACCGGATGCAAGAAGTTTGTATGAAATTCAAACTGAGTACAAATAAGGGAAATTCCGAAGTTATGGTTTTTGAGCAAGGAACTAACTGTCAGTACTGAATGAAAGTTCAGTCTAAATGGAGTTCAACCAGGTGAACGAGTTTGTGCATTTAGGAAGAATGTTTGACAGAGAGAACAGATTAGATGGTGAAATCACTAGGAGAGTTAATTCAGCTTTGAAGTCATAGCAGGGTTCCCACTCAACAGTAATAAAACAAATTCCCTGACTTTTCCAGGTTCTCCAGGTGGTTTTTAAGTTTTCCAGAGTGGCATGTTGCAAAGAATTGTTACATTTCATTCCATTCCATTCATTTTTCTTACCAAAGCACACACTTGTAAATTCTTTAAGTAATTTGTCTTTATAAAATTACCTGCTTTTCATTAATAACAACAAACTGTGCACATTATTTTCTGTATCAAAGTTCCGTGAACTTTTGTGAATATTACCCACACGGAATTTGTAAATACATTCCCATAGAAACAGGTCATATGTAAGAAAAAATCTATCAGTTGAATAGTTTCAGTTTTTCTATAACACAATGCAGCTAAGCTTAATGATGGAATGGCTCTGTTCAAAGAAACATGTTTCAAGAGAACCAACAGACAAAGGACTTTGATCCATCATTTGGCTGGTTCTCTTGTGAAGTGTTTCTTCAAGCAGGAGTCATTGTGCCTAATTGTTCCATGTTATAACAACTGCATGCAGAAATTGAACAAAAGCTTAATAACTGGCCAATTTTAAAAATTTAGGGTTTTTTGCACCTTTTTTTTTTAGAGAATAAAGGAAACACTTAATATAACTGAAAGTAAGATCTACCAAATTCTAGGCAGGTAGTAGTAATTGCAAGCAAAAGTTTGAAATCCTGAAAAAATAAGTTTTTTTGGCAAAATAAAGTATCCATTGATTTTTACAAAAAAAAAAAAAGTATTTTCCCTGATTTTTTCAAACAAGGGTAATTTTCTTTGATTTTTGGAACCATTTTCAAATTCCCTGAGAATTCCAGGTTTTCCAGGTTGAGTGGGAACCCTGCATAGATACTTTAGAAGGATTTCACAGGACAAATGGGTTATCAAAAAGGTGCTGAATGGCTGCATGTGAAACTATAATTGTTCCTTTTCTAGTGTACAATAATTAAACTTAATTGCTGCAGAAGAGGCACAGGAGTTGTTTATGTGGAGTAAAGATACATTAGTACTTTGGAAGGGGGGGGGGGGGGGTTGGTGTGACAAGATGGGTTCTGATGATATGAGGAATGAAGATGTGTTACAGCTGTGTAATGTGAAATAAAATGTAGTTACTATGGTGGAGACTAATACTTAGAGTAGGTTTTGACCAAGTTGAAGGATGGGTGATGAGGTTCTAACAACAATAATTTATATGGCCCAAGTGACAGGAATGAAAGGTAGAGAAAAGCTGAGAAACCCATGGAAGGATCATATGGAAAATAAGGAAGAAATATTTCTTATAAAAACATAGGGTATTCATATAATTATTCAAGCAGCAATCAGAATACAAATTTGAATTGCTTTAGTTTACTGTCACAGGGCTTGAAAAATATCTGAAAAGTTACATGCCCAGCTGGGCATGTGCAGAAAATATTTACTTGCCCAGAAGTAAAATCTACATGCCCAGAAAAACTTATCTTTTAAGATAACAAAACAGAAGCCTCATTTTTTTTTTTTAAGTTAAAAATTGTGATAAAATTTTTATACATCTTTTGCATGGCCATTTTGAAGTGTCTGTATTAAATGCACAAAAGCATATATCTCAAGTTTTAAGAAAAGTAATCGATGGCATTTGAGAAATTTAGTGATGATGCTATGTTCAAGAATTTTTAATATATATCCTGTGTTTTGCAAAAAAAAATTAAATAATCATAGTTAATTGTATAGCAGTTTAAGTAGTTTAACAACAATTTTGAATGTGAAAATTATTTACCTTTTTCTCTTGTGCAAACAGAAGTAATTTTGCATCATAAAATATCCCAAGACTTGTTGTTTAGAAACAAAGGCAATCCCTATATCTTTGACTACTGTAGTATGAACTTATATAGTTATCAAACGTATATCACCACCTGACACCCCATATCCTTGAAAAAATTGCTAGTGATATCAGCAATTTTAGGATGGTTTTTGCAAACAGTGCACCACATAATAGTCTTGTCGTCATTTGACTTTAGCCAATTAAATGTTTTTATCCAAGATTCCTCAACTGTGCGACAGTGTTTTTTTTCGTACACTTTATCATCATAGCCCGCTTGCGCAAGTTTTCATTTTGCCAACGATGTACACTGCTGGCCACCCAAAATGCAACACCAAGAAGGAAACATCTGATTGGCCTGAAATTCGCAGCATGCGTCGCCAGCGAGAGGACATGCAAACGATCATGCACAGAAGGTGGGGTGTAAGTAGTGGAAGTGTGTTGTGCTGCTGGACCTGTGCGTGGGAAGCTTCCTGATGCCTCGTCGCAGAATATGGCAGTCATTCCAGCAAGTTTCGGAGTTTGACAGAGGACAAATAGTGGCTTATTGCGACAGCGGTTTATCGTACCGAGACATCGGCGCCCGTGTGGGATGACATCCAGCCACAGTGAGGTGAGCATGGATTCGGTGGGTGCAGGAGGGACGAACGGACCGGCATGTTGTGCGGCGAGCATTGGCGGCAGCGCAGGAATTAGGGTGTGTTGCGCTTGCGCAACAACCTGTGCCAGCACGTACCGTTCGACGTCGTCTGCAGGAGCGGGGACTTTTCGCACGGCACCCATTGCTCCAATTACCATTGACATTACACCACCGGCGAGTGCGGCGGCAGTGGGCCGTTGAACGCCGCACCTGGAATATGGAATGACATGACACTGTCTTCTCCGACGAATCCCACTTCTGCCTGCAACACCACGATGGTCAGATCCGCGTGTGGCGGCACCACGGGGAGACTTTATGACGTCTGCATTATGTATCGCCATAGCGGTCAGTCGCCTGGCATTACGGTTTGGGGCGCAAATTGGATATGACACCCGAACCCCTCTGGTACGCATCTCCGACGTTTTGGAGCCTGTAGTCCTCCCTTACTTGCAGGACCTGCCAGCAGCCACGTTTCAACAGGACAATGCGCGCCCGCACGTGGCACGCATTCCTGCAACGATTCTTCACGGCCCAAAAGGTGTCACTGCTGCCGTGGCCCACCCGTTCTCCTGATATGTCGCCCATCGAACGAACACGTCTGGTCGCTGATCGGCAACCGAGTGGCCCAGCAAGCACCACCCGAGGCTGCGCCTGATGAACTGTGGCAACGCGTGGAAGCAGCTTGGACCGACATACCCCAAGCCCACATCCAAAGCCTCTTTCGTTCGATGCCGGAACGTGTAGCGGCCGTTATTGCCAGCCATGGGGGCCACACGAACTACTGATGTCTGCGTGTTTTGCAAGTCGCACGGGCCTGTAAGCTCAATCGTTTCATCTTTGTATCTGTTGTTATGTGTCCAGTAAATCTGGCTTTGCTATCTCGTGTCCTTCTTGGTGTTGCATTTTGGGTGGCCAGCAGTGTAGAATACAATTCTGAAATTAAGTCACTTAACCATGCGAAAGATGAATTTGTAATTATCACTGACAAATCGGGAATTTCACATAATTGCTTACTATGAGATATACTGTCATTGCCGGATTTTTTTCCAAAAAAAAACATCTTATGTCCATTACTAAATACAACTTATATTCGCAGCTTACGTGAACTACTGTTCTCTCAGATAAACTAAGTTATCGGCGTCAGTAATTTTCGCTGTTCTCCCGATTAAGTGGAACGCATTGTGCAGGCTCATTCTTGAATGAAACTCAGCTTTTGTTTCAGTAGTACCGCTGTCAGTTCATGTGTGTGGGTGTGCGTGCGGAAGATTCTGCTTACTTCTCCCTCACTCGCGCAAGTTATACCAGGGACCCCACTCCACCTGTGGCTGTGCAATAAATATTCCGTTGTCACTCCATCCCTATAAAGCACGGCTTTTTTGCCCATCAGTCTGCATCCTCCTGTTTGATGGCAGTTTACGCATTTGGCCACTAAACACTGTAGGCTAGTTTCATTAGAGGCATGCATCCTGTCATTAACTGTAAACAACATCTGGAGCAAAACTATGTATGGCATAATATAATTGAAGCACTATTCTTCTGGCCTTGGCACTCATTCCGTAACAATAATACAACTTCTGGTGATTTGCAGTAAAATGAAAAACATGCGATGACCGTCTTCTTTTCTAGAGTAGAAAATTTGTCATTCCAAACTTTTTTCTCTTTAAATCTACTTGCCCAACCGGGCAACTAGATTTCATTTTTATTTGCCCAGGCCAATAATTTACATTCCCGGGCATTTTGGGCATGGTGTTTTTCAAGCCCTGTGTCACCATGTATCGTCATATCAGAAAACTTGAAAATTACATCACCCTGAAGTGGAAATCAAACCAGCATCTCCTGATTTCTTTTCAAGCATGCTATCAGTTATACCACCCAGGATAATGAAGTTCCAAGTAACTGAAGCTAAGCATTTATCTCTTAGGAATCTCAACAACTTCAGATTTTTGCTAGTTGAAGCAATGTGATGCTTCATTATAGCATATTAAATCACCTTATGTTTAATAAATATCTTGACTTTAATTTCCATATCTGAGGTACTGGTCTTGACACCAAGAGATAGTTACTTATTTACAAATTAGCAATTTCTTGACCAGAATAATTAAGAAATACAAAATGGAGGTACTAAATTGAAGGGGGGGGGGGTATCAGGGTCACAAAAGGTAAATTTTGTAGGAGAGCAATTTGAAAGTTAGAAAGACTCACAGCGAACAGAATTTCAGAACCATAGAATTTATGTCTTGAAAATATCAAAGGACCATATGTTTTAAGCAAAAATATGCATTAATGTTTCTACTTTCACCATAAATATTGTTGCAAATGAGTTAACAATTACATCATGCAATGGACGCTGATAATTTTTCCCTGGAATTATTAAAAAAAATGGTTATTATGTGACCAAAATATTAAAGTTTGTATTTCAGCATGTTGTTTACATCATACAGTATTAGAAAATGCTCAGTTAACAGTACAAAATTTAACACTAGGTACTGTTTAAAGTAATTTACTATAACAATGTCATTTTATTGATTATGCTAATAATCATAATAATAATGTTTGCTTTTCTTTTAATTCAAAACTAATGACACTTGAAGCTGTTATGTTCCTTGAGTACTGCAAACTACAGTTTAACAATAAAAACACTTTTATTTACACAGGGTTACTGTTTTAATGGATGCCTTTTTCAGAACCCATAAAGTACCATGGCTGAATTCACTGATATCTGAAGCATGAAGGCAAGAAAGATTGCTTTTAGTATTGTTTCCAGCATTGCTTTATAAACGACAAAAGTTATTACAATACCATCTAATCATCATCAGTATCAGCTGCTGAATGTAGAGTGGTTGTGAGTGAGCTGAAGAATTGCTGAGCATCCGGTCTACATAATTGCTTCAGATGGTGGATGTAGTAATATCAGGGATCATAGCAAACTTCTGGAAAATTTTAGGTAGGAATTTTAGGACTTTTTAGAAAAATTTTAGGAAAATTTTAGGAGTGCATTTCAATAAAAACTAGATGTATATTTGTATACATCTAGTAAAACAACTTTGTATAGATTGTAAAGAGTTTGCTTCACACCCTTCAACCATATATACTGATAGACTGTGCATGACATCAAAATTTCTGGCTCCAACATAAAATCACATGACAACAGTCAAAAAGATGGGTTACACCTGCTGTGCTTATGGTTGCTCTGAGCGATATAGTAAAGAAAGTTCTATGATTTTTCATGGGTAAGAAACGAATTAAATACCTAAGTCAATAAAGTTCAATTACTTAACCAGAAACTTGCAGCTATTGATATAAAAATATAGTAACTTAAGAAAAAAATGGAATGCATGTTCCAAATTCTTCGCAAATGTTCATCACATTATAAATCACAAAATGTAAACAACCCGATCATGCATGCATATAAGCTCATAAGTAAACTTACCTGAAGAGTTTTCATTATATATGAGGCGCATTCACATAATACACCGAAAACACTGAAGTTCTGCAGCGTAAATTAGTAATCATAACAGCATTTTTACACGAAATTTGGAGTCTGATGATGACGTGCCCAATGTTTGAGCCATGGCGGCTTTGATGCAGCTATTGCCAATGCGCAGTCCATTAGTATATATGGTCGAAGTTCACACCCAAATTTTTTGCATAACGTCTAATGTCTAAAGTTTAAGTATGATTTACTTCTAATGTTCAGTTCTTATCTTTTCACGTGTTATTATCATATTCAAGTATATTTACCACATTCAAGTTTCACTGTGAACATTAATATGCTGTTGAACCAGAAGCAATTCACGATTTTCACAGTAAAGTTTTCAAGTTTCACATTAAATTATAATATCCTAAAAAAGTAATTGAAAACCAAGAACTATGTACAATTGTTCACTGAATTACTTTTTTCATATTATTGTTTTAACCTTTTCCTGATAAGCCTATCTTTTTTTGCTTCCACCACAACTAATTTACTTTCAGTTTTCTTTATTTCAGCTGAACTTTTTTTTTTTTTTTTTTCGATTGGAGGTTTTACGACCACCGTGAGCAACTCAATGGGTTATAAGCAGTCGCCCGTCCCTAATTTAGGGTCACTGGTTTCACGGAAAGGAGAGAGCCAGTGCCGTAAGACAAACACAACATCCATGCCTGACCGGGATTCGAACCCGAACCCCTTACGGACGAATGATCAGTGGCCAACGCCTTAGACCACTGCGCCACCGGGGCGGCCAGCTGAACCTTGTATGATCAAGTTAGAGGCAACTGCTATTTCAACAGTATTTTGTTTTTCTACAGCTTTTCTCATTCTTTCTGTTCCCTCTTGAATTACTGCTAGGGAGGCTTCTTTATCTTTTTTAAGCCTATTTATTTCTGCATCATTTTCTTTTATTTTGTCATCAAACTCAGCTTTTCTTTTTTTCTCTAGCTGCTTTTCCCTCTCTTTCTGCTTCCTTGCTTTTACCTTTTTTTATTCTTCTTCCTTCAGCTTATCAACATACTCTTTATAAAATTTATGTGAATCACGAACACTATTTAACAAATTTCTTGTTATGGGAACTTTACTTACACATCCATAGTGTTTAATGGCCCCTTTAACTATTCTTAATGATGTTATAGTTGAGTCATTTAAGTTAGCCTTGTCCTTCCTTAACAGAGCAGTGTTAACCAAAAATCCCCTTTCTGCATCAGCATTACCATGAGGTAAAACTAAAATTGACTTGATGAGTTTAGCAAGATTTGAGTATTTTTCTTTTCCGCTAGAGTCTTTAATACTAAATATATTATGCCAGTAATGATCAATCCGCACTGGAATATGCCCTTCCTCTGAAAATTTCATTAGTTCATCTAGAGTTGGCTTATTGCAATTTAAAAGTTTCCAATCTTCTCTTACTCTATCAATTTGTTCCTCAGAAAGATGCAAAACACTTGAAATTCTGGTTATTTCCGAAAGTCCTTCAGTGACTGAAAGTTGAGTTGACTCTTTCTTTGGTTCTTTTACCTTTTAAACTTCTATGTCTCTTAGCTTTTGATTGCAGAATGGCAAATTTGACTTTAAATATTTTGTGGTTGCAATTAGTGATGATCTTACATCTAAGAGAAATAATTTCTGCCTGGTCTGAACATTCCTGAGGTGATTTTTTGTCTTCATACCAACTTCTAACTCCCCTAGTTTTTTCCATGAATTTTTGTTTTCAAAATCTACATTATTTAGGTCTTCTCCAAATTTCCCTGCAATAACATCATCTTGGATAAACTGAGCCATAACATTCCTCATCAAAGTATTTAAATCAGAATATAACTGGTGTATTTTTGGTTCTTCACTCTGATAACATAATGAAAACTTTTCAAAATTTTGGTGTGAAAATGAAATTAATGCTAAATAGCAAGGAGTTAGCTCATTTTTCAGGAAACAGTGAATTATTTTATACCTTGCCGAATTGCGTAGTTGTTTTTCAAATATTTTTTGAGATGGCAAGAAGTTTAAAAAATATTCTGTAATATTTATCCATTGATCCAAGAGCCTCTGGGCTACAGAACCAACGGTTAACCATCTGTTGCTGACATGACGCAAAAGAAATTTGGCTGTGACCAATGTTATATCCTCGACAGATTTATAATCCTCTCGTCTTGCAGCACTACTCTTTAAAAAGTAATGCATATCAGTAGCAAATTCGTCAAAATCTATATTTAAGCTTGTCAAAAAAATTTTAAATGCATTACTAACAACATGCAGGTTGCAAAAACCTAGTTCCAAAGATTTCTGGCCCGTTTCTTGTTTTACAACTTCATTGAATTTGCGTAAAAAGCACTTATTTACATTTGGGCTGTCCATGGATACACAAATAATTCTGTTCAACGAAATATTGAAGGATGATAACACATCAAGAATTTCTTTTAGCAAAATATCTGCTGTTGCATGACCCAGAAAAACGCTCGTTAGGTATCAGCAAGAAACTGAATTTATTTCTGAAGACCAGTACCTGAGATACACATCCAACTGCCGTTTCACTTGTGTATTTGTAGTTTCATCAAATGCTATAGTAACCTTTCCTGGGCTACTAGATGCAATGTCTTTTTTCAAATCCTCTTCAAAATATTTTGACAATCCATGTGATATCACATAAGCAACTTTTTTCTTTAAGTTGCATTTTGGCTGCAATAGCAGAATCAGGAAACATTTCTTTGAAAAGTTAAACTGTTTCAGTGCATGAAACAAGACATATTGTCCTTAGCAACTTTCATGGCCCATAATGCTTCGGCTTTAGCCAACTGTAAATCATGACTCAGTACTTCACTAATATTTGTTTTGGGCTGAAGATCCCGTCCTCCAAAGGCTTTCAAGGATGGACTTATTTCGAAATTTACTTTGAAATTTCTGCAAATTTTTTTTTCCTTTATGATGCGCTTTTACTTGTGAAAAGCAACTATTAGAAATATTGAAAATTTCTGAACACAATATACACTTAGCAGAAAATATTGTTTCAGTTGCAGAACACCATTCTTTCAACTTCACTCCGTCCAATTCTTTAGCGAGCCACGCATCTTGAAATTTCGTTTTGGATTTAGGCATCTTAAACACTTGTATTACTAACCAGAAAATGAAAGGGAAGTACAAAAACACGTTCCAATATTGCAAAACCAGACAACTTCCCGAAGTTTGGCTGCAAGGATGTCAGAAGATAGGAAAAAAAAAAAAGCAGGTCACCACTAGAGAACTGAACCTGCACACAGCACAGAGAACACCGTAAAAGACGCAAAACCAGAAACTATCATAGATGGGTTCCATTTCAACTCAGGCAGGGTCGCACATCATGGTCTCAGATTTCTCTAAAAAAATTAAGGGGTGTTCTTTGACTAAAATAAGGAGACCCATATTTTTCTTTCGGCAAGAAAAATTTTCCTTCGAGATAGAGGGTTTCAAATCTTGCACCGTCAAACAAGTCTCTAGAAAACGGTTATTTTTCCCAACTTCAGCCAGTCATTGCAGCAGAGTTAAAAAAGATATCGTGTTCTTGTATTTTTACATTGTGTGTATAACATATAATAATATATGGTGCTAATATTTGCTACACATCGCATGATTAAAATTTAAAAATCGCAAACTTTAGATTTTAAAAAAAAATTGAATTTTTTAAGTTTTTTTTAAACAGGTTTGGATGGAGTTTTTTCTATATTCGTTTTTTTCGTTAAAGACATAAATGTGCACTTTACTTGCAATTTTTTGTGTGTCTGTGAAACCGGGCTCGTTTTCGGCAGCGTTAAAAACAGCCGATTTTGAAAAATCTCTAACTTTTGCCAACGATTTTCTCAAAAGGCCATTTTTAAAATTCTGAAAATCCCTGTTTGATTATCAACAGGAGAATATCTGTGTAAATTTTCACGGACCTAAAAATGCTCGTTTCCGAGTTAGACGCGTTTGAATTCGGTTTGAAAGTCACGATTTCCCGTGTTCTAATGGCGCTCATTTTGCAAAAATCTCAGGCGCAAAGTACGTACGTATCTCTACCCGAATCAAAGCGTTAGATATTCTTTGCCCGAATGATGGAATGAGAGCATTGGGTCAGCTGGTCCTGGTTGGGTACATCCACCTCACCCTTTCCCTTCGAGTGATGACATGCCTATAAAACTGTCAAGGGGGGGGATAACCAATACATAAAGAAAATTCTTGCTGCTCCACTAACAAAGTTGAGTTGCGAAAGACAGCAGCAGCAGTTGTTTGTTTGTTTACGTATATACTTAAAAATCGCATAAGAAAAAGACTATGAAAGAGTAGAAAACTGTTGTGAAACAATTTTAAGAAAAGAGGTACGGCACGTGTACTGTAAGTTAATTTTGGATGGCTAAACAACCTCAAGTTTTTCTGGGAGTTGCTAATTGTAGGCTACTGTCAGAAGAGCAGTTGCTGTTTTGTTATAGTTGCTAAAATTAACTTCTCAGTTTTTCGTAATAGTAAAATAGGAGAGTTTATCCTCTGCGAACGGGGGAGAAGGTGCAATGCTCTTGACCTCGCTGCTGGGTTGACAGCGCTGGTCGCTGCAAACTCTGCTTACCTCTTCCAAAACGTAATAGCAATTGCCTAATCTACTAAATAAATAACAATTAACACATATGTGCTTTATTCATAAAATGTAAGTTGAGTATATTCCTGTTCAATCAGCTGATTTTACAAGTAAAATTCATATACAACTTATGCGCTTGTAATGGTGTAAAGATTTTTATCTATTTAAAACATATTCAAAGATTTCAATTTTTTAAAGGGGGGGGGATTGTGTTCGTAGTGATCTCCACCTGGGCCAATTTTATAAACCATGCACTGCCCATGGCTTCTGTTCCCTTAGAAGATAATCCTGGATCGATGGGAGACCAGCGGAGTTTTGACAACCTCCCTCTCACGTGGTGGTGAGGTGTCTCGTAGCTGTGAGCCTAAAATGTTTCAACTTAGTTGGCTGGTAATAAGAGAGGGATTCCATTTCAACTCTGGCAGAGTCGTACCATCACGTCTCAGATTTCTCTAAAAATTAAGGGGTGTTCCTTGATTAAAATAAGGAGACCCATATTTTCTTTCGCAAGAAAAAATTTTCCTTCGAGACAGAGGGTTTCAAATGTCTTCAACGCTAAACAAGCTCACTAAAAACCGGTTATTTTTCCTAATCTCAGTGAGTCATTGCAGCAGAATTAAAAAAGATCTTTTGTTCTGGTATTTTTTATTACATTGTGTGTATAACGTATAATAATATTTAATGCTAATATTTTTTACACATCGCATGATTAAAATTTAAAAAAAATTCGTAAACTTTGGTTTTTTAAAAAATTTAAATTTTTAAGATTTTTTTAACTGGTTCAAATGGAGTTTTTTTTTCATACTCGTTTTTTTGTTAAAGACATATAAATGTGCATTTTATTTGCAATTTTTTATGTGTGAAACTGCTAGTTTTCAGCGTTAAAAACAGCCGTTTTATTTTTGAAAAATCTCCGACTTTGCCAACGATTTTCTCAAAGCCCTTTTTTAAAATTCTGAAAATTAAATCCCTGTTTCATTATCAACAGGAGAATATCTGTGTAAATTTTCAGGGACCTAAAAACGTCCGTTTCGAAGTTAGACACGTTTGAATTTGATTTGAAAACCTACGATTTCTCCGTGTTCTAAAGGCGCAATTTTGGAAAATCTCAGGTGCAAAGTATGTATTTCTCTCGAATGAGAGCGTTGATCCGTCCACCTGACCCTACCCTGGGCGATAACACGCCTAAAAAAAAACGGTCTTGGAAAAAAATAACAAATCTATATATATAGATTTGAATGTATGTCTGCTAAACAAATTTACAGTTTTCAATTTAAAACCACCAAACTTGGTATACTATCTCATGGTACCCTAACTTAAACCGTAGACAGTTTTTGGAAGGGGTCAGAGCCCAGGGTCAAGGGCTCCACACAAAACTTCCATAAAATCTAGTTTTCAATTTAGAACCACCAAATTTGGAATACTATAGCATGGTACCCTAACTTAGACCGCAGACTGTTTTTGGAAGGGGTCGGAGCCCTGGGTCAAAGGGCCCCTACACAAAATTTCCGTAAAATATACTTGTAAACTATAGTGCCCTAACTGAGACCGTAGATGGTTTTTGGAAGGGGGTAGAGCCCTCTGGGTGGGTGGGAGCCCGTGGTCAAAGGGCCCCACGCAAAATTTCCGTAAAATCTAGTTTTCAATTTAGAACCATCAAATTTGGTATACTTTTTTCTTGGCACCCTAACTTTGTAAAATATTTTACGAAAATTTTGTAGGGGTGGGGGCTTGACCCCGGGTTCCGACCCCTTCCCAAAACCGTCTAGTCAAAGTTAGGGTGCCAAGAAAAAGTATACCAAATTTGATGGTTCTAAATTGAAAACTAGATTTTACGGAAATTGTGCGTGGGGCCTTTGACCAGGGCTCCCCCTTCCAAAACCATCTACGGTCTAAGTTAGGGTACCATGAAATAGTATACTAAGTCTGATGGTTCTAAATTGACATACATTCAATTCTCTCTATATATATATAGATTTGTTATTTTTTTTCTTAAGACCGTTTCTTAGGCATGTTATCGCTCAGGGTAGGGTGAGGTGGACGGATCCAACACTCTCATTCGAGTAAGAGAAAACGTACTTTGCGCCTTAGATTTTTCCAAAATGGCGCCTTTAGAACACGGAGAAATCGTAGGTTTTCAAACCAAATTCAAACGCGTCTAACTCGGAAACGGGCGTTTTTAGGTCTGTGAAAATTTACACAGATATTCTCCTGTTGATAATAAAACAGGGATTTAATTTTCAGAATTTTAAAAAAGGGCTTTTTTGAGAAAATCGTTGGCAAAGTCGGAGATTTTTCAAAATCGGCTTGTTTTTAACGCTGCAGAAACTAGCAGTTTCACAGACACATAAAAAATTGCAAATAAAGGGCACATTTGTATGTCTTTAACAAAAAACGAGTATAGAAAAAAACTCCATTTGAACCAGTTGAAAAAAATCTTAAAATTTCAATTTTTTTAAAAATCGAAGTTTACGATTTTTTAAAATTTTAATCATACGATGTGTAAAAAATATTAGCATCACATATTATTATATGTTATACACACAATGTAATAAAAAATACCAGAACAAAATATCTTTAATTCTGCTGCAATGACTCGCTGAAGTTAGGAAAAATAACCGTTTTTTAGAGAGCTTGTTTGACGGTGGAAGATTTGAAAACCTCTGTCTCAAAGGAAAAATTTTTCTTGCCGAAAGAAAAGATATGAGTCTCCTTATTTTAATCAAGGAACACCCCCAAATTTTTTTAGAGAAATCTGAGAACGTGATGGTACGACCCTGCCAGAGTTGAAATGGAATCCCTCTCTTGTTACCAGCCAACTAAGTTGAAACATTTTTGAAAGCTACCTAGCTTTTGAGACACCTCACCACCACGTGAGGGGGGGTGTGTGTCAAAACTCCGCTGGTCTCCCATCGATCCAGGATTATCTTCTAATTGAACAGAAGCCATGGGCAGTGCATGGTTTATCGTGGCCCAGGTGGAGATCACTACGAGAACACAATCCCCCCCTTTAAAAAAAATTGAAATCTTTGAATATGTTTTAAATAGATAAAAATCTTTACACCATTACAAGCGCATAAGTTGTATATGAATTTTACTTGTAAAATCAGCTGATTGAACAGGAAATATACTCAACTTACATTTTATGAATAAGCATGCACGCGTATGTGTTAATTGTTATTTATTTAGCAGATTAGGCAATTGCTATTACGTTTTGGAGAGGAGGTAAGCAGAGTTTCGGCAGCGAGCGCTGTCAACCCAGCAGCGAGGTCAAGAGCATTGCACCTTCTCCCCCGTTCGCAGAGGATAAAACTCTCCTGAGCGAATATTTTACTATTACGGAAAACTGAGGTTAACTTTAGCAACTATAACAAAACAGCAACTTTTTCTGGGAGTTGCTAATTGTAGACAGTAGCCTACAATTAGCAACTCCCAGAAAAACTCGAGGTTGTTTAGCCATCGAAAATTAACTTACGGTACACGTGCCTGCACTCTTTTTCTTAAAATTATTTCACAACAGTTTTCTACTCTTTCATAGTCTTTTCTTATGCGATGTTTAAGTATATAATGTAAACAAACAAACAACTTCTGCTGTCTTTCGCAACTCAACTTTGTTAGTGGAGCAGCAAGAATTTTCTTTATGTATTGGTTATCCCCCCCTTCTTGACAGTTTTATAGGCATGTCATCACTCGGGAAGGGTGAGGTGGATGTTCCCAACCAGGACCAGCTTGACCCAATGCTCTCATTCCATCATTCGGGCAAAGAATATCTAACGCTTTGATTCGGGTAAGAGATAACGTACGTACTTGCGCCTGAGATTTTTGCAAAATGGCGCCATTAGAACACGGGAAATCGTAGGCTTTCAAACCGAATTCAAACGCGTCTAACTCGGAAACGGGAGTTTTTAGGTCCGTGAAAATTTACACAGATATTGTCCTGTTGATAATCAAACAGGGATTTAATTTTCAGAATTTTAAAAAATGGTCTTTTTGAGAAAATCGTTGGCAAAGATAGAGATTTTTCAAAAATCGGCTGTTTTTAACGCTGCCGAAACGCGGAAACTAGCAGTTTCACAGACACACAAAAAATTGCAAGTAAAGTGCACATTTGTATGTCTTTAACGAAAACGAATATAGAAAAACTCCATCCAAACCTGTTTAAAAAAACTTAAAAAATTCAATTTTTTTTTTAAATCACAAAGTTTACGATTTTTTTAAATTTTAATCATACGATGTGTAGCAAATATTAGCACCATATATTATTATATGCTATATACACAATGTAAAAAATACAAGAACACGATATCTTTTTTAACTCTGCTGCAATGACTCGCTGAAGTTAGGAAAAATAACCGTTTTCTAGAGAGCTTGTTTGACGGTGCAAGATTTGAAACCCTCTATCTCAAGGGAAAATTTTTTCGTCGAAAGAAAAAATATGGGTCTCCTTATTTTAGTCAAGGAACACCCTTAATTTTTTTAGAGAAATCTGAGACCATGATGGTACGACCCTGCCTGAGTTGAAATGGAACCCATCCATACGCATCTCACGCAAGTTCAGTCAAAGCGAGTCGGAGCCGAGATATATTGCGCATCGAAGGTCGTTGCCGCCGACGCACGATCGAAGGTCAATGATCACGTGCTCTACTGCTGCCACGATAACACTCAGCTACCATCCCATAGTCATTACCGGAGGTTACGGAAGGAGACCACATGTTTCCTCTTTGCTTCCACCCACCTGCGGTTTACAATAACAAAACATCAGCAGAAAGAGGAGGTTCCACAAGGCATGTACAAAAATAAAGTACGATCTTCTGCGTGCCACGGAGTTCGTCTGCAAAGCGCAAACCAGGGGTGAAAATGACCCCTCCCCTTTTCCCTTAGATCTCTTGTTACTCTCGAAAACTGTCCGAAGGCACGAAAGTGGAGCGCCCGCCCCGAAGCAAGTGCATCTCGATGGCGTCATTTTCCCTCCCTTCAGCAGCACAGCATATAGGCTGTGTTTCTACAATAACAGGTCTTTTTACCTTACTGTAATGGTAAATTTATTGGCGTTAATAACGGTTGTATTTTTAATAAATAAGCTTACGAAAATTTTAGGAAGAATAGCAAATTTTAGGTATAATTTTAGGAATTTAAGGAGGGTCACAAAATATTAGGAATTTTAGGAGGAATGTGATCCCTGTAATATTTTCCCTTCAAGATGGGAATAGCACAATTGTAGGATTTGGCTGGTTGTTTTGCTTCCATGGTTTTGTCTGCAGTTTTCCTTCTTGTATCTTTGATGACGATGTAGAGATACAACCTGTTGTAAGTTTCCCTGTGACCAAACATTGTTGACTTCGATTGCAAAAATTGCAACTGTAGGATGGGTCAAGTTGGGCACTGCAATTTCTTCTTGTATCTTCTTCCCAACATTTCTCCTCATTTGTGGAACACAGGGTTCGTACTCTTTTTTGGGGAAAAAATTCAAGGACTTTCCAGGCCTTTTCCAGGCCATATACAAAAAATTCCAGGATGATTACTACGCTTTACAGTATCATGCTCAAATTAGTTTTTAAAAGCAATTTCAGTTTTAAGTAATAAAAATGATGAAAGATGCAAATGGATGAGTGTGCTTTTTTACCCATTACATTTCTTTTTAATGTTTTTAATTGGCAAATTACCCAATAATGCTAAATTGAATCATGATGCAATTACCACAAGGCTATTCAGAAAATCCTTTCCCTCAATCAGAAAATGATTAATTCAATCAGTCATTTTAGCTGCATCACTATTCTGCACTATCTTCCATGTAATCAGACTATTATTGATAACAACTGAAATTATTATAAAATAAAGTGAGGGCAGATTCAGAATTTAAGAATGGGGAGGGCGCACGTCTAACAGAGGACTGGTAAAAAAATCTCTGAGATTTATTTCCTCCAAAAAAACACGGTGGTAAAACATGGAGGACCCATAAGGGGGAGATGGGGTGCTTGCCTGTCAGAGTACATCACAAACAGCAGTTCTGAAGTACTGCTGTGTGGATCACTGAAAAGTTCGGGCCAATGTAAGACAAAATGTGGAGTTGCAAATCCATAAGTGAAAAAGTGTGATGTCTGAAAACAAGAAACGTGAGACAAAGCAAAGCACTTATCTATTTACTCACCCCCCCCCCTTTTTTTTTTTGAAATGGGGCATGTGCCTGTTATGCCCACAGGTGGATTCTAGCTCTGATAAAAAGTGTTTCCAATCCATACATGGGAATGATTTTTTTTTTCTTTTTAACATTCCCAATGACTGCCACTGGTGGATGCATATTGGGATGTGACTTTTGAAGGCAATGAAAATCTTAATTACTAGACAGAATATGTTCCAGACTTGAGGAAAATTTCATCCAATTGTAGTACAGTTATGTTAAATCAAAAAGCATAAGCCACGGAATCACTATGCACCTCAAGAAATGATTCGGGAGTATGCCAATCAGTAGACAGAGTGTTGTGCTAAAAGTCTGTTACAAAGCATCACCTCTTACAGCTGGGCTCCAAACCAGAGGAAAGGAAATGTTAACAAACACTTAGTGCCTGAGGGAAGCAAAACTTTGTACTGGGTCTCCTCCTCCAAGTCTCAAATCTTTGATACTTACCCAGCTGGAGAGTGGACATAGGGCTTCAAGCTTGGAGAATGAATACTGCTCTTATATCTATGCCTTTGAATTTAATTTCGACCATTTTCAACAGGGTAGGTTCCTAGGTTGTACCTAACAGCATACTAAAATTTCGCCAAAATCCAACCCCTTTTACGTGAATTATCGTACGGACAAATGGAAAAAACCAAAGCATAAACGTTTCTGCAACCTACAGTTCGAAAGGGTTAGTAATTTCTAAAATAAAAACATAACGAACAGCGTGAAAACTAGCTCATACACAGAATATTTGAAACTACAGTATGCGCTCTCAATTATTAGGGATGATAGGGGGGAAGGGAATAGAACTGTCCATAATTAGCATGTTCTCGTTGCGCTAGGCGCTTAAGCACTGCTGAATTCCGTCAGACCCCCAATGGTCAAATGATTGAAATGTGCTGATGTTCATGGAATGAAATGGTTGATCAGCTATGATAACCGCATAAAAGTTCGAAGGGGGAGGAGGGGGGCAATTTTTTTTTTTACTTTATGCAACATTCCTCCAGTATTTATCTTGTCATCATCAACAATAGCAATGTAACTACCACTTACGATCGCGGATATCGCCCAACTGAAAATCTGCCATACAACTAAGGGATACAACACACAGGTATCATGTTACAAGAGTGTATTGTAATTGAAAAAAAAAAAAAAAAAAAAGATTTCAGAAATTAAAATCGAAAAAAAAAAAAAACTTTCAGAAATTAATATCATCAAGTCATGGTGTTTCAAAAATCCGCTTTCCTTTATAATGTTTAAAAACATGTAATGTTATTTCTTTTTTACCTGTCTTGTATAATAAAATGGGTTGATTTTTTTATGGAATCAGACGTCCATATGCCTGATTGTCTTCGTCTGAGTTCACACGTTAGCTACTGTGTACAAGTAGACATTTTTTCAGCTCAAAAATATGTAGTTTTGTATGTATTCACAGTATAACTCATTCCGTATTCCCACAGAACAAAATTCAGCAGATACAAATGAAGAACATCAAGACCCACCCAACACCATGTTTCCGATTGTCTGCTGTTTATATTCAAGAAATGCGAATATGGATCAATGGTGAATGCAGCAACTATGGTTTTTATTTATTACCAAGAAAAAAAAAAGGAGCCTGAAAGCTGTAAAGCTGAAACGGATATTTCTCCCCCTCCCGAAAACATTCCGATTAAGTTCAAACAGCAGGAGCACGCGTCCACGCACACTCAACCTCTGGAATGTCCTGATGGAACGGCTTCTTTTCATTTGGCACATCGCCATAAATCACCACCTGCAGCTCACTGAAGTGTCTTCCTCCTTCACCCTAACTATAGGAGAAAACGTAAAAAAAAAAAAAATGCTGCCCAATTTTCGACAAAATGACCAAATTTACGTCATAACATTGCAATTTACTAAAATACGTTTATCTGCTGAATTTCGCCTAAATCCATTGAAAACTTTTTGATTATAGATTTTTTTATTAAAACAGTAGCTCAGACATCTGAATAAAAATAGTAGCTCAGACATCTGAATAAAAATGTATGTTTGTAATTAAAATAGAGTCCATATCATCACAGAAACAAAATTTAAGGATCACTCTGTTTAAATAAACCATGGCATCTAAAAAAAATAATTTGCTTGCTTTTCCCGTAATTTATAATTGCCGTTTCTTTTTTTGAATCCGATTTTGCAACGGAAGATTTTTTTTTTTTTTTTTTTTGCATCTGCTAAAGTTTCAAACGGAATTCGGCGAAATTTGCACTAGAACTTTATTGTGATGTATTTTAACCACTGTAAAAATTTTACTGTGTTATTTTCAAAATTCCGGAAAATGGATTTCTGAAAATATCTTAGTCCTTTTGAGCCGTGGAAGTGATAAACAGGTGTTTGCTTTCTTCCCAAACAAGGGCTTCGGATCAGCGCTCCCAGCTGTCAATCAACCGTTGCTATGGTAACACACTTTCTGCTCAAGGCTCACTGTCTAAAGAGGCACACATAATAAAAATTTCCAATGCTAACTTTTTAAGTTTTAAACCGATTCAAATGGAATTTTGGGAGTGAGCTTCTGTAATCCAATTATAGTAAATGTAAAAATTTCAGCCACTTTTGTGAAAAATTCGCAAAGATAGTTTTCTTATTTTTTATCATAAGTAGCCGAAGTCTCTTGAGGGGTGGGCCGGAAGCAAGCGTCTTAATGCAATAAACAAGGAGCAGATGAATGTGTTGTTCAGGCATACTCTTCACTGGTGGATGCCAGCTGACTTGGTAAACACGCGACCGCCTTGCAAATGCTAAATGTCTCTTCTTTCCCCTTCTGTTGTTCTCAGTAGTTGTCGGACGGACATCAAGCTCAGGGCTAGAGAATGCATCAAGCTCCCCTTCCCTAACAGACCTGCTAGTAATCATCCAATTTTATTGCACTGGAAGTAGTGCTTCCCCCCCCCCCAGCCAAATTAGGATTTGGGCACATCCGAAACACCACTGTAGCCGGCGGTTTCTTTGAGAACAGAGGAGAGGAACTTAAAAAAATTAAGGGGTAACAGTCAGTAACACGATTTCCTAAAAGGGCATTTTTTTAAGCACTAATTTCAAATTTCAAGGCTTTTCAAGACAGCATTAAAAAAATACCGTTTTTCCAGGATATTCCAGGCCTTGAAAACGTAATCATGATTTTCCAAGACTTTCCAGGTTTTCAAGCACGTGTGCGCACCCTGGGAACATATTTTGTGTACAATTCACATCTTCAAAAGGGGAAAGGCTTTACCCTAGCACTTCTGAAGACAACCCTCCAATCATCAGGGACTTCTGCTGGAAATCGTTGATTTATGAGACCCATGTTTTTGTTGCATTCGAGATACGAATGACCTCTAACTGGAAATGTCATAACTGAGTTGAAGTGTTTCTGTGTAATCATGTAGTGCAGGAACCTTATTATTCTGTAGTTCTTATTGTCCACTGCAAAAGTGACAGAAAATGTGCAATGAGCGCACAGAAGGATTTAGAATTTCACTACAAAAATGGTACAACATCGAGGCGACATCATCACCTACCTTTCTTGCCACTGTCTGATAATAGGTGTAAAATACTTTTTCCATTTGAAAGAATGTGTATATTAAATGCATGAAAAGACAGTTGACAGAGATAGTAAACATCACTGGTACTTAAATTAGGAAGAGGTAGGTTTCTTCCAAAATCCATTGCAATTGCCTCACAGTGAGCTGACTTCTGTGTTTTCTTCCTAGCAAGCCTTTTCCTCAAATAAAAAGTATCAGCTCTCAGTTTGTGCAGCTTCATTTTCACCAAAAGGGCCTTCTCCTCTTCATCTAGCAGCTTTTCCATTTCCCCAGCAGAATGTGATGATAGTTTCAAGTTCTCAGCCTCAATTCTTCTTTTATTAGCTTTATGTAGGTCACATGTACTACAAGCATCAATACGTGGATACCCAAATGATATATTGAATTTTGTAACAAAAATTTTCCGAAATGTTTCATATAAGAAACACTGTTTTGGGATATTTTTCTGAATACATTTGATGCAGTTTCTTAACATTAAGTTCTTCTGGCAGATATACTCTTTTTGATTCATTCAAACTATAATGGGTCTTTCTTCCCTTCAAAAACTTATGACTGAGACTGGACGTTTCTTCTTTAAGAGCATGTGGCATGTTTGAATGCTTACCACGGTTATCAACAGGAGCTACTAGTTTTTTTGCAAATGATTCTTCTATGGTTTGGACATGTTGAGGTGAAATTCAAAACATAGACAGAAAAGCATTGTAATACACTTGGATTTCAGCAACAGAACCATTCCTTAAAACATGAACCTTGTATGAATATGAAAAATAAAAAAACCTGGCTTCTTAATCTGGTTTTCTAGGTTGCCGCCACTGTACAGGTTTAACTTGTAATTAATCCAGCCAGATGAGAAAGTGTTCCATGTCTTATTTTCATTAATTTTTTTCACAATATAATTTCTTTCATCACGATTTACATTTTGAAAACACTGTAGTCTATTAAATTTACAATCCTCACCTGTTACGTAACTTCATGTTTTCAGCTTTTTTGCTACATCTTTCACACTATGGGTCTCTTTTTACTAGACATTTCACTTCTGACATGTATGTCATCATCACATGTATCTGAACTCATTTTAATAAACTTGAAGCAACAAGCTGAAAAGAAAACCGATAAAATACCTAACCATACACACCTGCATTGGCACAACGCACAATGAAAGAGATACACAATTCGGCAGGAAACATCTGTTAACTGACACCGTGCCCACGTGATCTGCTGCTGCCTACGGACTCTGGTCGTTACCTCATGGTTGCAGTAGAAAAAATTTGAACCCTGATCGTTCTTTCATACAACACTCAAATTTCAACTAAGTGTTTCTCGGACCCTAATCATTTACGCTCAGTAATATTTAATGTGATGATACACTCACATACTAGTTACCTATTGATAGTAATAACTGTTTTTTTTCACTTTTGGTGAACCCTGGTCTTTTTTTCCCATGTAACCTTCAATGGTAAAAAATAATCAGCATATACCTGGTCTATAATTGCATTATGCCACTGAAACGATGAAAGTTTCCGTCTTTAGCACAATTTAATGATAAAAGATGAGAAATATATACAATTAAAACCATGAGCATTTTCGAGGCAGCGGCTGCCTCGAAAGTGCTTATGGTTTTAATTGTATATATTTCTCATCTTTTATCATTAAATCGTGCTAAAGACGGAAAACTTTCATCGTTTCAGTGATTTATGTCGCACAAGCCTTCAATATTTGTTGTATTATGCCAGTTTAGAGATAAGGAGTTCTATTAAAATTATACAGCATACTGAACTTCAAGGCGAGTTGTGCTGGACTGATTGAGTTAAGTCAGCACCCAATGTGTTTATGGATGAAAAATGATACCAGGAAACATCTGGTAGGCTGTTGTGTCAGTTTGTGTTACTGTCTTTCGATTTTTGTGTCTGGACTTCCTGTTTTGGGCTTTGAGATTCAAGGCAAGTATGTTTTGGATCTCAAATTAAAGACCAATCAATTTTTGTTAAAAATTGTTGATGTTACAGTAATTTTCATACCTAGTTGTTGGGGAAGGGGGAGGGGATGGATTCATCCATTCATATTTGCTTATTTGTTGGGTTACATTTTTCTTGTTGTGCCAATATTTCAGTGCCTTCAAAGTCAGGGATTACATAATATTCCTCACTCAGCTCTATTTCTCCTATGCCTTGTCATTACTCCACTATTTTGTTCAAGTCATTTTCATAAATTTCTCTTTGTGCCTCATATGCAAATTATTATTTTTCTTTTTGATCTTTACAGTTGTGATCATGGGGACTGATTAAATGCCAAGACATCTTTGCTCTTCAGAATATAACTTCAAAAATGTAAGCATTAATGCAATTAAAAGAAATGCAGTTTTCCTTTCTAACAATTTAAAAAATACAGATTATTGAGGGTAACTTTTATTTGAGCATTCAGTAAAAAGCATATGATTTCACATTTTGTTTTTTCTTTAACATGTATGATCATAACAAGATGACTGAAACACAATGTATTGTTCAAAAGTAGTTTGGCCATTTAACTAATTAAAAGTTGTAATATTAACAAAAAATAAATAAATAATAAAAACCTTATTTGGTAGGGAAAGCCAAAGTTCTGATGTGGCAATAAAGAATGAGCTGGCAAAAGCAACTCTTATGTACTCAGCTGGACTCAATTTCTTTAGTTATAAAGGACAACAGCTGGAAGCTGAACTGTTACTGGCAGTACTGTTATAGAGCATTGCTTAATTATATCCCCAAACATCTGTATATTAAACTCATCTTTGTTTTGTGGCTTCCTAGATTACCATACTCAAACTTAGTTAACTTTTTCATGGGGTTTTCTAGATAAAGTTATAAATTTTTGGACAAAACTCTTCCCCTTCATCAGTAGTCTTTCAACTTGTTCCAAACATTATTAGAATTCATTAACAGTTTATCTTGGATTTACTTATAGAATTACATTTGCACAGTTACAAACAATTGCAGAAGAACAATTTATACTTTGATTTAACTTTCTTGCATGAATTACAAAAAAACATTTGGTTTCCAGATGACTCCAAATGCTTTATGTGGTTGGTTACTTGAGCATGACACAAAATCTTTAAAGTATTTGGTCACAGAGTGTTAACTACAACAAGATTAAAACACAAACCAAGATACTGTAAAATGTTAAATTAATCAACAGACTCGTCCAACACTACATTTATGAGCTCTTTAAATAAGAATAAATGTACCAACTTTTAAATTAAATGATTCAATAAACTCATCTGATGCTGCATTTATAATGAGCACTTTTCAATACGAATAAATGCAGCAAAATGTTTTCACAGCAAAGCAAAGTCACTCAAATTTATTTCTAATATGAATCAACAAATAGTGATCTAACATTGCATAGAAAACAAACCCCATCACCACAAAAATGATGAACTAAAATGTTTCTATCAACAAGCAGAATAAACAAGTCTTTGTCTATATCCTTCAAAAGACTACATACCATCACATGGCATTTTTGAAACAGTCTTCAAACTTAGCTCTATGCAGCCTGCAAGAGCTTCAATTTTTCAATTTGGTACCAGGAATCTTAACAAGGAAATTTCAATTTTAAAATAAGAAAACAAGCTCAAAGAGAGAAGCTGCATTATCTGCTTTTGTATGAGCAATATATCACCAAATTTCTCTACAGAAATACACTGCTCAACATAGAAAATTCCACGCCATGAAGGAAAGCACAAAATGAAATTAAACTTAACACACATGTAGCTAAGTAAATAAAAAAGAAGCGATTTAATTTTTGGTGGATTACGCAAATGCGATGGATGAGGAGACAGTGTAATTAGCCTGAGTCAGTAAGTTGTATGACTGCCATACACGGCTGTACATTCAAGCAATACAGTTTGGCATTGAGTGGAAATGTCCCCAGATGGTGTCCTGAGGTTTCACTGACCATGTGTCATTGATGCAGTCAAGTGGAAGTGCAGAAGCATATTAAGTCTTCTGCCAATGGCAACCCATACATTTTCTATTGGGGATTGTGCTGGCCAAGGCAGCACTTAGACACCTTGTAGGCACTGTCTACTGATGTTGGTAGTGTTTGAGTGGGAATTATTTTGTTAAAACTGGGAATCATGGATACCATGAAGATAAGGCAACAAAACTGGCTGCAGCACCTCATCTTGATGCCATTGTACTCACTATGTGTATGAGCGGATGTTGAAATTCTTTTGAAATTGCTTTTCAAATGGTTGTAATGTGAGGAAAAAAGAAATTTAGAACAAAATTCTTCATATTTCTGTTAAAACTCCATAGTAGCCCTACCACAACTTTTTTTTTTTTTGATAAAATTTGCAATGGTCACATCAGATATTCATGGTTCAATATGCTTTTTCAATCACAAAATTCCAGGACATATGATCCAAACACTCTTACTTAAAATATAGTGAAACCATAAGTCTGTTCAACCTGTAAACTACAACATACAACTTCCTACATGCTTGGGAAAACAGAATGCAGAATATTAAAAATGATATCCACTGCAGCTAATCAGAAACTTAGAATCACAGATAAATACTGAAATACCAAAACTGCCATTGAAAATGTGACCACGCTAAACTTTTATATACAGTATACTACACTGATTTTGAGAAATATTTATTTTTCTACTTTGGCTTTAGTTCAATTATTGAAGCAAATTACAGAATAAAAAAACCATAAAACTCAAAAATACATAGGTATGTGACATTACTCTTGAAATTCTTTCACATACCACACAATACATAAAATACTATTTATATTTAATTATTTTGAAATAATGCTTACATTGGAAATTTAAGGGTAAGGAAAGGTGAAATATTTGAAACTTTTTCAAAGGACCAAAGGAATTGTTATTTCTTAAACACATAATCATGGGGGCAAGTATTTGTGCTACCTTTTATTTAGGGAAGATTAATTCAAACACTCGACGTGGATCAGGAACACCAAACAGAAATCATTGCTCCTTCCACGTTAGTGTGTCACGGAAAAATTCTAATCGGCCACCACCGGGAATCAAACCCAGGGTCTTCCAGTTATGCGCTAGACATGCTACCACTGCATCCTCGAATTCTCCAGACTTACTTATTAACATGGAAAGAGCAATGATTTCTGTTTGGTGTATTTAGGGGAAAAAATTTCAACATAATATTGATGCTGTAGCCATGTTTTAAATTTGTACTTTCCAGGAAGCAAAGTATGCACAAAAATTTCCAACGTGAAACGAAAGATATGGGGAAAACCTTAAGTCCAAGGGCTGTGTACAACTGCATTCATTAGTGATCAAGGCAATTTAACTGGGCATGATTAGAAAGCTAATTAGAAAATACGAAGTGATTACTTAGCTCAGAAAATACTAAGAAACAACTAGATTTAAGTATCTGATATTAGAAAGCAATCTGATTTTATGGCAAATTTGTACATAAAGTATTCATTAGAAAATTTCAGTAAAGGTCAAAATAACCCACAAAAAAAAAAAAAATCCTGCTTATAAAACATCAGCTACTTCCACCAGTGGCTAAAAAGTATGTTGCGAAAATTAACAAATGGCGTAAAAAACATTTCGCCTAGCAGAAGGAAGGTATTAGGGACAAAAAGATTTTCAAATTGAACAGTTAAAAGATGAGATATAGAAGGAAACACGATATAACTCTATGCCTTTTAGCAGAAGAATTTTGCATGATGGAAAAGTTGAAAACAATCGAAAAGCATTCTTCATAGAAAAAACTATGCTAAGGAAAAATAACCTTTCAAATACGTCTCATGGAAGCAGAGACAGCAAGAAAAACGTGTTGACCTTTACAACCCCTAGGGGGAAAGTTGTACATTATTTGAAGAGGATCTTATTGTAGAAAATATCTTATTCACTCTCCATCTTTATTATAGCGAATGGCATACAGTAAAAAAAAATCTCAATAGGGTTTTCAGAGACGGAGATAGGCTGCAAATGGAAGTACACAAACACCGCCTAGTGGCAGAATTGTGAGCCACAAACCTCCTCAAATTCAAACCTAAAGTGTTCCATATGGTAAATGATATCTGGTGTTAAAAGAATTTGTTTAATCTGACATTTAGAAGTACAGATATTGAGAAAAATAGTATTTTTATTTGCGCCCCTATTGGCGAAACCGTGCATTATTTTGGGAAGAAAATACACATAAGGAGTTTTCATAGTTAGCAGTATCTGATTGGAAAAGAATACTTTTCAATCGGGATTTTAGCCCCGCAGATATAGCTGTAAATGGAAACTTGAACTTACACCCTCTAGTGGCGCGCTTAAAGAAATATTTGAAATTATATCAGAAACATTTCGCACCGAAAATGTTCAACAAAGAAAGAATTTTTCAAATCGGACTCCTAGAAACAGATATGGACAAAAATAAGATAAACGTGTACGCCCCCTGGTGAGAAAATTACGCACTATTTCAAGCAGAAGGTATTCTCAAAAAGTTTTCTACGGTGAGCGGTATCGGTCCACGGAGGAACATTTTCAATCGAATTTTCATCTCAGATTTTATTGCAAATACATCAGAAGGAAAAATAAACCCCTTTCACGGTCCCTGGTGGCCAAACCATTCTTTCCCAAACCTAAAAATGAGGAATCATGTGCAACGGCCCTTCAATCAAACGGCTGCAGCATATCTTCACCCCTTGAGACTTTGGGAAGGTCTTATGTAGTTGATCGTGCTGATAAGACTCCGAAGCTGCATGTCCTCCTCAAAAGAAAACAGATGTCTGACCGCCTCAAAAGAGCCACTGGCTTTGGACACACCCCTGACAACCCCCGAGTCGCAAAGATGGGAGCGAGGCGCTTGGATGTGAGCGTTTCGGCCAGTGTGCCTTAGGAGGCCTTTCGTTCCTGAAGCAACGCCCACACATCTTCCCCACACATACTCAACCCTTCTGCCTCAGGAAGTGAAAAGATTTCCCCCAAGAAACAGGTAGCTCAAATTATAGGAAACATTACTTGGGATTAGGTGTCACTCTCCACAGGGACATCTGAGAGTAATCCTCATTCTGTTGGGTCTTCAGAATGGAAGGAAATGGAATAGAAATATTTGTGCCTAAGATTTTTGGACACTGTTCGTGAAAGGGTTAGGTACGATATTTTTCCATTGCCCCCCCCTTCTCTGGTACCAGCAGATCCTGTTTTGAGTGGTTACACTTAAAGCATCTGCAATTGTATGGAAGCTGTTAGTACGTAGTCTAGTCATTATTTCCAGTCTGAAAAGAAAAGTAGTAGTTTATTTCCAATGATGCTTAAATGCAAACCTTCTCAATCTTGCTATTTTACACAAGTTTGTTTCGGAGTTTGGAGAAAATGTTTTTTCTACTGATGGAGTAATTCTATTTTGCAAACTATGTGAAACTAAAGTTGCAGCACAAAAGCAATTTACCGTCGTGCAGCTTATTGGACGAGAAAAGCGTATTCGAGCTGTTGAACTTGGGAAAAAAAAATTGCAAGCATCTCAACGTTTACTTATGGAAAGCTGTTCATCGGCACCATCCAAGAAGTCACCATTTTATAAAGAGTTGTGTGAAGTTTTCGTTTCTGCTAATATTCCACTGCAAATGTTAAATCATCCTAAATGTCATCAGTTTTGGGGAAAATACACTGGTCATGTCATACCTGACGAGTCTACATTACGAAAAAAACTACATACGCGAGTGTTACACGGAAACAATGGACAAATTTAGGGACAGTGTAAAAGGGGGAAAAAATGTTTGTGTCTATTGATGAAACGAATGATGCTTAGGGTCGTGCTGTTACCAGCGTCATAATAGGGACACTTGTGCCAGATTGCCCTGGCAAAATATTTTTGCTGAATACGGAGATCATAGAGAAAGTGAATCACTCAGCGATCTGCAAACTATTTGACAAATCCTTATTTCTTTTAGGGCCTGATGGTATACAACATGACGATATCCTTCTGTTTTTGACTGATGCTGCCCATATCTGGTTAAAGCAGGAAAATCAATTAAAGGATTTTATCACAAATTGGTGCATGTCACTTGCCTTGCCCACGCTTTACATTGTACTGCCGAAGAAATACGCGCAAATTATCCTAATAATAATCGACTCTTATCCAATGTCAAAAATGTTTTCCTAAAAGCTCCATTTCGCATACAATGTTTCAAATTTAGCCTAGCCTTATAACCACAGCCAGTAATAACACGTTGGCTGAATGCATGCATATATTACAGTGACAATATCCAGCCTGGGAAGTCTATAGTAAATGGTTTTCAAACTGGTGATGCCGCTTCAATTAAAATTGCCCAACACGTGTTCTCGGAAGATAAAACAGAAGGAAATCTACCATACATTAAATAAAACTTCAGCATTTTGGCCTCAACGATTACGTGTTTAGAAAAACAGAGTATGGTACTCATCGATGCAAACAGTTACATTTAAAAAGCAAGCCAAGTTCTTAAAGGAGCCAAAGGCAAGGTTGGACAATCTATCTTTGCCAAATTAAACAATGTTCTGGAAAAAAAGTTGGATTCCAGACTTTGAAGAAAATCTCACATATATTAACTGGAGAAACACACAGTTTTGAAATAGAAGAACTAGCTGCACATGAAGCTGTTTTTTTTTTTTTTTCAAGTATGCCCCTGTAACATCCGTTGATATCAAAAGAAGCTTCTCGAGATATAAAAACCTACTTACAGATAATAGACGTTCATTTACCTTCCAAAACATTAAGATGCACCTTATAATTCAGTGCAATTATGAGGCATTTACATGAAGAAAGACTTTCAGTGCACAAGCAAATAAAATTTATATGGGATAGGTATGTACCGTTCTTTCTTTTTCTTATGCAGTAACTAGTTATTTTTTTATGATTAATATTTATTTTAAAGAACAGAAATATAATTTATCAATTATTTTAAGATAATACAACAATTTTTGGTAAAATTTACTGTAAGAACTGTTCTAGGTAGGTTTTCTTTTTAAAATTTTAAGGGCATTTTTTTTTTTGCAATTTTTAAGGGCATTTTCTGCTACTTCTAAATGCATTTGTAAGGATTTTTTCGGTCATCAAAGTCCGTGCCTTAGTCATTATAAAATTCATGTTTTCCGGTTTTAATCAATTTCATATGCTGTGATTAAGACATTTGGCACTACTGCATGCTTAGAGATTAAAATGCAATCGATACATAATATACAATTAGTACACTGATACATAATTATATGATTAGAATGCTATCATTACTACATGTACAGGTAAACATTCCATTTGTAACTGCGAAATTACTGTGATTGCAGTTAATTTTACTTTAACTAAGGTTTCAATTACAAAATTTTGTGCCAACATGTTAGAATTTCTTTCAAATATGCAATTTTAAGTACTATGTGAGGTTTATATTTTTCATTTCTCTCTCTTTTTGGGCAGTAATCGAGAATGCTAACTGTACAGCATTTTTACTTAGTCTTTTTGCCATAGGCTGCAAGCAGAGATGGTTGGGGAGGCTGAAGTGGGCAAATTGTGATCAGGGAAATCAGAATATACAGGCAGTTGGGGTCACCTATTCTCTTCTCAAAATTGCCCTAACCTGGAAACTACAACGGAAATCTGCAAGACATGTAGTTCGTAAAATAGCCATAAAACAAGTAGGATTTGCGTAAATTTTACAGGTGAACCATAAAACTTGGCATGTATGAGTATGGTTCCAATTCTTCTGCTAAAACCATATGCTGACACACACTCAGGATGGGGGGCAACTAATACTGACCTCATCTCGACAACTTGTCACTGTGCCAAAAACAGAGCGAGATCTTACAGTAACCATAACAGCTAAGAATGTCAAAAGCACCAAACTTATAAATCAGGCAGTGTACTCCATTGTCAGTGTGACAGTCAGGAGCAGACTACTAGGCCATTTCCCATTAACAGTGTACACTACCACACTTCATCAATGCTTTTCTGCAAACATATTCTTGATGCCAAGCCCTTCCCCTCCCCCAACGAAGTCTAGCTCTGCATCTAAATTTCTAATTATTAGCAAGGGCTTTAAACATGTATGTACAGTTATTAAAATACAAAAGAAACTTACCTGTTTGTGATAAATTAGTAACTTGTTTTGTCAACTGAAGCGCTTGTTGTATTGTCCGAAGCGCTGTGAAGAGAGAAATAAACAGTTATATGGTTTTATAAATACATATATAAATACAACAGCAGCAATGCAAAAAGGTTACATACATATCATTAAGCTGTTCTATGAGATTCATAGGTTAGCTCCTAAAAGAAAGTCCATTTGCCAGATTAACTGATAGAAATAGATTTTGCTTACTGCTGATGTATCAAATGTCACCATTTAGAGCAATCTCTGCACACAGCTCAAGCTTCACTGACACCCATCACATGTCTCACACAAGACGTTTCATGATCATAATCTTTTTATCATGCAGACACTCCTGAATCTGATCCTCCCATGACTTCCTTGGCTTTCCTCTACCTTTCATTCCTGCCACTTGGACTAAAAAAATGTTCTTAGTAAGCATCTCATCACTCATTCTTTCAACATGGCCAAACCAACAAAGAATATTAGTCTCCACCTTGCTAACAACATTTTGCTTCACATTACACAACTGCAACACATCATCTCTCACATGATCAAAACATGTTTTGCCACAAACCCCTTGTAAAATAACGCATTTCTCCAGAACACAAATGACGTATGTTTCTTCTGTAGTACCCAGGCTGTCATACATCAGAGTAGGAACAATTACATTTTCATATACAGAAATTTCTGACCTTCTTGAGAAACCATCATTCCTATGAAATTCTCTTAAGGCAGATGACTTTCAAATAATTCACCCACTGCCTAATCTTGCCATCTAATTTATCCTCTCTGTCAAACATGCTTCCTGAATATAAAAACTCATTCACCTGGTCAATCTTTGTGTCATTTATACTTATCTTGCATTTGGTACAAATTTCCTGCTCAAAAACAGTGGCTTCAGTTTTCCCTTATTCATACTGTGTTTGAATTTCATACAAACTTTAAACTCAGTATAAATAAGGGAAAACTAAAGTTATGGTTTAGTTTTATTATTATTATTACTATTTTATTATTATCCTTATTTACACTGAGTTTAAAATTCATACAAACTTCAAACTCAGTATAAATAAGGAAAAAAACTAATGTTATGGTTTTTGAGTGGGGAAGTGTTAGTACTGAATGCAAGATAAGTATAAATGGCCCTGAGATTGACCAGGTGAGTGAGTTTGAATATTTAGGAAGCATGTTTGACAGAGAACAAAAGTTTATGCAACAAAATACTGACTGAATTACCTTTTTTATCCCCAATTCTCTGAAACTTTCATCCCGGTTGCAGAAACAGTGTCGCACGGTGACAGATGTCACATATCGCTTAACAAATCTTGCAGATCAAGTTATACGCACGCACGATATGATTTGCACCAAGTTATACGCACGCACGATATGATTTGCACCAAGTTATACGCACGCACGATATGATTTGCACCAAGTTATACGCACGCACGATATGATTTGCACCAAGTTATACGCACGCACGATATGATTTGCACCAAGTTATACGCACGCACGATATGATTTGCACCAAGTTATACGCACGCACGATATGATTTGCACCAAGTTATAAGCACACACGATATGATTTGCACCAAGTTATAAGCACACACGATATGATTTGCACCAAGTTATATGCACACACGATATGATTTGCACCAAGTCATATTTCAAGATATCGAAAAGCAAATATTTTTACTACCAGGCCTTGCCTTACAGATACTTTACAAACGATATGTTCATCTTCTGGACGCAATCTGATCTTGACAGATTCGTAGAAACATTCAATAATTACTATCCAACAATCAAAACAACAATTGATAAAGAAAATAATAATAAACTACATTTTCTGGACATCAATATACATAGAAAAGAGCAAAGCATCGAGTATACTGTATACAGAAAGCCTACATACATTCCAGCATTAATCCCTCCTGATTCGGTACATCCATGGAAATACAAAAAGACTGCTTTTTAGTACTATATAAAATGTGCAACAACACGTACATCATCTACTGAATTGGAACATAAAGAAATAGACTGGATAAAGAAAACTGCCATACAATTTGGTTCAGAACGAAACTGGTAGATTCCATCTATAATAATATAAGAAACATGCAGCGAAATACCAGAAAAAATAATGACATAAAAGCATACAAATCCTTTCCTTTACCACCATTAAGTAATGTACTTAAAAAGGAATGCAAAGATTATAATATACATCTGGCCGAAACTATCGTAGATAATGGCAAGCTACTAACATGCAACAACAAAACAGCAGTATTGGACAGAGAAGGTGTATATATGATACCAACAATTGCAGGCAACGACAATCATGATTGCATGTATATCAGAAGTACCAAAAGACGTTTTCGTACAAGATTACAGGAGCACATGCATAACTGGAACACGAAAGACAGCAAAACATCATTGATACAATACTGTTTAGACAAAGATGTACAGCCTAATTAGGAAAATGCTAAGATCATAACATCACATAAAACACATAAGCAGATTCTAAATGCTGAGGCTTTAGCTATTGAAAAATTTAAAACGAAATGCTGTAACAATAATACACCAACAGAAATACCATATGCATGGAAACATCTACTTGAAAAAGAAAAAATGAAGACGTTTAAAAATAAAACGAGAAAGACGAAAGAAAAATAATCTATTGGAACAATTAGGAAATAAGAACTACAATAGATGGTGTTACAGGTAGACGCGGGAATGACGGAACAAATAGATACTGTGACTATGACGCGGGCCATGGCGGATAGTGAATCTACGTGATCCTTTTGAGCTGTAAAGATCACATATTTCGAACGCCAAATATTTTTACAACCAGACCATTGAAGAAGACATAGCCTAATGTCGAAACATGTTTGGATTGTGGTGGTGATGTTGGAGGAGGATTTCATTTTTATGGTTTTCTTTTAGGATTCAGGTTTTAATTTGGTTTTACCTTTCATTGATTTTAAGTACCTTTCACTGTAAATTTCATTCCTTTTAACAAGACTGAGTATTGTTAACTTATATTGCATTTCCGGCAGTCGATAGGTTCCAAACCTAAATGCTTTTATTGTACATAATTTCGTTTACTACATGATTTTGTAAAAAGAAGACTTAAATAGTGAAGTCGGAACAATGATTTGAACGCAATTCGTATCTTACCCAAGAAATACTGAGCTTCCAAGGCCGTATGGGCTAAGTCTGAATTTCTTATCAAATACAACAATAGCGTAACCCTAAACACGTCCTCGTCCAACAACCACTATGTATGTAATAAAAACGTGTGTAACAATAATTTCGTGCAACACACTGAGTGTAGTAAATACAATAAGTAATGTACCACGTATATTTTTCGTTCAATAGCGAAAGTAGCTTTTTGGACTTTGCAATAAAAGCATAAATTTCAGAAATATATGGGAAATTTCAATGTTTATCCTCTCTTGAAATCTTAGAAATAAACAGTCTAACAATTAGTGACATAATGTAAAACAAACCATGTAATGAGCATTTATTTAATTGAAGCAGAATCACTAAAATATATATAAACTAATAACAATTGCACTTTAAAATTTTCCTTTTCCATGTGAGATAAATAATTAAAAAAAAAATATTCTTTTGCCATGGGTCATTTCTTGAACATTGTAACTTTCAAACTAAGTCCATTGATACAACTTTTAGTTTAATCACAATAAACAAATTTCATGGTAAAACTTCATTTTACCTTGAAATTTCATTTGTATCTTCAAATATATGTAGTACATACAGCTTAGTTCAGGAAAGCCACTTATTCATATGGCTTATTGAAATATATATAATCTTTCTAGTGATTAATCATAGTTTTATCCTTTATAAATTCCCTTTGAGAAATACAATATAATTTTAAAAATACTAAGACTTGTTCACTTAAGCCATAACACATCGCTAATTAATTGCATATTTAGTCACTTTTGCTATCTAAAATGTTCCAATGTAAGATAATTGTCTTCTTCTGACTTCCCAAACAAAAATCATTAATTATTAAATTATATGCATTAATAATTATTAGATTAAATTTGTTGGATATGAAATGCAATATACTCACATGGCAGGTAATACTGACAAAAATATATTTGTGGATTTAATTCTAACGGATTTTGAATATGAATCATAAAATCAAAATGTGTGTCATTATTAGGTATGTGAAAAACACTTCATTATCTAGTAGTTTATCTGGTAGTTTGTATTTCTTTCTGGAGCTAACCTCTGAATCTCAGAGAACAGCTTAGTGATATGAATGGAAAAAAATAAATGAAAAACACTTCAGAGAGGAAGACATCATTCAAGAAGTGAGTGCATATACAGTAAAACTGGAAGGCTGTTGACAGCCCCTCTCTGCCAAATCCCTGTCTCAAAAATGGTGTTATTCCTATTGCTTTGCCTGGTTGCCCAACATATTTGCAACCATTTGTAAATGCAGTTAGGGAATTAGCAGGCACAAAGAGGATGCATCAGGAAATGACATTTCCAAAATGCCTATTAACCAAACATGAGTATGATTAAAAGAAATAACTTTAATGATTTGAATAGCTAAAAATCATTTTTGAAGGAGGATTTAACACCAAAAAATTGAATATTAATTAAAAAAACTGCATATTATTTGTAAATTTGTGTGAAATAAGTATACCAGAAAGTTATGTCACAGTTTCCAGTGATTTGCTAATACATATATGTGTAAGACATATTCCTGTTCATAAACTAGAAAATACAACATATCCACAGATACAGAATGTACATATTCTTTATGAAATTCGAAAAAGTGACATGTTTAGCACAAAATACAAATTATAACAGTAATCAGTAATAGATTTCGTCTAACGTTAGATACTATAAATTCATTTCTCACAGAAATTAAAAAAACTAAGTGTAACAGAATTACCTTTATTTCATATCAGTTGTCAAACCTTACAGAAGTGAAGCACCAATGCAGATACTTTACTGATTTACTCATTTTTGCCAGTTTATTGATTTCAATACCCCCCCCCCCCCCCAGCACACATGTTCTTGAGGCAATCCAACATCATAATCCCACATTCCAATACCCTACACAGAGCCTTTTGTTCAAGATTTTGTACAAGTGCAAGGACAGAAAAATTTTCAGAGTTTTTCCTAAGCTACATCAAGCAAAAGTACCCTCGTTTAGACATACATACATATCACTAAACTGTTCTCTGAGATTAGCTCCAAAAAGAAATACTAACTACCAGATAATTGTACCCTATTTAGAACAAAATGAAAAATATATTGATGAAATTCATTTTAAACTATATTTTGATTATGCTGCCAGTCATCTGACTGGAATGGCATTTAATAGCACAAGTGCTGCAACCAGTACTTTTGTGTTCATAGTACAAAGCCTTATGTCTTCCTTTCAAGATGTGGCCCATATTCTACCAGTACACACCTTTTTAACAGCAACTGATTTACATGGTTTTATAAAGAAAGTAATTGTTTGGTTTGGAAGAAACTGGCTTTATAAAGTGATTGCAACTGTAACTGACAACAATTCTATAAACCAAAAAAGCAATGGCATACTTTTCAGATCTTCCTTTACGAAGTGCATCATACACACACCCATGACAGTTCAAGGCCTTTATATTTCATTTTTGAGTCTGTTCATTTGATAAAAAGTGAAAAACAGCTGGCTGAATCAGAAGAATTGGTAATGTATGTATTATCCAGATTTTGATAAACAGTCTTCCATATAAAGACTTCCTTGCTTTACTTCAGTTAAGAAATTACATAAGATTGAAAGTGGCCAAATAGCAAAATATGGATTAATGGTTTAACATTAGAAGCATTGTGCCCTATCAATTTAGAAAGGCAAAATGTCAGGGGTGCTAATGCCCCTACCTTGTTTCGGAGCAGTTCTTGGAGCGGGAGAATATGCAATTTGGAGCAGCTAATGACAGCATTTTTAATTGTTTTAAATCCATGCTGTGCTTTCATTTATGTTTATATACTGAATTATCATTATTTTATGAAATATTAAAAAATTTTATATTTCAGGTTTGTTGGCATTTTACTGCTTCTCTTACGACTGTTAATTAGCATTTCTGTCATTCCTACAGTGAGATAAATGGGAAAACAATTACACGGGTGTTTTTAAAACAATTATACTACCCACGATTTATTGAAAACTACATGACCTGCAATATTTTAAGCATAACACATTAATATCAGGGATTTTCTTCTGAATGCATTTGTTTCACTGTAACACGAATAGTATGCTGCTGTGTCCAAGAACTGTTGCTATTGTTACTGAACGCTTGTGAATATACACTTAGGAAGAACAAATAATATGCAATTACTGTTTGTCATTTGGTTGGGTTTTAGCAGCATATTTTTTCAAGATTCATGGCATTCAGATGAAAATACATTATTTCTGAAACCAACCAACTGGCAAGCCACACATACGTGGTTTGCGTGTGCATCACAAACTCCTGGTTTGCGTGTGCATCACAAACTCCTAAGGTTTTCTGAAGGAAAGCATACCTTTGATATAAAAGGGAAACTAACGTAACATTTAATAATCAAATTGTAAAATCACCTTTCAGCAGATGTGCCATGATACTCTTCATACAATGTTTTTCATCCAGTAATTATCAATGTCAAACTTTCGTTATTGCTGTGAACAATTACAACTGGAACCAAAACTATAAGATAAGAGTGAGATTTAGTAAAGTTGGTCAGATAAAAGCTGCTTCCATCGCTTAACGCTTGTGCAGTGAAGTTTTGGCACTGTTGGATCCCCCCTCCTTCAGCAGTAATAGAATCAGTTTATGACTTTTTTTGTTGTTGCTGTCTGAAAGAGCCACTGCTCTTGCACATGTGAGGTCCTGCATGTATGGACATTAAGCAGACAATTGTTAGTTAAGTGGTTCAATGAACCTTCAATCTGGAAAAAGAAAAGTGTGAGGGTGCAGATGTTCCCCGAGGTAGGTCAAAATGAGAAAAAGAAAACCTCTTAAAAATTCTGCTCCCTGAACATATGGGGCAAAATTCAGACTTTAAGTAAGAACGAAAAGATTGGTGTTCCTGATAATTGATTACAAGTTATGTGATATAAAGAATCCTTTAATTTATCCATAGCGCTCGTGAGCGATTTTAATTAACATACATGAGACTGACGAAGAAAAAAACAAAGATGTACTCTTTGATTTAGTGAAAAATCAGACTGCGTGGTGAGAAAGTGTGAATATTACGCAGCATGAACAAAACTGAATCGTTCACTGTAATTTATTTATGAAAATATTTAACTAGGTCACACCACTGTATTCACAATTATTAAATTACTGAATTCCAAACAAAATAGGGTGGTTTTGAAAGACATAGCTTCAAACAGGTTTTTTTTTTCCTGGTTTTGTTCTTTTACTTGCTAGGGTATGTCGTAAGATCACGCTAAAATATCGATGGCCAGTAAATTTTGACTTTGGGCGCAAAATTGGTGCAGATTTAGTCAAAATCACGATTTTTTTAGCAGAATGGTGCAAGAACAACATTTTGGCGCGGGATGACGCAATTGGTGCAGGTCTGGCAGCCCTGCAAAATGTGAAATTAGCTCTCCAGATTTTCAACTCTAACACTGCTGAAGCTTTAACTATTGGAGGAATTAATAATATACTAAATTTTGGTAACACTGCTGAATTTATTAAGATTATAAACTACATGGAATATTTTTAATGTAAAATCAAGTTTCAAAGGGGAACACTTGAGAAACGAATATCAAGAGCCACTAACAGCTAATGTAAATGTAATGTTCATTGTAAAATTTCTTAGGTGGCTTGACAAGTGGGAAAAATTGGAGTGTGATAGAGGGAAATTTACAAAAGAAACTCATACTGCACTAAAGCACACATCTTGTGCTGTGCTTGATTAGGTTAGATATTGTACAAATCAACTTAAATTTAAATACATACTTCCTGGGAAAGTACAGACTGATGAACTGGAAAACCAGTTTGAAAATATAGACAGTTTGCAGGATCTCAGTATCATATTTCTGTACACCAGGTTTATGAATGTGAAACAAAGTTTTTTTTTTTTTTTTTTTTTGATTGGAGGTTTAACGACCACCGTGAGCAACTCAATGAGCTATAAGCAGTCGCCCGTCCCTAATTTAGGGTCACTGGTTCCAGGGAAGGGAAAGAGCCAGTGCCATAAGACAAACGCAACATCCATGCCTCACCGGGATCCGAACCCGGATCCCCTTCGGACGAATGATCAGAGGCCATCGCTTAGACCACTGCGCCACCGGGGCGGCGAAACAAAGTTACGAGACTCCAAAGTAGTCTACCTTTGCTAATCAATTTAAATAAATTTGGGGATATTTCCTTCAGTAGTTTCAATGAATTATCTGACTGGAAAGAAATGAAGATAGCTGAAAATGTTTCGGACATCCAGATCGGTGTTTTAGAAAATGATATATCTAATGTGAATCCTGAGCTTTCTATCCCTACATTTATAGGAGGTTATTGTGCTTATGTTACTGTTAAGAAACTAAAATGCAGTGTTTTCCTTGTAATTGACAAAGCATTAAAGTGTGACCAACCACTAAATGGATTAAACAAAAATAGAAGTGGATTGCTTTACAGCCACACTGATGTTCGATCAATTATTATTCAGTTACATTGTTGTAAAGAAACTTATTTCACCTAATATTGAAGACATTTGTCAAAAGTGACAACCATAGAGCAATTGTGTGTGCTGCTGTAATGTCAGTAGTTAAGGAAAAGCAATACTTTCACAATTTGGAAGATTCCTGCTCAAACAGACATGACACAAACTATGTCTTGAAGTGTTTAATTTGGGCTGCTAACACAACACATTTCTGAAGAACTACTCGAAAAAAATTAAATGAATACATACTTCAGAACTCAAAAACAAACAAGCAAGCAAAAAAAAAAAAAAACGAAAGTTACAAACATTACAGAAATGAAACTGGGATGTAAATATAATGTTAAAGCTAATGTTATTTTTGTAATTTTTATTACAAACTGTCTATATGAGATTAAGAAACAAGAAAGTTTTTCTACTTATCATGATAAGTTTTTTTTTTTTTTGAGTTTGTTATAAATTTGTTTGCATGTTACATTAAGTGTTCTATTAGTGCGTAGTCTGTAAACACACATACTTATATCCAGTTTCAGGCTTTAAGAGAAGAAAATCGTAATCTTATGCAAGCCTACGTAAATAATGACAAACTTCACCAGCAAAAGCTGATAAACAGTAACTCTCAGATTGCAACACTGATTTTTTCCGGGATATCTTCAGTTTGGTTTTAACAGTAATAATGCAGGTACGATGATATAAAGATTTAATTTATAGTATGAAGTTCGTAAAAATGCACAGTATCTTGTCATAGTTGCCAAAATTTTATGGATTATACAAACAGTTCTGCATTTTTCTGGTAATTTGTAACATGTTTGGCAATGAAAAATATTTATGAAAGAAAGGAAATATTTGTTCTCACATGATCTATTAAAATAAAATATGTTTCCATTTCTTGCAAAACATCACATTGATCCAGGGTTATTGATACAAGGGCTGGTTGTTAGCAAAGCACAACTTGCTTCCCGATGAGGGAGACTGAGACGTAGCTGCGGTGCCAGCCGAGGTGCCATCGCTCTTCGCAAGAGAGGAATCCCCTCCAGTATCTAAGCACAGGAAGCAAGAGTGGGGAAGGAATTAAGAAGAAAATCCATGTTTATACCCCAGTGAACCCAACTAATATCACTGAAACACAGTAACACAGGAGGAATATTTGTTTTGAAATCCTTAACAGAATATTTCGTATTCAAAGATCTAAAACCTAAATATTGTCAGCAAATACTCATGTTTTTGATCCCAGAGCAAAAGGATTATCAAAGAATGGCCTGCTCATGGAAATTCCAAGTTCTTTCCACAACATATTGTATCATCCCAAGTCAGAAACAACAGCTTTTAATTCAACCCCAGTAGATTCCAAACCTTGAATTATTGAAAAAAGCGCTAATCTCGTCATTCAGCAGTCAAAGTCGAAGAATATTGGCCGTTTTCATTGCCATAATAATCCTTGGATTAAGATGAATTGGGCTGTCTTGAAAGGGCCTAGAATTTTGTCCATTCTGGTGGCGTAGCATAGCCTAGAGTCAACATGAACTTCATCAAAGATTAAAACACAAAGCTTTTCAGAGCGACTTAAACTTTCACAGACTTTTCTCATCAATGAAAGGACATTGTGTTGAATGCCTGAATTACAGGTAAATTTTGTGCACCATCTTTTCAAAGTGCTTTGCACACAGTAATGGGATGCCACTTTTTCCCCTCCAGAAGTCGTATAATTTTGTAGAGAAAGCTCTGATTACGATGAATTTCAATACATCTTCAGGTATCCGTTTTATCCGCTGCTTCCTTTGTGTAAGGGAACTTACTTGGGTGTCCGTAAATATATCATGGATACCTTTACCTAATCTTTCCAACATGCTATTATTTTCTCTTAATGTCTTTTAATTGCTTCTTGAGTTGGCTAATTTGTATTAACCAGGATCTTCTATATGATGTTTTTTTTTTTATTTATGCAGAGACATTTTGGTAATCTTGCATTTATTATACTTTTTAAAGCTTCTAGTGAACTTTCAAGATAAGATTTTTTTTTTCTGCAGTCGTATATGACTTTCCTTCATCTCTTAACATTTCAAACATTCTGAATTTGCGAAATTACTATCAGGATCGCCCTGAATCGAATCTACTCCGTTGCTGATATGCGAGTTTTTTTGGATTCAAGGTTTTAATTCGATCCAAAGCACTTACTAAAATTTTTCTTGTTTGCTGCTTCCTCATCTCTTGGTTTTATTTCTTTCGAATTCAATGTTGACAAATTAATATTCGGTACAACAGATGATTTCAGCATCTTTCTTTCTGGCAGACCAAGTAAACGATTCCTCACGTCATCCTCATTAACATCGCTTTGAAAATGCTAACTGCATAATCTGGCATTCTTTGAATTGATATTGTCTTGTCTTGTCTTCTGCATCTATTTATTCATTCTCCAAATACGTGTGGGTCCTAAGGAAAACAATGCAAAATTACATTTCCTTCCTTTTTATTCCTATACCTATTATTGTAAGCAGCAACGGCACAGCAAGCCATATAAGAAATATATTGTTCGGCAAAAAGAAAACATCTTTTTCGCATTTCCAAAAAAGTAAGCGATATTTAGCAGACAGCAACTCGAAAAACATAAGCAACTGTCTTTCTCCACTGCTCAGAGCCGAGCTCTCATTTGGCAAACGCAGCGTTTGGCAACTTGGTGATGTCACTCACAAAGCGGAATCTCTCCCGTTTGGTATCAGCGGTGCAGATGACACTTCAAAGGGAAGGTCCAGTCCTTGTCTCAATAGCCCTGGCATAGATCACCAGCTGTCAGTGGATGATCATGTGCGTGACGTCACCGGATCCACAGTGAGGACTGCCAGCTAGAGACGGTGGTAGGCTGACCCACTGGGGTGGGGTTGGACTGCAGAGGGGACCGGAGCCAATGTTCCTCCCTTGTGCTTCAAGGAGAAACGTTGGGCCCGAGGGGACATGATGCGTAGCTATCAGATTTCCCGGAAGAAGCAACATCACAATTTCTGAAGGAACACAGAAACTGTAGAACTTTCTAGAAGCAAACTATGTGGGACCCAGTACACTTGTCACTTGGTGAATGTTAGTGTGATCAAAGTCTCAACTACTTAATCAAGTTAACTGTTATTCATATTGACTGATGGCTGTGCAAGTGCAAATGGAAAAAAATAGGTGTTCAGACTGTAATGAAATGCATTTATTAAAAAAAAATCTAAGAACACATTATAGATGTCATCACAACAGGAAAAAATTACAGTATAAGTTTGTGTCAAGCAGTCAAGCAAAAACGTCTTAGATTTATTCAGTAAACAAGGACCAGCAGCTACTTCAAAGGATGTTGTCCACTCAATACACACACAGTTTGTAAACAAATACAGGAACCAACCCTATTCCTAAGGATCGCTCGGATAATGTGGATGCAACAGATTCTGCTCCTGCTTGCAAAAGAATCAGAAACCAACAAGATAGACTATAGAGAAATGTTCTTCGCCAGCTACTTCCAACAGTAACAAGTGTTCATTTTCTAATTCCTTTGCATTTTAGTTAGAATCCAACCAAATGACTGCTTTCTATATGAATGGTGGCTCCATCCTTATTATCAGTCTTTTCTCATTTGAATAATCAACATGTGGTGCAAAAAGAAAAAAAAAAAAAAGAAAACAGAAAATTAAAAAATAATACAAGAGTTTTGTTGCAATTAAAAATCTGTTTGCGAAAGTAGACCCATGTTGATCTCAAATTCACAGCTGAAACTATTGTTAGAACCCTGTTTATTATTGGGACCTGATTGATGCAGTGGCAGAAATGAGGCCCTGCGGCCCCAAGAATGAGGATACTAAGCCTTACAAAAGGCCTCACACGTGTCATGGGCAGAGACATTGCTTTATGCCAGCAATGTGATGAAAATTTCTGAGTTATTCAATCAATTTATTCTAATTAATTAGAAAAGACAGAAAATCCCTTTCCCCAATTTTTTAGCAAGACCCGAGCTCAACAACTAAAGTACACTAATGTCAGTCGCCACTTGCCAAAATACAACCAAGTTTGTTTTGGCTCGTTTTAAGTTTGGCCAATGTACCCGTCTGTGGCGAGTATGTTGTTTTGCAACAAAATGTAAAAATGTCAACTGGGGGGTGGGGGGGAGCAATTGCAGCCACGTGCTCTTTTAAAAAGATGGTCAATGTTTTTTTTTTTTTTTTTTTTTTGATAATCACAAAACTTTTTAAAACCCCATTTATGTTACAATGTTTTAGTGATTGTGAAAAAATCCTGAATATGGGTTTAAAAAAAGAATTTTAAAATTGTTTTTATGAATTATATGCAAAAAACAGCAGGCTGATCGCCAATGGCAAAAAAAAAAAAAAAAGTTAACTGGCTCTTAAAGAGACCATCTTAATGTCACTTATTTTTTTCATTTGCATAAATATGATGGCAATGTACAATTTCAATGAGTTAAGAAATGGTGAAATAACAATATTATCATCAGGGGTAGAAATTTTATGTCTTTCATCACTCACCTAAAAATTCTTATTTTATGATAATCATCCTTATTAACCTGCTACGTTTTATGAATTTTAAGCAACTTAGTGAAACTATTTTCACATTTTATTTTGTTCTGCTGCTTAAACGTTTCTGATGGCAGAACTTATATTTCACAGTGTTTTTTTATTAATGTAACATCATCAAAAATATGCTGCTGACATTTGGAGGGGAAGGCACCTTCCTGTTTGTTTACACTTCTAAGGCTCTTGTGTGACTGTTGGTATCCATAGCTTCCCCAACCCGCTGCTTAAACAAACATTCCTGACAGCGGAAATCATATTTCTCACATTTTTTTTTATTCATACAACTTCATCAAAAATATGCTGCTGATGTTCATCAGGAAGCCACCTTCCAGTTTATTTGTGCTTTTATGGCTATTGTATGCCCCTGGTATTATTCATAGCTTTCCCTGTCCAATAAGCTAGGGATATAACTGAGGTAAAGTAACAAAACTTTCATATTTTGCACAGAAAAGCACAAATAATGTCTACTTTTTTACAAAATGTGTTATGGCGACAATACAGAACCTTGTCTAACTCCATTTCCAATACAAAACCATTTCGATACAACACTATTCACTCGTACACATGCTCCACTGCCAACATACATGGCTTTCACACTATTAAGTAGATTCCCAGTAATACCATATTTATTCAGTAACTTTCATAAAAGTATCCTATTTACTCTGTCATAAGCTTTCTCTGAATCTATAAAGGTAGCAAAAACCTTACTAACATACAGATACTTTCGATCATCATGCACAATGCAAAAATTTGGTTAGTGCAGCCCTTAGCAGGCATAAAACCACTCTGTTCATCCCACTTCCTCTGATGTAAGATCTCATACCTTATCAATAGCAACCTTACCAAACACTTTCCCTGGCACACCAAGTAAGCTGATACCACAATAGTTCTTGCATTCAGTCTGTTCACCTTTTCCCTCATACAAAGGAACAATGATAGCATCCCTCCAATCCTGAGGGACCAATCCTAACTCCCAGCACAACAGGCAAACTTCAGTTAACCAGTCAATTACAGAGTCACCACCATATTTTAACATCTCAGCAGTTATGTCATCTACTCCCGGGGCCTTACCATTTTGAAGAGATAAAAGAGCTTTGCACACCTCTTCTCTTGAGATCCATATTGTGTTTCCATCTCTCGTTGTAACATCATCTGCCTGTCTCCGAATCACCTTGGCTTTGACCATCTAATAAACTCACAGAAGTATTTACTCCATCTTTCACTTAGCTCATTGGGCTCCCATCATTTCACCGACCCTGTTCTTCACACAACTTAAAATTTTATTTCCTCTATTTTTTTCTACGTCTTATGTACTTTCAGAAGGCTTTTTCATCTTCCCCAAAAAAAACAATTCCTGTCTTTCCACCTTTTCTTTCCTATCTTTTGCTTTATTCTGGCAAACCACCTTAACTGCCTTGTGCTTCTTAGTGATACTCATCCTCAGATACTCTACTTTGCACCATCCCCAAATATGATTCCTTCTTTCTCTTTACAGCCTCTTCAATCTCACTATTCCACCAAGCATCACCTCAAGCGTTACCCACAATTGCAATACCACAGACCTTCAGCAGCAGTTACAACACAGTTCTTCGAACATGTCCACTTCTTTTCTACATCTCTCACATGACTTCAACTCATTTAGTCATTCTCTGAGTAAGTTAGAGTAACACTGGTGTTCTTCAGGGAGCCTTTCAACTTTTATTCTTTTCATCACAGGCTTCTTCCTATTCGTCTTTTTACATCCATCATTCAGTTTCACTCATGACACTAACAAATAAGGATCAGAGCCAACATCTGCACCTCTCATCACACGAGTGTTAACAACCAAGTGTTTCAGACGTTGATTGTGAACAACCAAATCAATTACACTCTTTAGTTATATATCCAGAAGAAATAGATACCCCTTAGATATCCTCTTCAGATATTATAATAAAAGATTATCACACAACAGAATACTTTTATACATTAACAGAAACGGAGTGCTATGCAGCAACTTTCAGACAGAAAATGTAATGGCAAAGACCCTAATTTAGGATGATGTGCCATTATAAAACCTGGGAAATGTATGAAAGTGAAAATGCAAAATTTCATCCCCTGTATACAGTAATGTTTTTTGTGTCTTACATAAAAACAAATTATAATAATGACTATACTGCTAAGAACCACTGTTTGGAAAGTAGTACACGTTTCCACAGGAGTTAAAGGTTACCAAAAAATTCTTCAAGAACATTTTTTCATAGGTTCAAGTTGTTCATGAAATTACATGAAGATTACAACATGCCACTAAATCAAAAATTAAATGTTGAACAGAACATTTGACAAGGATGAACTGAAGGCTATTATGCATGTTACATCTTGGAATCCATGTCCTCATTCCTATCATGGATGTGTACAAATTATCATTCATATTTTTACTTTACCCTTCATATCTGTACACACACTGAGAATGAGAACATGGATTCCAAGGTATAACATGGAACAAGTTTAGCTTTCAGATAATCCTTATCAAAATGTTCTGATCAAAATTTAATTTTAACATTTTTTCATTGTGCAATGTCAAATTTTAACATACTTATTTTAAAAAAAGTTCCCCAAAACATATTTGTCACACATGTAATCACAGGGAACATAGAGAGCTTTCAAATGGTATTGAAACAAATTACATGCAAAAGAAAAAAGCTTCAACAATTCCATAGGTCTCTAGTGAGTACATTTGTTCAAACATTTGAATCTTACTAATGAAAACATAATGCCAAACCTTAAGAAATTAGCTTTAGGGTAATAAAATTCAATGCTTAATTTAATAACCCCCTTAAAGCAAAAGTAACTTTTAGTCACCAAAAAATATTAAATTTCTGACATTGCAAAAAAGAATATCTACACACAAAATTAAAACTTTACAGTTACATAAGTGTCGCCTTATGCACAAGATTTTAAGAGGAAAATGTATGTCTGACCAGTAAACAGTACAAAAAATCTGTATATGTAATACCTACTCTGTTAAGAACCCCACTTTTTAAAATCAATACATGCATTAAGCAGTATTTCAAGAAATAGCAGAAAGTCTTTAAAAAGGATAACACGAGTTAATTTTTTTAGAATTCAAAGTTGTGTATGTGATTTTTTATTTGATTTTATTTCTTTGCAAAACCCACTCATGTTACTTATAAAACTTAAGAGCATTTCTCAAAAGCTTTCAAGCACAACTAATCTCAAAATTAAGTAAGTTTGGTGGAAATGGAACTTTACAGCAATTTTAATGTCGGACATACATACATATCATTAAGCTGTTCTCTGAGATACAGAAGTCAGCTCCTAAAAGAAAGACCATCAGCCAAGTAAACATTTAACTGATGGAACTGGAATTTACTTACTATTGGCGTATCAAATGTCTCCATTTACAATGATCTTGGCACACAGCTCGAGATTCATCAACATCCATCACACACAAGACCTTTTGTACTTACCATAATTTTTGTCGTATTATCTGCACCGGCATATAATCCGCAGACCGCGAAATTCGCATTAAAAAAAAATTTCCTTCGTATTATCCGCAGACTGTAACATTCAGGGGGGGGGGGGGGATCGATGTATAATCCGCACATCATAGATGTTGAACTGGAAGTGGAATTTCCAACAGAAAAGTCGGTCACATAATAACTCACTAATCCGAAGTAAGAGAGAAAGAAAAAGAAAAACGATTTTATTAAATGAAGAAATTAATTTTTAAAGGTTACTGTTTTATATTTTTATCTCTGGACAGATAAAGGGTGTGGCATTTGTAGATCACGCCGATGCAGCTTTAGAGTATTGCATTACACCTTGCCAATGACGAAAGGCTCATACAGAACAAGTCATAGAAATTCAGTATGTACTCGTGTATAAGTCAAAAGTTTTTGGAGGAATTCCTGCTTTCAGAGTTGGGGGATCGGCTTATATGTGGGCCAATAAAAAGACTTCCGTGAATTCTCCCGCGGAATTTACCGACGGATTTGTTTACGTTTTAGACCGCGGCACAGAGGCTTTCTGCACGTGTTCCGACCTCAAAACTATCGCGCAGTGACACGATCATATCCTCAATTCTGTCCACCACTTTAAGTTTAAATTCGGTAGTGTAACTGAAACATTTCCTTTTCAAAAACATCATGAATAGCAATGAAGGAAAATAGCAGCAATAACGGTCAAAACGGCGAAAGACGAACTAAACACAACGCAGCGCACATGAGATCCAAAAGGAGGAACACATAGGTTCGTGCAGCGAGAGCTGTGCATACTTCTTTGGCTTTTTGCCCAAAACAGAGATGGCATGACAGTCAGAGCTGTCCTCAACGATAACAATATGACCCCTGCCGCCCCTCCCCACAACTTTCCAGATCTTTCGTTACAACATTCCTCCCCCTCTTCCCCGATCCGTGCAAACTCCTGAACAGAGGAAAATTCTTCCGAGGGAGTTTCTTTTCCCATTCCCCTTCCCTGCACAATTACGCTGAATATTTTTTTTTTTTTTAAATCAGAGGGTCATAATTTTTTTTTTTTTTTTTTTTTTTTTAAATCTGCGTATATCTGCATCGGTGTATAATCCGCAGAACCTATACTTTAAACTTTTTTAGCAGATAATCCGCGGATTATACGACAAAAATTAAGGTAATACTCAATCTTTTTCTCAAGCAGACATTCCTGAATCTGGTGGGTGGCCTTAGTAAGAGATAGGTTTAATGTCTAACATGATGCACAAATTCATGTTTTCTAAAAATTTGATCCAGATACCTCAAAGAATTTTTGTCCTGGAATTTTTCTTTTCTATTTTTTGAGCACCTTGTTTTATAATTAGACCCAACAAATTCACTGAGTTTAACCAAAATCAGTGATGGCAAGGTAAATAAATGCATTGGTTGATTTGGCACAGAATGATCCTATAGCAAGGTTCGTTCTTTTCCAAGCAAGATAAATTCAAGCACTTTTCAACTTTTTAAAACCAAATTATCATGTGTGTGTGCTGTCGGTCATTCAGTATATATATAGGTAGACAAATTGATAACGAGGAACAGTACACCAATTAAGTAGTAAATAGTAACGTTGTACTAGTGATCCGATTTATTGGTGCAGGAAGTAAACACATTAGCGTTTCCAAGGTTTCGCACATCAACCAGATGGCTTTTTCACGGAAGTTTGACAAAAACTGGTTGATGTGCGAAAGCTTGGAAACGCTAATGTGTCTACTTCCTACGCCAATAAATCAGATCACTAGTACAGCGTTACTATTTACTATAGGTAGGCATTTTAGTAAGTTAAAAAAAAAAAACATTAAACTTAGCTGGGACGAGCACACCTTTAATGAATTGCCTGCTAACCCCCTGTTGGTTTATTTTATTAACTTTGAATTGCCCCTCTGTTTTGGTGTTTTTTGAAATCATTTTATTTTGTGGAATATTTTGAAAGGGTGCATTATTTTCGTATTCATCTGCTGGTATAATACTTATTTGTTCACTTTAACTTTATTTTTGATGCATTTTCTTGATGCAGCCAGGAGACGAAGGGTCCACACGTATGAAGCAATTCATAGAAGTTCCACCCTCCGGCAAGAGAATGCGTCCTGAACAGAAGGATCACAATTCACGAATACATCATTCCACTTATTTTACTCCCATGGCTGACATTTTACTCTGTAGTGATGTCATAGTCAAGGTACTTTTGTTCAATGCGCTCTACTGGGTTGAACGCAAGTTCAGCGTTATTTGCTCAGCTTGATGTTTTTATCGGAACAACACAGAAATATCCTACACAACTTTTTAGCACAATCAATTTTTACATATACTCTTTCATACCAATACTTAAAAAACAAAAACAAAAATTTTAAGCACTAATTCATGGAGTCTCAAAATTTTTCAAGTACTTTCAAGGACTTGAAAATGAACTTTATTTTTCAAGGACTTTTCAAGAAGTGTACGAACCATGTATAAGTACCTTCACTGACAAGAACTAAGGGCCTTTAAGACAAAATCATTTTTCAATACTTGAAAACATTTTGTGTGTAACAAACTACAACAAGCTAAAAATCATTATTTTTTGGGATGTCACACACTATGATTAATTCTATTTTTTATCATGTCAATTTACTCTGCAGACTCTACAAATTGTGCTATTTCATCTGGAAAGGAAATGCCAACATCTGATTAGAGCATTGCTTCCCTTCTCCCCTTTTCTGCAGCAAAACGTATGATGTCACTTAATTTTTTTCGTATGTTAAACTAAACTTCATTTCAGTACGTTTATAAAAACATTTCACACCGCTTGAAGGTGACACTGGACATGGCTCAACCGAGAGAACAACCTGGATTCAGGAGTGGCTACAGCACAATAGATCATATCCACATACTGAGAAAACTAATTGAAAGAGCGAGGGAATATGAACTTCCATTGTGCATGGCTTTAATCGATTATGAAAAAGCCTTTGATTCAGTGAAACCATCAGCAGTTACAATGGCTCTGAAATCCTACGGTATTGAAGATGCGTTCATTAATATTATTAATAACATCTATGAAAATGCAAGTGCAAAGATTTGGCTGTTTGAAAATACAACACACATAAAAATTGGAAAAGGAGTGAGACAAGGTGATTTTTTTTTTTATTGAAGGTTTAACCACCACCGTGAGCAACTCAATGGGCTATAAGCAGTCGCCCATCCCTAATTTAGGGTCACTGGTTCCAGGGAAGGGTGAGAGCCAGTGCCGTAATACAAACACAACATCCATGCCTCACCGGGATTCGAACCCGGACCCCGTTCGGACGAATGATCAGAGGCCATCGCTCAGACCACTGCCCCACCGGGGCGGCTGAGACAAGGTGACACCATATCTCCGAAGCTCTTTAATGTCACATTGGAAAATGTCTTTCAATCACTGAACTGGGAAAACAAAGGGATAAAGATTAATGGAGATTATCTAACCCACCTTCGTTTTGCTGATGACATAGTTATATTTGCAACTACCCCATCAGAGCTGCAGAGTATGATCCAGGAACTCGCTGACAAGAGTAAAGAAGTGGGATTAAAAATGAACTTTCAGAAGACAAAAGTGGTGTTCAATGCTTTTACAAGAAATGAAGATTTATCGATTGATGGAGAAAAGCTGGAGATAACAGACACGTACGTTTATCTTGGACAGCAGATATCAAGTGAGGGTCACATTGATGAAGAAATTAATCGGCGTACAAAACTTGCCTGGAGAGCTTTTGGAAGAAACAGCATTATTTTCAAGAGCAATATGCCATTATGTCTTAAAAGAAAAGTGTTTGATCAATGCATCCTTCCAGTGCTTACGTATGGTGCAGAGACGTGGACCTTAACTAAAAGAGACATACAAAGGCTGCAGACAACTCAAAGCAGCATGGAGAGGTGCATGCTTGGTGTAACCAGGAGAGATACGAAGAGGAACTCGTGGATCCGAAAAATGACAAGAGTGGAAGACATCATGATCAGAGTTAAATCCCTGAAATGGCAATGGGCTGGACATACTGCCAGAAGAATGGACCATCGATGGACAGCCGAAATTTTAGATTGGATTCCAAGGGACAGGAAAAGACCCAGAAGAAGACCACATGGAAGATGGGTAGATGAAATTCGAAAGTATGCGGGAGTGACATGGAGCAGACTGGCACAAGACAGACCGTTGTGGAGGAAACTTGGGGAGACCTTCGTCCAGCAGTGGATTGATAATGGTTGACGATGATGATGATGATGATGATGATAAAAACATTCACCAACTGTTCAGAATCATTACTTAAGTTTCAACACTACAGTTTTTTCTCCTCTTCAAATACCTTTACCCACAAAAGATACTCAATTACAGCAGACCTTTGAAATAAACTGAAATTAAAAGAAATTAATGGTGGCAGTACAGAGAAAATGGTAACTCAAAGAAATCAAACTGTGCACAGTTTGGCTTTTTGAGTGAGTATCTTGTGATATCATAAACCATTTTTTTTGGTGGGGGGGCGGGGGAGATAAAACATCAAATTAATTACAGCTATTGCTTAAATAAGAATGTTCCTATTCTATTTGTTACCATCCGCAAGTAAGGTATCACAAAAGTGAATAAACATATTAAAAAATCACAAGGTGTGGCAGGAACAAACAAAAAAGTAAAAATCTCTATCACTTCGGCAGATCAATCTTCACTGCTTCATTTACTCTGCAATTTTTTTCAACATTCAATGCAATATCAGTTTTCTTTAGTGTTAACAAATGGCAAATCTTTTGAAGTTTTCCCACAAATGCAAACTTTTGTATAATTAAGTTGTTTGGAAAAGAAAAACGAAAAAAAAAAAAGGTGCAGAAGGATCAGATAGTGCTGATGATAAAAACATTCAAAAGGGCTGATGGAAATGTAGGACATAGGAAATAAGTTAACAGGATTAAGATATGTAAATGTTCAGACTTACAGTGGCTAAACAAGTACTTTTGTTAGAAGTACATGTCTGGACCACACAGCAAGCCAATGTTGGGAAACACATATCAAACTGAAAAAACAGAGAACATAAAAAATGACACTTCGAGGCATTTTGCCAGCTTGTTGTGGTTCTACTCAGAACTACTACACAAAACTTGCTTTCATGTGTAGAAAGAAAAAATTGTGAAAGGCTTTTCTATAAAAACTTGAAAACTAAGAAAACCAGCTAGTATTAGTGAAAATCCACTGTCCATACTGGTCGGTATCTGTTCTCTGAAATGCCAATCTCTGCAGGCTTACGCAAAAATATGTACATCAAGGTCACACAGATTTTAGCCCTTGCTGACCTTTAAACAATTGCCCTTTGAGATACATAAGTAAAATATAATTACTGTGTGTGTGTGGGAATCAAATCAACACAGCACTCAACCTTGACATCTCCGATTTTAACGAAAATTGATGAGAAGGTAGTCCTTATGTAGTAAAGTCAAAATATATATATACATATATATATATTGGGATGTAAGGTCAGGTGATGCGTAACATCACAGCCTCTCCTTGACAAATGTCAACCCCGCCTTCTCGTGGTGCATCCTGTTCCCACTAAAGGGGCTCTGACGACCGCCAATAGCGGTATAACTATACCATCGGGATCAGAGGAAATGCTATCCCACACTCACCAACCCGCTTGGCCAGCGTGGTGAGTTATGGCCAAACACCTCCAAAATGACTCTACAACTTAAATCTTGGCCCTCAGTCTCCGGCAGCTGGAATGTACCTGGCCAAGGCAGCGGCCAGTGCGACATGAAGGCAGAGGGTGCTAAGAATCCCCGGAGGACCGGACTAGGCTGCCATTTGATGCTGACCTTGGCTACCTATAACGGACGCTCCTATCTTCTGATTCAAGGCTTCTTGAATTGGAAGAGGAACTACAAAGGATCAAGTGGGACATCGTCGGGCTAAGTGAGGTAAGGAGAAAAGGAGAAGATCTCATTGAACTGAAAAGTGGACATCTCTTCTATTATCGTGGGACAGATACTGGCAGAACTAGTGGTGTTGGATTTATAATAAACAAGAAACTGAAGGATAAAGTGGTAAGAAGTTGAAAGTTCCTCTGACAGAGCTGCACGACTCGTTATCCAACTATCGAGAAGATACCAGGCTCAGATTATTCAAACTTATGCACCCACCACAAGTCATCCTGAAGAAGAAATTGAAGAATTTTATGAGGAAATTCGTCATCTAAATAATAAAGGTAAGCAGCACTTAAAGATAATTATGGGAGATTTCAATGCAAAAATAGGGCAACGGCAACAGAATGAAAGTTTAGTAGGTAAATTCGGTCACGGCAACAGAAACCAGCGTGGAAATACTCTCGTTGAGTTTGCAGAGGCAGAAGGATTTTTCATCTTGAACTCCTTTTTCAAGAAAAAGCCACACAGGAAATGGACATGGAGACATCCAATTGGGACGACAAGTGAAATTGATTTTATTATGTGTAACAAAAATTCGTCATCGAAGACTGCAGTGTGCTGAACAAGTTCAACACAGGTAGTGACCATAGATTGGTGAGATGTAAGATGCACCTCAACACTAAACTGGAACGTGGCAAGCTCATAAGACAAACAAAATGTATTGACATAACCAACCTTAAAAAACACCATAATACTTTCAAGTTGGAACTGAAGAACAGATTCTCTGCTTTAGAAGGCCTAACATCGGAAGAAGTGGATATTTCGGAAGTTAACAGAAAAGTAACCAAAGCTCTAATGGAAACAGCAACAAAATTAGCTGGGTCTAAGAACAAGTTGCATGTGAACAAATTATCAGGAAAACCAAAATGTTGATGCAAAAAAGAAGAGAGATGAGGACAACTAAAGAAGATGTGACTTCCAAAGTGGAATATATAGAGCTATGCAAGACAACACGAAAAAGTATCACTGAAGACGTAAGGAAATTCAACTGTGAGCTAGTGAGGAAAGCAATTGAAAACAACCAAAGCCTTAAGATAGCAAAGGGACATCTCAGTAAGGGAAGAAAACAGATTATGGCTCTGAGAAAAGAAGATGGTTCTATAACAAGAAATAGAGGCGAAATTTTGACAAGAGTGAAAGATTTCTACTCCAAATTATATGAAAGGGATGATACATGTACTCCAGACTTCATGAAAGGTACCAGAGTTCTTCCAGTCCTCCCAGCAGAAGTTGCTCATGCAATCAATAACATGAAGCGGGGGAAAGCTCCAGGAGAAGATGGAATTACTATAGACCTCATACAAGAAGCAAGTGGAGAAATTGAAACAGTACTCGCCCAAATTTTCACTCGATGCCTTAATGAAGGGAAGATTCCTGAGGATTGGAACAACGCTACAATGATCCTGCTACATAAAAAAGGTGACATTGAGGATCTCAGGAACTACAGACCTATCAGCCTCCTATCAGTGGTTTATAAAATCTTCACTAAAGTTCTTTCACACCGCTTGAAGGTAACACTGGACATGGCTCAACCGAGAGAACAAGCTGGATTCAGGAGTGGCTACAGCACAATAGATCATATCCACGTACTGAGAGAACTAATTGAAAGAGTGAGGGAATATGAACTTCCATTGTGCATGGCTTTTATCGATTATGAAAAAGCCTTTGATTCGGTGAAACCATCAGCAGTTACCACGGCTCTGAAATCCTGCGGTATTGAAGATGCATACATTAATATTATTAATAACATCTATGAAAATGCAAGTGCAAAGATTCGGCTGTTTGAAAATACAACACACATAAAAATTGGAAAGGGAGTGAGACAAGGTGACACCATATCTCCGAAGCTCTTTAATGCCACATTGGAAAATGTCTTTCAATCACTGAACTGGGAAAACAAAGGGATAAAGATTAATGGAGATTATCTAACCCACCTTCGTTTTGCTGATGACGTAGTCATTTTTGCAACTACCCCATCAGAGCTGCAGAGTATGATCCAGGAACTTGCTGACAAGAGTAAAGAAGTGGGATTAAAAATGAACTTTCAGAAGACAAAAGTGATGTTCAATGCTTTTACAAGAAATGAAGATTTATCGATTGATGGAGAAAAACTGGAGATAACAGATACGTATGTTTATCTTGGACAGCAGATATCAAGTGAGGGTCATATTGATGAAGAAATTAATCGGCGTACAAAACTTGCCTGGAGAGCTTTTGGAAGAAACAGCATAATTTTCAAGAGCAATATGCCATTATGTCTTAAAAGAAAAGTGTTTGATCAATGCATCCTTCCAGTGCTTACGTATGGTGCAGAGACGTGGACCTTAACTAAAAGAGACATACAAAGGCTGCAGACAACTCAAAGAAGCATGGAGAGGTGCATGCTTGGTATAACCAGGAGAGATAAGAAGAGGAACTCGTGGATCCGAAAAATGACGAGAGTGGAAGACATCATGATCAGAGTTAAATCCCTGAAATGGCAATGGGCTGGACATACTGCCAGAAGGACAGACCATAGATGGACAGCCGAAATTTTAGATTGGATTCCAAGGGACAGGAAAAGACCCAGAAAAAGACCACATGGGAGATGGGTGGATGAAATTCGTAAATATGCGGGAGTGACATGGAGGAGACTGGCACAAGACAGACCGTTGTGGAGGAAACTTGGGGAGACCTTCGTCCAGCAGTGGATTGATAATGGTTGACGATGATGATGATGATATATATATTTTTTTGAATTTTCCTTTGGATTGTTTTGAAAATAAAGGTCAAAATTTTGAATTTCTGTGCATTTTTTGAAAATTTCCAACCATTCAAATTTCAATATATTGAGATAAAAATATGTTATTCAGCTGATTCTGGTGGCAATAGAAAGCTTATTAAACAGGCTTTAACATAATAAAAATGCATCATTAAATTTTTCTTAATTTAGAAATTTTAATTTTGTTTTTAAAGTGACATTTTAATGTTTTTCCAAAAAATGATATGAACTTCTTGATATCCTTGGCATAAAATTTTGAAAGTGGCAATCTAACAATTTCTAAAGTCACAAAGAAATTTTGTTTTCAGTAAGTTAAGTTTCGGAATCTATTGCACCTATTCTTTCCTTTTTTTAATTGCAATGCATGAATTAAAGTTTATTATGCAACATTTGGGTGCGGATTCGATGTATACCAATATAAGATATCTTTTTAATACTCAATTTCTTGAAAATGGTTAAATAAGATGTCTTATTATTGCTTTACTCACAGTAAGAGAAAATCTGCTTGAGACATGGTTCATACACTTTTTCAATCACAAAATTTCAGGACTTTTCCAGGACTTATGGATTTTTTTTTTCCAGGACATACGATCCAAACGATCTTACTTAAAATATAGTGAAACCATACGTCTGTTCAACCTGTAATCTACAACAAACAACATCCTACGTGCTTGGGCAAACTTAATACAGAATGTTAAAAATGATGTCCGCTGGAGCTAATCGGAAACTTAGAATCACAGATAAATACTGAAATACCAAAACTGACATTAAAAATGTGAACAGGTTTAATATCTATTAAACTTTTATTTACAGTATACTACACTGATTTTGAGAAAAATTTATTTTTCTACTTTGGTTTTAGTTCAATTATTGAACCAAATTACAGAACAAAAAAATAAAAAAATAAAATAAAACTCAAAAATACATAGGCATATGGCATTACTCTGAAAATGCTTTCATATACCACACAATCAATACATAAAATACTATTTATATTTAATTATTCTGAAATAATGCTTACATTGGAAATTTAAGGGTAAGGAAAGGTGAAATATTTGGAACTTTTTCAAAAGACCAAAGGGATTGTTATTTCTTAAACACATAATCAAGGGAGCAAGTATTTTTGTTACATTTTATTTAGGGAAGGAATTTTCAACATAATATTGATGCTGTAGCTATGTTTTAAATTTGTACTCGCCAGCAAACAACGTATGCACAAAAATAATTTTCAATCTGAAATGAAAGAGAATGGGAAAACCTTAAATCCAAGGACTGTGTACAACTGCATTCCTTAGTGATCAATGCAATTTAACTGGGCATGATTAGAAAACTAATTATAGAAGATAAAAGTGATTACTTAGCTCAGAAGATACTAAGAAACAACCAGATTTTTAAGTTTCTTATATCAGAAAGCAATCTAATTTTATGGCAAATTTTTATAAAAAACATTAGCAAATTTCAGTATAAAAAAAATAACCCACAAAAAAATCAGCTACTTACTTTCACCAGTGGATAAAAATTGTTATGAAAATTAACAAATGGCGCAAAAAACGTTTCCCATAGCAGAAGGAACGTATTAGAGAAAAAAAGATTTTCAAATCAAACAGTTAAAAGAAGAGATATAGAAGGAAACATGATATAACTCTGCCTTTTAGAGGAAGAATTTTGCATAATAGATAAGTTGAAAACAGGTGAAAAACATTCTTCATGGCAAAAGCTATTGCTAAGGAAAAAGAACTTTTTCAAATACATCTCCCAGAAGCAGAAAAAGCAAGAAAAACGTTTTGATCTTTACAACCCCTAGAGGGACAGTTGTACATTATTTGAAGAGGATCTTCTTATTGTAGCAAAAATATTATTCACTCTCCATCTTTATTATAACAAATGGCATACAATAAACAAAATAATATCTCAATAGGGTTTTTACAGGCAGAGATAGGCTGCAAACGGAAGTACACAAACACTACCTAGCGGCAGAAATTGTGAACCACAAACCTCCTCAAGTACCAACCTAGTGTCCCATAAGGTAAATGGTATCTGGTGTTAAAAGATTTTTTTTTAAATCGGACATATAGAAGTACAGATATTGAGAAAAATAGATTAAATATTTGCACCCCGTAGCGGCGAAATTGTGCATTATTTCGGGAAGAAAATACAGTTTTCATAGTTAGTAGTATCTGATCGAAAGAGAATATTTTTCAATCAGGTTTTTAGTCCCGCAGATATTGCTGTAAATGGAAACATGAACTTACACCCTCTAGTGGTGCACTAAGAAATATTTGAAATTATATGAGAAACACTTCGCACCGAAAAATGTTCTCCAACAAAGAAAGAATTTTTCAAATCGGACTCCTAGAAACAGAGATATGGACAAAAATAAGACATACGTGTACGCCCCCTGGTGGGAAAATTATGCACTATTTTAAGCAGAGTTGTTCTCATAAAGTCTTCTGAGCTGAGCGTTATCGGTTCACGGAGGAACTTTTTCAATCGAGTTTCCAGCTCAGATATATCAGAAGCAAAAATAAACACTTATGACCCCTGGTGGCTAAACCATTCTTTACCAAAAATGAGAAATTATATGCAAAACATTTCCCCTCAAGAGCTGTATCCGACGTAGGAAGAATTTTTCAAATCGGACTTTTCGAAGCGGAGATATTGCGAAAACCGTGATTTACATTTACACCCCGTAGCGGAAAATTTATGCATTATTTGAAAAAGGGACAGTAACTAAAACAGTCTTCGATATAAATGTCGTCGAAAGGGGGGAAAAAAATTCCAATTGGATATTTAGAAGAAAATATATAAAAGAAAATGCATTTTAAATCTGATACGATCTCCATTTGCTCCCACTAGCAGCGAAGTTGTGCATCAGGAAAAAAACTCTGAATGCATGGATCATCATTCTCACACTTTTAAGCTACTCAATACAAAAAGAATTTTAGAAATTGCACTAATAATTGCAGAGATATCGTCTTCCCAGCCGGACAGACAAAGTGATAACATAAGCATGATACAAAAGATGCTAAAAATGCAGCTTCAGTCCTCCTAACAGACAAGAAAACCAACAGCCCCCCCCCCACACACACACACAGATTTTGCAGGGGAGGGAGATTTGTCAGACATATGTTGTCAGTAGAAAAATCTTCAACTACAAAACATTGAGCAGGGGCAAAAAGACGAGAATGGATAAAATTCCAGGATATGTAACAGAAATTTAGGACATTTCCAAGAGAAAATGGACTTCCAGAACTTTTCCAGGATGCATACGAACCATGTTTAGACAATGTGCTAGTGATATTTCTTTCTAAAAGTCAATCAGATTTGTCCTTAGTATGAAGTTTCAGTTCAGATTCAAAAATTAGGAACTCACAGCTGCTCAGGAGCATAATTAGAGCCCTCTCTCCTCCCCCAAAAAAGTGTATTTTTTAATGCTACTTACATTTAAAAAAGTGCTTTAATTGTTTCTTCTATTTTCTGTTAGCTTTTATTTTGTTCTGGTGGATTTCAAAAACTTCCATTTTTTGTGTTGCTCTAATTTGAAGGAAGCATACATATTTTGCAAGGCAAAATATCCTACTCTGAATATTGGATTTTCCAAGTTTTGTGAATTAAGGCGTAAAAATTGTGTTCTTGCTGGTGCAAGTAACACTCAGATCATCTGTGTCAAATTAATGCTAATTGGATACAAATGGAAAAGTTATCAGCCATGCAGGACAAAAATTTAAACATATAAAAGACTGCACAGTGAATATGATTTGTTAATCACCCTCAGCAGCTCGCTATTTCAGTGAATACAAAAAAAAAAAAAAATGCCCAAGAACCAGAAAATTAGAAAATAATTTTAATTATTTGTCTGATTCTAAAATAACTGGTGACATAACTACAAGCAGTGAATATCCACATACTGTTCAGCACCTGCAGAATTAACAAAAACTATCAATTTTGTACTTTTTTTTTTTTTTGAAAAAATATTGTTCATCTAAGACGTTCATTTATGGCCTAAATAGCAGGCAGCTTTTTGTAATGAACTAAAAGCAAATTTGCAAGCCAGTGAATTTTTGGTAACATCTGATTTTTCTAGGAATTTCTATTGCAAGATTCTCTGCTCAAGGATTCTGTTGTAATAATTTTTAACCCACAATTCACCCATTTGTTGCATTTTGCAAAAAATCAAGGAAAACTGAATGCAATAATTTTGGAGAGTTTGCAACACTGCTTGCACATCTCAAAAAAAAAAAACATTTTTTTATTATTCAGATGGATCAGCAGCACAATATAAGAACATAAAAATATTTTATCAATTTTTGTTAAAATGAATAGATTTTGGAACAGTTGCTCAGCAGCACTTTTATGCAACACCCCATTGGTAATAGTGCGTGTGAGTATTGGTGGTGATTTTAAAGCCTTGCAGCTAAAGCAAGTTTATGAAGGCCATATAATAATGCAGACTATAACATCCTATCAATTAACTGACTGGGCAACTGAAAGCATGCCAGCCTATGATTTTGAATACCTCAGTAAAAGTCAATATGAAGCTGAAAAAAAGTTATTACAGCTACATTTTAAGACATCAAGAACAACATTAAACACTCACAAACTTTACTGTTTTATCCAACTGGACAAAAACAGAATACGAGTTTATTCAGTCGCCAAAATAGAATGTTACTTCTGATAAATGTGAGATAGTTACTTGCAGATATATCTATTTTTGTGACGTGTCTCTGTCCAGAACACAAGAACACTTGTGGAATGGCTGCGTCTTAAGTATCTTTGAAGACTCAGATGAAGTAAAAATGTTATTTCATTATCTTCATGGCCCTTCTTTATACGTACGTGTGTGTGTATTCCTTCAAAGAATATATTTTTAACTTGCCAAGGCCTGACATATTGCAAAAAGTGGATAAAAAATACAGCAACTGGATGAATTTACAACATCTCACAAGATACTGAAAAAACTCAGGAACACTTCCTGTGCAAGAAATTTTAATTTTGCAAACAGAATTAAAATGACAGAGAAAGTTTATGCTGTTTATGACATTTACACCAGAATACAATTGTTTCCCATTTTGATGTGAGCAGTCTCACAGCAAAATAATGCAAAGCATCACACAGGAAACATTTTCATGCAATGACTTGATGCAAACTTTGCTCTTTATTTTACATAAAAATTATTTTCTTCAATAATTACAATATAAAATTGTCACCGCTGAACAAGATAATTTTTTTTAATTTTAAAATTAGGTATCAGTGCCAAGTTCAAATGCATTAGGTCAACTCTTTTCAGCAAATAACATGTATCCTTGTTTAAAGCTGAACTGCTAAGATATTAATATAAAAGTTCATATTATAAATATTACACAAAATGATTTATAAACAAGAGTAACCCATCACCAAACATAGTGCATATGAGTTCCTTTTTATGCTGCTAGTTGGCTAGATTATAAAGCTTCTCTCTATTGATCAATGGAACATGCACATTTTAGTCATATGGTAAGTTTACTGAGCATATAATTTCAGCAATTCCTTGTAACTTTGGATGTCCTTCAATTGCCACCCTTAAATTTTTAACATATTACCAACATGTCGTGTAATTTCACATATGATTTAAAAAAAAAAAATGTCACTGAGAAATTCAAGGTTAAATTTTAAATTGTGCAACCTTGAAATAAAAATTTAAAAATTATGCATTAAGTAATATAGAACTTCATCACTCCATGATGAAAAGAAATTGAGTTATGAATACTTTTACAACATGCAAAATACTGAAATTTGGCAAATTTCTTGAATTTTATGACTTCCTTTCTCAAGAAATTTAAAAGTTATTGAACTAAAAATTGGCACACATTCATTTCTTGCGTATGAGAACAAATCTACAAAGTTTCACAAAAATATAAAGGGGTCAGGTTGAAAATGCAATTTTTTTCTGTGTTGAATTGACATGAAATGATCCGTATGTGCCTTGGAAACCATCTATCCCCTCCCCGAACCCAACTCAATCTTATCTTTCTTTTATCTTCATCTTCAGATAACAGGGGTGGTAGGGAGGTGAGAAGTTAACATGTATGCCAATATGCAGTAAAAAAATCTTATCCCAGCTATAACAAGATGGGGTACCATGCCTTTAAGTAAATGCAGAAACGAGTAAGACTATCTGGGAGGCAATAGCATGCATGCGTATATGAAAGCAAAGCTATTATAAAAACACACAAGTGGAAATCCTAAAAGTGGCAGATGACAAACTCCCACTTTCTGCAAAGCACATATTTGAGCACATTTAGAGATAATTCACATATGAACAGCTTAACATAATGCAAAAAGTCTGAGTAAAAGATTAGTAAATCCAAGAATAAACAAAAGTGGCACATACAACACAGCCTAGAGGGCTAGAAATTTGAAGGAGAAAAAAAGCAAATACTTTACAAAGGTTGCCCTGTTAGTAAATTATAAACTAATTCTCTACTGATGAAAAGTTCACCAAATAACTGTTCAGCCCAGATATGAACTTACTAAATCAGCATCAACACTCTCCCACTTGAAGTGACACTGTATTTTAGAACAGCCAAAGATCATTGGAAAGTGTTTAGCATGAGAAAATACTAGTCCTCCTTGAGCCTGTCTGTGGCAGGATGCAGGTATAAGTGTTTAATATACCTAGCAATCTTTCCAAAAAATTCAATATTCAGACACTTATATGATTAAAAAAAACTATCTACAAGCTAGCTAAAAGTGCATTGCAAATGTACACCTACCATAGTTTCACAGTGATAAGCCCTTAAATGATACACAATGGTGATAAAAACACTAGCTAGAAGGATGTCAATAACAAGTGATTCTAAATTAGGAATGGGCAACTCCTTTACATTTTTAGATGCTCATAGGGGTCATTAAATTCTAAAGCAAAAAAAAAAAAAAATGCTGTGCTGCGTGTATTAGTGATACTACATATGATTAATGTAGTATCACTATCCTCAACCCCAAAACGGCAAACACAAACAATGAAAAAATTATCAAAACTATTACAAAACCTCTGCAGCCAGGAAATAAATGCAAAAACCAAGATGCAAAGATGCAGTAAGCCCATGCTAAGAAAATGCAATGAGAAAGTATACATAAAAAAACCAAAAACATGCTACATAAAACACATTCTGCTAAAGAACACAGGCAACAAAGCACAGTGAGATTGTGAAGTCCTGCTCAATATTTAAAACCAAGGAAACTAAAGCTTTTAACTGATATGTATTCACTTCAAGTCATGCTAACTCCATTCCCATAAACAACTGGAATGGCTACTGTCCTATTATGGGCAGATTACAATTTGTTCAACATTAAAAAAACCCTTCAAAATGATATAGCTAAGCTAAATGGTACAAGTCTTCAAGTCATTTAAGGGATGGAGGCTGGGCACCTATGAAATTAACTACCTACACCCCACACCCAACTGACACTCACAAAAAACAGTAGTACAGAGAAGATAACATTCATTGTGTAAGTGAAAAGCAGCTGTGACAGCAAGGATTTAAACAATAACACATCAAGTTACCTAAAATGAGAAATGGTTAAAGCAAGGCAGCAAAGTATATGAGACAATAGCAAGTTATTTCACAAATACAAAGCCACAATAACAAATGTTTTAAATAAATGGCAATGAATAAGACATAAAAATACTCTGCATTTACTCTCGATAAACACTGTGGTTTTTGAGAAAGAAAAAAAATTAAAGAGCATTTTTACCTTCTTGAGGTGACAGTTCTGATAAATTTGGCAAACCCTTGGTACCAGCTAACTGAGAAATAAGTTTTGGTAAGTTTGATAAAGTAACTTGAGAGGGTGATAGTAAATGAGTCTGTACTTGTGATGGCTGAGAGTTCAGTGACTGCTGAACTGGTAAATATGTTGAGGAGGGAACTTGAAGACGACTATGGGATCCCGAGTCAGAATGGCAGGTATAAGGCTCACAACGATCTGGAGAAATGTCAACATCTGGCCCATGTGAATCTAAATATGATAAAGGACTATAATTAAATCTTTTCCTTAATTATATGGTAAAGATCAAGTTACGTTTGGATGCAACGTCATAAAAACTACAAAAAAAGCTTTTAGACCCCTTGTGAGTAATATTACACTATTAATACTATATTGAGTGAACTAAAAACAGGACATATGATAAGGATACATAAATTAGCAAACTTAATAGGTGTATTATAAATTTCACTAAATTATGGGATTTACTCAGGAATAAAAGCGCATTTACTTACAGTTGATTTTTGGGTAGCACCTCTGCCCTTCCTCAGGACTACACTATAGTAGGAAGAGTAGGGGTGCTACCCAAAAAATTCAACTGTAAGTAATAATATCCTTTTATTCCTGAGTAAATCTCGTAATTTAGTGAAATTTATATGTCAAAAGTCTAGGAATAGCCATGACCTCAATTAATAGGTACTTCAAAAACCAGCAGGCATTCTATATAATACTAGAGGGTAAGCTTTAAAACACTGCAAAAACAGTATTTAAAAACTACCTGTGATAAAATATCTCCATAACCATGTATTTCATTTGAGGTTTTCACTTCAACCCCACCTACTTTTATGCAAGGTTTCAAGAACAACATGTTTGCACCATTAGGCACTTAATTCAATTTCACTACTACAATAGTTATGTACGTACATGTGGTAAACCACTCCAATCCACTCTTTCCACACATGAAACAAAATGAAAAATATATTTTACTTCAACAGTGTGTCATTTATGTATAACACTGGATGTGGTTGCTTTTATAAATAAGGCAGTACTGCCAACAACTAAAATCTTATCTGGCAAATAAAGTTGGATTAGGCACACACATAAAAGAAAGTGGACATAAACAGAAAATCGAACTATCAGTCATTATTTTAAAAAGGAAATTAAAAAGACTTGAACTTGAGAAGAATGACTCCATAGTCAATGATCACATTAACTGGTTGCTGCCAGAAGAATAGTTATGGGTGCCTAGCTTCAAATATTACAGCTGTGAAGGGCATGATGATGAAAACATGTTTTTTTAAAGTTCTCTCCAAAACTTAAAACTCTAGTGAAACCCCATCCAAAAAAAAAAAAAAAAAAAGTACAGTAAAACCTCGAAAATCCGGTATTCAAAAAACTGACAACTTCAGAAATCCGGCACTTTTCTGATTTCGGTTTCGGAAGAACATTCGATGTTTCCTCAATAACTATGGGAATCTCCCAATGTACCGTATAAAAAACACATTGCGAGATCATCTGATCTCAGCGTGAGAATTACCGATAGCCGCCTACGTATAACTTCGTGAGGTTTCTCAAATTTTTCATCTCGTTGGGCCGCGCTGAAGTGACGCGAACCAATGAGGCGATGAATCCGCATGTATTTTTGAAATGCGTGTCAAACGTGTAATAATGATCTGTGCTTGGTGGGGGCAGTATGTGGATTCGATTGTGTAATGACATCTACATCAGACTTCACGATGCATCGCAGTAATTGCCTTCGCAATGTATCGCAGTTTTGTCAGTCGAAAAACTGTAACATCGATGTAAAATTCACATCGGGTTTCCGCGATGTATCGCCCAGCCCCTAGCGGTTGCTCTGGCTTTTTTCAAGTTTTTGCCTAAACATTTGCCAAATTCAGTTTTTTTCGACAAAGTTTCATAATAAATAGTACAAAAAGGTAATCGCCAATATTTTCGCCAAAACTTTTTTTTTTTTTATTGCCAAAGCAGATTTTTTTTTTTTTTTTTGCAAATTATGAAGAATGCGATCAGCAGGGCGACCCCTGCATATTTATATGGCGTAGATCCGCAGATCTTCATTAAAGTGGCCTGTTACGTGCAAGTATGTGCTTTAGGTAAGGCCTGTTAAGCAATTTTGAGATAGCTTCAGAAATCGAGAATTTTCATAAATACGCCACTCCCCCGGTCCCGTCGATGCCGAATTTTTGAGGTTTTACTGTATTAAATTTCTGAATAACGCTGAAGTCTTTAAGAGCACCAGAATTCTCATTACATTTCCCTTAAGTTCTATCACAGCTTAATTTTGTGTCCTAAAAATTCCATACCAAAATAGTTGTGGAAAGGCACTTTAATAGAAACAGAAAAGGAAAAGGGGGGGGGGAGACAATACATTAGGGGCATTTTGCTGTTTATTACCAATTTAATCATGTCAGTGTTCCCATAATATCCTGAAATCTAAACAACTGAATCATCAAATGTACTTGTTCATTCATAGAAATTTGTTATTAAAAGTTATATACATAGTGTTTACTCCACAGTATTAACTTCTTATAAAATCTACAATAAACCCTTTATCAGCACTTCCCACAACACAATCTAAAAAAATTATAAATCTAACAGTGTGAGTTACACTACAGCAGGCTTGAGAAAAAGTAAACAGAATATACACACAACAAACATGAATTATCTTCAGTGCAGTGAATCATCCCATTTTTTACAAGTGAAATAATTAAGCATAACTGAAGATTGACCAACACAACCTGTAAAGTCATCATGCAATTTTAAGCTCACCTTTGGAACTCCACGACAGGGATAGTACATTCGTCAAGCCTCTAAAATCATTTTTTTCTTTTTAATGGAGAACACTGGCTTGAAGGTGAACTGATCTCTACAGAATTTATAGTTTCTTTTTTCCCCAACTTAGTGAGCAGTGTTTTTGGGACTAACATAAAAATAGTGTGTTTTCTTAATGGTGAATATTTTAGTCATATGTGTGATTTTGTAACAGAGTACTGGAGCAGTTCATTTAGTTTCTTATGAAGCACAGAATCATAATGTGATGGTGGCAATCTTGGACCCACAACTAGGGACGAAAAGTATTAAAAAGTTTTACACTTCACAAAACCTTGGTTTGTTAATGGAAACAAAACATGTTTTCAGTTCTTAATCAGTTTCTTGGATTACAATTTACACCACCATATTGGATCTAATATGGTAGAAATGCATTTTTTTTTTTTTTTCCACACACACAAATAAAAGTATGGCTATACTGGGGTGAAATTAAAATTAACTCCACAAAATGGTAAAAACAGTTTTATAGCAAAGTGAAAATCATCTAAATACGTGGCGTCAGTTGAGTAAATAAATCCATTGCTCTTTCCACGTTAAGCAACGCACAGCAACCGAAAAATTGTCGGCTGGATATCGAGAACCGAAAAAATCTCTGCTGGATATAGAGAGATTCGGGGTTCGATTCCCCGATGGCGGCTGAATAACAATTTTTCAGTTTTCAGTTGCTGTGCGTTAAGCAATGTGGAAAGAGCGATGAATTTATTTACTCAGTTTTATAACAGTTCAAAGACATCACTGAAAAGTAATTTAAAGTAATAATGTGGCTTACTGAATTGCCAAATGAACACCATAGTTTTTTATGTTTTGGTTAAGTCTCATTCCCACAAGTGCCAACATGTTTTTTTTTTTTTTTTGTTTTGAAATAAAAAAAAAAAAATTGTAGCACTAGAAACTAGACTCCCCTTACAGAATCCACTCAATTGGATCCAAGATGGTTAAATTTTTTCAAAATTTGATTCCTGATAATATCTTTGCATTTATTTCATAAATAGAATAGGAATGCATTCATAACTCCATGCACGTTAAACTTGGAATATAAGCTATGAGTTTGCAAATCATCCCTGTCACAATTGGGAGTAAAAACAAGTGTCCAAGTGTCTTTAGGTAGTAGTCTAAAATTTACTCACAATAAGAAAATATCAGAAATAAATGCACTTGTAGGTGACATTTTCCATGCATCAGATAAACATCACACTGGAGCCCAGTTTAAATAGCTGGTTGTTTTACTTGTTGTGTTTCAAAAAATCCTAAAACTTGTGTTTCAAACCAAATTGAAAGCAGACATGCCAACCTTCAAAATCTGAAAAAATCGGGATATTTTTACAGCTCATAAAATCACGGGACACCTATTTCCTACCGACATTTTCCAGACATACGAACAATTTTCCAGTAGGAGTATTATTGGTCCACTAAAAGTTCTGGAGAAAAAAAAAAAAAAAACAGCGCAAAAAAAATCCCCCTTTCCCTACTGAAATTCGTTTTCAGATACGCTGATTCCGCAAGATAATGAAAATGAAAAACAAGATAATGAAATTGAAAAATGGCCCGCATGTTTGTTTGTTTTTACGAATAAAACAGCAGCCAACTGTTTTTCGTTTTTTTCTTTAAGTTGTGCACGAAAGCAAAAACGACAAAAAGCATCGTACTAACATCGCCTATCGTTACAAGGCGGGACCATCTGTAACTACTTCCTGTTGTCTTTAACTACATTTGCCGCAATTCAACTGTTTATCATCACTTAGAATGTGCGCGGCTTTGTTGAGGCAAGGGGTTGAAAAACTTAAATGCAAGGAGAAGGCAGGGCAGCTCCCATCTGTCAATCAGTTACTGACCCTCCTCGGCATTTCTAGCTATTTACTGAAGGCGTCGTATGGCAATCGGACTGGGTGAAATTTTTTTAAAGCAAATCTTTTCCGACCCATCTCGGACGATTGGTCAGAAGCCATCGCGTAGACCACTACGCCATCGGGGGCGGCTTTCTTTTTGCAGATTGGAGGAGAGGAAAAGTACGAAACTGATAACTGTAATGCCGCCTTGCATCGACGCAGAAAGAAAAAGATTTCACAGGAGTTTCGAAATCATGGTGGTGGTTGGTGGAATTTCAACCATCGTAACTGCTAATTTTCGGTGAAAATCAGGAGAATTTGCCATCCATCCGGAGGGTGGGAGGAAGAGCTAAAAATCCGGAATCTCCCGCCTAAATCCAGAGAATTGGCACGTCTGTGAAAGGAATAAACTGAACAAAAAAAGGTGGGGGTAACATAAAAAGTGTTTTCGTATGTATCTTTTTCCCCCCAATATTCTAGATAAATGGTGAATGACATGAAGGAATTATGAAGTCCCTAGCAAGAAAGGGCAGATGTCTCAGTTGGAAAGTTGGAAGAAAGAAAAACACAAAACAAAAAAAAAACATTGATTTCTGTATATACAACGATATGTTGGGATAATATTTAAATTCAACCTTCCATATTGCGCAAAACGTGCAAGCCAATACTAATATACATGTTGTAGGCCACTCACCTTTCATGTCCATGCTAGGGTGTCCCACATTTCATGCACATAACACTAGCCTTCTGTCCAACCCTCGTTTTAAGGATATGCAAACTATCACCAATTCTTCTCAAAAATGAACGACTTTCAATGCAAAATTTTAAACTTTTAACACTATACAACCCTAAACTAAGAGCTTGACAATACTAACACTTATACATCAAAAATATCACAACTAACATACCTATATACAACTTTCATTCAAACACCTTTCACTACCAACATCCCCTCTCATCAAACACAACTTCTTAAAAAAAATTATTTTAATTAAAACCTGTCAACTAAAACGCCACATCCATTCACCTCGGGAGATGGCCATGACTTGAGAACTTTCGCACTGTAGCTTCGGGCATCCTTTGGAAAGGTCATAGCTCCAAACTGCTCGGTTGCCAGCTGCCAAGTGAACAGACGGGTCATTACACACGGTCACGTCGATGCCCGCAGAGCTAATCCATGGCACATAAACATTTCGAAAATCGCATTCATTAGTTTTGTTGTGGTAATAGTTTTATTTTTGGATTTATTTCACTATTCAGTTGAAACATATTCTAAAAAGAAACTATTGCGATGGATTGTTTGTAATTCCTACGGATATTTTAAGGTTGAAAAGGTTGTTTTGGGCCAAATTTCACATTTTGTAAAAATTCGTTTATTTTAAAGCCCCATTCTTTAGGATTCCAAAACTGCCTTTGTTTCTTGTCTACAATGAAAAGATACAGAGTTATAGCAATCGGAATATCTAAACCCAGGTGTCAAACGAACAGGAAGTGACAATTGAAAAGCGTTTTTTGCAGGATGAGATTTCCGTCCCGAACTGTTTACGGAAAACCTGATAACTGCAAAAGGTATGCAAATAAATTGATGAAACTTGGTATACATCTTTCTTACAATGTTGTGGATGCAATGAACTAAACGTTTTGTTGTTTGTCAGTTCAAAGTTAGGTTATAGCTATTTACATTCAACATAGTGAAAAAATTTGTTGAAAATTCACACTAATGCATATAGGAATGAGTGTATCTCAGCAGTGTTTAGGAACATCACTTATCTTTTAGTTCACTGCATAGATAATAATCGTGCGCATATACTGATGCAAAAAATGCCATCACATATCTGTAACTTTTTTATTTAGAGTGTTTACTGTAAACAACACATTTCTTTAAATTCTTTCACAAATTTCCCAATTTCTTGAAAATTTATATTGATATTCTTTTTTCAGCGTTTATGTGTTTTTGTATGTTAGCCTTCCTGAAAAACAAAATTACCCATCCTTGCATTTTTTCAAAAAAAGTGCCCCCAACATAATGGGATACCCTACGTCTAACTCAAACTACAATAATGCAAAAGCTAGGGATTTTAGTTTTGTTTAATTAAAAGTAACAAAAAGTACTTAAAAATAACAGTTGCTTTTTTAAATAAGATAATCGTTTCTTTCTTCTTTGGACTTCTGGGTCAGTCATTCCAAGGATCGCGCCTTTTCTGTCAGAAATTCTAGTTCAAGACGAACATGACAAGTGCGTATAATATGACGATTTTTTTTTTTTTTTATTCTGAATTTCGTGGTCTACAAATATGCTGTTGAGGACTATATGAAGAAAAAAAAATTCTCAAAATTTTATGATCTACGGGTTATACGCCGCTGCGGATTACGAGTCGGATTTTATTTTTTATTTTTCTATTTCACTGCCTGCGAGTTATACGCTGCCACGAATCTTAGGAAGAATTTTTCTGAATTTTATGGTCTGCAGATTATACAAAAGGAAAATACTGTACTTTGAATTAATATGTACAAAATCTGACCTTTAAATTGTGTTTTAATAAAATCAAAATCTAAAATTTTAATTTTTGAGAGCCAGAACTAGAAGAACAGGAAAAAAAAGTATGGAGTAAATTGGAACTTTATTTCTCAGTGGTTTGGGTAAAAAGGGGGAAAAAATGACAGCAAATATACTTTATTAATTTTTCTTCCAGCATCAACACAAATTACGTTTGTTTGTTATTCTTTGAAATTTGACTTCGTTTCACCTGGCTCCTAGATCTGGAGCATATTTGTCAAGCCCTGGCCATGACCTTTACTGAACGTGTTTGCTTACACTTGCGTGGTTTTAGTCGGGGACCGGAAATTGTGCCACTCAAGCGACTGGCATTTGTTCTCCGATGTGAAATGACTGACGCACATTTCATCTCCTGTTACTACGTGGTCAAGAATTTAATCGTCCGTTTGTGTGCAACAGGTAAAAAAAAAAAAAAAACGGGCGAGTTTTTTTTATTTTTTTTTTTTTTTTGGTCATCAGTCAACCTTCGTGGTACATACCTCACTCAAATTTTATGGTAGCCAAGGTGTTCTGTTATGATTTCATGGAGCAGTGTACTAGAAGCTTCCAGGAAATGGGCATGCAATTCATCGAGTTTGATGCGATGCTCATGCCCAGTGACATCATCGAACATTCCTTGAGGTCCACTGTAATGAGAGATGGGCGGCCGGAGTGCTGGTCGTCACGCACATTTGCTCTCCCTGCGTTAAACATCGGAACCCCCTGCCGTACCGATGATTCGTTCACCACCCCTTCACCATAAGCATCCGTAATCCGACAAATATCTTTCGGACGAACGTTTTCACCATTCAGAAAGCGAATCCCAGAATGTACCTCATACTGCGCGATATTTTCAATTGGCTTCACCATTTCAAACAAGCACAACAACGGTTCCAATCACTGCATTAACGCAATACTTGCCACAAGCCTCACCAACGTCTGACAGAGGGTGGACGACCTTGACAGCACAGAGTCCGCTGTCTCACCGCCCTCTATGCACAAATGGGTATTACTTTCTAGACGACCTACATATTACAATTATGATTGAAATATTCAATCCAATTTTGTAAAAAAAATTAAAATTATAGCATCTTTAAACTATAAATTAAAAGAAAATAATACAATAACATCACACAGTGCACAAGACTGAAAACCAACATTTTAAAACCAATTCTTGCTTTGCGGTTCCTCCTTTTTTCACATGAAGGTGGACAAACAAAAGCTTGCATATGCAATAATTCTCAAATGGCTTGAAAAAGAAACTTTAAACTGTGTATTTGGGATGTATTACAAATGAGTAAAATTTTTATTTATTTTAGAGAAACTATTAAAACAATTAATTTGGAATGAAACTCAACAAATCTCATGTCGAGGAACTCTGAGACAAGTCGGTAAGGACCAAAATCCAAATACGAAGGGTAGTCAGGAAGTAACTTTTGCTATTGAAGAGCTTTAAAAGTACTGCATGTATACAAAATGTTTTTTTGCTGATATGTAACTCGACATGTTCTGCTTTAGGTGGCTGCAGTCCCAGAGACATTACATTTCTGAACTACACAGCTACAAAATGGCTACTGTACTGGTTGAATGGACAAAGGAAGAAGTGTGAGGAGTCATTCGCTTTTTGTGGGGAAAAGGGACGCCGCCTATTGAAATTCACCGTGAACTTCAAGCAGTGTATGGCCCAAACGTGATGACAGTGCACCTTGAAGTTCACAGTGAATTTCAATAGGTGGCATCCCTTTTGCCCACAAGAAGTGAATGACTCCTTGCACTTCTTCCTTTGTCCATTCAACCAGACAGTAGCGATTTTGAATCTGTGTAGTTCAAGAACAGTGTCTCTGAGCCTCAAACTACTGCAGCCACCGTAACAGAACATGTCAAGTTACATGTCAGCAAAAAACATTTTCAATACATGCAGTACTTTTTAAGTTCTTCAATAGGAAAAGAAGTTACTTTCTGACTTCCCTTTGAACCAGTAATCACAACTTATAACAAAGTAAGAACACTTTTGGCTTTATACAGATAGGACACAATTCAACACAGAAAAATGAGTGAATAGGCTCTGTATATGGCTTAAAATGTAACTGTATAGTAGATTCATAGAACTACTTACAATTCTGCTCAACACATAAGAGAATTAACACAACTAGTATAGTGCACAGCCATAGCTTACATAAGAGAAACAAATTAAAAAGTAATAATGACTTAACGTACTTTGTTGGTTCAAGATGAAATTAGGTATTGGTCACTTGATTGATTTTTATGGCGCAAGGGCCAGGTTTGGCCAAAGAGTGCCGAAATTAGGTATTACAAGGTGCTATAACGTAATACTCTTATACAGTGAATACATTATATCACAGTGAAAGTATTACACGATGTCCACTTTATCTTTAAAGTCTCAAGTGTGTTACATTTTGTTCCAACTGGTACAGAGTGTTCACTTCAGTTTCTGAGTAATGAGCAACATAAAAATTAAGGAATCATATTGGCCTAAAATCAGTGTTGGGTCATTCCACGCCATATCATCAGATGCTATCCACCACAACATCTCCTATTCTTACAATTTTTTTTTATTTTTTTTTCATGAATAGATAGATCACTCCAATGTATGAAAATCCCGAAAGTTTAATTTTTTTTACTTCCTATAGATTAGAAGTATTAATTTTTGAATTCTGGTGCATGGCCGGCCTTAATCACATAAAAACGCAAATATCTCTGTTGTTTGGATCAAAAGTACCACCAAAATCACCACTCCTTCATAATTTTTCCCAAGGAATCGATTGGTGCAATGCACGAATTTCTATCTTCTTTAGTTTTTGAGTAACATGCAACAGGAGAGCCTTTTTTCAAAACGTAAAAAAGCAATGTAGTACAGCACTTAGAAGATCGCAATTGTTTTTCATTTTTAAAGAAAAGTTTAGTCTAGCAAATGAAGGAAAAAAAACCTTGGGCTTTCGGGTGTGCACTGAGAAAATAATTTTTAAAATGGTGCACGGCTCGTATTTTGCCACTGTGAAACCGCGCACGGAGAATAGCGTTGGCAGCCAGTCAAGCGGCAGTGGCTGTTCGCCTTCAAACGGGCGGCAGATCAAGATACCATTGCACGCGTTGGTCAGATTGCATGATCATTTGATGTGATGCTTGAAGGCGGAAGGATAATGAATTAATGTTATGTTTAAAGGCATTTCAAATAATATAACTGTAAAATATTACTAAAGGGTCATTTCACGCCAAATCGTCAGATGCTATCCACCACATTCTTAGCCATTCGACGACCAGGAAAACTTATATACACCATTTTCTCCGTACAGCTTACCAACATGAGCTATATACTGTGAAAAAGGTTACACACAAATAATGCATATAAATGTCGAAAATATACCAGATGTCGAAAATATATTGGTATTCTTAGCCATTCAATGACGAGAAGAACTAATATAAACTTTTTTCTCCCCGTATAGCTTACCAATATACAGTACTTAACGCTTATAAATTATGCAATTGACGTTGAATACAGTTTTTGGAATATTGATTAATGACATCTACAGCTCACGCAATATCAGACAAATTTTTTAGACATAAAATAGTTCTATTTCAGGAATTAATAAATTGTCTAGTTGTCCACGCCTGCCGAAAGAGAAAATAATCAAGGAATGACAGCTTGAGAAATAATAAAATAATTGGGAATATATATCTCTGTGCCTATTCTTGAGAGATAGAGGAGATATATATACTGTGTTTTAGTTAATGTCAGATACACAGATGATGTTAGCAAGGCTCAGCATCGGGTTACAAAAAATTTAATCGATTATTTTCTGGTAGACCTGGTATTTAAATGAATGAGTATAACTTGCAGTTGTCATTTTGCCAGTTTTTTATTTATTTATTTTAGCTGCTTATTTAAAGATTACGCATCAGGAGGGAGCTCACGAAACTCTCAAGAGCTCATATGAAACATAAACGCACCCCAGCACCCTAAAATAAGAAAATCACAGTTTAACTGTTCGTGGTGTCGCCCCAAAATAGGAAAATACATTTTGACAGTTACACTGAACGAAAAATTTTATGCTTCCTAATCACATCCCGGTGTTAGAGTGGTAGCAATTGGATTTATTTCCGTTATTATTTTGTATTAATCACGCCAATAAATTTAGAAATAATTGGAAACATTAACAGAACTTGAACGTATGAGTACGTTTTCGTTAATGTAATACCCAATGTATTGCAATTATTGATTACCAATTTATTTAAAACAAGTATGGAACTCGTGTTACTATTTAGCAATCATAATTTGTCCGCTCTGTTTTATGTGCTTCTGTTTCTCTTTATCAGTAGCAACGTAGTTACCGTCCTCATATTGACAAGTTACTTTAGCTGTCTCTTGAACTAGGAATCAGTTTGTTTGTTTTTTTGTTTAACGCATTACGCCACAATCACAATGCACAAAGACACTGAAAAACTAGGCAGCAACTTTCAAATCGCAAGAAAATAAAAGAGATCTGAGAAAATACACTACGGAGCTTTTCCACTTGCGGTGACCTAAAACCTCTGTTTGCCAGAGGTCGTAAATTAGGATCTGAGGGGTTGAGATCTGGGGCCATCCTGTCTTTAAAAGAGAGAGAGAGAGAGAGAGAGGGAGGGGGAAAAAAAACACTAGGAGCCAGCATGTCGGACATAGCACGGATAAAAAGAGTAAATAGTCTCTAAGAAAAATAAACAGTTCTACACGTGGCGAACAAAAAGCGTTATACCATAATGGCAAATAAATTAACAAACACAGGGCAGTGGCGACGCTAGCCACTCCAAACTGGGTGGGTCATTAGGGGGAGGCAGGGGGCTAAACATGATGGGAGAGGAGGCACACATTTTGAAGTGTCCGGCAGGAATTTTAGCAAAAAATTCCTTTCATGTGCACTTTACTAGACGCTGATAAAATTATCCCTAGTCAAAAAAGTTTTCAAGTGAATACTGTACATAGTATTTATTCAACGTACGTAGTATGGGAACCATGGATACGAATCTCTATGGCAAGTTATTATTTCTTTGCAATTTTAGCTTACTTAGGTCTCTCTCTCTCTAGGTTATTTATGAATTAGTTTGAAACCTGACAAGGAATCTCTCTCTCTCTCTGATCGTTTTAAACTGTAATTCCAAAACGTGTGTTTCTGTTGCTCTCTTAGAAATTCGTTGGACTCCCCCGCTCCCCCATCATTTCCCTCCCATAAGTACAAAAACTAACAGCCATGTGGAATGTCATTTTGCTTTTTTTATTTAAGAGGCTACAATTCATAAATTTCCAAAAGCCGAAGGTTTAGAACTGATTGGTTTACATCGGCGACACAAACATAAAATTTTCTCGCGGGTCATATTTAGTTTCCACGCTACAGAAAAAGTTTCATATTACCTTCACAGAAAATAATCGAAGATTTTGCGTGCGCATATAAAATCCTCCTAACACTTTTTTGTCAACATGTTTCATCCTGCGGCGAATGGCAAGTTCAGAACTTTTTTAATTTTTTATTGGAGGTTTAACGACCACCGTGAGCAACTCAGTGCAGTCATAAGCAGTCGCTTGTCCCTAATTTGGGGCCACTGGTTCCAGGTAAGGGAGAGAGCCAGCGCCGTATAAGACAAACGCAACATCCATGACTCACTGGGATTCGAATCCGGACCCATCTTGGACGAATGATCATAAGCCATCGCTTAGACCACTGCGCCACCGGGGCAGCAAGTTTATACTTAACGATATCTTTACGAGGAGCAATAAATTTGTGGGATGTTGATCAGACAAAGTGTGCAAAAGGTCTGGAGTGTCAGGTCATTTGCAGTAACCCTCTACAAACAACATCTAAAAAGGAGAGAGGCTTCATTTCATTGCCGGCATGAACAAAGCACGATGGAACATTTTATTCATGTATATATTATATACATACTCGCCAGAATAAAAAAAAACTGATAAAAAAAAAAACAAGATGCTCCCCAAAATTAGCCAAAGAAATTTCACCACGATCTCTAGTCTAGAGAGAAAGCATTGGCAGCAATCAACCCACCCCCTCCCCCATAACTTTGTTTTTGCGCTTCGATTTTAAGAAATGATTCAGATGATGACACAAAACATGGGAAAATCTGGAACACTGTAAAATCTTTAGATGTTAAATGTTAATTTTTTATGATAATCGTCAAATTCGTTATGGGGGGGGGGATGTGTTCCATGGAAGCTCAACTTCCTATTGTCTGATTTGATTAAATATAAGCAAAATCTGACATGGAAGTTGATCACAGCGTTGTAAGACATCGAAATATAAACATCGTTCCTGAACTACATAATCATCCTTTTTAAAATAAAGAATTCCTTTCCTTCAAAACGTGAGTTCAACAATATATGCGTCCACGCGGTGGGGGTGATGGGCTGGATTCGCTACTTGTGTGCGAGAGGAATGCCGTTCTTCTTCCGGTACCACATCTCCGCACAGCCGTGGCCACGACACAGGGTACTTCACCGAATGTGCTTTCACCGTGGCAATGCACTGGCCATGCACCATGTTTAAAAAAATATTTTCTCAGCGCTCAGGCAAAAGCCCAAGGGGTTTTTTTTCATTATTTGATAGATTAAACCTTTCTTTGCAAAGAAAAATAACTGCAGCTTTCTAAGTGCTGTAGTACTACATTGCCTTTTTAAGCATTGAAGAAAGTCTCTCTCATTGTTCATAAAGCAAAAACTAAAGCAGATAGAAATGTGTGCATTGCACCAATGGATTCCTTGGTAAAAAAATAAGAAAGAATGATGATTTATGTATTTCTTTTTGTTCTAAATAACAGAGATATTTGCGTTCTTACGCAAAATATGGCTGCCATGCACCAAAATTCAAAAAATTATATCTTCTAATCTATCAGAAATAAAAAAATTGAAACTTTCAGGGTTTTCATAAGTTGGAAGTAGGTACCCATTGAGAAAAAATATCTTAAGAATCAGATATGTGTTGGTGGAAAATTAATTCAAAATCTGACGATTTCGCATGGAATGACCCTGTTGCATTGTACAAAGTGTACAATGTTAAAGCAGAACCATGCTGGAACAGGTATTGCATAGTTGAGAACCAAATAGATTCAAGCAATAAGAAAAAAAAATCTTGTACCTGTCATAAATTAAAATCCCATAAAGAAAATCAGCCAATTAGACCTATTGGTACAAAAAACTTTTAGAGCACCCACTATAAACTTAGAAATAACCCTTTATAAATATCTTAAACTATCTTTCAGCAACCACAAATTTGCTGTTGATAACACTGTCAAAGTTATCAGCAAGATTAAATATCATTTACCAAAAAATATAATTTACACCAGCTTATGTTATTTCACTTTCCCCTAACACCCCAACAAATGAATCCATCAGATTAATTGAAGACAACATGAGCATAAAATACCAAATAAAGAAATTAAGAATATAATTGGAACTTTGAAATATATTAATAATAACTATTTTAAATTTCAAGGCAAGATATATAAGACAACTTGAAGGTGCCCCATGGGATCCTCACTCTACTCTCTGGAATACTTGAAGTTGTGCTACAAAACATTGACAACACAATATTGAATAACAGCAACCCCTTTTTGATAAGATATCTTAACAATATATTAATTTATGGCAATATGAGAAGAGGGCCCAAGAAAAACTTCAAGAATTTGTAAATTCTTGAAGTTTTTCTTTTATATAACACCATTAAACTAACAATCAAATTAGAAAAAGATTGCAAACTTTCACATTAAGATATCTATTAATTAATGATAAAAGAAATAAGATGCAGTACAATATCTATAAGAAACCGAAACATGTATGTATCAACTATAATTCTAGTGGCCTTTAACACCTAAAAAGTCATAAACATGCTACCTTCAGGACTCGTAAATAGAGCTTATACACATACTTCAGATACAATTAAATTCAAAAAAGAAATGTTATAAATAAAAAACTTGCTGCCCAATACGGATACAACGTGATAATGATAAAGAAACTTATTGCAAACCTCAAACCAGGAAATGGCAATGAATCTGCTTTGAGGGAAATTATATAGAGGTATCTGATATTGTGGTTCATTGCCATATATATACCCACTACCACTGAGATTGTACAGAGGATCTGTAAGAAATTTAACACAAACATAAAAATCAAAGTACTTGATACCAAAAAACATTGGTTACTCAAAATAGTGAGAAATGTTCTGTACTAAAAGAAAATTAGGTTTATACAAGATTCCCACTGTAGATAATAAAAGAGATGAACCAATATTTTAGATAAGCAGTAAGAAGCATAAGGTCAAGATTTTCTGAACACCTAAAAAATTAGAAAGAGAAAAAAAAAAGAATACTGCATTAATTTATTCATGTATGAAAATTCAAGCACACCTGGCCTGGGAACACTTACATAATAATTCAACAACAGAAATGGAACAGAATTTTGATTGCAAAATCAGTTTCTATTAGGGAGGAAAATAACACTTAGAATACAACTAATTTTAATTGCCCTGTCACACTATCATCATATGCATGGAAGAATTTAATAGAATTTTTAAAAAAATTAATAAGAAAATAGCAAGAAGACATAAAAAGAAAGTTATACTAACTTTCAACAACATATGGTGCCACTTTCAAAACAGGAGCACAAAATGACTGATGATGCATATGTATTGTTATATCTTCTTCAGCTGTGACAGATTTCTTGTCATTCACAGTTGAAAATGCTGATGTAGTGCTGTGCAAAACAAGCCTGGAATAGCACACAGGATACAGTGTGGTGTAAGCTAATGCAGATCTTCGTTTTATACGTTCAATATCTTATTTTTTAATGGTTTATAGTTTTTAATCATTCACAACATGGTTTAACATTCCTTTAACGTTTTTTTTTTGTTGTTGTTGTTGTTTTTCATTGCTTAAATCAGTGGTTCCCAAACTTTTTCGATTCCTGGTGCCCTTGCTGAATCCAAGTTTTCTCAAGGTGCCCTATTGTCAAATTCTAACAAATACACTTTGCCTATGTCAAATTCTAACAAGTACACACTTAGGTAAAAATAAATACAACACGTATTGAAGATCACAAAAAATGTAATTGGAAAAAAATTCAACTAATTATAATTAGTGGGATGGATAAGCCTGTTATTCACCGCACATTTTCTCAAATCTTGGAATCAAAATGGACACAGCCACCCTCATTTGCTTCTCCACTTTGATTTTCGTGCGATACTTAGTTTTTATCACAGCAACCACCGAAAACCCAGTGCCTTCAATCCTCCATAACAGCCGGACACAGAACGAGCACCATGGACTAAGTGCGTTGGTACAGACACCAACGCACTTAGTCCATTCCAAATTATTTTCGGATATAAAAGTATCAACATCTCGAAGACGTCTTGAGCCTTAGCACTACCAGTGATACTTTTACAAAAGAGAAGGTCTTCTACAATGTTATTACCATCTATAAACCATACATAGCAGATCAAATGAGCATCATTATTATTATCTGTGGCCTCATCCAGCTGCAACCCAAATTCCTTACCTTTCATGTTTTCAATTAACTGATCATTGAGGTCCTCCGCTATGTGCTGTATTCTGCGACTGAGAGTGTTATTGGACAAAGGCACATTTGAAAGCAGCTTCCCAACAGACTAACCGATCATAATGTTCACCATATCTACAGCAGCCGGTAGAATGAGTTCTTCTGCGATGGTATAAGGCTTCTTACATTTTGAGATTATATGTGCCACCTTGTAAGATGCTAGCAAAGCATTGCTTGGTGTTGATGCCTGCTTATTAAACTACCTTTTTGTTGATTTAACTCTTGTAACTTTCCCATAAAGCAATCACGAGATTTACTAAGCATGCTGGGATGATTGGTTTCTAAGTGATGTTTCAACTTACTTGGTGGGCAGCACTCTGACGCCAAAACTTTCATACACAGTACACACTATGCGGCTTCTCTTCATCATTGACTTCTGTCTACGTAAAACTCAAGTCCAAATAACTGTCATCATATTTTCGATATGTACGCTTCTACACACTCTTGCCACTATTTGAAGGTGTACCCTCTTTATTTTCACTTTCACAATGCTTATTACTGTTTAGTAAAAACCGATCCAATTTAAAAAATACATACGAGAAGAAAAACTTTAAAAACTTCACTTAATCACAACAATATTCAGTTGATATGCCGAAAGCTTACAAAATCCGAAACTCAGCGACAGAGCATCAACATAACAGACTGCTAACCGCCAAATGGCAACGGATGAGCATATTTAAAGGATCTGGTGACTTTCTCGAAAAATCTGGACTGAGAGTCTCGTCATTTCTAAACGCTTGGAGAACGAGGGAGAAATGTTTATCAGAAGCATGGAGGCTGGTGCGAAAGCTCAAGTTACTTCCGGTAGCGGACGCGCGGAACCATGGGGGGGGGGGTAGCGGAACACCCTATAAGGGGGTGATGGCGGAACACACATGTGCGCTCGTCAGGCGGCAATAGTGTGTGTGTGTGTGTGTGTGTGTGTAGGGGGGGGGGGGCTCACGTTTGTAACATTATTGTAGAGCGCCATCTAATAACCATTTGTAAAGGCTTTTGGAAACAGTTATTACTAAGTGAGTTATTGGTTTGCACCAAGTCCGCTAGATGTCGTGATGTAGCATCCTTATCGCACTGAATTGAAAATGGAAATGAAATTTTGAAAATTTTGTAATATTTTGTGGCACCTCTGTGAGGAAAGCCGCGGCGCACACTTTGGGAACCACTGGCTTAAATCCATTTGGTTCTCAACAGTATGATATACCTGTCTTTGTTTCTACATGGTTCTACATAACACTGTACACTATGAAGCTATGGCTGCATGCAAGACATGAAGTTTTTCCTGCAACACTAATCCAAGGCCTATATGATACCTGAATGTTATACTGCCCGTGACTAAGAAACTGAAGTGAACAATGTCTACCAGTTGGAATGAAATATAACACACTTGGAACTTTAAAGACAAAATGGACATCGTCAACACTGACACTGAGGTATGATATCTATTCACTCTCCAAACTTAGTATTATCTTGTAATACCTAATTTCATCTGTAATACCTAATTCATCTTGAACCTACAAAGTGCAAAATATCATCAAATTTTGGTTTTTATTTTATTCCCTTTATGAAGCTATGTCTGAGCATAATACTTAATGTGTCAATTCCATTATGTGTTGGACAGAATTATAAGAAGTTCTACAAATGAACAGTACAATTTTGCTTTTCGTTTTGAATAAAATTGGTCAATTGATAACATGCTGCATAAACAGAAATCTGACAGACATTTTACAGGATGATTATTTAATGTTTAGTCACATGAATTTTCGAAATGCTGACCCTATGTATTTAAGATGCTAAAAAAAAACTTGATTTTTCAAATCATCACTCATGGGGCTTATAAAAATTACATTTAAAAAATGAGGACATGACCTTTCAAGCACCTTTTTTTTTTTTTGTCCATATCATCATTCAATATACAACTTCGGCTTTGAAGATAGACTAAGAAATTTAATGCAGAATATCAGTGCCACTTCATGTATTGCTCAGGACCTGATATATTAAAAAAAACGTAGGAAAGATCCAAACTGCAGAGAAAGCAGAATTATTCAGATATTGGCATTCTGCAGTTGTTGTTGTTGTTGTTTTTTTTTAAGAATATGAAGCTTTCTGTTCAACCTTTACAATCTAGTTGAAATCAATGAAGAAATAAGTAATCTTCACAAATACATGAGTATAATTTCAGATGTGTCAAGCACATTTGTTTGGATTCAAGAATTTTAGCAGTACAATGAAATTATTTGTATCATTAAGTATTCCAATACACGAGTAGATTTGCACCCATTTCACAACAAATTCTGTCTTCTGTGATTGTAGCACTTTTTCTTTTCCATATACTTTTTTTTTTAAGAAATACAAAGTTTGCAATGGTTGTGAACTTTTCTTTAGCTTGACTTCAGATTAGCTATGATGATATTGAATCGTAACAGATAGATATAAACTATGTTTTCAAAATAAATGAACACCAGTCATTCAGGATCAAAACCCAAACAATGATGAAACAGGTGTTCATCCACCTACCTGCAGATTATTAAAAGCATAAGTAATAAGGTATGCAATCCTATATTTTAATCACAACAGCAATTATTTAAATCTTAGGCAGAATGTCTCATAGTTCTAAAAACCTCCCATTCATCCTTTACAACATGCCCTCATTTTGTTCTTAAAAGTATTCCTTAAACTGATTTGGTGACAACCCCATATCAATGTTTTTTCATTGGTTGAACACTGAGTAAGAGCTGTTCTTTTATAGTTCACTTAATAATCCTTGACAAAAAAGTTACTGCAAAAAGTCACAAAATCACTTGCAATGAACACAGCAAAAAAATATTCATGCGGGCAATGTGGAAAATCAATTGACATCTTTGAAAATGCAGATGCTTCCATCAATTCATAGATTAAACCAATCCATCGTTGGGCAGGGAGGGGGAGGGAAATTCAGAAAAATCAAGCATGCAATCCTACATAAAATGTTGAAAAAAAAAAAAACACAGTAGAGATGCATTCTTCAAATATTTCCCCTCAAAACCAACCCACAAGCACAAAACTGCTGCTGCTTTGATGCCCAACACTTGATACCTCGTTGCCCGCTCTATTTCGACTTTAGGCTTAGAATGGCATGAAAATGCATTGTGTGGGTTCTACCTAAATCAGGGATGGAAGACTCCTTAAACCCTTCAAATGTCAAGGAAGCTATTAGTCAGTTATGCCCTAGGGGGAAAGTTTACTACCCCTGCCATCCCTGTTTAGTTCCTCTCCAGTAAAGCCCAGCAATGTATGCCCCATAGGTACAACTGTGCCTTGAAGAACAGAATATATTGTCTCCCAAGCAGCAGAGCAATCAATGGCTGCCACAAAAAAAAAAAACATGACAGAGGTATGCTCACCAGCAGATTCCACGGCAAAAATTATTCAAATGCACTACTCTATTGCTGTAATTCTGATGTCACTATACTATTTCACATATCTAAAAAGATATTCATTTCCTTGTGGCAAATTCCCACCAATGTGTAAAGGATTGCCAAGACCATGATGTCACAGAGCTATAAATACAGCTCTGTAATATGTATCATCTTTTACAGAGCTATATTTCATAATGCAAACCCATCAATATAATTTTTCCTTTTTCTACCACTTTCTTTTAAAGCAGCAATATGTGTACTGTGCAGTCACTCTTCACCATAAATTTGTAAAATCCCTGCCAATTATGTGGGTACACACCAAACAAGCTTACTCGTGCAGTTGGCATCTACTGCTTCCGTAAGCAAACAAAGCCAAGCCTGGGGAAGGTGGAAGATGGAACAGTCAAACTTTCAGCTCTTGAGAAGTCCCAAGACAGTGTTGTGACTCTACCTGCACACAACTGCTATCATGCAACCAACACCTGTGTCTTGCTCTGCAGAACCATATGCAAAGGAAGAAATTACATCATCTACATCTCTGTGCTCCATGCAAATGGAAGAAATAAAATATTGTGAGCAGCATCTGCACAACTACAATAATAGAAAGAAGAAAATTTACTACTGACCAGGCAGTAATCTGAGGAAGCTTCACAGGTAGGTAGGTGATTTGATTCAGCATCAGAAGTGACAATTCTCCATCCAAACAGAAAAAGGCATGATTATTACATAACCTTATAAAAAAGATACGAACAGGGGATGGGGGGTTAAAATTCAAGAAGTTTTCAGGCTTGGAAAATGGTAATAGAATTCCAGGACTTATGCAAAACCTGCACTCATGTAGTTAGGGAGCAAGCACTCGAGACGGCTATTTATTCATGGCTTGGGTAAAAAATGCCATAGGCCGCGCATTAGTGCGTTTCTTCAGAGAAGAAAAAGCATTTTCAAGAACTATAGATATTGGATAATTGATAGCTTGACGACGATAATTTACTCTTTATCTCCACGCAGTAGCTCCCTGCTAATTCTATTTAGCATCGTACATATTGCAGCGCATTATGGCACGATGATATTAGCACTATTTGAGCAACATAGAATTGCAGCAGGGCCCGATCATTTTAGATTCCCTGCCGCCCAAAGCACTTCAGGTAGAAACGAATGGTCAAACAAAATCGCACTACACTATCAAAATAGAGGTCCTTTCCCCACACCCTATTTGAGAAATGCATTGGTTGATTGCAGGAGGAGGAGAGAGTGGAAGTGTGGAAAAGGAGATGTTTTTTATTAATGGTTGAACAGGTTAGCCAGTTTTCGGGCTCTATCTTAAAATATAAAATTCAGGCGGGCTCGGGCTGATAATACCACGGGCTCAGGCTCCGAAAATTGAGCCCCAACTCAGCTCTACTGCACAGCCCTATTAAATTAATGTACGGATTGATTTATTTGTGTGTGTGTGTGTGTGTGTGTGTGTGTGTGTGTGTGTGCGTGCGTGCGTGCGCTCACGTGCTCTTTAAAAGAGATTTTCCTTCACAAACCAAAGAAAAAATATTAAGAAAGATGTTAGCTCTCTCTTAGCATTTTGATTAAAAACTGTTCATATTTAACATGTGGTAGGTATACCATAAGCAAGTCAGTCAACCTATGTGGGAGACTAGTATGGCTCCAACAGGGTGTGCTAAGTGGGCAACAGTGCCAAACAAGACTGAATTTAAGAAGCTGAGAAATTAAAGTGTCATTAGACATATTGCTGAGATACCATTTACTTTTGTGTAACACCAGCTAAAAGACTCCAACTTGCTGGGTTAGAGGCCTGCACAGTTTGGGCCAAATGGGATACGCAAAATCAGGCCATGCTTAGGTTCAATGTTGGACTGATCTCGGTTAACAAAGAAGCAAAAGTTGCCTCATCAGGGTCAGGCCACCATATTTTAGAAAACATGGCCTTAAAAGCATTGGGGGGGGGTATTGTTTTTTCTCCTACCATAGTTATTTTTCCTTACTGAAGTTTGTTTTTCAAAATTTGGAAATAATACTTAAACCTAGTGCTGACTGCTGATGCACATTTTGTTTAGAAGTTAGGGTGCTGAGAGCAATTAACCATCTGTTCATGACCCTGTTCCCTAGCTACTTTTTCTGCATTTTATGGTGAAAAGAAGAGTCCAAATCGGAGTGAAATATTCCTTTGTAGCAATTCCACTGTGTATGCAGAGTGGGGAGGGGGCAGGGAGAGTGTTGCTGAGTGAAATCAGTGAATCTCCTTACTAAGTTTCCTTTGGCCTTTCATCGTGAGACCAGGAGACAGCATTCCCACAGAGAAAAAATTGGAGTGTAGGGAAGGAAAGTGGAGACCAGACATATTTAATTCTTTTAGTGACTAAGGCAAGGCATCACACTACTTCACTCATTGGCAATCAGAGATAGACAACTCATGACTGCTATGTAAGCAACTAATTTACAGGGACTCTGGTTTCTAAAAGAGGTAAAAGTGAATAGAAACTCCCAGCTTTCATTATAACAATGGCTCTAATCATTCAAGTCAAGTCAAGATAGGTACTGATATTGGATTCCCATATGCACATGTTAGCTTCTCCCCAAACCTCAGAAGATACACATTCAACCAATGATGTGAATCACTGTTGATTGCTTTTTTGATAAACTGCGGATCAAACTGAGCACTTGCAGTACTCATACACACATTCAACCAAAGTCTGTTAGTATAATAGTTTCATTATGGAGGTACAGGAAGTTTCAATTGTTAGAAGAAAAAAAAAATACTTCAAAACACTATTCAATGTGGTACCTCAATGGCAGGAAAAGCAAAGTTTGGAAAACTTCCAAAGTAGTTGTTGATCTTGTAACCTCTGAAGAAAAGGGACTTGTGGAACGTAATCACTGCTATGGTATAATAATTACAAAACTGGCACATCTCAAAACAATGGTACACATTATGTAGAATTTAGGAATAGAAAAACCTACTTTTGACCCAATAAAAAAAAAACTACCAGCTTCTGTTTACAAACGAAGTGACAAAAAAAAAATGGCAGTAGACAGATGTAAGACCATTTGACCATTTACAATTCTTTCCGGTGAATAGTTCAAGAGCACAGCTCAAACTCTCATTCGTGTTGGACCAATTCACAGAAATGTTGACGGCAAAGATGTTCTTCCTGATTAAACTCTATTGCATTAATTTATTGAAAATACATACATACATATCACAAAGCTGTTCTCTGAAATTCAGAGGTTTGCTCCTCAAAGGAAGCTCAACTGCCACATTACCAGTTTAAAACTGATGATGATGCCAAATTATACTTACTGTTGATGAATCAAATGTCTCCATTTACAGTGATCAGATCTCAACACACTACTCAAGCTTCACTGGCATCAATCACATTTTTCACACAAGACCTTTTCTACTTCATATGTACAAGTTTATTATCTTTTCCTCATGAAGACAATCTTGAATCTGGTCCTCCTATGATTTCCTTAGCCTTCCCCTACCTTTCTTTCCAACCACTTGGGATAAATAAATCCTTTTAGCAAGCATCACACTACTCATTCTTTCAACATGGCCAAACCACTGCAGAATATCTGTCTCCACCTTACTAACAATGTTCTGCTTCACCACCTGACACATCTGCAACACACCTTCATTCCTCACGTCACGTGATTCCTCACACAAACAACTCATGTCTCTTCTATAGTACCAAGGTTTCACTGCCATAAATCAGAGTAGGAACAATTACACTTTCATACACAGACATTTGGGACCTTTTCTGGGATACTACCATTGATCTAACTTGATGAAATCACTTGCCTACAAATTTTACCATCTAATTATTTTGTGTTCACTGTCAAACAAGCTTTCTAAATGTGTGAATTCCTTCACCTGGTCAATCACTGTGCCATTTAGACTTATATTACATTAAGTACTACCAGTTCCTCTTTCAAAAACTAAAACTTTGGTTTTCCCTTAATTTATACTGTTTGAATAAGGGGAAAACCAAAGTTCGTAAAGTGAGTTTGTATTTCTTTTCGGAGCTAACCTCTGAATCTCAGAGAACAGCTTAGTGATATGCGTGTATGTTGAATTTCACATGAACTTCATACATCAAGGCATACTCTGCAACTCACTTTTACTCACAGCCAACACGACGGTGTCATCAGCATACAGCTATCTGTATGCTGATATGCTCACAGCCAACAAGACATAAACCAGTGTTGTCTATTTTGACACCATGCATGCAACTAGGTTGAAAAAAATATCTAATATGTTACATGTCCAGCTGGGCACACAAAAAAAACTATACCTGCCCATGTAGTAAAAGCAGGATGTCCAGAAAAATTTATCTTCTGATGTAATAAATCATAAGCCTCATTTTTTTAGGTTAAAAAAACCGACTCAGTACTCCTGTCGGCAACTGTAATAACCATTTGGAGCAAATCATCATATTGCCACAAAGTTTATATCTAAATCATGAGACAGTTACAGAAGTGATATATCCTTGATCACAACAATAATAAATTCCTTGGTTTGCAGTGAAATAAAAATCAGCAGCAGAAAACTGTTTTATTACAGTAGCAAAAATTCAGCTTTCTGATTTCTTTTCCCAAAACTAGTTGCCTGGCCAGGCAAGTGGTTCATCTTTTTACTTGCTCAGACCAGTAATTTATAAGTCTTGAGTATGGTATTTTTTAAAGTCCTATGCATGCATCCATAAATATATTCAACAGCCATAGTGACATTAGAAAACAATTTCAATCAAATATCATTCACTCTTACATGTGCTCCACTGCCAACTTGAAAATCTTTCACACTTTAAAGCAGATTCCCAGTTACACCATAATTGCTCAAGACCTTTCACAGAAGTATCCTATTTACTCAGTCATAAGCTTTCTCTAAATCTATAACAGCAGCAAAAACTTTCTTACCAACAGACATACTTTTCAATCATCATTCATAATGCAAAAATTTGGTTAGTGCAGCCCTTACCCCAGGCATAAAACCACTCTGTACATCCCACACTCTGACGTAAGATTTTGTATCGGTAACAATATTTCCAAACACTTTTCCTGGCACACTCATCAGGCTGATAACACAATAGTTCCTGCATTTAGTCTGATCACCTTTACCTTAGGCAACAGAACAATGATAGCATCCCTCCAATCCTGAGAGACCATTCTTAACTCTCAGAACAACTGGCAAATTTCCATTTAGCCAATCAATTACATACCACAGCATATTTTAACAACTCAGCAGTTATGCCATCTACTTCCAATGCCCTACCATTCTGAAGATATTTTAGAGCTTTACAAAGTGCATGCAAACAACAATGAGAAAAAATAGTTCCAGAAGTACAGGATGCTATGAAAAATTGGTTGTGCCCAGTACCACTGATGTGAACAGACGAATACAAAAAAATTCCATACATTCCTATGACAGCAAAAACTCTTATATATTACGAAAGAGTTGTTTTTCTAATTTGCGAGATTCAGATCTGACCTGAATTTTATGTTAGAACTTGAAATCTATAACATATCACAGAATGACCACCATAAATGCACTGCAGCCTTACAAAGCACCTAAACTGTTGTTCCTGTATGCTAAACAATGTTTAGCAAAACATGTTTGAATCATTCTTCCTAACAGAAGCAGCAAGAATACACAAAATGTTTACTACTTGCAAAGAACTTGTCACTTACATGAAACAAAGTTGAGGAATGCTAGTAAACTAACAAAAATCCTTCAACAAGCTGTTGAAACTTGGCACGGGGAGATCCGGTGGGGAGGGGTTAACATGGGTGATTGCCCCTAACGCAGATTTTTCCTTTTCAAATAGCAAATATCATATAATTAATGTATTTAGTTTCGAAAAATTACAGTAATAAATGCATAGATTTTCGTAAGTTTTCATAACTAAAATTCGCTGTAAATTTGAAGATAAAATATTCTTTTGAATATTTTATCTAAAATTTAATACAGCCCAATGGGCTGCATTACCTATGTAAGTAGTGTCATGTATTTATAAAATATTCTATTTTAGCTTCAGCAGGAATAAAACAAAAACTGGCAGTTCAGAAACAAAGCTGATAGTGGAAGTTAAAAGAAATTTTGACTGATCATGAAAAGTAATGGGTGTGGCTTTGCTCTGTTGTTTAGTATTGTCTGGTATCATTAGTAATTGGAAGAAGGGAAAGCCACCGTTTGGGGTAGACTTTGAAATGGGTGTGAAATAGTGTGAGTGGCAAAGCGAAGTGAGTACCCGTTTGGGTGATAAACAGAAACCCACAAAAAATTTCCAAGCTGGAAATTTTCCTATTAAAACAGCTTACCTGAATAGAAGAGAACAAACTTTATTTTGAAGATTTTATACGCACACGAGATTTTAAAAGCATCATGCTAGTTTCCTCGAAATGCAAGCATTCAAACACCATGAAAACAGCACTGATTTTTTGGTTCTTGTTCACAATTTAAAAAAGTCTTGCAGTGCCACGAAGGGAAAGCATTGCAAATTTATAATGTGTGTGTGTGTGCCCTCCACACAGTCTTTCTCTCTCCTTTTTCTTTTTTAGACCAGAGAAATTATCCCTCCCCCCTAAAGTAAGCTTCTGGATCCATTCCTGAAACTTGGTGGGAAACAAAACTGAAAATGCTGCTTTCAATCTATGAGCAGTATAATGAGATTGTTGTGCTTAAGGAGATCAAGGCTTACTACAAAACTCCACTGCTATGTTTTTAAGAACATTGTGGAAATAATACTGACCCTTAAAGGAGTGAGTCATGCTTTGGAAGCTAATAAAATGCAGACTATTTAACTGCATTACTGTGGTTTCACAACCTCATAAAATATTGCTCCTCTGATCCTTCAATTACCTCATCAAAACTGGATATTGCAAAACTTAAAGGAAACAAAGATCATTTCTGCACACAAAATTCAAAACTAATATGCTGCATAAAAGTAGCCACATTTTTACAGCTAAGTTTCCAACAGCTGATAATGTTATCACCTGAGGTGATAATAAAAGTAAGTCCTTCATGAAAGATAGGCTTATTGCAAAAATATATACACTGACTGAAAAAAATCCCAACACCACGAAAAAATAGTTGTAGAGGAATGAAATGGCGGCAATACATTTGTATGGGTAACATATTTAATCGATTAAGGTTTCAAGATCACAGCTTATTGTAAGTGCGAGAAGAACCATTTTAAATGTGAAATGCTGGTACATTAATAACCGGTGTAACCGCCAGAATGTTGAATGCAAGCACGCAAACGTTCATGCATTGTGTTGTACAGGTGCTGGATGTCAGTTTGTGGGATGGAGTTCCATGCCTGTTGCACTTGGTCGGTCAATACATGGACGGTTAGTGCTGGTTGGGGGTGACGCTGGAGTTGTCATCCAATGATGTCCCATACATGCTCGATTGGTGAAAGATCTGGTGATCTAGCAGGCCACTGCAACATGTCGACACTCTGTAGAGCATGTTGGGTTACAACAGCGGTATGCGGGCGAGCGTTATCCTGTTGGAAAACACCCCCTGGAATGCTGTTCAAGAATGGCAGCACAATAGGTTGAATCACCAGACCGACGTACAACTGTGCCATCAGGGTGAGTGGGATAACCACGAGAGTGCTCCCACTGTCATAGGAAATTGCTCCCCAGACCATAACTCCAGGTGTAAGTCCAGTGTGTCTCGGCCGCAGACAGGTTGGTTGCAGGCGCTCACCTGGCCTCCCTCTAACCAACACACGGCCATCACTGGCACCCAGGCAGAACCGGCTTTCATCAGAAAACACAACAGATCTCCACTTCGTCCTCCAATGAGCTCTAGCTTGACACCACTGACGTCGCAAACAGCAGTGGTTTGGAGTAAGTGGAATGCACGCTACAGGGCGTCTGGCTCGGAGCTGTCCTTCAAGTAACCGATTTGTAACAGTTTGTTGTGTCACTGTGGTGGCAACTGCAGCTCGAATTGCTGCCACAGACGCGATACGATGCGCCACGGCCATACGCCGTACACGGCGGTCTTCCCTCTCAGTAGTGCCATGTGGCCGGCCAGAACCCGGTCTTTTTGAGGCAGTACCTTCCCTTGACCACCGCTGCCAACAATCATGCACACTGGCTACATTCCTGCCAAGTCGTTCTGCAATATTGCGGAAAGAAAATCCACCTTCTCGTAGCCCTATTACACGACCTCGTTCAAACTCCGTGAGCTGTTGATAATGGCTTCTTCGTCTTAAAGGCATTCTTGACTAACATCAACACACTACGTCGAATCTCAACGATAACTAACGCTCACGAACGTTACAGCGCGTATTTACAGCAAACCTGCTTTGCATGATCCGAGGTGCGCTACTAGCGCTACACGTATGCGCAGAGCGCGAAATTTGCATAGACGTCATCTTACAGATGTACTCTTACCGCCTACCAACTGTCGTTTATCTAACACAACCCCTTCTTGGTGTTGGGATTTTTTTTCCCATCAGTGTATATAACAATACAGAATCTGTACAGTAACCACCTGCCAAGAAAAGCAAAAATAATTTCAGTTACTAGGAGGATATCAGTGTACCAGAGGATCATGAAAGTAACCCTGATTTGCAATCGTGGAGGAAGGTACACTCACACCAATGTCTGCAACTCACTGGTGTTGGCTAAGTCTTTCCTCAATGCCTGCCTCAAAATGCAAGCAGTGACAGCACTGCTGAAAGACTTTATTCAAGCCCAAGATTGTAGACAGCACTTGGTTTCTTCACAATAACTTACCAAAATGAATTTTATGTTCATATTCATCGAAGTATTTCTACACAAAAACTTCAAAATCCATTTACTCTTTATGTTAACTAAGACTAGCATTCTGTAAATTTACAGTATTAACATTACAAAGAAAGTGGCTATAGTTTTTCTCTTGGGGTCCTTGTTAAAAGTGGACATTGGGACTAAAAACTTACCACTGATAGTTAATCCACTTACATACAAACAAAAATCAAATTTCCACAACAGTTAATGCAATTAAGGTTTAACTGGGACAGTGACAAAGAAAATGACACTATAACAATTGATTTTTTGGATTTTGAAATAAACATTACATGTAACTGCTTTGCTTATGCTTAATAATGTTCATTTTAACTTCGAACCCATAATTTGTATGTTTTTTTTTATGCACAGGAGCTGCCTTACCAATTCTTTTGAGATTTATAGACATGAGTACAATAATAATTAATACATAAAAAAAAATAAAGAATTATAGATCAAAGAGAAACCACAATGTGGTTATCAACTTAAAACAGAAATAAAAAGGCTGTTACTTGAGTGAGGAATACCAACATACAAGAGACTGGCCAAGAAAAAAAAAAAAAAAGCTAAACTTTTTATATGGGTGAAAATTCAAAAAGCACAGCAAAAAAAGTGTGAATATAAAGCAGCACGAGCAAGATGAAATTGTTCACTGTAATTTATTTATGTAAATATTAAACTAGTGAACACCATTGTATTCATATTATAAAATTACTGAATTCAAAATGGTTTAAAAAGACATTGCTTCAAACACAATTTTAGTCTTGTTTTGTTGTTGTACTTGCTTGCACATCAGCTCAAGTTTCCTCTTGCAAGCAACCCTTGCTTTCTTCTGAGCAAGTTCCACAACCATATATTTGTCTCATACTGATTCTGCTGCTGCAAAACAGCCATTGCTAATTTTTTTCTTTCTGATTACAACTTTTCTTTCCCATTTCTTCATGGCAACTTTTTTTTTTCTCTCTCTTTTTATTCTCAGATTTTGGCAAAGTTGGAATTAACTGCTTCTTCTACATAACCCATTTTACTGAAAAAGTGAACTGCAGACTTACCCTGTGTTTTAAGTTTGTACAGCCAAATGTCTATAATTTTATCCATCGAGCTGAAAGAACTTTTAGCCTCAGGACCTTAAGAGTATGATATAAAAGCTTCCATTCTTTTAGATAAATGGTGCAACTTTGAGAGGATGAAATAGTTTTCAATGCCATGCATCAGTTCTTACAAATTCCATTTTGGGGGATTTTCCCCTCCCTTATCAAGCTGAAATGCAAATATTTACGGGGAGAAGGGAGGAAATAAGATTTACCATTAGATAGTGGGAATATTGCAGGGGGGAAATTGCAATTATGGGAGGAATCTTCACTCCATCCAACTATTTTTGAAAATTTTCTATCATTTTCAAGCAGAAATACAAATATTTATGGAATAAAATGATATTTAACAACAATACTGGACAAAAAAGACATCACAAGAAACAATTTAAGATTACAGGGAAGTTTTCGTTTTTAACTTCCATTTTTTAGCAAGACTTTGGTAAAAAAAGATCGTGCTTATGTTACCGGTTTGTCCGTCCGTACCCACGATATCTCTGCAACTATTAGTCTGATTTGAAATAATTTTTTTGCATTGGGAAGCTTGAAATATACGAATGACGATCCTTCATTTTTACGATGTACAATTTTGCCGCTAGAGGGTGTAAATGCAGATGTCAAATTCAAAAATATGTTTTATTCCACATATTTCCTTCTAAACATCCGATTGAAAAAATTATTTTACTTTTCGATTCCATTTATGCTGAAGAGTATTTTAGATATAATTACTTTTTCAAATTACGCATAGATTTTCCGCTAGGGGGCGTACAAGTAAATTACATTTTTCCTAATACCTTCTTCTAAAACTCCGATTTGAATTTTTTTTTTTTTTTTTCTGCAGCGGATACAACCTCCTGATGGAAAATTTTTCGCATATAATTTCAAATTTTTGGTAAAGAATACTTTGGCCACCAGGGGGCATAAGTGTTAATTTTTGCTTCTGATGTATTTGCCATAAAATCTGAGCTAAAATATAGATTGAAAAATTCTTTTGTGGACTGATGCCACTCACGTCGATAAACCTTTTCGGGATATTTTCTTCTTAAAATATTCCACAGTTTCTCCGCCAAGGAGGCGTAGATGTATATCTTATTTTTGTCAATATCTTTACTTCTAGGAGTCGGATTTGAAAAATTCCTTCTTCGTTGGATAGTGTTTTCAGTGTGACATGTTTTTCATATAATTTCAAAATTTTCAAGTAATTCATACACTTTCCGCTAAAGGCATAGAAGTGAAATTGTGTTTCCCCCTAT